>CM067542.1:31886350-32630222 GCA_034509755.1 Anisodus tanguticus
TGATATATATGGGCCATTCTCGACTCAAGCTAAAGGAGGCTTCCTATACTTCATCACTTTTATTGACGACTTCACAAGGTATGGATATGTGTATCTTATGAGACATAAATCAAAGGCTTTTGAGAAGTTCAAGGAGTACAAGTCGGAAATAGAGAAGCAACTTGCAACAAGTATCAAGACCCTTCGATCGGATCGAGGAGGTGAGTACTTGAGCAAGGATTTTCTAGATTACTTAAAGCTACATAGAGTCCAATCAGAATGGACACCTCCAGGAACGCCACAGATGAATGGTGTTGCCGAAAGGAGAAACTGAACCTTATTGTATATGGTTCGATCCATGATGAGCTCATCAACTCTACCTACATACCTTTGGGGACATGCTATACAAACCTCTATATATGTTCGAACCGGGTTCCTTCCAAGTCAAGTAGAAAAGACTAAACAAAACAAGATAGTGTAATAAAAACATCCAAGGCTGTTTTTGTGCCTCTTATATTATTTAATAGACATATGATTTTTTTGTAATACAAATACAATTGTCTAAAATCTAAATTGCAACTTTGTGGTGTTGTCCAAAAGTTGCAAATTACATAATAAAATTGCAATTAAAAAAATTACATTCTCAAAAAAACCTGTTCTAATTGCTTGATGATTTCATGTGGTTGTTCGGTTGGAATTGGTATTTGTTGGTCAAATTGATCCACGTCGCTTCCACTACTTTCGGTTAAGATTTCGTTGTAGTTTTCATCATCTTCTTCGTTGATCTCCGGTTGACCGCACCTTCTCCGCTCCGCTCGTATCCAATCTCTCGAATAATACCGCAATTTCCAAGCCGTCTCCGGCCAATGAGTGTCTCGTAGTCTCCTATTTGATATCTCGCTCGCGTAAAAGCGCTTTCGTACGCATTGATGACGCTTGAATGTTCAAAACACCTCGAGCCATCAATGAAAGTGTCGGAAAGGTCTTCTCATTCCCCTCCGTATTTCGAAGCAAGTCTTCTTGTCCATCTTCTTTGATAACTTCTTGATACGCATGTACGAACCCCGCAAAACAAAAATATCCAACTCGCTAATTTGGTTAGTAGTAGAGGTACGGCCGCACATTCTATTTCTGAGGCTTTCAATACCAATGTTTATTGTATTTAGAGCCTACAATTCCTCCCGTCATAAGGTTAATTTGACCCCGTACTTGGTCGGGACAAGATCGTATGTGAACCTTGTCCCGATGGAGCGGGCGTTTGCGCACCGGTTTTGAAGCCCGGTATTGGGAATACCTAGCCGGATGAGCACTTACTACGTGTCTAATTAAACCCCCGTCCCACCGTGACCTTTTCCAGTTTTAAATTTTAAAACATTTTTACAAATTTTACATATGGCTACTTGATTCTCTACGTCCCTATCAAAAAATGTCCATGCATCGATTTTAATGGTCGTTTTTTGGACCTCGTCTCATACTAGGGGGAATAAGAGGTATTTCAGTTGAAGGTGCACTAGTGGGTGTGTTGTCATCAACATTAGTGGGTATATCATCTAGATCATCGTCTAAATTAAAGTCTTCTTGAGTTCCAGAAAATAGCTCCTGGTCTAAATCTAATGGTATTGTAGGAAAATGTTGAGTATCAACAAAATCATCTTGTGTAGGAATAAGATGACTAGAAGAAGTACCCTTGCCCTGGTTGCCCCTACTAGAAGAAGCACTCTTACCATTAAACATACCTTTTAATCCTTCCATTTTAATTATGATAATAAATAATTAAAGACAATCAAATTAAGTGCGCTAAATAAAAATATAAAATAAACAGACAATAATAATTTAATGAAGGAACGAATGTACCAAACGTCGACGTGTAATCGAGAGGTTGAAAATTGAAACTTTGCTCGATGGAAGATCCTCAAGCTAGTTGCCAACTTCACTCCCAATTCCCAAATGAATTAATAAAAGAGTTATTTATAGTTGAAAAATTGGGTTAAAGTGTAAATATAATAACTTATGGGTTAAAAATAAATATTAAGGGGTAGGGGGGTTGGGGGAGGGGGGCCTAAAATGGCCGTTGGCCAACGGTCATAATCTAAAATGGTCGTTGGTGCAACCGCCATTTTTGCAAAGGGGGGAAAAGGGCGGGGTCGGGGTCGGGACGGGCTCGGGCGGGGTCGGGTCGGGCGGGCCTGGGGGCGGGCTCGGATCCGGCGGGACGAGACATCGTCCCGTCCCGAGTTCGAGTCCCGCCCCCGTTACTTTTTTTTAAGCGGGGTCGGGACGGGACCGGGGCGGGCTTGGGACGGGGTCGGGCCGTCCCGGCCCACTGGCCAGCCCTAGAAAAGACACCCTATGAGATAGGGTGTGGCAAGAAGCCAGCTTTTAAACATATGAGACCATGTGGGTGCCCTGCATTTGTTAAGAAGATGCTCACTAACAAGTTGAAATCTAAAAGTGATAAATGTTACTTCGTGGGGTATCCAAAGGAAACTAAGGGATACTACTTCTATCTTCTTGTAGAACATAAGGTCATTGTTTCCGGGAACACAACTTTCCTTGAAGAAGAATATGTCTACAAGGAATATAGCTGCATAGAGATAGAATTTGAAGAAATTCAAGAACCACAAGATAACACAGAAAATGAACCCTTGTCGAATGACCTAAACAAGGATTCAGTGGGAGTATCTGGTGAAGATTGGGTACTTAGAGTACCCTCTTCAGCTAGTGGGAGTGATGTGAGAGATAGTGCAGAAATGCAAGACTCTCATACACAATCAATGGAAGATGATACAATAGTTGTACATCATCCCATTCAGGAAATACATGAAAATGACATTTCTGAAAGCTCTCAAGGTGATGGATTATCCAACACACAAAGACCTTCTCACAATCAGAATGCAACAAATACTGAAACGTAGGATAATCAACTCTGTAGGACCACTGGGACTCATCATCCGCCTGGAAGACTTAATCTCCTTGTTGAAACACACAATGAGATAGATATTCCTAATGATGATAAACCTACAACCTATAGCGAAGCTATGTTGGACATTGATTCACAGAGATGGCAAGAAGCCATGAAATCTGAGATGGACTCGATGTACATAAATCAAATTTGGAACTTGGTTGATTTACCAACAGGGGTTAGACCCATAGGATACAAATGGGTCTTCAAGAAGAAGATTGATGCATATGCCAAGGTACAAACTTATAAAGCAAGAATGATGGCTAAAGGTTATAATCAACGGCCTGGGGTCGATTATGATGAAACCTTTTCACCTGTTGCTAAGATTAAGTCCATTCAAATTTTGCTTGCAATAGCTGCATATTATGACTATGACATTTGGCAGATGGACGTCAAGACTACTTTCCTCAATGGTAATCTAGTCTAGGAGGTGTATATGAAACAATCTGAGGGTTTTTAATTGAGTCAAAACCAAATGATGTATGCAAGCTACAAAAGTCCATTTATGGGCTTAAGCAAGCCTCGAGGAGTTGGAACATTTTCTTTGACAAGGCTATCAAGTCATTTGATTTCGTCAGAAGCAAAGAGGATCCATGTGTTTATAGTAAACGCAAGGATGGGAGTATTGCCTTCATTATCATATATGTAGATGACATATTAATAATGGGAGACAATAAGACTCTCTTACAGTCAATCAAAGAGTGGTTGTCCAATACCTTCATGATGAAGGATTTAGGTGAAGCCTGCTACATTCTGGGGATTGGGATCTATAGAGATAGACCTAACAGATTGTTGGGGTTGTCACAGTCAGTCTACATAGACAAAGTGCTTAGACGTTTTTCAATGGAAAATTCCAAGAAAAGCGGTCTACCTATGGGACAAGGCATCAAGTTATCTAAGAATGATAGTCCTTTTAATTCTATAGAACTTGAACTCATGAAAAGGATCCCATATGCTTTGGCTATAAGATCGATCATGTATGCCATGTCCTGTACTAGCCCAGATGTGGCATTTGCACTTAGTATGACTTGCAAGTTCTACTAGAATCCTGTGGAAGAACACTGGCAGCCATCAAGAGTATTCTTAAGTATTTTAGACGAACTAAAGATTACTTCTTAGTCTATGGTGGGGAAGAAAAGCTAGTTGCTACTGGGTACACTGATGCTAGCTTCCAGACATATGTTGATGACAACAAATCTCAATCTGGGTACACATTCATTTTCAATGGTGGAGCAGTAAGCTGGAAAAGTTCCAAACAAGCTACAACTGCTGATTCGACAACAGAAGCTGAGTACATTACTGGATCAAAAGCTGGTAAATAAGATGTCGCGATATCTAAGTTCCTAAAGGAACTAGGGGTTGTTCCAAGTGCTACGTGTCCAATAACTATTTATTGTGACAAAACTGGTGCGATTGCGCAAGCTAAGGAACCAAGATCAACCAACAGAAACAAGCATGTACCAAGGAAGTACCACATACTAAGGGAGATGGTGGAGACTGAAGAGATTAGATTAGAATATGTTCCCACAGACGATAATCTAGCTAACCCATTCACTAAACCATTAAGCTTAGTCAAGCATAATGGTTATTTTGAGAATATGGGCATTAGCTATGTTGGAGATTGTCTCTAGGCCAAGTGGGAGATTGAAAATATATTTATGTCCTAGAGACAATCTGTATTAGGACAAATGTATTTTATACACATTCATATTATTATTAATGGAGATTAATATTTTGGCATTTGCAATTATTGAATTATTATTTGATAGTTTGTAATTATTCATTAATGTGCATCCCTTGAGCTTACGTTGTCATTAATAGAGTGAGATATTCATGATAGAGCGTAACTCTTAAAATAGCCTCGACTAATGATCATCGAGAATGGGATATCGATGATATATGATAAATCGACATGTGGTCTGCATCACATCCTTAGAGGATGTAGTATGTCTCACCTGCTACGAGTAATGACTACTCGTGATGGACACATGGATACTTTGGAAGTATTGGTATACCCTGTTGATATACTGTTTGTTATAGTTGTCTAAAGTATGATCAGCGTGTGGGAGATAGAAGTCCTTAGACTTGAGGTCAATACGCGCTTTGTCTACAAAGTATTGTACTTTGATCCCGTCCTAAGCTCAAATGCCTTATAGGTTGAGATACGGCTTGTATTGAGTACATTACGATGTGGATTAAAGGTGGTAGTTGATCCAAGATTAGGATTCATTCCTCGAATGTATATTCGGGGGAACATTCGGATTCTCATTGATATTAAGTTGACTAAGTCATTGGCCAATGCAAAAGACGTATTTATAATATGGTATAGTTGTCAACTAATATATATGAGATACAGTGATTAAGCCATTTGGATAGACACTTGACAAATCCTAAGCTTGATCGGATATGTCGTGAATGAAATGATTTTATCTTACCACATAAAGGTTAAGTTTACTGGATTCGCGTAAACGTACTTCACATATTGCGTTTGTCTTCCGGCGCCATCTAGGAGTTCCGCGTAGACCTTAATTTGATTAATATAGGTATGAGAAGCCCTGTAAGGTCACACTATGTCGATTGTCTATTTCGATCTAAGGATGTATTGAGAGAGTAATTAAATGTTCGATTTGGAATTGAGATATTTAAATGAATAATGATTATTTAAATTAAGTCAAAATTGTATTTTGGATTTAATTAAGAATGCACAGAAAATAAATCGAGACAGTGCAGGAGCACGTCAAGCGGCGGCGCCTATACCCTAGGGCCGCGGCGCCTCTGCATCGATTTTGGGCCAGGCCGAAGGTCAAACCATAATCCAGTTTTGACCTAATTTTCAACTATAAATAGAGGCAGTCCCTTCATTATTCATACACCAATTTTCTGAAAATCATTCTAAGCCTTAGAGACTTAGAATCAAATACTCTCTCGAACATCTGCCGGATTTCCTAGCTTTCCGAAAGAGAAATACATTGAAGCTTGGAGCTTGCAATCGGAAGGGCCGCATGTGCACCTTATAGTAGATAAAGATTCCAGATACTATAACTTGTAAGTTTATGCTTTATGTTACAAGTTTGATTATTGTATAACCATACCAGAAATGTTGTTAGGGTAAGTAAGAAATAAAATTTTAAACTTCCGATGTGCCTTACTTATGTGTTTTGAACCCAACAAAACCCTACATGATGCTGAATCAGAGGTGCAAAATCTGACACGTACTGAAGTTGTGAGCGCGCTTATTTTTAAATGTTCTGTTGCGGAAGCAAAGGAAAGCTCGGGTTTTTTCCAAACATCATCAATGGTTCAAGCAGTTGATTTACGAGCACAAGTTGGTTTGCCTCCTGTTCCCATCCGAAATTTTGCCGTTTTATCGGCTGACAAAATCGGATGACAAATTGATTCCTTAACTAAGCGATTTGGGCTGGAAGTGGAACTCTAACTTCCATCAATGGATTCCCCTACTACTCCAGAAAGCATTAGGATGGTGATTGAGTAAACTAAGTGGTAAGAAACATAAATACAGCTAGAGTGCAATAAAGGCGATAAAGATAGAATGAAGATATGTAAAAATAAGTTTTTTGATTGATTGTGTTGCTCTTATTCTGTACAAGTGATCTTACATTTATACTACAAAAAATAAGACGTGATTCCCTATGTTAGCCACTAAATTACCCACTAAATCCACTAGCCAACTATGAGGAGGTGGTGCCGATTTTTGGTAATTGTTTTCCTCTTGCACGACCGACGACACTTCCTTCTAGCTGTTGGTTTGTTTTTATTTCTTGGGTTCTAGAAGTTGCTTTGACTTGGTCTTCGAGGCATCCAAATATGTGTGGTCCCAGTTATTCCTTGGACTTGTGATTCGGCCAGGTTACCGAAATAGCCGATGGAGCTTTTCTAGCTGAGGGCTAAGACTAATAGATTCGGCTACGAGTCAGTTCAGTTATCAGCTTAGAATTCTGTTGCCTGCTTATTTTGAGTTTTTCACCTTCGGCTGCCACTTGATTTGGCTAAACACTAAAAGTATTTTTTAGTGTTAACAATTACCCCCTACATTAACTTCGAGTGCAGTTGTTGAGTTGATGTATTAAAAAATTGTTGTCGTTTTGTGTGGCAGTCGCGGGTGTCATTTCAATCACTTTTTCCCTAAATGCGTGAAATGATGAATTTCTCTGAATTCTTTTAAACCGAGGCATCTCGGCTACCACAAATAAATTTCGACGCATTTTAGCCGCATATTTGAAAGAAATGAGTCCTAATACATGTTAGCCACATCTTCCAAAAGGAAAGGGGATATTTAAGGGGATAAGTCTTCCCAAGGGTTTCTTACTTAGCCATCAGTCATTCCCAAATTCCTTTGTGCCTCCAAAAAACCCTATTTTTCTCGATCATAAAACCATGTCTTCATTTTCTTCTCTATCTCAAGGATCAGATAACGCCGATTTGGCTGTTGGTGACCTAACCAGTACTTTTGCCTTTATCGATGAACAATTGGTTCTTGCCCCTTATGGTACATCTGAACAGGGCGACCTCCTTCTTTTTCGGCATTTTAGCCTAACAAACTATGATCTTCCTATTACCTGTGATAGGTTCACTAGTGACCGTTGTCCGGCTAGCCTGCGTACCTGGTCGGCCAAGATTGCCAACTATTCTGGTTAGTTGGAACGAGTGAAGTCGGCCAGAAAGGCCGAATGGAAGACGCATGAGTCTTTATGACGCCATTGCGCTGTCGGGGTTTGACCTCTCCTGTAACATTGGTTTCGTTGTCTACACAGGATCTTGTGCAGTCGTGAAGGAACTGGAAATTTATGTGGCATTATCCATTTCGGGGGAAGATGTCAGTTGGGCATCTCTTTTCATGACTTATCTTTATATGGCTCGTGGCGATGCCCAAGCAAGGTTAAGGTACTCCAGAAATCTGGATACCTTAGCATGTCCCCTATGGTTCCTTTAGTTGTGGATCACCTTGTATTTTCCAGAGTTTATTCCTGATGGTTTTGATGACCGCCGCTTTCCATTAAACCCGTTGATGCTAGCCAATACTCTTCGGAAAACACCTTTAGTGTCTCGGGACATTTTTACTGCAGTCTCTACCATGCATGGTCTGTCGCGAGACCATTATATAGATTGGCAACCGGTCCTTGAAAGATGGGCCACCCCCAATTTAGTCGTCAAGTAGCCGATGACGACCTTACATTCTCCCAGCGGAGAATTATGACCCACACATGGGGGCGTATTCTTACGGCTAGGGATCTTTTGGGTGGCTTGAAGCCTACTTCTAGGAATAATAAGTTGACCACGGAGCCCTATCGGCCAAATTTTGTGGCAAGACAATTTGGTCTTCTCAGCACATACCATGGCCCCACCACAGTATTATTTGTTCAACCCAACACTACATTATTTATGCAAAACAGGCGAAGAGATAGCCGATCACAATTTTGAGAGGCTCACCCTATTTGACTGGCAGTCATTTCCCCCGAGAGCAAATACTATTGTTGCTTTTGATGATTGGTGGAACACGACCAATGAGAAATTCTTCCAGTCTCCTTTAGATGTCTATTGTGATCGGATGGTCTTGTCAAAGAAGAAAAAGACCCAAGAAACTTTTAAATCACGGGTGAAAGAAGCCCTTTGAAAACTGCTCCCTCTAAATCGGCTTGACCTGTTGGCTCAAGGTCTTCCGTCGGGTTGCGGCAAACGAAGAGAAAAGGTAAATTGTTTTCCACTTATGTGTCATCCAAATTATTCTTGTGAATTTTGGCTAACATCTTTCATGTGTCTTTCAGCAACTCAATCACCCCAACGTTTGTCGATTTGGAGACCACTTCTAACAATGAATCCCCGTCACGAGGAAATCTATTCCCAAGCAACTTAGACGAAGTGGAGGGGTTGTCATTCGAGATAATAGTGAGAAAGGCCCCCATAGAACCAGAGTCCCTGTTTCAGCAGAAGAAGAGGAGGAAATTGAGGTATATCCCTTGTCTAGCTCAAATACCTCTGTAATGGCTATCTTTCGGTATTCATGTTTTCTGTTTGCCTTTCAGGGACCACAACTCATAAGATGTAGACGGTCGCAGACAGCGTTTGGATCCCCTCTTTATATTAGATCATCCTCCTCGGCTCATGCTCGCCACGTATCCGCAGGATCCATTATCGGTTGTCCCTAAGGCCAAAATTTCTCCTATCGAGGCATCCAAAGATTTTTATACTAATGCAGCCATAGAGGTATATCATTTTTCTTATGCTTGGTCCTTCACGGTTTCCAAACCCTTGCCTCTATTCTGAAGTTGCCCTTTTCGTACAGGAGATGGATAGAGATAATTCCCCGACTGAAGCTAATCCGGTTGATGACTCAATAGTGTCAGTCGAGATCGTCCCGAAGACGTGCTTCTACAATATTTTGGATCAGACGATATTTCACCTGCACCATGTTTTCTTGTTGGCATTCATCGGGAGCGATTCGAGGAGTCTCTTGCCAAGGGGATTCCGACCAACAAAGAAGAGTTTCATGCTTTGAGGGCTTCTCTGTTCAGACTGTCAAAATAATCAAATAATTCTCCCATTTTGGCAATCGCCTATAATGACATGGCCTTGGCTCTAAATGACTTATTTTCTTTACACAAAATGACCAAAGATAGTCATGATGAGGCGGTCACTATTTTACAACATTTGGGGTCTCTTCAACAAGAGAAGAAACAAATTCAGACTTCTTTCAATGAGGTGAATGCAGAAAGGCAGCAGAATGTCTGTCGAATGAATGAATTGCAGGAGAAATTGTCAAAACTGCAAGCCGAGTTGGAGAGGATCCAAGCGAGATAAAGGTTATTACTACGGCCATAGGTGCCTTGGAGTCGACTATTAAGGCCCAAGATTCTTCCCGCTCTTCTTTAATTTGGCAGGGCATTCATTTGGATGACAAGATCCGGGAACTCGGTAACTAACAAGTAGTCTGGGAATTAGATAAGAAAGCGGGCAGTGAACGGCTGGCCCAACTGGAGAATGAGTGGACTGTGTGGAAAAACAGACTCGCTCAAGCAATAACAACACTCCATGCTAGTTTTCTGAAGTAGCATTCGAGGGAACTTATTCTTTAGTTATGGCTACTCATTTGCCGGTTGATCCCGTTGCTCAGTTGGTCAGCTGACATCCTTATGGACTTGTAGTCCGAAGGCATTGCTGCTTCTGCTACTCTAGAAGTATTTCCATCAGCCGAACATCAGCAAGAGGACATACTAGTTGCCGACACTCTAGCTTTTTCCGAGATCCCATCAGTGATGGTGGCTGAGCCTTTGTTGGATGCGGAAAGGGGTTTCCTAAAGCAGTAAGAGCAGATGAGGTAGTAGCCGTTGGTGCGGCTTAGGATGAGAAAGTGACCGCGGCTATCCAGGGTGACCAAGCAGCGATAGATTTGGTTATTCTTGAGACCCCTATTACTGATGATGTAGAGCAACCCCTAGCTGGTGACATGTCAACCAACTTGCCTTCCTAGTTTTATTGACCCCAAATCGAAGGGTGTATTTTTTGTGACCAAACAGCCGTGGATTCGGCTAATCCTGAGATTTTTGTAACTGATAATAAAGTGCAACCCATAGCTAGGGAAATGCCAACCAACTTGGCTTCCTAATTTTATTGACCCCAAATTGAAGGGTCTGTTTTTGTGACCAGGTAACCGGTCTGTGGCCGTCGTTTACTCCTGCATTCCCCAAATCGAAGGAAGTACTTCTCGCATTTTTATGTGATTGTGACCAGGCCGTCGGCTTGTGGCTATCACACATTTATGTATTCCCCAAATCGAAGGGAATTAGTTTCGTTTTGTGGATAGGCAGTCGGTCTGTCACTGTTGCTTACTCATGCATACCCTAAATCGAAGGGTAATACTTTTTTAAGTACTTGCCATTTATGTTTCTGTCAAGCTCCACATCATGCATGTCTATTAGTCGGTACGCATTGCCAGCAATCCGTTGGCTTACTACAAAGGGTCCTTCCCAATTTGGCGACCATTTGCCGAATTTACAATAGTTTATTCAAGAGGCAATACGGTTTTCCAAACCAAGTCTCATTCGGTGAACCTCTTGGGCTTAACATGCTTGTTGTATGCTTTAGCCATTTTCCATTTACCTGCTTCGATTCTTTCTAGGGCCATCAGTCGATCTTCATCTAGCTGATCTAACTACATTAGCATGGCCTGCTAATATTCCTCCAAGCTTAAAGAATTTTGTTTGGCCACCCGTAATGACTTAACATTAATTTCCATGGGTAACACTGCATATTTGCCATAGGTTAGCCGATAAGGTGTTGTCCCCATAGCAGTAGACTTAGAGTTTCTGATTGCCCAAATAGCTTCATCCAAAGTGAGATGTCTATCCTCCACATTTTTACTAATTATGTCCACAATAAGCTTGTTAGCTGCCGCGGCTTATCCATTCGCTTGTTAGCTGCCGCGGCTTATCCATTCGCTTGTGCATAATAAGGCGAAGATGTGATCATCTTGATCCCAAACTTCTCAGCAAAGGCTGCCACCTTAGAACCAGTGTAACACCATCCCTTGATCGGTTGTAATAGTCTCAGGAATACCATATATATATATATGATATAGTGTTGGATAAACTGAATGACATCTGTCTGATGAACCCTCTTCATCGGTTGTGCCTCTATCCATTTAGTGAAGTAATCGGTAGCCACAATAATAAAATTATATCCTTTAGCTGATTGTGGGTGAATATTGCCGATGAGGTCTATAGCCCATCTTCTAAAAGGCCAGGAATACACGATCGGGTGCAAAAACTCGGCTGGTACCCATTGGATTGGTCCATGTCTCTGACACTCTTTACAACCTTTTGCGTATTGAAAGCAATCGGCCGTGATGGTAGGTCACTAATAGTCATGGCGATAAATCAACCATTTCATCGTTGGCCCAGCTCTATGTGATCCAAAAAATCCTTCATGAACTTCTCCCATAACTCTTAAGGCCTCTGTCTTATCAATGCACTTGAGTAGCACTCCATTTATGCTCCTTTTGTAAATATCATCATCAATTAGCACATACTTCAAGGCTCTCCTCTTAACCTTAAGGTCCTTGCAAGTGGAAGGATATTTTAAGTAGTCAATTAACACCTGCTTCCACGAGTCTATCTGGTCCATGGCTAACACTTCGACTGGCAGCTCATCATACTCTAGAGTGAGTAGAGACTTCTTAAAGCCAGAAGCTTCTTGTGCTAAGTCTTTAGCCTCAACATTCATTCCCCTGGGAACATAACTTAACGTAGACGATGCAAACCTACTAAGTAACCTGCTAGCCATTTCATAACGGGCCAACAAATTTAGATTTTTGCAGTCATATTCCCCAGCCAGCTGCTTGATAACCAACTGAGAGTCTCCATGAATCTTGATGCACTTTGATTTCATGGAAACTAGGAGTTTAAGTCATATGATGAGAGCATCGTATTCAGCTTGGTTATTTTTCAAGTTAGAATCTAACCGATAAGAGAACCTCCATATTTCATCTCTAGGATCGGTTATAGTTATTCCGGCTCCGACTCCCTTCTGGGTTCTTGACCCATCAAAAGTTAGCGTCCAAGGGATGATGTCCATACATGCAGTAGAGGGGGTGCATGGGTCCTCCGCATCTATACAAGGGTGGTCTACCACGAAATCAGCTAGCGTCTGACCTTTGACACATAGCTAGCGTCTCACCGAAGTAGTCTCTACCCTCCTTTGGCCTGTATTTCCCCTTTGCCTTCCGTCGCGGGTACTCTTTCGCCTGGGAGCTTGGGAGTCAGTTACGGGTATCCTCTGATCGTCTTCCTGCCGGTGTTGTACTCCTACCAATATGGTTCTAATCATAAGTTTTCAAAATATTTAATCTATGTTCTTATGATACTCTTGGTTGATATAGGATTAATCTTAAGGTGTTCTTGGATGATATTCGATTAATCTTATGATGTTCTTGGATGACTTTTGGATTATAGACTAAAGGGTGCTTTAGCTGAACATAGAGAGAATTTGGTATCAGAGCTTGTAATTAGAACAAGTGTTTGAAAAAATGAAAAAACATCCATCGTTTAGACAAGTTAGAATGTTAAATCAGATTTTATGGATGCATAGAAAGATAAAAAGAATTTTAATTGAAGATAGAAATAGCCATAAGATCATAATAGATGCTCAAATAAAATGGATATCAGAAATGAAAAATTATGAAATAAGATTTACTGATAAACAATTAGAACGAATAGAACAGGTAGTAGATGAAAATGATCAAGCATATGGAAGACTAGAAAGCCTAGAACAGCAGATAGAACTGCAAAATGACCTTATAGATGAAATAAAATCGGATTTAAAATTAGAACTAAAACACTATGGATGAAAACAGATTAACACAACAGCAAGAACAAAAGGTACAGCTAGAAAGAATAGCAGAAAAACCGCTTACATATAATAGGGATATAAACCAACATATTATAAGTTGTAGAATAGGAATAAAAATTATTGAGGAGCAGGAAAAACAGCTACTAGAACAACATATAACGATGAATAAACAGGAAGAACAAATAACTCTTTTAAGAAATTTATCAGCCCTAAGAGAAGAAAGAATTAGGCAGAAAGAAGAAGAAATCGAAAAAATAAGAGAGCAGAACTTAGCAAAAGAGATAAGTAGTGAAAATGAAATTAGAGAGTTAAAAGAAATTATACAAGAACAATATAGATATATTGACTTACTGAAATATGGATAAAGAAAAGCAGAGTGAATTAGAACCTAAAGATCTTTATTATCAAATGAATACTTATGAAGGAGGAACCAGCCAAACATTAAGTTTTAGACCAGATACATATCAAAAGATTCAAGAAGAAAGAGATGAAGTATCAGTAAAAAAGATATTTAAAATAAAATGGTTTGAGAGAAATAAGGAAATAAGATACATTGCTCATAAACATGAGAATATAATTGATACAACTAGTACAAATGGAAAGACTAAGATTAATTTGATTAGTGATGAAGTAATAAAATGAGAATTAGCCAAACTATCGACTAAAGAAGCAAAGAACTATAGAAATATTTACTTTGGAGGAGTAGAATTCACGATAAAAGCATACTTTCAAAAGAATATTGACACACCCATACAGATATACGTATTAGATGACAGAATACTAGGAAATTTGCAAGATGCGTTAATATCAGTGATTAAAGGAAATTTGATATATTAGAAATTAAAATTTACTATGCAACCAGACTTTAGTGTATCGTTAAAAGATGAACATAAAGATTTAGCCTTAACATTATACTATAAATTAGATGGAATAGAAATGCCACCAGGAAGCAAAGTAATGAGTATAGAGACTAAAATGATATACGCCTTAACAGGAAATCACCATATAAGGAAACAACATGAGATGAATATAATAGTACCAAGAATGTATAAAGAAATACTTGAACAAATAGAACATAAGGAAAATTCTAGGATTACTATACCAGAGGAAATATTCATGGATTTTAAAACCAGAACATTAACACCTTCAAGAAGATTAATTCCAAGAGTAGAAGGATCAAGATTGAGTATAACCAGAGAAGAATCACATAGTTTACCCAGAATAGAACCTAGAACCATTGACTTAATAAACATAGACTGTAACAGATTAAAAATCAAGGTTATAATATTCAAAAATAGGATAACTATGGACGGAGTAGCAAAAATAAATACTGGAGCAATTAAAAGTTTTATACATATAAGTAAGATAAACGAAAACGAGTGTAGCATAATAGAACCGCAAACTTATAATTACCCAGAAAATGAAAGGGATATAATAATTACTAAGAGTATAAATTTAAGATTCAAGATCCAAGACCTAGAATATAAGATCAATATAGGAGTAATTGAATACGATAGTTTAAATGAATTATTATTAGGAAGTGATTTCTTGACTATGATAAACTACAAGATAAACAACAACGGAATATAAATTAATGATCAAGGTAAAACCAGATTCATCAATAAAATATGAACGTACAGTTAAAAATAATAAACAAAAAACATAAATTAAAGACTATAAAGACGACCTTATCAGGAGAAATATATTCCCAGTTAAAATACCTAGAGTATAGCGCCAAAGAAATGAAATTAGAAAAAGATATAGAACAGTTGGAAAAACAGTGCAAGAAATTTAGTAAAATATGGATAGATATGGGAAACGGATGGAAGAAACGAATAAACAACCCTGATTATGAGTAATAACGAGAAAATAAATGCGTTATGGGAAGAGATTATATTAAAAGAAAAAATGAAAAGTATATTGCTACTGATGGATGAAATAAAAGAAAACCAGAATTAAACCCAACAGTTGATTAGAGAAGAATTGACTAACTTATGGAATGTATCGAAATACCAACGTTTAAATTAATACTAGAAAAAGAAAACCGAATATGTTATTAGAAGAAAAAAGTAATGGAAAACAAAAGGAAGCTAGTACCAGTAAAGAAACGACTATAGCAAAAACGACTATTCAAAAACCAGAAATAGTACCAATAGATGCTTGGAGAAGAAGCAAAATACCGATTATGGTAGACATCAGTAAAATAAAACCTAGACTATCAAAAGAAGTAACAGAAACCTTAGACGGATTAACAAAACTAAATAAAGAAGGAAAATTCTAATGGAGCCTAGTGCGATTACATTTTTAAGAACTCATGGTAAAGATATTATAGAAAAAGAAAAATATAAATATGAGCCTATAAAATCGAAGCCTGTAAAAGAAGAAAAATTGAAGATACCCGTAAAATAAATAGAAAAAACAACCTATGAATATCTGAATCTAAGACTAGATAAACAGGAGCAACAGATTAGTGAATTAAAGATAGAAAATCTAAACTTAAAATCAAGTGATAACGCAGAATGGTATGACAAATATAAAAAATATAAAAGAAAACATAAGAATACGACAACCCTTCTAAAAGAAACGAAGGTAGAATTAAAAGAAACTAAAGAAGAATTAAGAGTAAAACAAGAAGTATTAGAACTCAGAGAAGAAATACAAATCCTTAGAGAACAACTAAGAGAATTAAAAGGAAAAAAGAAGGAAAAAGTACGAAAAATAAGATTAAGTGATGAAACAGATTCTAGTAGTAGTAGTACAGATAGAGATGAACAACCAAGCCAAGAATTGCAGGTAGTAGAATTCATAGAGGAAGAAGAAAATTCTGAGAACACGGAAATACTAAAAGAAAATAACCAAATAATAGAAGCTTTACAAAATTTGAAAAGAGTAAATGCTATAATAGAAGATGAACCAGATAGAGATATAGAAGATGACTACAACGGACAAGTAGAAACGGAAATTGAATCAGAAAATATAATTAATGAGGATGAAGATGATTATCCGGAAGAAGAATTAATAGACCCTAATTTAGAAGTCATAAATAGGAGGAATACAAGATTACCAGACCATATACCTATAGGACAGCAAGCTGAGTTTAAGGAATTTGTAGGATCAATGACCCAAGGAGTAAATTATAACGGATATTTTCTAGATTTAGACAATGTTTACGATGAACAAGAAGTGGGAAGAAGAATAACTGACTGTAATTTAGGAATGTATATAGCATTAATGAATAGCACCCAGACAGAAAATCTAGATTACATGTATGATTTAATATCAAAAACTTTAATGGGAAAAGCAGCATATTGGATAGAATCAATCGCGTATCAATTAAGAGGAGAGGTATTAAGCCATGCAACAGATTGGAAATCAATGTTAATGATATTTGATTTACTATAAAAAAGAGAATTCTTAGGAGAAAAATGGCTAGTAGCCAGAGAAAATGTTTTAGCAGAAAGAAAAACTGAGATTATCATGAACTTGAATAATATGAAATGTTGTAAAATAAACAAATTACCAGAATATACGATTAGCTTTAGTAAGTTCTTTTATGAAGCTAGATTCCTACCCGAAGAAGGAATGATTTACCAACAACTATATTATGACCATTTACCCGTACCATATAATATTGAAATATCAAAAGAATACGTGCAGTTAGAACCTAAGGAGAACACCCTAGGTGAAAGAATACGAGTTTTGAGAGCATATCTGATGAGGAAATGCGAAGAATATCGATTACAACAAAAGATTAAAAAAGATAAGAAAATAGGACTAAGAGAAATATGTGGATTCACTGAAAGAAGATTAATATTTGGATGCGATGATAATAGAAAAGAAAGGAAGTATAGAAAACATAAAAAATACAGAAAATACAAAGACAAGTATGAAAGAAGCCACAAAGATAGGAAATAAACAAGATATAAGAAAAAACCTTATTATAAAACCTATAAGAAAAAGAGATTCAGGAGATATAGGAATAATCCGGATACTAGGAATAAATTCAGATACAAAAGAAAATTTAGGAGAAGGAGAAATGTAAATCCTATAGAAGCAGACAAGTCTAAAACTAAAGAATGTAAATGTTGGAATTGCAATGAGAAAGTACACTATGCAAATAAGTGCCCGAAGCTAAAGAAAGCAGGAGTAAAATATATAAATACAGAACAATTTATAATGAGTTTACAGCAGATTAAAGAAGATAATAACAAATGGTATGATTACGAGGATTTTTATGTTAGTGAAACAGATGAAGAATCAGAAACAGATAGAGTAAGTTATATCAACCAGAAATCAGATAGTGAAGATAGTTCTGAATAAAATGAATACGCTAGAAAGACAGAAAAGAGAGCTGATAAGAGAAAGAGAATACTGGATACAATGCGAAGAGTATACTAGACGAAAACTAATTGCAACTTATGCAGTTAATGAAACAGGAAGTATGTACTACAATGATAGGTACAGAAAGATTACCAAAAGATTATCAGGAATAAGAGCAGCAATGAATAAAATACATTGGAAACAAATAGAAATTGCAAGACTAATAGAAGAGTCAATGAGAAATGAAGAGATTAGGCAAGAAGTACAAGAATACAAACAGGATGTAGAACTCAACAGAAGATTAGATAATCCTGACTAAATGGTAGCAATACATATAGAAGCTCAAATAGAATACAAACCGAATAAAATGATAAAACAAAAAATATTTATTGATAGTGGAGCAGATATATGTCTAGCTAGAAAAGATGTTTTAGAATCTCACAGATGGAAAAGATCTAAAATACATAGAGCTAAGGTATCAGGATTTAATGAACAATCTAAAGAATTAGATATAATAGCAGAAAACATGAGAATTGTATTAGGAAAAACTATTTTTAGAATACCAATTAGACAATATGAAACAACTAGTTTTATTAGGAAATAACTTCCTAGATTACTTGAAAACCCAAGTGATCAATAAGAATACATTTTGTCTACAATCCCCCTGTAACAGATGGATCATACTAAAAAGAATATTACCAGTAAGTACTATAAGATTATGTACGATTAAAATGGAAAGAAATAATAATTTAGTGCTTTTAAAAGAGAAGTATTTGGGGATGTTAAAAAGAAACTTCGGAGAAAATCCGATGCAGCTTTGGGAAAAAGAAAAAATATATGGGGAAATAAAACTGATAGATCCAAGTGATTTAGTCAGAACAAAACCCATAAGATATAGCCCAACGGATCAAAAAGAATTTGATATCCAAATCAAAGAACTATTAGAAATGAAGGTAATAAGAGAGAGTAAAAGTCCTCATAGTAGCCCAGCCTTTTTAGTAAGGAAACATAATGAGCTAAAACGAGGAAAAGCCAGATTAGTAATTGATTATCGAGAATTGAATAAAAAGACTATTTTTGATGGATACTTTTTACCCTATAAAAGAAACCTCATTAACAGACTAGGGAATAAAAAATGGTTTAGCAAATTCGACTGTAAAAGCGGATTTTGGCAGATTAAACTGACTAATGAATCTAGAGCGTTGACAGCATTCAGTGCCCCTCAAGGACACTATGAATGGAATGTATTACCAATGGGATTAAAAAATGCACCACAAATCTTTCAAAGAAGAATGGATCAAGTATTTAGAAAGCTTGCAGACTTCTGTATCATATATGTGGATGATATATTAGTTTACAGCAGTAACTTAGAAGATCATATTAAACATGTAGAACAATTCATTGAAACAATTAATCAACACGGAATACTTCTATCAGAAAAGAAATCAGAAATATTCAAAAATACTATTGAATTCCTAGGCTACATTGTAGATAGCGAGGGAATACAATTGCAAGAACATGTTGTAACAAAGATTAAAAACTTCAAAGAAAGATTAGAGAATAAAAGAGAAGTGCAGCAGTTTCTTGGAGTGATCAATTATGCAGCAGATCATATAAAAGATCTACCATACCTAAGGAAACCACTGCAAGATTTGATTAAAAAAGATGTAACCTTCGAATGGAAGGAAGAGCATACCCAGGCAATTAACCAGATTAAGGAAAAGGTAAAGTCATTACCAAAACACAGAGTACCAACAGATCAAGATCAATTAGAACTCTTTACAGATGATAGTGATATAGGATGGGGAGCAGTCCTAATAGCATATGATAAAGAAGATGTTGATAAAGAAAAAATGTTAATTTGTGGATACGGAGGAGGAACATGGAAACCTAATGAAAAGAATTATCACATAAATGAAAAGGAATTATTAGCAGTAAAATTTGGAATTAAAAGAGTCCATTACCATTTACTACCAGTAAAGTTTATTGTTAGAACTGATAATACTCAGGTGAAGGCGTTTATTACAAACTGAATAGATCCTTTACCAGAATTGAATAAAAGAAGAAAATGGCAATCATTCTTCTGTTGTTATGATTTCATTGTTAAAAATATATCTGGAACTAAGAACGTTTTAGCTGATTTTCTTAGCAGATATAACTATGTCGATTAACAGCGAAGATTTCGAAGAATACATAGCCAAAGCGATGCAAGAGATTATCCGGACAAATGAAATAATGATTACCAAATTACAGGAGAATACCCAGACTATCAATAAGCTGGTAGAAGCCATACAAGATTTCTCAAAATTGAAGATCTTACAACAAGAACAACAGAAAAAACCAACTACACTACCACCATTACAACAAAAAACCTTTGTACCATTCTCGTCTAAACTTGCAAAAATGCCATCAGCCATACCCTCAACATCAGCAACGGTATCTGTGGCAGATAATCTGAAGTATAGGCCTGAAGTGATTACTGCTTATGAAAAAATCAATAAATTTTATGATTATAAGACTAACCCTGATATTGTACGCAGTGATAAACTGAGTAAATATCCAAGATTTATTTGCAGTGAAAAGGCAAATCCGAACATTGTGGAACGATTATTCACATACGGATTCATTGACAAGATTATTACAGACGATAAAATGATTAACCTCACCAAGCTACCACAGATTATCACAAGATCAACAGAGCTTATGATGGAATCCTTTGGCAAAGGGATCTACGGAATACAGATCTTAGATGCATCTACCGACTTAAAGGTTAAGCCAATTGTTATTTGTCAAATTTTTAAGACAGGAAGGAACAGTACCATCAGCGGGGATGATAAAAACTTAAACATGACAATTCCCTGTGCACTGGACAAATTCCAAGACTAGATGAGTACCAAAAGAGTATTTGGATTAATGACATTGAAAACAAGAATAGAGGACATGCTACGAAATCGGAAGGCATCCGTAATTGGATCTTCCAAAGGAGGAGAGGTAGAAGAAATTATGACCCTTTACTACGACAATGACATCGAAGTAAAGGAGACTACTGAATTAACCCTTCTATTAGACAATATTACCAACCTAAAGCATACCCATGCTGAGGAGACTATCAGAATATATAAAACCATGACTGAACAAAAACGACGACCAGTGATTAAAACAGAGACGGCATCAACGTCTACTGTCAGTACTAAAAAAGAACAGGATATGTCAGGTCTCATGAATGTGAGATACTACAGGGCCCCAGCCAGGTACGATAGTGAGTCGGGTCTGAATATGGGGATCGGAATCAGCGTTGAGCTTAGAATTGGTGTCTACTGGCGTGTGGAATGGTTTGCAAGATTTCATTTATTCACGGTCAAGGATCTCTTCGACGTACTTCTTCTGACATAGAAATAGGCTGCCAGAATGTCGAGTGACAAAGATTCCCAAGAAATAACTCAGGGCCCCCAGATCCTCATATTAAACTCAAAGGAAATGAGAGATATAATGGACCGGTGGAGAGCATTAGATGATATGGTGAGGATGATATCATCAACATATAATAATAAGTAAGCCATGTTTGTACCCTTGTTGTAGATGAACAAGGAATAATCGAATCTGCTGTGTGAAAAACTGATAGAGGAGTCATAATAGTGACCATGCTCGAGGAGCCTATTTCAGTCCATAGAGTGATTTCCGCAATAGACACACATAATCCGAATGAATAGGATCCCTGAAACCCATAGGATGATGCATATATATCGTTTCATGAAGATCCGCATGTAAGAAGACATTCTTGACATCCAGTTGATGAATGAACCAAGACTTGGATAGAGAAATGTTGAGGACGGTCCGGATGGTTGCGGGCTTTATGATCGGGATGAACGTTTCATCACAATCCACTCCCACCTATTGAGACCTGCCATCACCTATAAGACGAGCCTTATACATCTCAAAAGAACCATCAAATTTTTTTATATCTAAAAATCCACATAAAACGAATAATGTTAGCATCAGGTGGATGGGGTACTAGGTCTCACATATTATTATCAATAAGAGCATTATATTTGTCAATCATTGTGGCTTTCTAGTTAGGGTCGGACAAGGCAACCTTCATATTTTGAGGGATAGGGGAAGGGACAACTGAAATGGAAAGGTTAAACAACCGTTTAGGTTTATGAATTCGTGCATGGCATGGGCTTCCATAGTCCGAGAGCGTGTATTGGGATGCGGGATGGGAAAGGGGTATGCTATGGGACTGTCGGGAAGAAGAAGAAAGGCAAGGGTGGCGGGACCAGCTGGTCGATGCTCAGTTTGCCGAGAGGTGGATGCGGAATCACCCTGAGGCGGACTGTTCTAAGCCACCGTTGCCAGAACCGGGTGGACAGTGTGTCCGGACTGTTCGTAGTGGGGGCGGGTGTCGTGGTCTGGGACGGCGGACTATGTAAATGATGAATTAGAATAGGGTCAGACCATCATCTAGGAAGTCATAGGAATGTCGAGGTGGCGAGTTTAGGGAGGCAAAGGGGAATTGAGAATCATCAAATATGACATGGCGTGAAATAATAATTTTATGGATTGACAAGTCATAGCACGAGTAACCACGATGATTGGCGGGGTAACCCAGAAACACATATGGGGAAGACCGGGGTTGGAGTTTGTGAGTGGTCGGATGGAGAGGATAATAGAGACATCCAAAGATAAGCGTTGGTAGGAGGGGTTCCTATGGAACAAAACTTGAGTGGGCAACCATTGATCTAGAGACTTGTTTGGGATTATGTTTAGGAGATAGGTGGCCATGGAGAGTGCGTAATGCCATAATTGAGGCGTGAGCAAGTAGGGCACGGATTAGGTTGTTTATGGTTCAGATTTTTCATTCGGTCTTACCATTTTGGGAGGAGGTGTGAGGGCAGGAAAAATGAAATGTAAGACCGTTATTGGAGCAAAACTGTTTGAATTTATTATTATTGAATTCTCTACCATTGTCACATTGAAAACATTTAATGCTCTTTTCAAATTGTGTTTTTACGAGAGCACTAAATGAGAAAAAAATGGGGTAGACCTGGGATTTATTGTCAATTGAAAAAGTCCATAAAAAGTAGGAATACGTTAAAAATAACACATAATATCGATGGTCAGCCGTACTTAAAATAGGGACGTCTACAAATCACTATATATGATATCGAAAGGTAATAAAGTACAATTTGTGGATGTAGAAAATGGTAATTTAACATGTTTCTCGAAAATGCAGGATTCACATATAGGAGTCCTAGAAATACGGTTGCAATTAATAAAATTATTTTTCCTAAGGGAGCGTAAAATAGAATCTCCCGGATGTCCTAATCTAGAGTGCCATAAGGAAGATGAAAGAGCAGCAAAGGTTGATGGAACTGAGACTAGATTATTGACGGCGTTTAAAATAGGGTAGAGATCTCCGATGCTGTCACATCTCATTATTTGTCTCCCTGTCGTTAAATTCTTCACAGAAAAACCAAAAGGATCAAAGTCAAGGGAAACATTATTATCAGTTATGAAACGTCGCACAGAGATTAGATTCTTAATGAGTTTAGGGGCATGAAGGACATTTTTTAAGATTAGCGGTGAATTTTGTGGGGATAAGGATGAATGACCAAAACTGTGAATGGGAATGCCTTATCCACTACCAATAATAATATTACAATTTAAATTACTCAAATTGGATTAAGATGAGAGAGTACCTTATGATGTCGTCATGTGAGATGTAGCGTCTGTGTCCATATACCAATTTTCATCTGGAGCATTGAGTGACATTGTGTTCATAGCTGTTGTAATGTCAGTCGGTACACAAGTTGAGGACGGATGGGCCTATGTTGTATAGGCCTGTTGGGGATGTGGGCTGAGTATGCCAGGGTGGGCATGTCGAATTCTGAGGTGGAGTCCACGATGATGTCAGATACGGTCTCGGAGGAGAGGTCCATGCGGCCCATGGTGTGTAGGCAACCCACGATGGAGGCAACTGCCACTGCTGCAGCGATTGCTAGCTATTTCCTACCGGCGGGGACTGCCCCTTCCTGCCGTCGTTGTTGCTAGAATTTCATCCACCGCGGCCCTTGCCGGATTGCCAACTCGCGGCGATTATTGCGGGCTGATGCGGCTCCTCTGGCCGGCGCTTCTGGTTGCCGGAGTTGGAGGCCCTGCCGTCGACGGAGGGCCCAACGGTGGTGGTGAGAACGGCGTCGGCAATGCTGGCATGAGTGATAATGCGCCTAATTTTTAGGGTTTCCTCAAGGATAGGCTTCGAACGGGCCTCATAAAATGGAGGTAACGGCGTGCATTGCTGAAGGATGGTGGCAATGCCATCATATGATTTGTTCAAGCCTGCAATAAGTTGCATGACCAATCGATGATTAGTGACTGGTGCGTCGACGTTGGAGAGTTGATCGGAAAGCATCTTGTGTTCTTGACAATATGTAGACACGTTGGGAAATCGTCCTAATGAACGTCCTTGGAATGATTTTTAAGGTATAATGCTCGTTGAGTTTTGTTGTCGTGGAAAATACTTTCCAAATGTTCCCATGTTTGGCGGGCAGTGGCATCGGTCTCAATGGTGGTGTGCAACAGATCATTAGAGATTGTGTTGTATATCCACTGGAGGATGGTTGTATCAAAATGAGACTAGAGTGCATCATCGAAGTCGAAGCCGAGGGTAGGTCTGTGGACTTCGGTGTAGGAGGGATGATTTGGTCGATAACTTCATAAACACGACAATGGATCTTAAAAATCTCTTCCCACGAGGAATATTGACCCTTTTCCATCTCTAGGGTGATAGGATGATGAAGTTTTTGACATTGTTTAGTGCAAGTGCATGATGAAATTTGGTTTTGTCAGTCATGGAAGATGAAATTTAAGAGGAGAAGGGATAGAGAATGACTGGAAAAAACTAGGGTTCCGTGGGGGTGGCGGTCGAGAGTTATGTTCGGCGGCAGTGGAGGTATGTTTAGGATACTGATACCATAAAGGAATATGTTCATTGATTGTATTCATCAATAATTTACAATATATATAGTAGTACAAGAATATTTAAACAAGGTAACTAATCAACCTAATTACAATAGAGAATATAATTCTACCTAAAATAGAAGACCTAATTACAAAAGGAATACAATTCTACCTAAAATAAGAGATATACAATTAATGAAAGAATATTCGAAAAATATTCTATTAGATATAAACCAACATTATCAAGATGAATTGTCTTGATTGCATAATTTGGAAAATGTTCTCTAAACTCAATTTATATTGAGCAAGCAACTTTGCACATGTCAAACTACAGGTTGACAATAAATGCACGTGTAACCATCTCATAGATGCATATATTTAAAACATCATATGGTATGTGAAATGGCCCATATTCACCTTTGAGATATTTCAGAATTAAGGGGATTTAGTCCCAACATTAGTTGGTATAATCAACTTATCATGAGAACAAGCAACGCAAAAGATTTCTGGAAGAATCTTCTCGTTCTTTAATATATTCCGAATACTCAAAGCATGTCATATTTAAATCATGATGGCCAAAATGATCATATCAACTAATAAAATTATCTGTATGGATAAATTTCAAATTTTACCTAGACATGTGCTATTTATTTTAGTAAATTTCTGATTTACTATTGTATGAAATTTTATATTAATAAACTTCAAGCTTATTGTGGCATGTGATCTTATCATGCTTGGGTAACATTTCACGTACGTATTTCTTACTCGTTGTAATTTGGAGATATTCAATCTTCCAGTTATTTGTAATCTCAATATGATATTCATTTTTATTACCAATAAACTTTAGGTTTAATGTAATTTGTGTTCTGGTCGTACAATTTACGATCTAGAATGAATGGTGCTATTATATATAACATCTTCAGTCAGGTATTAGTTGGACACTACCGGTGTCATGATTCTTGTAAACAAACAATTAGTTCTTCTGGAGCCCTTAATAATTAATTTTGTATTACTAAATAATGCTTAGATACTACTGGTATCATAAAAATAATTTGTTAGACACTCTAGTGCCATGAAAGAATAACATAATATTAATTTATAAAGTACCAAAAGTAAACATTAAGTTCTAAACTTTAGTATTTTCAATATCTCCTTCAAGAAGATTAGTTATTAATATATGAATATCTTGTATCAAATCGGCAACCACATAGTAATCAATCCTTCAGAAAAAGATACATTAATTATTATTTCTTTCGAGAAAATCAATAACAACTTGACCATAATGTGTCAATGTGGTTATAGTAGAAATATTCTACTTTTCTTACTTTTGCTTTAAAATGATACTTAAAGAAATCATTCGAGATATACTACACCTCTCAAGTCATTTCTCACAAAGTTTGAGTAGAGGCAAGCTCATTATTTTACTCAAGCACAAGAAGACACCGCTTCAGAATGTTTCCCAGATATTTTACCAATTATTTCTACTTCAAGAGTAAAGTTTAAAGTTTTTACTACTTCGGGAGTAAAGTTTAAAGGTTTACTACTTCGAGAGTAAATTTCAAAGTTCTATTACTTCGGGAGTAGATTTCAGAGTCTTACTATTTCGTGAGTAGAACCCATGATATTTATTACTTTAGGATTAAATTTCAGAGTTCTACCACTTCGGGAGTAGATTTTAAAGTTCTACTACTTCGTAGTCGAATTAAAAGTTGCACTATTTTTAGAGTAGATTTTAAGTTCTACTACTTCTGGAGTAGAGTTCATAGTTCTACTACTTCCGGAGTAAAGTTTAAAACTTGCTACTTCGAGAGCCGATTTCTGAGTTTGCTACTTCAGGAGAAGATATATGAATTTACTACTTCGGGAATAAAGCATAGACTATATTTATTTTCAATTACTCTATCTCTTCTAGAGATGAGTCGTGATAACTTCACAACCAAACACACGTTCAAATTCATAAGCTTTACACATACTGTCACATTAACTTCAGGGAATGAATTTATGTTTGTAACATTTTATCAAAAGTTCTCATTCTTCAGGAATGGATCATATATGAATGTGTCTTAAGCATATAAAAGTATAATAGAATAGAACCTATTTTAAGATATTGCTACTTCACTAGCAAATCGAGACATACACATTATGTAGAGAATTTTTCTCTAATATATCTTTAGTTGTAATCATAATAAGCGTATGAAAATATTACCACTTCTGATGGTTATAGGCGTAAATATAATTTAGCCATAACATAACTTAATTATGAAATATGGCCACTACTGGTGGCCATATATTGCTTGCTAACTCTACTAGAGTTCAATTATATCCCACAATGTGAGATATTCAATTTATAAGATTATTGTAGAATAAATATAATAAATACAATAAATAAGCAGTAACTAAATATCATTAGCTATTAATGAATGAAAATAATATTATCATCCCTTTCCATAATATTGCTCTTCAGAAATAATATTGAGACATGAACTACCAAATGAATCAATTAAGAGCCTTAAATTCAATAACCAAAATCAATATCTTTAATAGAAGAGACAAAGTATCAAATATAAAGATACTAACCTGTCAATCTTGAAATCATATCCACTTCCATCATATTATGTAAATATTGAAAGAAACAATATGTTCAAAGAAATACCATTCCTCTGGCTACTGCATACAAGCTAGACATTCCATAAAATGCAATAATTTAATATAACTTACCGGAATTAAGTTTAAAACGGAAAAATCTCATGATGATAATGTGTTATGAAACTATATAATTGCAAATAAATAATAGAAGCAAACCAATAATTTGATAGAGAGGAGGGAGATATTGTATTATCACTTATTGTTGGTGTCTCTTACAAATGAGGATTTAGCCATATCTTTATAGAGATGGTAAACCTCTTGATGTCTACCAAATGTATAAACATTAATAATACATCCAAAATACAACTTGATAAAATAGTTTATAATTTATCTAATTCTCTTGTAAATTATCCCAGTAAACCATATAGAGATGTTTTAGAAAATAGATTAAAATATTTTGTTACTCCCTTTGTCCAAATTTATATGGCACTTTTTTTTAGTCAGTCCCAAAAAAGAATGATTTTTTTTTATATTTAGTAACAATGCAATTTTAAATTTCTTATTTTACCTTAATGAAATGATTTATAGGCACACATTTCTCAATGTATTGTTTAGAATTTGTCTCTCAAGAGTTTTTATACTTTCTTTATATTGGTTTTCTCATATGTGGTCAATTGACCAAATCATATTTTATGCATATTATAGTATCCTTTTTTTGTCCGATTTATCATCGTTCAAGGTTTGCAATTATTAGTTTCCGCACGACGTCCAGTTATTTCGATCCCAATAAGTGATATCAGAGTCAATGGTTCAGCGAGGTCGAAGACAGGTGTCATGACCCAAATCACAGGTCATGATGGCACCTACACTATCCCACCGGTAGACGAACCATCCCCAAATCATAAAGTACAAGTTTGCAAGTTACACGGGAAAGTTAAGTAAATACTTAAGTCTTAATAACATAAATACCGAAAAAGACATAAGTAAAATTCATTTCCCAAAATCGGATCTAAGTCGCACAAGAGTGCTAAGATAAGTCTGATACAAGTCCCGTAAGACGAAATAAAATCGTATGCAGAAATATCAAATACATAAAGCAAGTAAAGATAAGAATTTCAGGGGCCACGGTCGGTCATGTAGCCCACCCTGAAAGTCTCAAATGTTGTGCCTCGGGAACAACTATGAGGTCTCGAACTGTAATTGAGATTATATCTGCACAAAGTATAGCAAGTGTAGACGACAATGAAGAAATAACACATATATAACATAAAGGAGGATAGGCCACACATATTCTGTTAGAACACGTATTCCTTTAGAATTACGAAGTTATAAAGTTCACATACAAATCAGATCATAAAGATTAATTTTTCCTTAATTTAACCCTAAAGCTTAAGTCTTTATCAAATACAAGTACAAGCTTAAGCCTTTACACTAATCAAATAGAAGTTTCATGAATCAACATAGTCAATAAAGAATGGTATGAATGTAAATGATATGTGATGCAATTGGACAATACAAACCCGGTACACATATGCTAGTGGTCATTCCGTCTAGTCATGATCCATGGGGACTCGCGAGGTCTATATATCACTCACCACCATCCGAATCACTTTTTCTCGGAGTGTGAGAATCATATCATATCATATCACCCGTAAACATTTTCCCTCAGACTGCAAAAAGCATCATTCTTACCTTTTTCTAACCTCATAAGACCATTTCGTACCTCAATCAGTGACTCACATCAACAAGGATGTATGTATGAATTAATATAGTATGCATGATATCATATGTCAATAATATCAAGAAAATACAAAAAAGGTAAGCAATTTCATGTCATTATATAATATCAATTCATTTTCAAGAATGATTCTTTTTCTATGGGTTTAAAAAGATGTATAAGAGTGAGGTGAATTGCATCTACACTTACACGTTTAACTCAAGCATGATTAGTCATAGCCCACATAAGCAACAACTATATCAAGCCAGTGAATTTATCACCACCTCCAATGCCCATCAACATTTATGTTTTATATACACATCTCCAATCGAAGTCTAAAAGAGTAATTCATAACCTACCTCGAAGACCGAGCAACGTGGCACAAACTCCACGACAACAATTTAGAGGGACCTCTTTCGGCTATTTCTAATACCGTTCTGTGCCAAACATGATTTGTCTTGGTTAATTTATCAGGGAGCTCACTTGCCACAGTAAAAGAGTTAACCATTAGAGTGTCTTCCTCTACATTGTTATTTGTTGGTCATCGGCTTGTTAACCGAATCAAGTGTCCAATAAAAGGTTTAGAGAAACACATCATCACTCAATATGTGGTTGTGACATTGTTTGAGCTTCTTCCTGTATCTAAGTCATGTTTCACGTAAGGCCTCACTCGGTAATTAATGAATATTCAAGATCTCGTCTCGGAGTTGTAACATATGAGAAGGAGAGAAGAATCTCTCGAGGAATGCTTCTACTAGCTCGGACCAAATGTTAATAAACTTGGCCGAAATATCATCCAATCATTTGTTGTTTCCCTCGTAAGAGAAAAGGGAAGAGCCTTAACTAGATTGCTCATTTTGATATATTGAGTTGGCGATAGGCATAGTAAACCTCAATGAAATTCCTCAAGTGCCTATTCGGGTTGTCTGAACCCGATCCTCCGAATAAGCCTTATTGTTCAACATGTACATGGTCAGCGCAATACAGAAACTTGCACTTCCCGGAGTTTTAGGTGGGCGGATAGCATTAGAAAAGTTTGATATCTCAATGTTTCCCTCATAGTCTGATTCCGCCATAGTATCTAGAACCACACAAATAACAAGTACACATAATATAAGAAATAAATACTTAGTAAAGTTATCACACAATAATAGGCAATTTCAAGACCGTATTCCCCGGTAACGACGCCAAAATTACACTCTTAAATGATATAATGCGGACGTTATCAAATATAGTAATCCAACTAGGTTAAGATTGAATCTCACAGAGAACACATTTAGAAACACATCTTATTCATTCATGTCATCGCTTTACTGGACTCTTTATTTCTAGGGGTAATCAAAAATTTATTTTGTAAAAGTGTTTGAGTTGTTTAACTTTCAATTGAGAAAATGATTTAAGAAAAAATTATTTGGTTAAAGGGTTAGGGTTGTGGAATCGTCCAATGAGTCTTGTGATGGGTTGTTTAGCTAATATATGTGTGGGGAGTGTGGTATGGGTAGTAGGGGCTTTTTTCAAGTGGGAATTTCTCAATTGACCCACATGAATTCACAAATAGGCTTTTTCAAGTCTAAAGTGTTAAATTCTTAAACACCCACTCTAGACCCTTAGTTGAATTCCTTCTATTTCTAGTTGAAATCTATTAAATGAGGTTTAAAGCCCTAAGTCCTAATAAATATACCCTTTTCTAGACTCTAGTTTTCTTTTCAAGAATAACTAAGGACGATAGGCTTTAAAGGGGTAACCACTCCTTAACATTAATGGTGAAGGGTAATCAAATACTTGCACCTACTACACCTTCTTCAAGGTTTAAACTCAACACATACACAAAATCTCATTTAAATCCACAACCCCACCTTTATGTTTAGCTACTCATGATAAAAGTGAATAAAAGAATAAAATAAATGAAGACGTGGAATCTTACAATGATTATGTATATAAAAATAGAAGATTCTTCAACTTTTGTCCCATCACACTATCCAAAGGGTAAAAGGGATTCTTGACTTGACAACAAAATGACTAAGAGAATAATTTATGACTTGAATGTTTGACACAAGACCCTAGATATTACATTTATAGGGTTCCAAAAATGAGGAACATATAATTATGAAAATGTCACCGAGTCTCACTCTATGAGCACAGATCAGGTCTGCGGTCCACATGATGTCTAGGATTAGCAGAGTGGGTCTTCAGTTTTTGAATCTGATTTCTATGTCCTGAAGTGAGGTTTGTATTGTGGCCCGCAGAATAGGTCTGCAATTTGAAAAAGACTTTAGTTCTCCATATTATTGGTTGAAACTATGCTTGGCCATTTGATCGCAAGACCGGATTACGGTCTGCAGAACTGGAATGAGGACAACAGAAGGTCATCACATTTTTTATCCCAAGTTACTCTTTTGTCAGCTTCTGCGGCTTGGAATCTCCATCTGCAATCCGTAGTCTGATCATGCGGTCCACAAGAATGGGTCTTATGTGCACTTCTTTAGTTTTTTGACACTTTTGTTCAGTTTTATGCAGGTTTCTCATATTTTTGATACGCCAAGTCGAAAATTCTACAAAATGTAAAATAACATAAGAAACACATACGAAAAAGGTATTGAGAATATAAAATGTCTATAAAATTGGCATCGAATGTGCCATAAATTTGCGGCACATCAATAATGCATGATTAAGATGTTAAACCATATGATCTAACATACATGAACTTCATAATGTTAAACTAACATGAACATGCTATGTATAATATTATACTAAGTAGTTACATCATAGAAAGGAACATATTAAGCATGTAAATCACATCAATATAGACCTCGTATGACATATATAACCCCTGTATTTGCATATATAATCACGTTATATATCGGTACCGCCATAGTATATGTAAAAAGCATCACTTTGAAAAAAAATCCTCATTAAGATAAAAGCCTATACTTACCTCGGTGTGAATTATCCATAACATTTACGAAGTTCTTTCTCATGCTCAAATCCACGACAAGAGCTCAATTTATACAAAAGAATACTCCATAAGGTTAAATTTATTCATTGATGTGCCCACTTTTTACTAGGTTAAAGTCAACCACGAACCCCGTGGTTAAGACAACAAAATGGCATACCCAGTGAAATCCCACAAAGTGATGTCTGGGTAGGGTAGAGTGAGCGTAGACCTTACCCCTACCTTAGGAGGTAGATAAGTTGTTTTCGATAGAATATCGGCATAAGGATAATCATTTTTAAATAAGCATGAAAAAAAATAACAGAAACGAGTAAACCATGGCAACACACTATAAAATCATGTTAGAGCAGTACCAATCACAAAGTAATACGATAGTCAAAGAACAGAAAACAACAAATAACAGCAGAAATCGAAGGACATAAACTACAAAAGAAATACTACGACTACTAGTATAGAAGGATAAGCGGGACAATGCTCAACTACCTATTAACTTTCTACTCTAATTTGTGCCCTCTATAACCTCCTATCTAATGTAAAGCCTAAAAATTAAATTATGTCCTGAGGTTACCCATAACCCTATGAGTCTAAATCTATAATTAGATTTATAGTTCAAATTAGCTTCGATGTTCACATGGATTTAGTTTTTCTTTTTTAGGTCTTAGCCCCAAAATTCTTAATTTTTACATTAAATTCCATGATTTAGATATTCAAATCTAGAATAAAAATATGTGATGCTAGAGTAAGTGTGAAGTCATTGCCTCAAAGTTATATGTGGAATCTAGACCTGTCCACCGGGTCGGGGACCCGCCCGACCCGACCAAAAAAACCAGGGCCAGGGTCAGCTTATAGCTGACCCACGAGCCACTCGACCCGAAAAAGCGGGGACCCGACCAGGGTCAGGGTCGTGCCAGGGTCAGAATATTTTACCCGCCCGACCCGGCCCGACCTCGACCCAACCCTGACCCGGCCCGACCTCGACTCAGCCCTGACCCGACCCCGACCCGCATATTTTTTTATATTATTTTTTCTTCATTAATATTTGTTTTGTACTTATATATATATTTGCCATTAATAAGTGATATAATGCATGTTTTTATAATATATGTATTGTTCTAATCTACATTGAGCTCGACATAAAATAAGATAAAAACGGTAGTTGATTATTAATTATATATTTATATTATTAGTCGTTCTGTTAATATCACCAAAGCATAATGTAGGGAGAGAAAATAGTTGTAAATTTGTGAAACTTTAAATGGTCATAACTCTGCGCTCGAATGTCCGTTTTACCCAATTTTTTTTTATTTTGCGTATTTTTATTTTTAGAAAACGTCTGTTTTTCCAATCAATTTGTATTTTCCCCAAATCGGTTTCTAATTTTCATTTTCTTTAGTCAGATCTCACCATATACAATACATTTCAACATTGAATTTTCATGGTAATGTAGGGGTGAATGTCAATTTCAGTTTTGGAAATTCAAATTTTTTTAAAAAAAAAAAAATCCTCGACCCGACCCGACCAGCCAAAAAATTCCGACGGGTCAGGGCCGACCCTTGACCCGTAGGGTCCCCGAAGGGTCAGGGCCAGGGTCGGAATTTTTAAAAAAAAATAGAATCAGGATCGGGCAAAAAAAAAAAAAAATCACCCGACCCAACCTTTGGACAGGTCTAGTGGAATCCAAGTAAAAATTATTAAACCAATAGCTTAGTTCGTCCGAAAATAGTGTTAGAATGTCAAAAGTTCCAAAATCGCCCTTTCATACTTCAGGTATCTTCGCAATTGTAACATCACAAAAGCTGCTAGTGGCCCACAATTGTGAATTGGCAACCTTCTGCACGCCTTTGCAATTGCGGTGGAAACCCCGCAAACCGCAATTGCGGCGCACCAACAGAAAATATATTTGCAACAACTGAAATGTGATTTCTTGTCTGAAACTCACCCGAGCTCCTCGGATACCAACCTGAACCATATCAACAAGTCTCAAAAGACTATATGAATGAACCTATGAAAAGTCTCAAATGAAGAAACTGTGTGTTAAAACTCAAAAGGAATATTTGACTGTTTTAAAAAAAATTATTAAAGTCAAAGTCTTAATTTATCTTGAACTAAGCTAAGTTTTAATCATCATCTTCAAAATAGCTTTACCGCGTCCATAATCCATCAAATGACTTCAATATATTCAAGAGAATATTCAATTGTGCCAAATAAGCTATTGAACTCAATTTCACAATTTAAGACTTGATCAAAATCAATTTCAGCCCTAAAAAGTAAATTCCTAAGTTAACTTGGTCAAACCCCAAAATCAATTTCAAATTCGAGTAATCCATAACCCACGATTTCAAATCTATAGTTAGGTTTTCATTTGGAGTCTATTTAGGCATTCAAATCACCATGTCATAATTCTAAGGTCTACGTCAAAATTCTCAAATTCACCTAACAAAATCTATATTCAAATGTTGAATCTTTAGGAAAATTCATGATATAAACTCAAGGATATATTTAAATCACTTACCACAAGCTTTTAGATGAAATTCTTGTGGGCAATTTGAAAGTATATTTATGTCCTAAAGACAATCTGTATTAGGACAAATGTATTTTATACACATTCGTATTATTATTAATGGAGATTAATATTTTGACATTTGCAATTATTAAATTATTAGTTGATTGTTTATAATATTCTATAATATACATCCCTAGAGGTTATGTTGTTATTAATAATGTGATATATTAATATTATAACGTAACTCTTAAAATAGCCTCGACTAATGATCATCAAGAATGGGATATCGATGATATGAGATAAGTCGATATGTGGTCTGCATCACTTCCTTAGAGGATGTAGTATGTCTCACCTGCTACGAGTAATGGCTACTCGTGATGGACACATGGATACTTTGGAAGTATTGGTATACCCTGCTGATATGTTGTTTGTTATACATGTCTAAAGTATGATCAGTGTGTGGAAGATAGAAGTCCTTAGACTTGAGGTCAATACACACCTTGTCTACATAGTAATATACTTTGATCATGTCCTAAGCTCAAATGCCTTATAGGTTGAGATACGGCTTATATTGAGTACATTACGATGTGGATTAAAGGTGGTAGTTGAGCCAAGATTAGGATACATTACTCGAATGTATATTCGAGAAGAACACTCAACTTCTCATTGATATAGAGTTGACTAAGTCGTTGGCCAACGCAATAGACATATCTAGAATATGGTCTTGTTGTCAACCAATATAGATGGGATATAATGATCAAGTCATTTGGATAGACATTTGGCAAATCTTAAGCTTGATCGAGTGTATCGTGAATGGAAGGATTTTATCTTACCACATAGAGGTTAAGTTTACTGGATTTATATAAAGGTACTTCACATATTGAGTTCGTCTTGTGGCGCCGTCTAGGAGTTCCTCGTAGACCTTAATTTGATTAGTGTCGATATGAGAAGGCATGTAGGGTCACACTATGTCGAATGTCCTTTCGATCTAAGGATATATTGAGAGAGTATTAAATATTTGATTTAGAATCTAGATATTTAAATGAATGATGATTATTTTAATTAAATCAAAATTGAATTTTGGATTTAATTAAGAATGTGCTAAAATTTTTGGGCCAAGCCCAAGGTCAAACCCTAATCCGATTTGACCTAATTTTTCACCTATAAATACAGATCTACACTTCATTATTCATTACACTTGATTTTCATATCATTATTCTAAGTCTTAGAGACTCAGAAACAAAACACTCTCTTGAAGCTCTGCCGGATTTCCTAGCTTTCCAAAGGAGGAATACATTGAAGCTTGGAGCTTGCAATCGAAAGGGCATTCGCGTGCGCACCCACAGTTGATAAAGATTCCAGATATTGTAAACATGTAAGTACCATTCAAGTCTTATGTTTACGGATTTAAATTACCCTATAGTCAAACAATTTATACGTTTGTTGGGTTTGAAATAAGTTTTCAATATCCCGTGTACAACAACCCAACAAAAACCCTACAGTGGTATCAAGAGTCAGGGCAGTTTTGTATGATTATAAGGTAATTAGTTAATAATAATATGGGTTAGAATTTGTTTAAATCTGAAATTTATATCGTTTAAAGCTTGAAAATCTAATATCTTAAAAGCACATCATCCTTGTCTCCCAAACTATTAAACAATGATGTAATCGAGGAAGTCATTCCGATCTAACTCTTCTAAGTCAATGTGTGTAACCGGTTCATTGCGAACATGGTGTACTGAAGTGAAGAACAAGAAGGGATTGAATAATGGTCGATGAACGTGTTGTTTAATAGTGAAGGGTAACGAAGATGAATCTGCAAATCTAACCTTGAATTATTTTCATGTGAAAAAAAGAGGTATCTTATCACCCTCTTGAAGCCATAAAGCTCTAGATTTTTATTTTCAATAAGCATCCTCGTCATTATAAGCTTGCCCTAATTCTTTTCTTAAAATTCTAAGCTTTTGCAAATCAAAGTTCGTAGCATCATTCCTAAGCTCTTCAATTCTATTATTTATGCCAATAATTCTTTTTTTCAAATTCTCTTTTCTCCCTCTTAACCAAGACATCAAAGAGTAACGACATCTTTTTAATTTAAAACTAATTTTGGATTGCTCAAATCCATGTAACTGTCCAGACCAAGACCTTGCCACTATAGTATTAACAACATTATTTTCACTCCACCTTTTATCAATATAGAACCTACGTTTTTTTCTTATTGGGTTGGGTTCAGTATTAATTAATAAAGCACAATGATTAGAAGCCTCCGCATACTTATGTGAGTTACCTGAGCCAAGTTGAATTCTAACCTCCAGCTCGATGATACAATAGCCGTATCTATTCTCTCTTGAATAATTCCATCATTCTCCCTAAAACACCACCGAGTCCAAGGCTCACCTTGAAAACCTAATTCTACCGCCGCTAGATCCCATATAAAATTTTAAAGTCTCTAAAGGAAGCTATTTCTCGGCTTCTACCTCCTAAATTTTCAGGGTTATCCAAAATATCGTTAAAATCCCTAACCATAATCCAAAGAGGACCCCAGTTTGCTGATTTAGTGTTAAGTTCTTTTAGTTGTTCTCTGCGGGTCACTATATCAGTACTCAAGTACACAAAAATACACCAATATTTAGAATCAGCTAAAACATCATGCACCAATATTTCATTATAAAAATGGAAAGTGTGAGATTGACATATCTGAATTTCATCATTCCAAAATAAGCTTAATCCTCCCGATAATTCAATAGGGTCAACGATTGTAGCATAAGGCATGTTAAGTTGTCTCTGAACTCGCTTAACAGTAATTTACCTATTTTTAGTTTCACTAAGAAATATCATACTTTGGAGAGTGGAGACGCACGGGGGGTTTTGTTTTGGGCATGGGTATATCTGATGTTTACTTTTAACTTTTTCATCATTCTTTATGGGAATTTATGCTTTTGCAACTGTAAAAAAACACTTGTGGGTATATCTGGTGTTTACTTTTCTTTGTGGGAATTTATGCTTTTGCAACTGTGAAAAAACACCTCTGAAAACTTTCAACTTTGAATTCTCTTGTCTTTACCTGTTATGCCATGAAAATTGTGAAATTTGAAGAAAATAATTTTCATTTTCAGATGGTATTTGAAAATTGAAGTTATATTTGATCATGAATATAAATTGAAATTGTTTTTAAAATTTTATAAATAATTTAAAGTGAAAACAATTTTTGGTGTTTTCTAAATTCCAAAAGAAAAATTAAAAATTTCCGAAATGTTATGGAAAATATTAATTTTGGTAATTGAACTCTGAAAAAAAGTAAAATATATTCATGATCAAACAACCACTAATGATTCCCTATAGGCGAATCTTCCGTGATAACGGAAAGTTTTTTTTTTTTTTTTTAGCCCAAATTTTTCAAGTTTCTAATGCAACTATTCTTGTCCACCCGACCCCTCACCCTCCCCACTAAGACGTGGATGGGGTGGTGTGAGAAGAAAGAATGGTGTCTTGAAGTCCTCTGGGGCATAGTTGGATGACAAATGAGGGAAACTTAAAATCCAATTGGAGGCCTGTAGCGTCGAATCCTAGTGGGAGCAATTTGCTCTTTTGGGGTAAGACCTTGTACTCTTGGTTCTCAAGACTTGTCATTCAAGTGATATCATTTGCTGAGGGACCGTGACTTCTCAAAGATGGATATAAAAAAAAATGATGAGAAGAAAAGAAGTCATTCCGAAGCGCATCCCGCGAGGACATCGATAAAAGTAGGTTAGCGTAAGAAGAGGCAAGAAGGGATCTACTATCTTAGAAAGAATTATCGTCGGGGAATGAATCGTAAACTCTTGTCACGGGAAGAGTAGGGGGATATAGAAAAAAAATGGTGTCTTGAAAGGATACCCATGTAAGAATTATACCCAAATCTGAACTGTAAAAATTTGAGTGGTCATGTCAGGGGTGGAGATTTTTTTTATATAATTGTGGTGTGGTTGCATGTATTTTAATTATTTGTTCTAATATTTATTATAATATTATATTTCAATATAGAAATTATTAGTTTTAAATTTTAATTATTATTAATAAAGTAATTTATAGTCATATAGATACTTATGATTTGTTTTGGACAGGTTTTTAAAATATTTCTTTAAAAATTTAATATTAAATCAAATACCATCATACAAATCGGGATTTCAACTCTATTCCGACCCACGTATAAAATTATATTGGGTGATATTATTCTATCCATCAAAAGATAAAAAGATTATAATATTCTTCTTTTCAAACTCTGAGCTTAGGCCTTTAGGTAGCTAGATATACTAGCGTACGCACTAAAAAGTTCTCTTCATGGAAATGAGATCTGCTTTTGTTGACATCTCATTTATCCTTCATACAATAATAGCTAGTAAATAATAAAATAATAATGAGATTAATAATTTCATACTTACATGTTTGTTACATGATCCCCTATGGAACCTATGAGGTAGGATGTGGGTAAGGCTAAGTCATATAATTTGAAGGTTCAGATGTTGTCTCATGTACAATTTGTCTTTAAACAATTCAAAATACCTCATCTTGTTTTGCCTCTCTGCCTTTTCCTTAATACTATAGTCAAGTACAGATGGGATAATATGATGGGGTTTTCCTTAAAACTATTATAAAATTCCAAGAAATTGTCTCTTCTTCTTTTCCTCATTATTGTCTTTCCTTGTTCTTTAGGATCTCCTTGAAGGGGATAGTTTTTCAGGGCAAATGGATGGGAAAGTTTTGCAGACATGTGAAAAGAGCTTTGTTCAAGTTCAGGACATATTGGATCAGAATAGGCTGCTAATCAATGAGATTAATCAGAACCATGAGTCCAAGATCCCAGACAATTTGAGCAGGAATGTTGGTTTAATTAGAGAACTCAACAACAATATAAGGAGAGTGGTTGACCTCTATGCACATCTTTCTGGTTCTTTCATCAACAAATCCATTGATGTTTCATCTGAAGAGGACTCCACTGGAAGACCTATCCACAAATGGAGTAGGCCACTTTAGAGAAAAAAGCTCTGGCCTTTTTCTTGTTCATTATTTTTCATGGAGAGTTACCAAATCCTCTGTGTGGTTCGGAAACAACATCCCTGCCATCACAAGGTATGATAAAGTCTTCATACACACCACCCTTATCAGATTTCAGTTATAAAATTATACTAGTATGTTATTTTAGTTACCAAATGCTCTGTGATATTAGAGAAGATGAATGATTAGATTGTAGTACTATAGACTCTTCTTTACCACTAGTGTACTTTTTACTACCTCAACATTCTAATAATGATCCCAAAATTCTGTTAATGTGTACCTGCAGATCTAATTGAAAAAAGAATTAATGTCCATATCTTCTAAGCGTTGTGGTGTTATTTTTTTTTTATTTTGTCTATCGGAAACAATCTATCTGTGAGTTCAAAGATATTGATTCTTGTAGAAGGGGATGGATGTTGTAAGCTTTTAAACTTTTTCTGTTTGTCAAAAAGCCTAATGATAAATTTTTGATATGGGTCTTTAGACTATTTACAATTTTTCTCCATCTCTCTCTTTTAATGGAGTTTCTTCCTTCCACTTTTTGCACAACTTTATTCCTTTTTATCACCTTTGCTCAATAATAAGTTTCTTTTCAGTCTTACTCCAGTTGTGAGAACTGAATGCAGTGGCTAGCTAACACTGTTTCAATGCCTCTCCCAAGTAATCAAAGCTCCTCTTATAAAAAAAAAATGAAAAAGTTTCAACTGTTGAAGATTTGTATGTGGAGAAGTGAGCAGAGTGAAGGAGATGCTCTGAAATTCTTTGTGGAAAAAGCAGCTTTAGATTAAGGTGCCGCTTGAATATGCGATTCAGAGATCATGATTGAAAGAAATAATCCCTTTAATTATTTTCATTACTTGAAAGGCTATATATACAAGTTACAAAATAAGAGAATCTTATTCTTATTCTATTCTAAAAACTTTATTATATACATTTATGGTAATACACTAATTATGGTAATACACTACTAATTATATTACAATATTACCTAAACTAGGATACATGTATATTGTGTATATTTAACACACCCTCGCAGTCATAGCGGGCGGTCTTCGAACGCTGAGACTGTCCCTAAAATCTTCAAAAAGGACCGAGGGAAGACCCTTTGTAAAGATATCTGCAATCTGATATCTTGATGGGACATGGCATACGCGAACGTGATCCCGAGCAACCTTTTCACGAACAAAGTGAATGTCCATTTTGATATGTTTAGTGTGTTGGTGCTGAACCGGATTACCTGAAAGGTAGATGGCACTAATAATATCGCAATAAACCAAGGTTGCCTTTTGAATCGGACAATGAAGCTCTAAAATCAAATTACGTAACCAACATGATTCTGAGACCACATTGGCTATCCCTCGATATTCAGCCTCGGCACTTGAGCGGGATAGAGTCGCCTGACGCTTCGCATACCAGGAGACCAAGTTGTTGCCAAGGAACATACAAAGTAGCCAGACGTAAACCGTCTGGTGTCTGGACAACCACCCCAATCTGCATCAGTGTATGAGACAAGTGTGGATGTCGATGAATGATACAAATGCAAACCATAGTCCAGTGTACCCTGAATATACCGGATGATACGTTTGATTTCATTCATGTGCTCAACTCTGGGATCATGCATGAATAAACACATCCGCCGAACAAAGATACGTAATATCCGGTCTGGTAAAGGTAAGATACTGAAGAGCCCCTGCAAGACTGCGATAGCGGGTCGGATCCTCGTAAGGGATGCCGGCAGTGGCACCAAGTTTAGGCTTAGTATCAACTAGAGTGGAAGTGGACTTACAGGATGACATCCCAGCCCTCTCGATGATCTCATCCGCATACTTTCTTTGAGACAAAAACAAACCATCTGAATGACGCTTGACGGCAATCCCCAAAAAGTAACTCAAGGGCCCTAAGTCCTTCATAGCAAACTCAGAGCTGAGCATGGCCATGATAGACTGGCGTAATGCATCAGAAGAGGCAGTCAAAATGATATCATCCACATATAACAAAATGTAGGCCAAGGATGAACCACGACGGTAGATGAACAAGGAATTATCTGACCTACTGTGAGTGAACCCAATAGTTGAAACATAGTCAACAAACCTTGTATACCAGGCCCGTGGAGACTGCTTAAGCCCATATAAGGACTTCTTCAACAAACAAACATGATGAGGACGATTAGGTTCTCTGAACCCCAACGGCTTATGCATATATACTGTTTCCTTGAGATCACCATGTAGAAAAACATTCTTGACATCCAACTGATGAATAAGCCATGTCTTTGAAAGAGTCAAGCTAAGCATAGTGCGAATAGTAGCCGGCTTGACCACCGGGCTAAACGTCTCCCCACAATCTATCCCAACATGCTGAGTCTTACCATCACCCACTAGCCGCGCCTTATGTCGAGCAAATGACCCATCCGAATTCTCCTTATGAGCAAAAATCCACATAGACCTGATAACATTAATATCATATGGACGGGGCACCAACTCCCACGTCTTATTATCAATAAGAGCATTATATTCATAGCAATTTTCCAATTAGGGTCATTTAAGGCGGACACAGGATTACGGGGCAAGGGGATTTAGAGACATCAGAATGTAAATTAAAATGTCTTTTACGTGTAAAAATACCCCGCTGACTACGAGTGACCGATCTATGACTCGAGGAAGAATTGAGTGAATTTTGGGAATTTGCTGGGCTCGGGACGGACTGGCCAGCAGGTAGTGGGCCTGCTGGCCCAAATCGGTAATCTGGAGCGCCCACCGGACCGGTTCCAGATTGGGTTGGACCGGCCCAATTGTCGGGATTGATCCAAAGAATCGGAACGTGGGATGGTACGGGGGCCGCGGGCAAGGGGGCCAACGGGCAGTGGGCCCCGCTGGAGAGTTTTGGGTGCGGGAGATGTCCGAAAAATGTTGAATAATATACGGGGATATTTGGTCATCCAAAAAATTATAAGACCTAGGCTTGGGAGTATGAACTTTCGTAAAAGGAAATTGGGTTTCATCAAAAATGACATGGCGATTAATTATGATTTTCTTGGAGGATAAATCAAAGCATTTATAACCACGATGATTAGACTGATAACCCAAAAACACACACGGAGTAGACCGAGCCTGAAGTTTGTTAATTGTGGTGGATGGGAATAACGGATAACACAAGCACTCAAAAACTCGAAGATGAGAATAATAAGGGTTCTTATTATATAGGATTTGGATGGGGGAAGAATATGTCAGACCTTTGGACGAATTATGTTAAGGAGATATGTTGTCATTTGCAGAGCATGATGCCAAAAATATGGGGGTACGGAAGCATGAAGTAAGAGAGTGCGAACAATGTTATTTATGGAACGAATTTTACGTTCGGATTTCCCATTTTGAGAAGATGTATGAGGGCACGAAAAACGAAAATTGATCCCATTATTATCACAGAACTCCCGAAACACCATATTGTCATACTATTTCCCATTATCACACTGAATATTTTTTATTTCTCTTTCGAATTGTGTTCTAATGAATGCTCTAAATTTTATGAAGACATAAAACACTTGAGATTTATTGGCAATTGGAAACGTCCACAAAAATTTAGAATAATCATCCAAAAAAAGAACATAATATCGATGACCTAACGAACTTAGAACTGGAGACGTCCATAGGTCGCTATGAATAATATCAAATGGCTTTGAAGTATGAGAATTTGAGTCCACAAATGGCAACTTAACAATTTTTCCTAACGAACAAGATTGACAAATTTGAGTACGACTCGTACCCTTACAAGAAATAAAGCTATTTTTATCTAAAACTGATAAAATAAAAGATCCCGGATGACCAAGGCGATCATGCCACAAGGAAGGAGAAATGGTTGCAAAAACTGACGGCAAGACTTGACTCGATAGACTGAAACCGGGCATGATAGGATAAAGATCCCCCCTACTATCACACCTCATGAGATGACTACCCGTCTTGAAATCCTTCACAGAGAAACCAAAAGGATCAAATTCAACAGAAACGGAATTGTCAGTGGTGAACTTTCGGACAAACACTAAGTTTTTAATCAATTTGGGTGCATGTAAAGTATTTTTCAAGATAAGGGGTGGATTGGGGGGAGACAACGTTTTCTGACCATAACCCTGAATTGGAATAAAGTTGTCATTACCAACAATTATACCCCGAGGGTTGCTCAAATTGGAATAAGATGAGAGAGTACCTGAATCGGAAGTCATGTGAGTAGTGGCACCGATGTCCATATACCAATTTGGGTCCGGTTGAGTCAAACCCAATGTGTGCATCGCGGCCTCGATATCTGTCTGAGTGGGGCTGCTGCGTGGTGAGCTTGCGGAGGTCGGGGCCCAGGTATTCCAGACTAGGCCGCACCTGCACCGTAGCCGCCGGCCGTGGCGCACGGGCCGATGGCAAGTGGCCGCCACCGTTGATTATTGGGCCCGAAAGGGCCGGCCGCCACCGGCCGCCGGGAACTATTTGGAACATAGGGGCCATCGGCCCACCGCCCACCGCCCACCGCCATCGCCCCCCCCCACTGCCACCGGAACCATCACCAAAACTGCCGCGTTTGCCCTCGCGGTTTTTGTTATTATTCTTACGATTATTTTTGCTACCACCATGAGTACGGTTTTGGCCCGAATTATCAACAAAACCTGAAGAACTTGGGGAGGACGCCATCATGACGACGGGGCTTGCTCCCGGTAGCCGCCTTTTAGCCAAACCGGCTTCTTCCAAAGTAAGCATGGAGCGGGCTTGATAAAAGGCGGGAAGAGGGTTGCTTTGACGAAGGAGAGTTCCAACGCCATTATAGGCCTCTGAAAGGCCGGCAACCAATTGTAGAACCAGACGATTATTTGTTACAAGTGCGCCAACATTACGGAGTTGATCCGCCAACTCCTTGAGTTTCTTGCAATATGCCGATACGTTTGGAAAGTCTTCCATGCGAACTAGAGAGAATTCTTGTTCGAGTGTGACGGCACGTGAATGTTGGTTATCTTGGAATATGTCACGCAATCTATTCCATGTAGCCATTGATGTGGTATCCGGCTCAATAATCGTCTGTAAAAGGTCAACCGAAATAGTGGAATAGATCCACTGGAGAACGGTAGCATCAAGCGTAATCCATAACTGAGGATCCTCCGCGGGAAGAGGTGTAGCGGGAGTAATTATGTGATGGATAACTTGATGGGAGATAGCGTGAATTTTAAACAATTCTGCCCACGTCGCATATTGAACGTTTTCCATTTCAAGTACAATAGGGATATTGTTCTTGACGTTAGAAACCATGAGGGAAGGATGATAATTGTTCTTAGACATATTGAAAGAAAAAAGAAGGAGGAGAAATTTAAGAGATATTTTTTAGAGCGGAAGACGAAATTTGGGAGAGAAACCCGAGGGGGGGGTCTCGGCCGAGAGAGGGTACAAAAGTTGGGAGAGAAAACTTTTGTTTAGACCTAGTCTCTTGATACCATGAAAGAAATAATCCCCTTGATTATTTTCATTACTTGAAAGGCTATATATACAAGTTACAAAATAAGAGAATCCTATTCCTATTCCTATTCTATTCTAAAAACCTTATTCTATATATTTATGGTAATACACTAATTATGGTAATACACTACTAATTATATTACAATATTACCTAAACTAGGATACTAAATATTTACCATAAATTACTTTACATAAACAACCAAAACCGAGAGCTATTATTCGGACCAAATCCGAGATTTAATATACACATGTATATTGTGTGTATCTTGTGTATATTTAACAATGATTTCAAGTTCTAATTTTAAATCTACGTTTGTGTATCATATTTTGAATAAAACTTCAATTTTAACTTAATCCCAAATTCATCTCAAATATGTAATTTCTGAAAGTATATTTATGTCATTGAGACAATCTATATTATGACAAATGTATTTTATACACATTTGTATTATTATTAATGGAGATTAATATTTTAGTATTTGCAATTATTGAATTATTATTTGATTGTTTGTAATTATTCATTAATGTGCATCCATTGAGCTTACGTTGTCATTAATAGAGTGAGATATTGATGATAGAGCGTAACTCGTTAAAATAGCCTCGACTAATTATCATCGAGAATGGAATATCGATGATATATGATAAGTCGACATGTGGTCTGGTATCAGAGCTCAGGCTGGTTCAATGGTTATATAACAATTGAATAGAATAATAATATGGGTTAAACATAAAATTGGATTAAAATGAGGTTTCTTGAAATCCTATATGTCTTGAACGAATGTTGACCTTTTGATATCACCCTAAATTATCTCCTACGCTAACTCGAGGAAGTCATTCCGCTCTAACTCGAACTAAGCCAAAAGTGCATTGTCCGGCTCATTGCACGGTGCACGGCTAAGAACGAGTAAGAACGGATGATGGTCGATATGGGCGTTATTGATAATGGTGGGTGATGATAAAGGACCTATGATTTGATCCCTAAATTGGATTTAGGGCTCGAACGATTTTAAGAATCAACACAGAAACTTTTGTCAGGACATGAGCGTCGCGGCCCTATGGTAGGGCGCCGCGGCGCTTGCTAGGGTTTCAAGGTGGCGCCGCGGCTCCATAGTGGAGCGCCGCGGCGCTAATGCTTCGTTTAAAAAACATGGACTCACTGGACAACATGCGCCGCGGCTCCATGGTGGAGCGCCGCAGCGCTAATGCATTTTTTTCAGAAGCCGAAAGGCTACTGCCTCAGTGGCGTCGCAGCGCTAATGATTAGCGTCACGGCCCCACCTGTCCAAAAAAAAATCTTAGTTCACAATGTTTAACCCAATATTATTATTATACAGTATATTATTTGATAAGTATATTGTTTATGTGCTAAATGTCAAATTATTTGTCATTTAAATTACTAGAATAGCGTCCGCTATAACTGTCTGGGCAGGCGGCGCCCAGTATTTGATTAAACCATCTTATATCATGCATATTGGGTTGACGGTTCCCAACTATATGTGTCATTAGTTTTGCATGATGTTAAGATGTCATATTGGATATGGCGTAAAAGAGTTGATCTTGGTTAAAATCTTGAATTAAAATGTTCCCCAAAATTTTAATATGAACGTGTTGTCTGCTATAATTGATTGTAGTGCAAAATCCTTTTCGGCAAGATGAGTATTTATGCCACAGCATTTGCTCCAAGTCTATGAAGACTCAGACTCTTTCATAGATGCATGTTAAATGTAGAAGTGGGTGATAAACCTTCATGAGTATTTACACCACAGTGTTTGCTCTATAAGGCAAAACTCACATAGATACATAATTGCAGTCACATAACGGGGGTTGACTTGCTAGGCTGTCTTGGGGCCACAATGTCGGACAAGCCGAGGGACGCAGATTGATTGTTTAGAACATTCAGTCAAACATGAGTTAAGAATTATTTGTAGTTGGTTTAAAGACCTACCAGGTTATGCTGTTGAAGTTATCAGCCATAGCAAACGCGGAGATAGCATGAACCTGGATCATGGCCCATTATGACCATATTTGATATGAGTCTGTATTCTTCCATGGGATCGAAGAGTATGTTAAAATAGTGGGAGCTAATTAAACTAAAGGCCATGTTAATTAGAAATTATATTAGAGTTTAATTTCAAGTCTATTTGTTTCTTTAGTCGTATAAAATGTCGAATCTATCGCTGAAAATGTTGGTCGAGACAAACAAGTTGACGGGATCAAATTACCCTGACTGGTTAAGAAATCTGCGATTGGTGTTAAGGCTAGAAAGAATTGAGTATGTGTTAGACACAGTATTCTCCACAGTCCCTGCTGAAAACTCTGATGAGTATGCCATGTTTGACAAGGTGGCTTATTAGAAACGTTTGAACGATGCTACTTTGGCAAAATATATATTGTTGTCTTCCATGACTATAGAGTTACAGAGGCAACATGAAAACATGGGCCCCAACGAAATGCTAGAACACTTGAAGAGTCTCTATGAAAAACAGTATCAAACAATGGAGTATGAACTGTTGAGAGACCCTTTCAAATATAAACTGAACGAAAGGGGACAAGTGCCAGCGCATGTTCTAAAGAAGGACTACACAGCTCGAAGATGAGGCAAAGCACTAGGTGTTTCTACCTCTACTGGACAAGGTATGTTTGTAATTGAAATAAATATATCTATAAGTAACTCCCACTACTGGGTATTGGATACCGCTTGTGGCTCGCATATTTGTAGTAATGTGCAGGGCCTAATTAACAACAGAAAGGTTGGACCTTGGGAGGTAGACATGCCCGTTGGAAATGGAGAACAAGTAGATGTTGAACGCGTGGGAACTTAGAGACTAGATTTACCTTCAGACTTTTGTTTAGAACTAAATAATTGTTATTTTATTCCCTCATTAACGAGAAATATCATTTCTATCCCAATGTTAGACATTGAGGGGTTTTCCTCATTCATTGCCAATGATAGTTATGTACTGTCTTTTAATGATTTTGTTTGTGAAAATGCTCTGCTTGTGGATGGATTGTATATTTTAAACTGTAGTCGTGAAATTTTCAATGTGCAAAACAAACGAGCTAAGATGAGTAATCCAAGAAACCCCACCTACTTATGGCAATGTAGACTTGGTCACATCAACGAATCAAGGATAGCAAGATTAAGAAAGTTAAACTACCTGGAACCATTTGACTTGGAGTCGTATGGTAACTGTGAATCTTGCTTGAGAGGAAAGATGACCAACAAGCCACTTTCTGGGAAAGGGGTGCGAGCCAAAGAGGTATTTGAGTTAGTCCATACTGATGTATGTGGGCCATTTTCAACTCAAACTAAGGGAGGCTTTCCTTACTTCATCACTTTTACAGACGATTTCACAAGGTTTGGACATGTGTATCTTATGAAACATAAGTCTGAAGCCTTTGATAAATTCAAGGAGTACAAGTCAGAAGTAGAGAAGCAACTTGAAACAAGTATCAAGACACTTCGATCGAATCTAGGAGATGAATACTTAAGTAAAGAATTTCTGGATTATTTGAAGCTGCATGAAGTCCAATCACAATGGACACCTCCTGGAACGCCACAGATGAATGGTGTTGCTGAAAGGAGAAATCGAACCCTATTAGATATGGTTAGATCCAAGATGAGTTTCTCAGCTCTGCCAACATACCTTTGGGGCTATGTATTGCAAAGCTCAATTTATATTCTGAACATGGTTCCTTCAAAGTCAGTAGAGAAAACTCCATATGAGATATGGAACGGCAAGAAGTCAGCACTCAAACACATACGACCCTGGGGGTGCCCTACATATGTAAAGAAGATGCTTACTGACAAGTTGGAATCTAAATGTGAGAAATATTATTTTGTGGGGTATCCAAATGAAACTAAGGGATACTACTTTATCTTCCTGGAGAACATAAGGTCGTTGTTTCCAGGAACGCAACTTTCCTTGAAGAAGAATATGTCTACAAGGAACATAGTTGCACAGAGATAGAACTTGAAGAAATTCAAAAACCACAAGATAACACAGAAGTTGAACCCTTGTTAAATGACTTAAACAAGGATTCAATGGGAGTATCTGGTAAAGATTGGGTACTTAGAGTACGCCCTTCAGCTAGTGGGAGTGTTGTGAGAGATAGTGCAGAAATGCAATACTCTCATACACAACCAATGGAAGATGATACAATGGTTGTACATCATTCCATTTAGGAAATACATGAAAATGACATTCCTGAAAGCTCTCAAGGTGATGGATTGTCCAACATATAAACACTGAAACACAGAATATTTAACTCCGTAGGACCACTAGGACTCATCATCCGCCTGAAAGACTTAATCTCCTTGTTGAAACACACAATGAGATAGATATTGCTGATGATGATGAACCTACAACCTACATCGAAGCTATGTTGGACATTGATTCGCAGAGATGGCAAGAAGCCATGAAATCTGAGATGGACTCGATGTACATAAATCAAATTTGGAACTTGGTTAATTTGCCAACAGGAGTTAGACCCATAGGATGCAAATGGGTCTTCAAGAATAAGATTGATGCATATGTCAAGGTGCAGACTTATAAAGCAAGATTGGTGGCTAAAGGTTATAATCAACGGCCTGGGGTCGATTATGATGAAACTTTTTCACATGTTGCTAAGATTAAGTCCATTCAAATTTTTTTGCAATAGCTGCATATTATGACTATGACATTTGCCAGATGGACGTCAAAACTGCTTTCCTCAATGGTAATCTAGTTGAGGATGTGTATATGAAACAACCTGAGGGTTTTTCACTTGAGTCCAAACCAAATGTTGTATGCAAGATACAAAAGTCCATTTATGGGCTTAAGCAAGCTTCAAGGAGTTGGAATATTTGCTTTGACAAAGCAGTCAAATTGTTTGACTTTGTTAGAAGCAAAGAAGATCCCTACGTTTATAGTAAGCGTAAGGAAGGGAGTATTGTCTTCATTGTTACATATGTAGATGACATATTGATAATGGGAGATAATAAGACTCTCATGCAATCAGCCAAGGAATTGTTATCCAGCACATTTATGATGAAGGACTTGGGTGAAGCCTGCTACATTCTTGGAATTAGGATCTATAGAGATAGACCTAATAGATTGTTAGGGTTGTCACATTCCACATACATAGACAAAGTGCTAAGACGATTCTTTATGGAAAACTCCAAGAAGGGAAATCTTCCTATGGGTCAAGGGATCAAGTTATCAAAGAAGGATAGTCCTTCTACTGTTGCAGAACTTGAACGCACGAAAAGAATCTCATATGCTTCAACTATAGGATCTATCATGTATTCCATGACCTGTACGAGGCCAGATGTGGCCCATGCACTTAGTATGACTTGCAAATTTCAGCAGAATCCTGGGGAAGAACACTGGAAAGCAGTCAAGAGTATTCTTAAGTATCTTAAACGAACTAAAGAATATTTCTTAGTCTATGGTGGACAAGAGAAGATGGTATGTATTGGGTACACTGATGCTAGCTTCCAGACAGATCTTGATGACTTCAAATCTCAGTCTGGATATGCCTTCATTTTCAATGGCGGAATAGTGAGTTGAAAAGTTCCAAGCAAGCTACAACTGTTGATTCGACAACAGAAGCTGAGTACATTGCTGGATCGAAATCTATCGTGATATCTAAGTTCCTGAAGGAACTAGGGGTTGTTCCAAGTGCCACTTGTCCAATAACGGTTTATTGTGACAATACTGGTGCGATTGCGCAAGATAAGGAACCAAGATCAACCAACAGAAACAAGCATGTACCAAGGAAGTACCACATACTCAGGGAGATGGTGGAGACTGAAGAGATTAGATTAGACTATGTTCCCACAGACGATAATCTAGCTGACCCATTCACTAAACCATTAATCTTAGTCAAGCATAATGGTCATTTTGAGAATATGGGCATTAGATATATTGGAGATTGGCTCTAGGCCAAGTAGGAGATTGAAAGTATAATTATGTCCTAGAGACAATCTCTATTAGGACAAATGTATTTTATATACATTTGTATTATTATTAATGAAGATTAATATTTTGGCATTTCCAATTATTGAATTACTATTTGATTGTTTGTAATTATTCATTAATGTGCATCCCTTGAACTTACGTTGTCATTAATAGAGTGAGTTATTGATGATAGAGCGTAACTCTTAAAATAGCATCGACTAATGATCATCGAGAATGAGATATCGATGATATGTGATAAGTCGACATGTGGTCTGCATCACATCCTTAGAAGATGTAGTGTTTCTCACCTGCTACGAGTAATGGCTACTCGTGATGGACACATGGATACTTTGGAAGTATTGGTATACCTTGTTGATATGTTGTTTGTTATACTTGTCTAAAGTATGATCAGTGTGTGGGAGATAGAATTCCTTAGACTAAAGGTCAATACGCGCCTTGTCTACAAAGTAATGTACTTTGATCCCGTCCTAAGCTCATGCCTTATAGGTTGAGATATGGCTTGTATTGGGTACATTACGATGTGGATTGAAGGTGGTAGTTGAACCAAGATTAGGATTCATTCCTCGGATGTATATTCGAGAGAACACTCGAATTCTCAGTGATATTAGGTTGACTAAGTCGTTGGCCAACACAATAGACATATTTAGAATATGGTCTAGTTGTCAACTAATATAGATGAGATACAATGATTAAGCCATTTGGATAGACACTTGACAAATCCTAATCTTGATCGGGTGTGTCGTGAATGAAAGGATTTTATCTTACCACATAAAGGTTAAGTTTACTGGATTCACGTAAACGTACTTCACATATTGAGTTCGTCTTCCGGCGCCGTCTAGGAGTTCCGTGTAGACTAATTTGATTAATGTCGATATGAGAAGGCTTGTAGGGTCACACTATGTCGATTGTCCGTTTCGATCTAAGGATGTATTGAGAGAGTAATTAAATGTTCGATTTGGAATCGAGATATTTAAATGAATAATGATTATTTTAGTTAAGTCAAAATTGGATTTTGGATTTAATTAAGAATGCATGGAAAATAAATCGAGACAGTGCAGGAGCACGTCGAGCGCCGCGGCGCCCATACCCTAGGGCCGCGGCGCCTCTGCCTCGAATATTGGGCCAGGACCTATTTTTCAACTATAAATAGAGGCATTCACTTCATTATTCATATACAATTTTTCTGAAAATCATTCTAAGCCTTAGAGACTTAGAATCAAATACTCTCTCGAACCTCTGCCGAATTTCATAACTTTCCAAAGGAGAAATACATTGAAGCTTAGAGCTTGCAATCGGAAGGGCAATTGCGTGTGCACCTCACAATTGATAAAGATTCCAGATAATTCTAACTTGTAAGTATATGCTTTATGTTACAAGTTTAATTGTTGTATAACCATACCAGAAATGTTGTTGGGGTAAGTAAGAAACAAAACTTTTAACTTCCGTTGTGCCTTACTTTTGTGTTTTGTACCCAACAAAATCCTACAATTTCAACTTCAAGGGTGTGTTTGCTATGAAGGAAAATATTTTTCATAGATAATATTTTTTTTTGAGTTTTTTACTCATTTTTTAGTATTTGGTAAGTCAGCAAAAAAAAATACTATATCAAAAACATTTATATATAATCTAGCAAAATACTATGGGGTGGAAAATTGGGTTCGGGGGTGGTGGGTGGAATGGTCAAGAGTTGGGGGTTAGAGGCGTTGGGGAGGTGGGAAGTAGACAAACGAACTTGAAATATTTCACGTGGAACTTGTTTTCTCTACATCCATTAGATAAGTTATTTTTCTCAATTTTAAGGAACTTGTTTTCCTAAACAAAAAGTTTTTCAAAAAGTTTGACCAATCAAACATGAATAAATTGGAGAACTTTTTTATCAAATACATCCCAAATTTGTAATTTTCTAAAATTTGAAACTTGACCCTTAATTATAGATTTTACCAAAAAGGATCTCTTTATTATAAAAGTAATTACTCAACTCCTACTTTGCCAACCCACTTTCCCCTTTTTATACACACACCCAAATATTAATTGGTGCTACTGCTAAGAATCCTTTGTTAATTATTCCCTCCGTCTCAATATATGTGGCACATTTTTTTTAGTCTGTCCCAGAATAAATGTCACATTTTCTTATTTGGAAACAATTTAATGGCGTAATCCCTATTTTACTTTTGTTGAGTCTCACTTAGTTTTAAAGATGTATTGTGGAAAAAGTCAATAAAAGTAAGCGTTAAAGTAAGGGTAATTTGATAAACATAACAAAGTTTTTCCTTATTTCTTAAACTCGTGCCTGATTAAATGATGACACATAAATTGAAATGGAAAAAATATTAATTTAAGTAGATTTATTCGTTTGGTAAAATTGTATAATGGGGAAGTGTTAATAATTTTTATATAAATTATGGGTTTTCATAGTAATAACTAATGAGAAAAAGTACAAGTTGATTTCAAATAAATCAACCTTCACCTAAATCCATAATTTCAAATTCCTATTTGAACGCCTACTAAAATCTTTTTATTTCTCAATCACATAGCACTACAAGAACAGAATCTCAATTCTCAATAGGAAATGATGGGTCCTTTGACAAAAAATTGGAGTAAAACTGTCCCCCATTTGTTTATGTTTATTTATGTTCCATCCAGTGATAATATCTTGGAGAGAATTGATAGGGAAAGATATAGACGTAAATTCTATGGATGAAAATAAATAAATAAATAAATACACAAAATAAAAAGCAGTTTGGAAGTTAGTTTAAAGTTTAGAGCAATAGAGTTCCAAGAGAGACAGATATGTGTGAACTGACAAGGACCCCAAGTGACTTTCCTTTTAGATGCAACTCCAATTTTACATGCTTATCCCCAACTATGGGTGGCCAACGGGACGGGTCGGCCCGGTCCCGACCCCACTATAAAAAATTAAAAAAAATTGGTATCGGAACTTGAACCAGGACGGGACCTGGGCTTGTCCCGCCCGAGTCCCGCCAGACCCGTCCCACCCTGGTCCCGTTGTCACGGGTAAGGGTAAGGGTCAAGCTTATTCCAGTAGGAGTAACAAGGGCAAGGGTACTTCTTCTAGTCATCATACTCCTAGACAAGATGATTTGGTTGATACTGATTTTTTTCCTGATATACCATTAGATTTAGACGATGAGATATTTTCTGGAACTCAACAAGACTTTAATTTAGAAGATGATCTAGATGACACACCCACTAGTGCACCTCCAACTAGAACGCCTCATATTCCCCCTAGTATGAGACGAGGCCCAACAAAACGACCATTAAAATCAGATGCATGGAAATTTTTTTATAGGGACGAAGAGATTCAAGTAGTTAGATGTCAATTTTGTAAAAATATTTTTAAATTTAAAATAAGAAAAGGTCAGGGTGGGACAGGGGATCTATTGAAACACGTACAAAACTTTCACAAAGCTAAGTGGAACCAACACGTGGCTGAAAAATCAGGTGCGCCAATGCCCTCTCAATCGGGACAAGGTTCACATACTATCCCGGACCAAGTATAGGGTTAAATTAACCCTATGATGGGGGGAATTGTAGGCCCTAAATACGATAAACATAGAGATAGAGAAGCAATAGCAAAATTAGTTGTTGTGGAGGGTTTGCCTTTTTCATTTCCTTCCTCTCCTGATTTTATTCATTATATTAGAGATATGTATAATCCTGCATAAAGATAGGGAAGCAATAGCAAAATTAGTTGTTGTGGAGGGTTTGCCTTTTTCATTTCCTTCCTCTCCTGGTTTTATTCATTATATTAGAGATATGTATAATCCTGCTTTTAACGGTTTTCCTAGATCAATTGTTAAGATAGATGTATTTAAATTTGCACATGAATATTAACAGTATTTACGTTATTCCTTATATCATTTTTCCTGGTAAAGTATCTATCACGTCTGATATAGATCGTAGTACTAACGGCCATGATTATTTAACGGTAACCTGTCATTGAATAAATTATAAATGGTCTATGAAAAAACGTATTTTAGCGTATAGATATATAGATGCTAGGCACACTAGTACTTTTATTTCAGAAAATATTTATCAAGTTTGCGATTATTACGTATAACTGATAAAATTATGGCTAATACATTAGATAACGCTTCTTCTAATAATTATGCTATTAGAATTTTAAAAGATCTTTTAACTCCATCTTTTCCAAATCATTTTCATATAAAATGTACGTGTCATATATATAACTTAGTTGTAAAGGATGGTCTAACACTTTTTGAGACATTCTTAATAAGGCACCTACAATTTCAACTATGTTATTTTATATAACTCTAATATGTTTACTACTTAGTGAATATATGGAAAAACCAGCTTATAAGGCACCTATTAAAAAAATGTATATCAAAATAAAAAAATATTTTATTCCTATTGCCACTATTTATATTATTGGTGTTGTATTAAATCCAACTATTAAAATAGACGTTTGTAAAACACTTATTGAAACTATTTATGATTGTATAGCAGTACTACCTCCTCTAACTCTCAAAAATCCAAATGACCTATTGAACAAACTAAAGAAGAAGTGTTGTCTAGCATACAAGATGAATGCAAAAAAGTATATAGGTATTACCAACAAGAAAGTGCTAGCAACCAACCGGGTTCCATACTATCTTCTTCTTGTTCAACACAACCTCAAAAAAGATATGTTGTTTTTGCGGCTAGTATTGAAAGCCTTAGAAATAGAATGTATAGTGGTAACACTACTAACCAAGTTAGCGAGTTCGATGTTTTTGTTTTGCAGGGTGTTGTACCGTACCAAGCAGTTCTCAATGAAGAAGGACGTGAAGACTTGCTGAAATATTGGAGGGAGAATGAGAAGACATTTCCGACACTGTCAAAGATGGCCCGAGATGTGTTGAACATTCAAGCGCCATCAACAACGTCTGAAAGCGCTTTTTCGGCTGGCAGATTTCAAATAGGAGAGCACAGACACTCATTAACGGGAGACAGCTTCGAGATTGCAGTATTATTCAAAAATTGGATTAAGAGCGGAGCGGAGAAGGTGCGGTCAACCGGAGATCAACGAAGAAGAAGACGAAAACTATAACGAAATCTTATCCGACGGAGGTGGAAGCGACGTCAAGCAATTTGACCAACAAATACCAATTCCAATCGAAGATCCACTAGAAATTATAAAGAAACTAGAAAAGGTGTTTTTAAATATGTAATTTTTTTAATTGCAATTTTACTATGTTATTGCAACTTTCAACACCACAAAGTTGCAATTTTGACAATTGTATTACAAAAAAATTATATTTCTAATAAATAATATAAGAGGCACAAAAACAGCATTGGGATATTTTTATTACACTATCTTGTTTATATGTTATTTTTTAAAATTAAGTGAAAACAAAACGGAAAAAACCCGACCCCGTCCCGCCCGACCCGATAAATACCGGGGCCCTTTAACGACGGGACCGGGACGGGACGCTGGCAGAACCCGCCCGAGTCCCGATCCCCCCGTCCCGCCGGGCCCCGCCCCGAACTTGTCCCGTTGGCCAGCCCTATCCCCAACTTACATAAAATTTACTTAATATTTTGAGGTCGAACATTGTATATATACTAGATGTCTTAGCCCGTGCATCAACACAAAAAATAAATTTATTATTATTATTATTATTGAATTCCCTCTATTGTGCATATTATTATTATTATTGGTATATGAAACTAATGAAGTTTATTCATAAATAAAGGACCGTTTAAAAGAAAATATGAAAAAATTAGAAAGTTTGATATGTACTGCTAAATAAATCGAAAATAGGAAAGGCAGAAGCAGATTTTTGTCTTCTTTCCTCACATGACATTTCATAGAATTATCTACAAAGTACATTTGGCTCAATTCCCTCTTACAATTTATTTCTAATAATAATCCTTCAATTTACTCCAAAATACGAAAAATAAATTTCTTTATTCCTTCTAGTTATTACTTTCTAAGTTTCAATTTATGTGATACTCCTTCCATATAAAAAGAGTGTCTATTTCGTCTTTGCTTTTTGAGTAAAAAAGAGTGTTCACTTACCAAATCAAGAAGAATTAACCTTACTTTTTCATATTTTTTCTTATTAAATGTCAGGTGATCAAATCTCAATACCTATTTAATTAGGGTTATTTTAGTCAAATTACTTATTTTTGACTAAAAGTTAGTAGTATTTTCTTAAGGGGTGTGTGCAAATAGCTAATTGGATATTCTTTTTGATTTGGAGGGAGTACCTTTTTCTTAATCAGTTTCAAAAAGATCTTTCTATATGTAATACTTCATTTAACTTTGTTAACACTCAAAAAATACTCTTAAGTGTTTAACCGAATCAAGTGGCAGCCGAAGGCGAAAACCTCAAAATGAGCAGGCAATAGAATTCTAAGTCGATAACCAAACTGACTCTTAGCCGAATCTACTAGTCCTGTCCCTCGACTAAAAAGGCTTCATTGGCTATTACGGTAGCACTGCCGAGTCATAATTTCGAGGAAAACAACTGAGACACACACATATTTGAACGCCTCGAAGACCAAGTCAAAGAACCTTCTAGACCCCAAGAAACGGCAACAACCAGCGACATCTAGAGAGAAGTGTCATTAATCGTGCAAGAGGAAAACAAGGAGTAAAAATCGACACCACCTCATCATAGTTGGCTAGTGGATTTAGTGGGTAGTCTAATGGCTAACATAGGGGGATCACGTTTCATTTTTCTTATAATAAAATATATATATAATCATTTGTACAGAAGAGGGACACATCTAATCGATCAAAAAACTAATTTTGCATATCTTCATTCTCTATTTATCGCCTTTACTACACTCTCTACTGTATTTATGGTTCTTACCACTTAGTTTACTCAATCGCCATCCTAACACTTTATGGAGAATAGTTGGGGAATCCATTGCTGGAAGTTAGAGTTCCTCTCTAAAAGCCAAAATTGCTTAGTTAAGGAATCAATTTGTCATCCGATTTCGTCAGTTGATAGACGGCAGACATTTCGAAAGGGAACAAATTTGGCACGCCCAGTGGGACCATAGGTGACTCCATAGCGAAGTTTGATTCTCCAGGTCAGATCACGCTTGGCGTATGCGCCTATGGTCTGGTAAGAAAATGAACCCAGAGTCCAGTCCATATCCTAAACATAATCCTCCCATAAGGAACAACGAGCCATCACTTTCCTCGGGTATGCCTACATCGGTTGATACCCTTCCACTTCCTCTATCAACCCAAGTTGTGGGTGAACTTAGCCAACCTGAAGGTCCAACTGTCATGACCACGTTATTCATTAGACAACAGATTGACCTAGGCATCCACGACATTATGTACCAGGTTTCCAAACAGCTGGCTGACATTGTCAAGCCAATGGTGCATAATGAGGTTCGCAGTCGAGGGAACTAGAAGTCAATCGACTGTATCTAGGAGAAGGTTCGGCTAGTTCTGCCATCCCTCTGACGAGTGGCGTTGTGCAACATGAAACTGTGATTCCAGGTTGTTTCTCAGCCGAATGTGTATCAGTCAGTACCTACTCATGTACAGTCGATAACACACCTAGGAGCACAAGCCTAGTCACTTGGTAACCAGTCTACTGTATGGTTGTCACCAAACGTTGGGGGGAAAACTGTGCCACTTGACCAAGCGAGTCTGCAGTATGGGCAGATCAATATGGCTCGGAGACCAGTTCAGGCATTCAGACACCTCATCGGGGAGAGCGGACATGGAACATTGTTCCACCTTATCCTCAGGCTCTATCGACTGTTCCAAGAGCTCAGGTTGCAGGCTTTGGTGGCTATGCCCAACAGCAGCAATGGGGATATACCCCACCTATTGGTAATGGCCAGCAGAATACCTACAACATTCAAAACCCTGCTCAACAAGGTACAGAATGGAGGCCTCCAGTTCAGAACGCCTACCAGCCGGTTCCAACTGAGAATCGATAGGGGACTTCACAGCTGATGAACCATGAAACTATCGCGAATACCATGAAAAGGTATTTTGGCATCCAATTGAAACCCTTGGACATGCCTATTTATAGGAAGCCCTACACTAATAAGGTAGATCGGATAGCACCACTGCCAAGAGGCTTCAAAATGCCTGATTTTGCCACCTTCTCGGTGATGACGGCAAATCTACCATTGAGCATATCAGCAGATTTATCGCCAAATATGGTGAGGTTGGCCAGAACGAGTATCACAAGCTGCAGTTGTTTCCCATTTCTCTAACCGGAACAACATTTGCATGGTACTCATCCTTGACCCCCGACTCCGTACAAAGTTGGGATGACAAGAAGCATTGTTTCTATGATAGATTTTATTGGCCCCAACCTCAGGTCACTGTAACCGATTTGATAAATCTCAAGCAACAAGTCGATGAGTCGACTACCGATTATATCGAGAGATTCAGAAGAAAGGTGGGGAAATGCACTGTACACTTCTCTAAATCAGAATGCACCCATATGCATCCTCAGCTAAAAGAGAAAATAGTGGGACAATCCTGCTCTGACTTAAGCCGTTAGCCAAAAAGGCTAACCAAATAGAGCAATATATCTAGGAGAAGTAGAAAAGAAGAGCTAATCGAAACCAGAGCTCCCATTTGGTATCCATTATTGAGGCAGATGTGTCTGACTCAGAGTCAGTCGATTACACGATAGACGCAATGGTAGCCGAGATTGTCAGAGGTAAGGTTTATTCTTTCTCAGCCCTGAAAGCTACGAAAGGCAATGAGACGAGTTCAACTGATGACAGGATCGGTTACTCCTTTGACATTACAAAGGCAAATCAAATCTTTGATCATCTGCTTAAAGATAAACAGATTCGGCTACTTGACGGCCATAGGATTCCACCTGCCACAAAGCTCAAGGATAAGAAGTACTGTAAATGGCACAACTCATATAGCCACACTCTTCTAATTGTGTGGTCTTCAGGAAGGCAATTCAAATGGGCATCAAGGAGGGGAGGTTCAAGCTAGCCGATAAAAGCATAGCTGAAATGTCTGTTGATACTGACCCATTTCCCGCAATACTGATATTTATGGTGTCTTTTGCTAAGCCATATCAATCAAATGATATCAAAGGGAAACAACCGATGAAAAATATATGGGTCCCAAAAAAGCCCACTGGTAAGGAGGAGGCCACAAGGACCTCTGTGTTTGATCGTCTAAGCAGCCTACATGACATCTATGAGGACACGGACAGGAAGCCAGCTGAAAGCATTTTTCATGGCCGCCTTTATAAGTCAGAGCATATTGCTCGGGAACCTCACAAACAGTACCCGAAATTCAAAAGAGACCCAACAGACCCCAAGTGCAGGCTTGGAGGGCAAGCATGGCTACCAGTCGATGAGAAGCCGAGCATGCCCCAGATAAATGAGGAATCACTCCCTATAGCTAAATAGAGGGTGGCTGAGTTCAACGTAAAAGAAGGCGTTTCTTTCTTGCATATCACAGTGAGGGATGAAGGTCAGCTAAAACCCTAGATAATGATTAAGCCAACCGCCAATATAGAGGAAGGGAAGTGGTTCATCAATCAGGCTTCAAGAAAGAAAGAGGCATCACCGAGTATCGTATCCAGGACTTAGAAAAGAAGGATACAGCGTACCAAAGCCTTGTGCAAGATGAAGAAAACGTTGCACATGATATCTATTGCTAAGGCAGCCGATAAGCAGGAAATTCCAGAGTCTACTATAGATGAGGCTATCGAGCGAGAATTCGGCTCAATCTCTTCAGAGATAGTGCCGCATGAAGAAGAAGCCTTGGACCAACCAGAGCTGAATATACAGCCTGATGACAACCCGACAGAGGAACCTCAACGGGAGACTACTATCCTGAAGGAATCCCCAGCCGAGATAGTTCCACAGATCACGCAGAGGATCTAAGCCTTAGAACCTCAGTCGTTTCCTATATGGCTTCAGGAGATGAAAGATACTAACTTCTTGTCAACCAAATTGAACGAGGTGGGAGACTCCATCCTTGATTTATTTAAGCATGATTGGGCCGATGAGATTTGGGCAGCTATTGAAATGGTCAGCCTAATTCCATGTGAGTTCTGGGCCAACCGCTCTACGCTAGATAGCCTAGAAGGTGATGTGTGTATGGAAGACACTGAATGGGCGACTATAGTCAATACCACGGCTAAGGACGCTTTGAGCACTGTATTTGGTGCACCTACGAAAGAGATGGTTAAACACATCAAACCCCTATATGTTAGTGCTTACATTGCTATCAATCGAATGTTCGTCGACAATGGGGCTGTGCTGAATATGATGTCGCTGCTTACTTTGAAATCCCTCAACAAAACTAGGGAGGATCTCATCCCAACTAACATGAAAATGGCTAGATTTATGGGAGAGGCCTCTGAAGCTTTGGGGATTTTAGTAGCAGAAACCACCGTATGTCCTAAAACGGTCATATTTTCCTTCTTTGTAATAGATGGCAAGCCGTCCTACGCTATTCTGTTAGGTAGAGACTGGATTCACACTAGCCGATGCCTTCATTCTACCATGCATCAAAAGCTCATTTTCTAGGAAGGAGACAAGATAAAAATTGTTCCAGCCGATGATAACCCATTTCAAGTAGAGGTTAAGAACTTGGAGACTGACTTATATTCACCCTATGTGGCTCCCATAGTTGTCGCGGAGCAATACGAAGAAAGATCTTGGGAGTACTGCAATCTTACTCCACAAGGTTTTGAAATAAAATAATTAGTCGAACCACGACTTACCTTGGAAAAGTTAGATGATTGAGGAGACCCAAATCATACCTGATATGTGGCATCGGTTGACTGCTATAAGTTCTGAAGAAAGGATAGCTGAGGCATCACAAGTAGAGGACTAAAACAGAGAACCAATATTGGCAACCGATGACATTGAGTTACCGATGGAACTTGAATCGCCCATAAGAAGGGCTATGCTTAGTTTTGAGTCTCAGAATCCCTTGGAAGATATCAACTTAGGTATTGAGAAAGTCCATCGGCTAACACACATAGTGGTTTGCTGAATGAGGAGGATAAACAAAGCATAACAGTTATTCTACTGCAGTATAAGGACTGCTTCGCGTGGGATTATCATGAGATGCCTGGGCTGGCACATACTTTGGTAGAGCATAGATTACCAATTAAAGAGGGTTTCACACCTCATAAACAACCGCCCAGAAGATATCACCCTCAGCTGATGCCTCAAATTAAAGCCGAGATTGAACGGCTGCTGAAGGTCGGGTTCATCAGAACATCTAGGTATGTGGAATGGTTGGCAAACATTGTGCCAGTCAAGAAAAAGAATGGCAAGGTTCGAGTATGTATTAACTACATGAAACTAAATCTAGCCACTCTCAAAGATGAATATGTCATGCCTATAGCCGACATATTGGTCAATTAGGTAGCCGCCAATGGTATGTTAACATTCATGGATGGATACTCCGGCTATAATAAGATAGCAGTAGCCGAGGAGGACATTTAAAAGATTGCTTTTAGGTGTCCAGGAGCCTTGGGAATTTACGAGTGAGTAGTTATGTCGTTCGGTCTGAAGAATGCTGGTGCTACTTATCATAGGGCAATGAATACCATCTTGTATGATTTGATCGAAAAGACTGTGGAGGTCTACATTGATGATGTGGTGGTGAGGTCTAAGGACTTCAAAGATAATTTAGCCGATCTTGAACAAGCACTAAAAAGAATGAGGATTCATAAACTAAAAATAATGAGGATTCATAATCTAAAAATGAATCTAGCCAAGTGCATGTTGAAGTATCGGCTGGCAACTTCCTTGGCTTCTTGGTACATAAGAAAGGTATTGAGATAGATCATAACAAAGCCCGGGCACTAATGGAATCTACACCGCCCAGAACAAAGAAGGAGTTACAAAGCCTGTTAGGGAAGATCAACTTTCTAATGAGGTTCATATCTAATTTAGCCGGAAAAATGAAGGCTTTCTCATCTTTGCTTAGGCTTAAAGGGTCAGAAGAGCTAGTATGGGTCCTGAAACAGCAAGAGGCATTTGACCAAATTAAAAAGGCCTTAGCAACTCCTCATGTGCTGGTACCTCCCATGCTAGGGAAACCGTTGAAGTTGTATATCTCGGATGCAGATTTATCTATCGGTTGACTGTTAGCACATTATGCCGATGATGGAACCGAAAGGGCAGTTTACTACCTTAGCTGAATATTCAATGAGGCTGAAACTAGATATACTCCTATAGAGAAGCTTTGTTTGTCCTTATACTATACTTGTACAAAACTTGAACATTATTTAATGCCACATATGGTTCATGTTTTGTGCAAAATTAACATCGTCCGGTACTTATTGAATAGATCTATTTTACAAGGACGACTAATGAAATGGGCAATCAAGCTCACTGCGTTCTCTCGAGTATAGGCCACTTAGGGCTGTCAAAGGTCAGGCGTTAGCCGATTTCTTAGCAGACCACCCTTGTGTAGATACGGAGGACCCATGTGCCCCCTCTACTGTGTGTATAGACGTCATCTCTTGGATGCTAACTTTTGATGGGTCAAGAACCCGGAAAGGAGTCGGAGCCGGGATAACGATAACTAATCCTAGAGATAAAACGTAGAGGTTCTCTTATCGGCTAGATTTTGAATTGACAAATAACCAAGATGAATACGATGCACTCATTATGGGACTCAAACTCCTAGTCTCTATGAAGGCGAAGTGCATCAAGATTCGTGGAGACTCTCAGTTGGTTATCAAGCAGCTAGCTGGGAAATATGACTGCAAAGATCCAAATTTGTTGGCCCATTATAGAACGGCTAGCAGATTACTTAGTGGGTTCGCATCATCTACGCTAAGTTATGTTCCAAGGGGCATAAATATTGAGGCTAACTACTTAGCACAAGAAGTTTCTGTCTTTAGGAAGTCTCTACTCACTCTAGAATATGATGAGCTGCCAACCGAAGTGCTAGCCATGGACCAAATCAACTTGTGGAAGCAAGTGTTAATTGGCTACTTAAAAGATCTTTCCACTTGCAAGGACCTTAAGGTTAAAAAGAGAGCCTTGAAGTATGTGCTCATTAATGACGGTCTTTACAAAGGGAGCATAAGTGGAGTACTACTCAAGTGCATTGATAATGCAGAGGCCTTAAGAGTCATCGGAGAAGTTCATGAAGGAATTTGTGGATCACACAGAGCTGGGCCAATGATGAAGTGGTTGATTTATCGCCATGGCTATTATTGGCCTACCATCACGGTCGATTGCTTTCAATACGCAAAAAGGTGTGAAGAGTGTCTGAGACATGGACCAATCCAATGGGTATCAGCCGAGTTGTTACACTCGATCGTGAAGCCCTGGCCTTTCAGAGGGTGGGCTATGGACCTCATCGACAAGATTCACCCGCAATCGGCTAAATGACATAATTTCATTATTGTGGCTACTGATTACTTCACTAAATGGGTAGAGGCGCAGCTGATGAAGAGGGTTCATCAGACATATGTCATTCAGTTTATCCAACACCAGATCATATACAGATATGGTATTACTGAGACGATTACAACCGATGAAGGGACGGTGTCCACTGCTTCTAAGGTGGCAGCCTTTGCAGAGAAATTTGGGATCAAGATGATCATATCCTCGCCTTATTATGCACATGAGAATGGACAAGCCGAGGCAGCTAACAAGCTTATTGTGGAAATAATCAGTAAAAATATGGAGGGTATACCGGCAGTATGGCATCTCACTTTGGATGAAGCTATTTAGGAAATCAGGAACTCTAAGTCTACAGTTACTGGGACAACACCTTATCGATAAACTTATGGCCAAGATGCAGTGTTACCATTGGAGATTAATGTTAAGTCATTACGGGTAGCCAAACAGAATTCTCTAAGCTTAGAAGAATATCAGCAGGCCATGCTAATGGAGTTAGATCATCTAGATAAAGATCGATTGATGGCCCTAGAAAGAATCAAAGCTAGTAAACGAAAAATGGCCAAAGCATACAACAAACATGTCAAGCCTAAGAGGTTCGCCGAAGGAGACTTGGTTTGGAAAACCGTGTTGCCGCTTGAAATGAAAGATCATAAATTCAGCATATGGTCGCCAAATTGGGAAGGACCCTTCGTAGTAAGCCAACGGATTGCTGGCAACGCGTATCGATTAATAAACATGCATGATGAAGAGCTTGACATAAATGTAAATGACAAATACTTAAAAAGGTATTACCCTTCGATTTGGGGTATGCATGAGTAAATAACAGCCACAGACCGGTTGCCTGGTCACAAAAATAGACCCTTCGATTTGGGGTCAATAAAACTAGAAATCCAAGTTCGTTGACGTTTCACTAGTTGGAGGTTGCGCTACATTATCAATTATAGAAGTCTTGGGATTAGCCGAATTTATAGCTACTTGGTCGTCTGTGGTAGCCACAGTTTCTTTTCCATCCTCAGCCGCACCAATGGCTACTACTTCATCCGCTCATACTTCTTTTGGGACTCCCCTTCCCGCACCCAACAAAGGCTCAGCCACTATAATTGATGGGGTCTCGGTAAAAGCTTGAGTGTTGGCCATTAGAGTGTCATATGGTTGTTGTTCGGCTTATGACAATATCTCTTGAGTAACAGAAGTAGTGATGTCTTCGGATTGCAAGTACTTGAGGATGTTGACTGACAACTGAGCAACGGAATCAATTGGCAAAGGAGTAATCATAACCAAAGAATAAGTTCCATCGGATACCACTTTGGAAAAACTAACATGGAGTGTTTGTGTTGCTTGAACAAGTTTGTTTTTCCATGCAGTCTACTCATTCTCTAGTTGGGCCAGCCGTTCACTACCCGCTTTCTGATCCTATTCCCAAACTACTTGTTGGTTACCGAGCTCCCGAATCTTGTTATCCAAATGAATGCCCTGCCGAAACAAAGAAAAGTGGGAGGAATCTCGAGCCTTAATAGTTGATTCCAATGTGCCTATAGCAGGAGTAATAGCCTTTATCTCCGTCTGGATCTTCTCTAAATTGGCTTGCAGTTTTGACAACTGCTCTTGTAAGACATTCCTTCGACTGACATTCTGCTGCCTTTCTGCATTCACCTTATTAAAAGAAGTCTGAATGTGGTTCTTCTCTTGCCGAAGAGACCCCAAGTGTTGCAGAGCAACGACCGCCTCATCATGGCTATCTTTGGTTATTTTGTGTAAAGCAAGTAAGTCACTTACATCCAAAGCCATGTCATTATAGGCGATTGCCAAAATTGGGAAATCATTCGCTTCTTTTGACAATCGGAACAGATAAGCCCTCAAAGCATGAAACTCTTTTTAGTTGGTCAAGATTCCCCTGGCAAGAGACTCCCAACTAGCTCTCGATGAATGCCAACAGGCGAAGATGGTGAAGGTGCAATGTCGACTGAGCCAAAATATTGCAAAAGTACGTCTTCAGGGATGATCTCGGTTGGCACTTCAAAGTCATCAATTAGGTTGGTTTCAATCAAGGGATTACCTCCAGCCATCTCTTGTACAGAAAGGACAAGTTCAGAATAGAGGCAAGGGTTTGGAAATAGTGAAGGACCAAGCATAAGAGAAATAATATACCTCTACAGCTGTATCAACATAAAAATCTTCATCTACCTTGACAAGAGAAATTTTGGCCTTGAGGACAGCCGATAATGGATCCTGCGGATGCGCGGAATCATGAGAAAAAGAGGACAACCCTCCAGTATGAAGAGGGGCATCGAACGCTTTCTGTAGTCGTTTGTGCCTTATTAGTGGTGGTCCTTGAAGGGCAAACAGAAAATATGAATATCGAAAGGTAGCCGATGTGAAGGTATTTAAGCCAGACAAGGGATATACCTCGATTTCCTCATATTCTTCAGCAGAAACATGAACTCTAGTTATGTGAGACTCTTCCTCACTAGGATCTCAGATGACAACCCCCCCGCTTCGCCTGGGTTGCTTGGGAATGGATTTCCTGGGTGACAGGGATTTGTTGTTAGAAGTGGTCTCCGGATGGACAAACGTTGGGGGGTGGAGTTGCTGAAAGACGCATAAGAGATGTTAGCCAAAAATTCACAAGAATAATCTGGTCGACATATATGTAGAAAGAAATTTACCTTTTCTCTTCATTTGCCGCAACTTGATAGAAGACCTTGAGGCAGCAGGTCTAGCCGATTTAAAGGGAGCAGTTCTCAAATGGGCCTCTTTTGTCCATGGTTTAGAGGTTTCTTGGGTCTTCTTTTTCTTTGATAGGACCAGCCGATCACAGTAGACATCTAGAGGAGACTAGAAGAATTTTTCCTTGGTCGTGTTCCACCATTCGTCAAAAGTGACAGTAGTATTTGCTCTTAGGGAAACGGCTGCCAGTCAAATAGGGTGAGCATATCAAGATTGTGATCGGCTATTGTCTTTGCCTGTTTTGCATCAAGAATGTAGCGTTAGGTTGAACTAACAATACTACGGTGAGACCATTGTATATGCTAAGTAAGACCAAATTGCCTTGCCACAAAGTTTGGCCGATAGGGCTCCGTAGTCAATTTATTATTCCTAGAAGTGGGCTTCAAGCCACCCAATATATCCCTAGCTGTAAGAATACGCCCCCATGTTAGGGCCATAGTTCTCCGCTAGAAGAATGTAAGGTTGTCATCGGCTACTTGACGGACCCAATTAGGGGTGGCCCAACTTTCAAAGACCTGTTGCCAATCTGTGTACTGGTCTCAAGACAAACCATGCAGGGTAGATACTGTAGTGAAAGCGTCCTGGGGCACGAGGGTGTTTTTCGAAGAGGATCGGCTAGCACCGGTGGGTTTAATGGAAAACGGTTATCGTCAAAATCATCAGGAATAAACTTCGAGAAATACGGGGTGATCCACAGCTGAAAGAACCACAAGGGACGCAGCTAAGGTATCCATATTTATAGAGTCCCTTAACCTTGTTTGGGCATCGCCAAGAGCCATATAAAGATAAGTTAGGAAGATAGATGCCCAACTGACATTTTCCCCGAAACGGCTAGTGTCGCATAAATTTCCAGTTCCTTCACGACTGCACAAGATCCTGTGCAGACAAAATATCGGGTGAACCAAAAAGAGCAGGAAAGCATGATGCTCGGCATCATCGACTGGAAGAGGCGATATTCGGCTGTTGATGGTCATGAAGTGGCCATAGCTGGAAGAGGCGATATTCGGTTGTTGTTGGTCATGAAGTCGCCATAGCTGGAAGAGGTCTTTAAGACCTTGATGCCTAAGTCGGCAATATCTATGTCGCTTAAGACAGGCACTTCAGCCCAGTATTGGGAGGCCAAGTATCGTCGTCACGTCAAGCAGTGTGGGGGTCACCATTTCCCAGGGGAAAACAAAGGCGTGTTGGCAGTGGTCGACTAGTAACCAAGAGGAAATGTATATGAGACCAATGTTACAGGAGAGGTCAAACTCCGACAGCACAATGGCGTCATAGAGACACATGTGTCTCCAGTCGGCCTCTCTGGCCGACTTCACTGTTCCAACCAACCAGAGTAGTTGGTAATCTTGGCCGGCCAGGTACGCAGGCTATCCGGACAGTGATCGTCAGTGAACCAATCGTAGGTAATAGGAAGGTCATAGTTTGTCGGGATAAGATGCCGGGAAAGAAGGAGATCGTCCTGTTCAGATGTACCGTAGGGAGCAAGAACCAATTGTTCATCGATGAAGGCAAAAGTAGGGGTTAGATCATCAGCAGCCAAATCGGCGTTATTTGATCCCTGAGATAGAGAGGAAAATGAAGACATGGTTCTCTGATTGAGGAATTAGAGTTCTTTGGAGAAGGAAAGGAATTTGGGAACGGTTGAAGATTGAGTGAGAAACCTATGGGGGGATGTCTCTTCTTAAAATATATTTTCTTTTGGAGATACGGATGACACGCATTGGGACTATTTTCTTTCAAAATGTGCGGCTGAAATGCGTCGGGATTCAGTTATAGAAGCCGAGATGCGTCGGTTGAAAGGAAAAAACTTTTCAGAGAAAATCATCATTACATGCATTTAGGGCAAAAGTGAATGAAATGACACCCGCGGCTGCCACATGAAACGATGGTTATTTTGAATACATTAACTCAACAACCGCACTCGAGTTAATGTAGGGGGCAATTGTTAACACTCAAAAAATACTAATTATTTTTTCCTCTTATTTCACGTTGGGTATCCTGAAAACTATGGATTCAACTATTTTGTTTCTCTTATTTCACGGTTCTACAGCAACGTTGAATTTTTTCCATATCAATAAAAGTTTTGTCGTTAACTTCATACCTCATGATTTGTGTACAACTCATTTGGCATATTATTTTCTATTACGCATTATACTAATGTATACATGTATATACAGATTAATAGATACAAATGCAAATAAATGTATATCAATTTATTAGGTGAATACGGATCAATGGATAACAATGAAAAAAAATGTATAAATTTGTTAGGTGAATACATGTAACACCCCGTACTTTAGCGTTAAGATGTGTCGTACTAAATCCATATAAGCTTGAAGAGATTGAGGTCATCCATGAGGTTATAGAAGGTTTATAACAATGTTAAAAAGGTTACATGGGGATTAGAAGTTTAACGAATCGGAGAAAATAAGTTTCATTAAAGTTCAGAATCTTGAACAAGTTATACGGACCATATGGAAGTTTGGTCATACTTATGTATGTAGATTAGGAGCTTAGTGTATAAAATGATGAGTCCCAAAATAATTTAGGACTTAACAAGTGTGGCTATGGTGATTGAAAATAATATTTTGTGTGTGCCAAAAGTAGCTATGGACTAGTGCTATATTGCATGATAATGAGTATATGGTGTGTTTAAATTGATTATTATTTAAGTGAATTGAGATTAAGAAATTAATCATAAAGGTAATTCATTATTATAATATAGTTGTTAGGATAAAAGGTTCAAGTTGCTTGTCCATTTTTCAGCCACGTATTAGTTTGTTGGACACAAGCATTTGATGTGGATAAATATGTCAACCGACATAGTATATAACTAAGTTAGTGGGGCAATTTTTCCGTTTATTAAATGAGTATTAGAGATGGATTTGGATTTCTTTAGAAGCCAAAAGTGGAGCAACTATATATATATATATATATATGAATGAGTTCTCAACCTTTTGTTCTTATAAAGAAAGATTTTGGGAATTTAGTTATTAAATACTTAGTGGGGTTTACATGGGTCCTTTCTACAAAATTTTAGCCATTTATTTTTGGGAGTGTATAATTGTATAATTCTCCTTTTCTGGAGTATTTTCATTAATGCAATATATATATGTAGTTATAATTACAAATCCAAATGTATAAGAATATCTTGTTTACATAACTACACTCAATAATATAATTACAGAATATATGGAGAATCAATGTATTCTCTATCACACCCCCGCAGTCGGAGGGGGAGGAGGTCGGACGCTCAGACTGGATCTGAATTCAAGGAACAATTGTCGAGGAAGCCCCTTAGTAAATATATCTGCGTACTGATAGGAAGAAGGAACATGTAACACCCGAACATGACCCATAGCAACTTTCTCATGAACAAAATGAATGTCCATCTCAATATGCTTTGTTCGTTGATGTTGAACCGGATTATAAGACAAGTATACAGAATATACGTTATCACAATAAACAATAGATGCTTTACGTAAGGGGTAATGAAGCTCTAGAAGGAGGTTTCTGAGCCAATAATTTCAGCAACGACATTTGTAACACCTCTATATTCTGCGTAGATTGTCGTTTTGCAGACCACGAAATGAGGTTATCACCCAAAAATATACAATAGCCGGAAGTAGATCGATGTGTGTCGAGACATCCGCCCCAATCGGCGTCCATATAGGATATCAACCTGGTCGGTGCAGATGGATAAAGATGCAATCCATAGTCAAGAGTACCCTTAACGTACCGAATGATACGTTTAAGAGTGGTAAAATGAGGCTCCTTGGGAGAATGCATGAACAAGAACACTTGTTGAACAACATAGGCAATATCGGGCCTAGTGAAGGTAAGATACTCAATTGCACTCGCAAGACTTCTATAAAGAGAAGGGTCAAGCACTTAATCCCCATCATTAGCGCTAAGCTTTGACTTTGTGTCGACTGGAGTAGGCATGATCTTGCAATTTGCCATTTTAGCCTTGTATACAATCTCCTCTGCATACTTACGTTGACATAGAAACATTTTATGTTCGGATCTGGACACGGAAATCCCAAGAAATAGCTCAATTTACCCAAGTCCGTCTTGGAAAATTCATATTTGAGTAGTGTAATGATCTCATTTTTTAACATATCAGAAGAGGCAGTCAAGATAATGTCATCCACATAAACAAAAAATATGCAGTATCATTACCTTGATGAAAAGTGAATTATCACTTTTGTTGAATATGAAACTGATCTGCATAATGTAGTTGGAAAAGCGCTCATACCAAGCCCGAGGGGCTTGTTTCAAGCCATAGAGGGACTTTCGAAGATCCAATACATGCCGAGGTGCCGAGGGATGCACAAAGCCAGGTGGTTGACACATATAGATAGTTTCTTTCAAGTCACCATGTAAGAACACATTTTTCATATCAAGTTGATGAATCGGCCAGTTCTTCCCCATAGAAATGCTCAAAACAGTACGAATGGTGGCTGGTTTAACCACTAGACTGAAAGTCTCACCACAATCAACCTCTTTTTTTATCCTGTTCCATTTACCATAAGTCTCGCCTTATGGCATTCAAGTTCATCGATATCACAGAATTTGTGACGATATAGCCACATACAACAGATCACATTGACCCCCTCTGGTTTCGAGATAAGATCCCAAGTGTGTTGTGCAGTGAGCACATCAAATTCCTTATTCATCGCCGCATTCCAATTCGAGTCAAGCTTGGCTAATTTTGGGTTTTTAGGTAGAGGTGAGATAGTTTGAGTTGTTAGGTTAAAGTGGACTTTTGGCCTAAAAACCCGTGATCGACACGAGTTTCCATGTGGTGTGTAGGAATGGGGACCGGATGGGTGACATTTTGCATAATAGGGCTGGGCTGTATCCGATCTGGGCTCAAAGAATGGAGGTCAGACGGAGGTAAGGGGGTGGTCGATGTGGGCAATGGGCCGATCGATGTGGGATACTGGTTGTGGGTTGGCAGTGTAGTGGAAAGAGGTAGATGGTCGATCGATGTGGGCTACTTGTTGTGGGTTGGCAGTGTAGGAGAAGAGGGTTGGGAGTTGGGCTCGTGGGGTTGGGCCTAACTAACAGCCCCATGTAAGAAATTTCGAAGGAGAGGGGAAAAATCTAAATTGTCAAGGAAGTCATAGTCAGTGACTTGTGATTTTTGAATATTTGCGAATGGAAAGATGTGCTCCGCAAATGTGACATGGCGAGAGTCTAGGATTTTATATGTGGATAAATCATAGCATAAGTACCTCTTATGATTCGAAGGGAACCCCAAGAAAATGCAAGGAGTAGTCCTAGCTGCTAATTTGTGAGTAGTCGTGGAGGCGAGATTCAGGTAACATAGACAACCAAAAATCTGAAGGTGATCATAGGAAGGAATCCGATAGAAGAGAATTTTGGTAGGAGTTTTATTTTGAAGAGTACGTGTTGGTAATCTATTAAGCATTGCTAACATGTGTAATGCATAGACCCAAAAGAGATGGGGAAGAGAAGCATGAAAGAGCATAGTACAGATCATATTGTTAATGGTGCGAAGGATTCTTTCGGCTTTACCATTTTGAGGTGAGGTATGGGGGCAAGAGAATCGAAACACTATGCCATTGTCTGCACAAAATTTATAAAAGGGGGAATTGTCAAACTCACGACCATTGTCACATTGAGACGATTTTATGTCCTTCTCAAACTGTGTTTTAGCATATGCTCAAAATTTAAGAAAAATGGAGTAAACTTGGGACTTATATTTGAGAAGATAATCTCAAAGTAAATGAGCGAAATCATCTAATAATACCAAATAATACTTATGACCCAGTTTGCTAGTAATAGGAGATGTCCATAAATCCGCATAAATGATATCAAATGGAGAAAAAGTAACACTAAAAAATGACTTAAATGGAAGTCTAAAATGCTTCCCTAAAGGACAAGAATAGCAGTCGTGGGTAAATTTCCCATTATTACATTGAATCAAGTTTTGACTTCTAAGAAAGTTAAAAATTGGTGCTCTCGGGTGCCCAAGTCTACTATGCCAAGTTAATGGAGAGATTACAGCTAGAGAGGTATGTGGATTGACACTTGCAGCGGAATTGGATGAGAAAGGATATAGGTCCCCCACATTATTGCATCTCGTAAGAGTTATCCCCATACGTAGGTCCTTCACATAAAAACCAAAAGGGTCAAACTCAATAGATACAGAATTGTCACTAGCAAATTTCCTAACAGAAATTAAGTTTTTAATAATGTTATGATAATAGAGGACATTTTGAGGGAAAATTGAGGGTTATGTGATGGTGTTTGAATGGTTCCATAGCCTTGAATTGGAATGCGATTGCCATTTTCGACCAAAATAAATTGAGGATTTTTCAAATTAAATAGTTGAGGAAGATTATCGGAGTTACGAGTGAGGTGGGATTTGGCGCCCGTATCCATGTACCAGGAATCGTTGGGCTACTGTAAATTCGTAGTGATGTAGGCGTAGCCCAGTTCGATAGGTGTCAGATGGTCATATGGTTATTGTGGTTGTTAGGCCACCGAGAAGCGGTTGTGTTTGTCCAATCTATCATGGGCCTGAAGGGGGGCCTAGTATGTTAGGCTGCTGACACTGGCCAGAGTACTGGGCCGATACTATTGGGTAAGGGCATGGGGGAGAGCACCAGTTTTCTGAAATTGGCCATGCTAGTGGGCTGGCCCACTATGAGGGGTATTAGGCCTACTGCTTTTGTCCACTGGAATTAGACCATCTTCCATGTCCTCTTCTTTTGCTGCCACACCCGTTGCCACGACCTCAGCCCCTGCCGCCACCTCAGCCACCCCGCTGATATTGATTGTCCGCGTGTTGCGGTGGTCCAGCGGGTGTAGTAGTGGTCACCAGTGCATCAACCACCAATGCCTTCTGATTATGCTTGTCCTGTTTGCCACATCTAGTCTCCTCCAATAGATATTGTGACCGGGCCTTGTTGAAACTAGGAAGGAGATCGGCTTGTTGGATCATCGTCGCAAGTGTATCATACTCACCATTAATTAGTTGCAAAACCATCTTTGTTTCTGAAATCGGAGTGCCCACATTAGATAATTGATATGCATCTAATTTTAATTGTTTACAATAGTCGAACATATTAGCAAAGGTCTCAAGGCGGGTGTTATTAAATTATTCCTCCAAATACATGGCACTTGTATGTTTATTGTCTTGAAAGATTTCCTCTAGTCTTGTCCATAATTCGTGAGCTGAAGCATTTGTCTTCATAATAGTATGAAGTAGATCGTTGAATATGGTGCCATATATCCATTGTTTGACGATTGCATCAAGTCTTTTCCACGTCTGGTTGTCAATGTCGGGTGAACATAATATAGTGGCATCGATGTGATCAAGAACGTTGTAGGCACAAGCATGTATTTGAAATAATTCAACCCACGATGAGTATTGTCCATCCTCTTGATCAAGAACCAAAGGGATAAAGTTTTGTATATTCGTCATGGCAAAAGCCGGATGAAAGGTGTTAGGAGGAGGAGAGAGGAGGAGGATGTGTGACATCGTAGGTGGAGGAGGTGGGTTTGGTATAAGCCATATGGTCGTCGAATGCAAGGAAAAAAAGGGGGCGCCGGTTTAGGGTTAGGGTTAGGGAGAGGATTAGGGTTTGTCTTCTGATACCATGTAGAATTGTGTAATTCTCCTTGTCTGGAGTATTCTCATTAATGCAATATATATATATATATATATAGTTACAATTACAAACCTAAATGTATGAGAATATCTAGTTTACATAATTACACCTAATAATATAATTACAGAATATATAAAGAATAAATATATTCTCTATCAGGGAGAACGCATTAGCACATTTGTTGCTTTATACACAATCGTTGAATTCTGCTAGTGTTCATTCAAGGTGGATTTTGTTGAGTTGTGGAGACTTGGCGGGATTATCGTTAGCTAGAAAATCAGCCAAGGATTAGACATCTAACGGAAGGATTGACTTATTGTAGTCATTCATAGACAAATTCAAGGTATGTAAGGTTATTCCTTGACTCGCAATTACGGCACGACGTGCGTTACTTGTTTCCTATGTGGATTATGCATCTTAAAGCTTACAAGTGTAGTAATCCCATGTGTTGGACCTTATGAATCTCTTAAGAAACGTTATATGTTCATACTCAGTTGTCACTCAAGTGTATTACTCTTATAAGTTGAGTTTTGAGTCATTACGATAGCAATGGAGTTTCCTCTAAGCAGAAGGATGTTGATAGGTTTTAAAGTAGGATTAAAGAGGTTATAGAACGTTACTTAAGTGAATGATATTCTATGGCTAATGTGTAATTAAACATTACGAGGTGTAGAGCGCAAAGTAAGACAAATCGTAGCAATGGTACTCAGGTTATCTCTATTGGGTCGTAAGCATCCTTTTAGGATAAATCATGTTAATGTAAATATGTATGAGTCACCACGAGAGTACAGTGATCCAGGAGGTTAAATCACAAGTTGAAGGTATCAAATGAGAACCATAGAAACGTAAGTGTGTACATTCTTATCGTATCTCTTGACGTGAAGTCAAATCATATTCCATTTTCCCTTTATGAGTTCCTCGGTATAAGGAAGGTGGTCTTCTACTTGTATTTGGTTATCACCTACAAAGGATTATGTGTCTATTAAATCACCTCTTGTGCGGTTGTCAAGAAATCTATTGGATTCTAGCAAGGGACTCAAATTTCGTCCCTTGAGTAACCTGTATGTTCTAAGTGTGTGAAGTGAACTTATTCCATAAGTACACAAACTCTTAAGAATCATGTGAAGTGTTGCCATAAGCAAACGAATAATGATCCTCAGAACGAAGAATGAATTCACATTTATGTATATGTTGTACAAGCATGGTCATTTGCATTGCATGTTGCGTATTGCATATTCACATGTTGCATGCCTTGGAGAGATTACGAAACGCACAGGTCCACAGTTATTCATAAATTGTATGCCCTGTGTACACCTCGTACCTTCGAGCTAAGGTTTAACCCATACAATGAAAACATAATAGAACCAAGATGAAGATTTTAGGAAGTGTTTTGAAAACTAATCAAGTTAAAAGAAGAGTCTTTGGGCAAAGCATATTCGGAAGCTACTCTCCGGCTATATTTTCAAATGAGTGTGCACAAGACCTCACTTCAAGTGAGTATTAGAAATATTTTATAAGGAATTGGGAAAACATCCTTCACGAAAGTTGTATCCCTTTGAAATACCTTTCTATCCATATATTGTGGAGCTTCAAAAAATCTCTGCTCTGGGAGGTATGACCATTTTACTGACACACTATCAGTACCATAAAAATATGAAAATTCGTCTAAGTGTAAAATGGATAGGGGAGCTCGCCCGATGAATCCTAGAGCGAGACAACACCTCACTATAGACCTCGCCCAGCAAGGTGGGATGTCCAAAATGTATTTTTTGTCAAAAATTCATCTTAAGTGTAAAGTGGACAGGGGAGCTCGCCCGATGAAGCCCAGAGCGAGACAACACCTCGCTCATCGAGAAGGGGGTCCAAAATTCTCATCCTTTAAATATAACACTTAGTCTGAAAAATTATTCACCAACTCGTCCAACCTCGTAGAAAATCCTATCAAACACGTTTTCTCCCCTCTCGACCCCCACAACATGGTAAGTTCGCTCCTAACGATTCCTTAGAAACTATAGCATTAAATAATGATTAGTAACAGTATTCTATAACTAAAACATAAGATTAAAAACGAAATCCTTCACAAGCGATTCAAGCTAGGGTTTGGAGCATCATTCGTCAAAAATTAACATAGTTCGTTGCTATGAGTGATTACAGGTATGTAGAGCTTCTATCCACATGTGGGAACATCATTGTTCTTCCCCACGCCACGTTTATCCATGAAACACGAAATTCCACAAGCTTAGGATTTTTATTCTAAGTTCATGATAACCCTAACTACATGTATTATTGTATGTCATGTCTATATTATCAATTTGTTAATTATATTCATGTATATCATTACGGTTGTCATGAACCTGTCTGTAATTCATGTATGCTAGTGTTATTGACGAGCGTAAAACATAGTATAATTTAAGCGTTTCGCTAGTCAAAGATAGTATAGTTTAAATCGTCTCCACAGGGATTGGTACAAACAATTACTCAAACAAAAATTTGCTAAGTATTATTAGGGGATCAGAACTTGAAGTTGTTGTGGTTATAAAACAAGATTATCGACTACAAAAGTAATTAAAAATAATTGACAACAAAAGCAAATGTTACTATTAATATGAGAAGTAAGGGTAGTAGACAAGACAGATGCACAATTTTAGCAATTACCTCCGATTCGTTTTATCATTCTCTTCTAAATTTTATTGAGTCTTTCAAATTTAATAAGTAATTAGTTTTACTCAAGAATCTAATAAATCACCTCCGATTGTTTATTCAGATTCCCCAAATTAAACTAATACAAGCCCCGAGAATATTTAAAAACTATGGATAGAAATAGATCATCGGATGACTTCTCACGAATATTGTCAGCTTATAACCCTAGATAATATATTGAAGAGTCTCTTCTGATTACTCAACATAATCATTCAATCAAGAGCTAAATCATATTTATATTAAGATAATTTATAAAACATGTCTTCTTGCGATTGAAGCATTCAAGAATATCTCAACAATAAAGTAAAACTACTATCCATGAGTTCAAGACTAGTGAAAGCCCTGTGAACATATGCAAGAAAACATTAAGGGTTTAGTCTAAAGAAAAACGTCTCACGAATATTTTCCTCTCTTGTTTCAACAAATAATTAAGGAAGCTCTTTCGATTACTTAGAAGAATCACCAATTAAAACCAAACAAGATAATGCAGATATATTCACCAAACTATTCCTCTTTCGGTTAAATAAAATAGTAAATAACTCTGTAATTCAATTCAACACTTCATTAACGAACTCAAGCAATAAAACAAGAATCGAATCTAAAAACGCCAATCAATACATCAAGTATGTCAAAACTCTATAAGAAAACTATTACATAATAGAATAAAAGAAGATAGAAGAAATAGAATTAGAAAACATTACAATCAAAGATTGAACCAAACTTTCGTATTGAATCGAATAATGATAGAAAGTAATGAATTCGGCCGTCAAATCCTCTTCTACGCTCCTCTAATGCTCCCTAGGTAAAAAGTCATTTCAAAATCGTGTGTTTTAGATATTTAAACTCTCCAAAAATAGGCCCGGACCGAAATACCCTTTTAAAATTCGAAACAAAAAATCACTGGCAGCAAAATGCACTACTGCGACGCGGGCTGCCTATCACAGTGCGCCGCGACTATGCAAAAGCTTTGAAAGTTTGCTTCTGCCAATTTTTTTCAACTACCTTCAATTATCCTTTGGTGTAATCATGACACCAATCCTCTCCTAATCATTTGAGCCACCTTTATCATTCCACAATTATTAAGTAATCATTAGGCACTTTATTTGTTCAAATAATGCCACTCTATCTTCCAATTCCTCCCGTGCACAGTAGTGGCTCCCTTGCCTCAATTTCTTAGTTTTTAAATATCCACCTTCGATTTTGAACCCCGAACTCAATCCCACTTCATCCGTTAGATTTCTACTCACGCTTCGAAGTCCTATATCATACTTTTAAGCTCCAAGAATGTTTGTTTGACCGTAATCACATCAATAGCGCACGGGTCAATCTTGCTATGTCGTTCGTTTTCTTTCCTTTTTTTCACATGCATACTCGGTCCTCGAATTCCAAACTTGATCTCGATTTATTCATTGGCTTTCTACTCAGACTTTAAAGTGCCAAAACCTTCATTTAAGATCCAAAAGTGCTCGTTTGTTCGGAAACAAGTCCTACACAAGAAAAACACGTAATAAATATAAAATAATAATATATATCTCAAATACGATTAAAGTGTAGCAAATAAAAGGTGAATTATAGCTAAAATATGTATTTCTAGACTACCATCAATTATATTTTCCATGAGCTCTCAAATATCAACTATAAACTCATATTGTTTCACTCTAGAAATTTTTACATGTTTTCATGTCTCAAAAATTATATACATATACTTATACAAATTTTCATGAAAAGTTATATTATGTATACATGTTATAAACTATATTATGAATCATGTTTTGAAAACCATGGGCGCAGATGCCACTATTATTCATGTTCATAGTTTTGGGAGTAGCATAGGTTTACCGAGAAGGTTCAGATAACCTGAAACTATGTATGCTAGCGTAGGGTAAGGATCGCTCCGCCCAGAGGACGATACCTTCAGACTATTGATTGGATCCTTTCATGTCATATTCATGACACATACCCCGACAAGGTATACGATTGCTCTGCTGGTCAGTCAAGGTACCAGACTCCACATACTTATGTAGTGATTTCATGTTGTCGATTATACTAAGGCTCTCCCACTTAAAAATATTTTACTCAGTTACAGCTTGATCATGCAGATCATGATCATGTCCAAGTTTCTATTTCAGATTACAATTCACAATATTTCAGATTACAGTTTACATTCACAACAATAGTTTACAGTCTACATTTACAGCTTCAGTTTCATATTACTTCATGTATCCATGTTATTGATTTGGGCTGCCCATTCTCCGAGCACCCCACTTATTACTCTTTCATTTAGTTGCTTTACATACAAGTAAAATTCAAATGTATTGACGTTCTTTTTTTCCGGGGCCTGCACTTCACGGTGCAGATACGGAGTTTCAGGACGACGGATCAGTTCGCTAGGATTTCTACAGTATCAACTATTGGTTAGCCCCATCTCATTCGGGGTGTTACTGCATTTATTTTACATGTCATGTCATGCAATAAAGGTTTGCCAGGGCCTTGTCCTGGTAAACAGTTTTTAGCAGTCAGACTCATGTTTAAAGATTTCATAGACTGGTTTAGCATGTCATGTCAGATGTCCAGAATTACAGACTTATTATGTTTTCAGATTATTCCACAAATCATAGACTATATTTTTAGTATCATGTTTTACATGTTTTAAATCATTACTATTGCATGCTTTTGATATCCATTTTGATTCAGCAAGTCATGTGGTTCACTCGGTCACATGCAGTCAGGAACCATGTGTTGTGTTTCACCTAGGCCATGGTTCGGGGCGTGACACCTTGTGAACGGACTATGAAACGCATAGGAGCACAATGAAGGTTGATTATAGACGGTCTAATGATAAAACACATAGTTGCCCAGATAAGGTGGGCCCTATGGATGGTCTATGAACTGCATAGGTGCCACCTCACAATCAGCTATACGTACATAAGTGCATAGATGTTATATGTTGCATTCCATTTGGCCTTGTATGGCATACATATTTTATAGGAAGCAAGGAAATAATCTAATGAATAATTATCCTAAGTATTATAGTGAATGATCTCATAACATCGCTCCACATAGCGATCTAAAGATACCATCAGAAAGACTCTAAAGAAGATTCAGAAAGACAAAAGTCCAGTAAGACTTAATAAGTGTTGTTATAGGATGTATCAGAACCTTCAGTTGTATTTGGTTTATTACATTTTAGTTGTCGCTTATTTTAGCTTCAGTTTTTGTATATATTTCATGTCTGCCTTACGTACTCGGTACAATCTTTATGTACTGACGTCCCTTGGTCGGGGGCACTGCATTTGTTTATGTTTCACATTGCATGTCCAGGTATACAAAATGTCAGGCATTCTCTCTAGATGGCACAGACGTTCAGTGAGATGGTGTACACTCCACTTCTCTCTGAGCTAAGTCAAGTCTAATACTTGCATGTATAGTGACTACGGGTAAGTCGTGGGCCTGTCCCGATGTATGTGTCAGTTGTTCAGCATTAGACATTCGTAGAGGCTTTATAGACTATACTAGTGGGGTATGTGTGGTTGCATGTCAAGGGCCTGCGGCCACACTTATATATAGAAATCATTTGTATAGTTCATTTGTCTCTCCAGTTATATAAGTTGTATATGTTCATAATAGTTGCATGTAAAGCATAGTTCGTCCAGTTCGGGTTTTGGAAACTATAAAGATACTAATGCAAACAAATATATACCAATTTATTAGATGGATAATGACCAATATATACGAATACACATGTATACCAATTTATTAGGTGAATACGGACCAATGGATAACAATGAAAATAAATGTATACAAATTTGTTAGGTTAATACGAACCTATGTATACCAATGCAAAATTATAAAGATACTAATGCAAACAAATGTATACCAATCTATTAGATGAATAACGATCAATTATATCAATACAAATATATACCAATTTATTAGGTGAATACGGACCAATGTATACCAATGCAAACAAATGTATACAAATTTGTTAAGTGAATATGAACTAATGTATACCAGTGCAAAATTATAAAGAAATTAATGCAAGTAAATATATACCAATTTATTAGACGAATACATACCAATGTATACAGTGGCATACGCATGATTTTTCGCCAGTGGTGTCAAATTTAAAAGGACAAATAGTAAATAAATAAATATATCACCATATGAAAAAAAGAAAAAAATATAAATAAATACAATTCGCGGACATTACTATAACTTTTCTACAAAAAAAATAAAATACTACGATAACTTTTCTCGATGATTTTTTTTAAAATGTATTATAAATAACCTCATTAAAAATAATACTAAATACTTAATCAATTTTATTTCGTAAATTGTTCTTAATTAATTTCATTGGCGAGAAACAAAATATAAAAAGGACTGACTAGGGAAGCAGCTTGTCTAACTTAATTGTTGTTGCAATATTGACAAATATAAATTTAAATTAATTGGTTGAAGAATTAAATTAGATTTTCTCTCCTATTTACTACGGCGACGAAGAATCAAATTTCCCGTAGGAATATCCACAATAGATTCAGTGCGCTTGACAAGATCTCATTCTTTAATAGCAGTATCACTACCAAAGACAACAATCCCTACATTCTCATTCTCAATATTCAAGGCTATTTCTTTCACACCGCTGGCAAATTCCACTATTTCCCCAGCTTGAATCTCGTTCAATCCATAAACACATGCAATCTCATCTCCAACTGAGACCACTCGACCAATTTCATCCACTTGAAAATTCGTGTAAAAGTTTCTAATTCGGAATGCTCTTATGTGTACGATTCAATTCCAGTATAAAGAGCTTCTTTAATAATTCCAATTCCTGGAAAGCCTAGAAGTACTCTTCCTCTGGTGGACCCAGACTCTCCCTTATTAGGCTTCTGAGTTCATACCATATCTATGCCTCTCTAATTTTTTTGTTTTCTTTATTTGATTTGCATTTTCTTTTGGGACTTAGATTCAAATTTAATGTGTCTCACAATGGAGAAAAAACATTTGTATGGAACAGACATATGAATATGTGTGCCATCAGTAATGGGACGGTCGGGATGGAGCCAATAAAAAAAAATTAATTCAATCTATAAATCGATTTTCTTCCATATGAGTGAAAGTCTCAATAAGAATGCTAGTTTTTTTAAACTAGGGTCAATGTGAGAAGGCCAACAAAGTGGTTAAACTGTCATCGCATCGGTTGGAACCTAAAGGTTAGCTAACCGGACTAGTAGGGGGCCTATTCGGAGACATACTAAAAACAGGTTCCATTGGAACAATTATTTATTTCAGTTCAGGGTTCCTCGTCTTTTTTTTAAAAAAAAAGAATAAAAAAAGGGGGAAGGTGTTGGGAGAAATGACAAGAAGATATTGGAACATAAATTTGGAAGAGATGATGGAGGCATGGATTTATTTGGCAAAGGAAAGTCAAGAGAAATGGTGGTAGCTATTCTAGCAAGTCTTCTGTGGAGGAGTGGCACTAGGCTAGTAACTTATTAGACTAGTCTCGATTCCTCAAGGTTGTACGAACTGTAATAGTAGTTGAAAAACCTCCCGCCCCGAGTGGGCTTAAGCCATGCCTTTACTGGAGGGCAGGGGTATGAACCTGAACATTTATCATTTTGTTTATGATGTGAAAAACTTTTATAAAAATAAATTTCGTTGCCTAGGTTTGAACTTGCATCCTCAACGGAGGAGTTGAAGCAATTAACCAGTTGAGCGACACAACCCTTTATATCAAATAGTGTCACTTTAATTATTATAGCCTCATATTTTCTTCTGCCTTTTAATAATATACACATATTTAGTAAAAAAAATCGATGAAATAGTGACACGTGACACCCCTCGGCCTAATGTAGATCCGCCCCTAAATGAATACCAATACAAATATTGTTGGAAATTTGCCTTTGGCGGGGAGATGCGTCCACCCATCTTTGATGAATTAAACACTAGTGTTCCGCATGTTAGAGACCTTGTCTCTTCGCACATGCATGATCTACGAAGTGAGTAGATGACCGTAGGGCCAAGAATCGTCAAATTTCATTGAGAAATGAAAGAGATATTGGTCCACGAAGTAAGGTGTTTGAGGCATGGAAATGTGGTGTGGGACAAATCTACCACATCGGTGGGAATAGGAAGAATTGCTCTCTATATAAGTCTCTAATTGGTAAAGGTTTGGGACCCCAAGGGGTATCCCATGTGTTTAAAGGAGGGAGGACCTAGATGTGCTTGGGTTCATGGCTAAGCCCACACGCGCGCGCCGCCGCCCGTCCCGTCCGGTCCGGTCTCGGGCTCGGGCTCGGGTTTCGAGTCACGGGTCACGGGTCGTGGGTCGTGGGCTGTGGGGACTTTCTGATATTATCTTTTTGGACCAGAGAACTCTGCCAGATGTATAGTTTGATCCCGGAGTTTCATATGGCCAGTTTGTACGTTTGGTCCCTAAAATTTCAATATTTACAGTTTGGTCCCCAGAGTTTCTGGAGACTTTCTGCCTACCGTTGGACTGCGTTTTTGGAGCATTAACCAGCCATTACTTGGCTGATTAACTCTCCATTAACGGCCCATTACTTGGGCAATTGAGCAGCCTCATTCATGGCCATAAACCACCCATAAATCAGCCTCTCTAATGCCATTAACATCCCTCACTTAATGGCCATTACAGCCTTGTTTGTGGCTGTTGGGCTGCCCTCCTACATGCTATATATTGAGCTATTTTTTGGCTCAATTCGTGAGAGAATAAGAGACAAAAACGTGACTGAAATTCAGCACAAAACAGTGAGCAAAACAACCACAAAATAGCACAAAACACAGCTCAAAACAGTGAGCAAACTGTGATGAAAAACAGTGACCAAACCCTCACATATACACAAGATATACACTACAGAGACACACTATATACACAGAGACAAAAGAGAAGAGTAAAGAGAAACTTTTCCTTCCTATTCCATATCTTCAGCAAGTCGAGTCATATTTGTTTTCTTCGCCAGGCTCAACCTATTGGCTTTGTAGCGTTGAGATTAAAGTGTTGTTTTATCTTGGGAGACTATTGCCCGCTAACGTAAATGCATATATACGGGGCAATCTTGTCTTAAGGACAGAGGGCAATCCCTCGACTCAACACACAACGTTGTAACCATCCAGATTTAGTTGTTTCTTGATTTCAGGTTATCAAGATTCAAGACACAACAAGCTTGCGGCAGTTTTGAAGATTGGCCTATTTGTTCAACAAGATTCAATTTCTGAATATTGAATATTTGTTCATCCTTTCGAATACTTGTAATAGTTTTTACTTCCCGTACTGCTTTATAAAGTACAATAGAGTACCAACAACTTAAGACAAGATTGTATTGTATTACTATTAGTGTTCGAAAGATGTCGGTCAAAAGTTGTGTGACCAAATCTGGATATGGCTGTGGTTTTCTACTTGAAGACAATGATGATGATATTATTGAAGTTCAACATGTTCATGGTGTCACCGCTCCCAAGAGGGGTGGGAACAAGCGCTCCCGAGAGCCAGAGGATGTCAACTGGGACAAGAGGAGAAGGTTGAAGATGTGGTTCTATCTTGCAGCAGAAGGCCTATATTTGTCCCAGACAAAGAATCCGAAATTGGGATAAGTATTTTTCTTACTTGTCAAGAATAAAGATTAAATGATGTCTGATTAAAAATGAATTAAAGTAAGGAGGAATATAAAAATAATTTATATTCCTTACGCTTTAAAAATCAGAAGTTTAATCTCTTCTTCTTTCCGTTTAAAGATTGGATTTTGTAAACGACTTAAAAAGATCCGTTCTTTTAAGTGTAATGATTAAAAGTGTGTAAAGTATGTTCGCACATACGATGGAGAGAGATCCACTAACTGTGTGAAAATAGTTACCACTCTTAAGTAAGCGCCAAGAACTATCTGGGCACCAATCATAACGGAAGAAGTATAAAAGTTAAAGACGTTGAGCATGTCACACTATTTGGCAGAAGATCCTTCATAGGATGATGTTGGACACTCAGTCATACAAAGCCTCCGGGCGACTGGAGTGGGCCAAAATTCCTTTGATATGATGATATTGGACACTCATTCATATAAAGCCTCCGGGCGACTAGAGTGGGGCCAGAATTCATTTCATAGGAAAAGTAATGGACACCTAGTATGGTGGGCCAGAGTTTCCAGGTCTTAAATGATCTGAAGGCCTAAAGAAAGGCAGAAAAGAAATTTGACACTCAGTCTGCCAAAGCAACTCGAGTGGGCCAGAGTATATAGATCACATATGATCCGGTTACGCCCTAACCACGGGCAAGAGGTTATTCATGTGAAGCAACGCCACCTCTAAAGTAGAAGGGGTTGGAGAGGTTGTCCTCAATAGGACTTCAGGGAATGTGATCACTCTAAGATGATGTGATACATGTCCCTAACTTGGTTTAAGGGACGATGTTGGTCAAGCTGGTTTGAGACTAGTCCAACAGGTCTGTAATAACTAAGAATGGTACAGTATGTTTGTAGCCAAATGAATGATATATTTGTAATCCGTGCATCTATGCCATCATAGATTAAGACACGTTAAATAGCAAGTCATTCAAAAGCTAACGATGTTGAGATTGTTGCCTTCTATCGACATAAACCCTCAAAATAAATGTGAGGTAGGCGAAGAGGCAAAATCACCTTTCCAAATTCCGTCAAAGGGAATAGCGAAAGAAGCACCGCTCCTCTAGAACTTATTCACACCTACTTGGGTGATTTGAAGTTTATACAAAATAGAGGGGGGAGACAAGTACGTTGTGATCTTCATTGATGATGGTACAACGTATGGAATCCTTTGTTTGTTAAAAAGCAAAGATGAAGTTGTTGAAGCGGATAAGCGCTACAAAGCAGAAGTTGAAAATCAACTAAGCCTACGGATTGAGAAATTCGTAGTGATAGAAGGGGAAAATGTGAAGCATCGCTCATTAAACGAGTGTTCATTTCTCACCTCAGTCCAATGGTGTTAGCCAAGCGCAAAGTCGTACGCCCAAATTATGTGGGGTGGCTTGGTAAAAGTTGGAATACTGAAACAGGTCAAGTTATACCTAAGACTGTAGATTGCATATCCACTGGATCTGCAAATAACAGTAGTGTTGATCGCCTCTTGGCGTCAAAGAATGCTGAATTCTTTGTAGATAACTTTCCTTGGAAAAAGGAAAAAGGAGTAATTGCTCAAGGTTAATAAGAACCCGCGAGGGCCTGACTGTCCGGAACTAGACGTTCCGTATCTACAGGACTCGAAAGTTGCTGGCTATCCGGAACTTAATATTCTAGATCTGCAGAACTCAGGGATTCTAGATGTTGAACCGAGACGGAGCAAAGAAGGGGACAAAGACTTGTTCCAGTCCTTCTAGCTTGTATGGTTGAGAACGAACCATGAACAATTAACAAATAATTGTCATCTCCAAAAGCGCTGCTTTGGAAAGAAGCCACAAAGAGAGAAATAGATTTCATCATATAGAACCATACTTGCATATTGGTTGATCTTCCTCCGGGAAAAGAACCTTTGGGTTATGAAAATGGATACTCAAATGTGAGTACAAAGTAGATGGATCTACTAACGAGTATAAAGCCTCGGTTACTTGTACAAGTGCTCCCCTGCGAGTAGCTTAACATCCTAGGCCATTGTAGTCTTGCGTGGCATGGATGTTGAATTAGCCTTCCCAACCGGAGAGTTGGAAGAAGAGGATCAAAGTTGGTTTGCTGAACTGTTGGGCTTCTTCCTGAACTTTCATTTTGGTCCCTGAAATGTTTACATTTTGGTCCTGAAAGTTTCAGATAAAACAGAAACAATGAATCTGACCACAGAAACATTGACTCTGAAGTTAGAAAGCCAACAGTTGGAGAATCAACAGTCTGAAAGCAAAAGTCATATTGAAACTAAGTCTCGATATGAAAGATATGGGTATCACAGATGACATCTTAGGAATTGGATTTCTAAGACATCTAACGGACTGGTCGATAGTTGACAGTCTTGTTGAAGCCACTAATGGATATGAATCATAGAACTGATTGGAATCATGGTGCACCCATAGACAAGGAGCGATATGCACAGGTCATGTGTAGTTTAATGTATTGTACACACTACAACCGACCTAGTATCATCCTACAAACAAATTAGTTGAACTAAGGTTCACTGATGATCTTAATACATGATCAATAGAAGGCGTTAAGTTGGATATGACGATATCTGAATTATTCGCTTATCTACGAATTATAGTATTTACGGATGTCCGGCGATTTTGGGAGAACACGGTGATGCAACCGGACATCGATCCGAAGAACACCAAAGCCACAAGTAAATGTGTATGATGGGTCTTGGAAAATCCTCTAAGCAAACTTGCATCGGCCAATTCATGATGGAATCGGAGTTTATCGCTTTATACAAAGCATGAAAGAAGTTGAGTAACTTCACGGCTCCTTAGAGGACGTCCCTTATTGGGAGAAACCCGTGCCTTCAGCAGTTCTACACTGTGGCTAGCCGGTCGGCTTCAGGAAGGACACGGATGATGGCGTCTGGACATATCTGTCAGGATCTGTCATGAGACATAAGACCGTATGGCAGTTGATCATCACGGGTGTCACATACTTGTATACTAACTAAGGGACTCCTCGGAGATCAAGTGTTCTGCCTGTCTAGGGGAATGGGCTTAAAACCCAAACAATACGAACCTTTGCGGTGGAAACCCAACCATACTGATTGGAGATCCCAAGAATGTGGTTCAATGGGAAAACTAAGCGGCAAAAGGTTCAGTTGAGCGCTTCGGTGGAAGCAAAAGCACCTCGGATGATGATTTCTGTAGAGAAACATGAATCCAAAGCTGTTCCTGCGATATACATTAAAGTGCTACCTGCATGGTGGGTAAAGGTTAAGCTTCCAAACCTTTAAAAGATCCTCAAACGGTTGAGGTTAAGGTTGGAGAAACTTTTAATGATTCCTAACACTTGAGAAGTGGGGTATAGCAGGATACCTTGTAGGAGATTACCTATTTAAGTGCGAGGATGGCCACCTCAAATGAACGCACTTAAGAATCCAAGTGTGTCCATGGCCACAACGGACAGAAACGTAAGAAGGAAAATGAATAAGAAGAGTTATTGTGTTGGTATCATTGTCTTGGCTTACACTAAACACTACGGTTCAAGACATCACGTTCACCGCGCCAGTAAGTAAGTCCGATGGTATTCAACTAGGGAAGGTTCAAAGCGGAAGCTACCTCTCCTGATGCAATATCTTTTCGCTGAAAGATTGCTGAAATGTAGGCACCTTGTGTGTGCGCCACAATATCTCTTTCATAGAGGGGATTGTTGAAAATTTGCCTTTGGCGGGGAGATGCGTCCACCCATCTTTGATGAATTAAACACTAGTGTTCCGCATGTTAGAGACCTTGTCTCTTCGCACATGCATGATCTACGAAGTGAGTAGATGACCGTAGGGCCAAGAATCGTCAAATTTCATTGAGAAATGAAAGAGATATTGGTCCACGAAGTAAGGTGTTTGAGGCATGGAAATGTGGTGTGGGACAAATCTACCACATCGGTGGGAATAGGAAGAATTGCTCTCTATATAAGTCTCTAATTGGTAAAGTGTTTGGGACCCCAAGGGGTATCCCATGTGTTTAAAGGAGGGAGGACCTAGATGTGCTTGGGTTCATGGCTAAGCCCACACGCGCGCCGCCGCCGCCCGTCCCGTCCGGTCCGGTCGGTCTCGGGCTCGGGCTCGGGTTTCGAGTCACGGGTCACGGGTCGGGTCGTGGGCTGTGGGCTGTGGGGACTTTCTGATATTATCTTTTTGGACCAGAGAACTCTGCCAGATGTACAGTTTGATCCCTGGAGTTTCATATGTACAGTTTGGACCTGAATTCTTTTATATGTACAGTTTGGTCCCTAAAATTTCAATATTTACAGTTTGGTCCCCAGAGTTTCTGGAGACTTTCTGCCTACCGTTGGACTGCATTTTTGGAGCATTAACCAGCCATTACTTGGCTGATTAACTCTCCATTAACAGCCCATTACTTGGGCAATTGAGCAGCCTCATTCATGGCCATAAACCACCCATAAATCAGCCTCTCTAATGCCATTAACATCCCTCACTTAATGGCCATTACAGCCTTGTTTGTGGCTGTTGGGCTGCCCTCCTACATGCTATATATTGAGCTATTTTTTGGCTCAATTCGTGAGAGAATAAGAGACAAAAACGTGACTGAAATTCAGCACAAAACAGTGAGCAAAACAACCACAAAATAGCACAAACAACACGGCTCAAAACAAAGTGAGCAAGCGTGAAAAACAAGTGACCAAACCCTCACATATACACAAGATATACACTACAGAGACATACTATATACACAGAGACAAAAGAGAAGAGTAAAGAGAAACTCTTCCTTCCTATTCCATATCTTCAGCAAGTCGAGTCATATTTGTTTTCTTCGCCAGGCTCAACCTATTGGCTTTGTAGCGTTGAGATTAAAGTGTTGTTTTATCTTGGGAGACTATTGCCCGCTAACGTAAATGCATATATACGGGGCAATCTTGTCTTAAGGATAGAGGGCAATCCCTCGACTCAACACACAACGTTGTAACCATCCAGATTTAGTTGTTTCTTGATTTCAGGTTATCAAGATTCAAGACACAACAAGCTTGCGGCAGTTTTGAAGATTGGCCTATTTGTTCAACAAGATTCAATTTCTGAATATTGAATATTTGTTCATCCTTTCGAATACTTGTAATAGTTTTTACTTTCCGTACTGCTTTATAAAGTACAATAGAGTACCAAGAAATGTATATCAATTTATTAGGTGACTACGGATTAATGTATACCAATATGTACATGTCAATTTCCCAAGAAAGAATATCCTTGTAAGACAAATCATTGAACAAGCTTTTCTTGTCAAAGTTGTAGACCTTATCGATTGGCATTCACCAACTTTTAAGTTCCTCCAAAAAAAATTGTATGGTTGTTGATTTTGTTAATCGGTCTTCTTCTTGAAATCGTCAAGAAGGTGTTTGCACAGCAAGATAAATCATATCGAAATATAAATTTGGAATTCACCACCCACATATGGTAGAGATACAAAAAACAGGGATACAAACATCATTATTCGATAAATACAACAACATACCCAGTGAAATCTCACAATGTGAAGTCTGGAGAGGGTAGAGTGTACACAGATCTTACATATACCTTGGTAGGTAAAAGACTATTTTCGAAATACCTTGACTCAAGACAAAACACAAGTTTAAGCAAAGTAATAAATCCTGAAAAAGAGGTAACTAAAGAAAGAGGATGAATAAATGGAGAGTGATGCGGCAATGTGAAGCTACAGATCTGGGCAAGTTTTAAGAGTCATGTAATACAAAAATAATAACCCAAACGCGTTTTTGGCTATTTAGTGCCAAAATTTTAAAGGATTGCTATTTAATGCCAATAATATTCTTATGTTGATAGACCGTGCCAATTTTCATCCAGTTCACATGTTGGACAGATCAAAAGCCCACAACTCAAATGGGTTCTCCGTCTCCCGAAGATTAACAAAAAGGCCATCCCATTTTCTTAACCCTACGCAGTATATATATATATATATATATATATATAGAGATCTGCTAGATGCGTGCAAAAGCCCTAAGCCAACATTAAAGTACTACTTTGGGCTTCTCTACTCGACAATATTGTCAATCGTTTCGAAAATGGATGCTCAAGTCACTCAGATCAGCAAAAAACGAAAGGTTAATCATCAAATTTTCAAATTTTTTTTGGTCTTCAGATCAGGAAATTGTGGGAATTAATTCATATATTTTTTGTTTTAGTTTGTTGTGGATGGAGTATTCTTCGCGGAGCTGAACGAAGTGTTGACACGTGAGCTGGCTGAGGATGGATACTTTGGAGTGGAGGTCAGAGTAACACCCGTGAGGACTGAGATCATCATCAGAGCCACTCGTACTCAAAATGTTCTTGGTGATTCCTCTTATTTCAATTTTATTTATACTATGAGCAAAAATATTGTTGAAAATGATATTGGGCGAATAGAAAAGAATGATTAAGTAGAGGATTTTTTTTGTTGTATTTAATGTGCATGATTTGGCCTACCTAAATAAATATGTTTTCAATTGGAATATTTGTATGATTTAGTATTTCGTTTAATATCTCTTAAAGCTGCATTTTGATTTGATATCTAACTGGCAAGCAGTCTTAAATAATATTATTCCACTTCATTTCCGTGGTAATTATTATTATTACAAAAATACAGGGCATGTCTCGAGTAAAATGGAACGGAAAAGAATTAGCTAAAGAAAAAGGCCATGTCTTTGTCATCTTTAGTTAGTAGTAAAGTGAAAAAAAGAATTGGGAGATAAATGTTTTATATTATACGTGCCCATTTTATTCCCATACTAAATGTTATTCTTTTAAGTAAAACTGGGGTTTTAAAAGAGGAAACGGGTGAACATAATTACAATTTTAATAGAAGAAATTACCCAGATATCTTGTGTGTTGATATTGATCTCTTATATGTGAAAATGAAGATATCTTGTAAGAACGACAAAACTTAAAAGGGGCTATAAACCAAATTACCCTCCCTAATAACCATGGTCTATGTTTCAAGTTACAAGATAATGTATTTGTATGGGGAAAAGGAATGAAGGAAGTTTATGTTTCACCTCTCAATAACTGATCTGCATCATATTAAAAACATCAAGTTGCATCAGTAGTTATTAACCTCAGATATCTCTCACTAACACTTATCCACTCCAAAGATTGTATTTGTACGAGGATTTTTGGCCTTGTGGGATTGAACTCTTGATTGGCCCTTTATGTCTTGATTTATTGTCAGTAGTGGATTTTTGTTTGAACCGATTTTGTATGTATTAGGTGAGAAGGGCAGAGATTCAGGGAATTAACATCAGTTGTCCAGAAACGTTTCAAGTTTAAGGAGAACAGTGTGGAGTTGTACGCTGAGAAGGTTAACAACAGGAGACTCTGTGCTATTGCTCAGGCCGAATCTCTTCGCTACAAGCTCCTTGGTGGTCTTGCTGTTAGGAGGTAGTAGTATCGATCCGAATGTTGAGTCATTAGTCTGCAATGCCCTTTTTGTTTTAGCAATCAATGATCTTTGTATATTTATTTAATCCAACTGTTTTCTCTCCTCTTTTTGGTGCTTGTGCTATCAGTATTCTTGGTGCTATGTGAAGTTGTCCCATGTATATGTCATCCACAAAGAAATTGGTGTTAATGATACCAACCCTGTGTTGGATGATGACTATCAAAAAGTTATTCCATGCCATTCATTTGTGTGTAATGTTCTTGTCTTCATGCAGTGACCATAGAGGCACATTGCTAAGAACCGTTATTAACTTACTATATTTGCTCAATATCCAATTTGCATTCTGGACCTTGTTCCTAGCTTTAATTTCCCCTACCAAGCATGTATCTCATCTCCAGCTTCTCTGTCATCTATAAAGCAAATAGGTTGACTTAATGCCAAATTTGTGTCGGAAGATGACTATACCAAGTGTAGCTTTGCCAATGACATTTTGAGTTGTGAAATATTTACACCTCTGTCCTTGGATAGCGACATTTTAAATTTTGTCTTGAATTTTTGTATGTAAATATTTTTGGGTTTCAGTCCTTTACGTAATCTCTTTCAAATTGTTCCCAAAAACTCAATGCATTATCTCCAACAGGGCATGCTATGGTGTTTTGAGATTTATCATGGAGAGTGGAGCCAAGGGATGTGAAAGTATGCTACTATGAAGCTTGATTCAATTGTTTTGGATGATGTGTTAAATATGTCGGCACCTGATTCGATTTATTGGACAGGTGATAGTGAGTGGAAAACTGAGGGCACAACGTGCTAAATCCATGAAGTTCAAAGATGGCTACATGATTTCTTCCTGTCAGCCTGTCAATGAGTACATTGACTCAGCTCTAAGACATGTTCTGTTGAGACAGGTTTGTTCTTAACTCTTCCGAAGGTTGAAGATGAAATAGTATCTAATTTTTTTTACTTAATGCCTATAATTGTGAGTCATTTGGATTTCGTATTTTGTATTTCGCAGGGAGTACTTGGTATCAAGGTTAAGATCATGCTTGATTGGGATCCCAAAGGAAAGCAAGGTCCAACAACTCCTCTTCCAGATCTTGTCACCATCCACCCTCCAAAGGAGGAAGAAGATTACATCAGGGCGGCCACAGTGGTGGTGCCTACAGAGGTTGCTGCTGCAGTCCCTGTTATGTAGAAGAGCAAATCATATCTCTGGTGTTCGAAAAGGCATAAATACTATGTTCTGCTAAAACTCTTACTGTTGGTTTTTTTTTTGGTCTGCCTGGTGCTGTAGAAGCAGGTCTGGACATTTTTCTTTTCCCCTTCTGACAGTCTTTTCAAATCCAGAGATGAAAATTTTGTTTAATTAATAATAGGTTAATGGGCTGTTTATTTGTTTCAGGCCTTTCTGTAATCATGCATTTGGATTTTTTTTCTTAATTTGAATTTTTTTGACTAATCTAATTAAATAAATCATATGTTGTAAAGCTAAAAAGACATTTTCAAAGTGACTGCATGTTCAGACTAGGGCTGGCCGGGTTGTTCAGGTCCCGCCCCGATCTCCCCCTAAAAAAAAGGGCACGGGACTCAAACCCCGGGACGTGACCTGAGCTTGTCCCGCTCGGGCCCTTCTGCCCCCCTCCCCTTTTCAAAAAATGGTTGTTGCACAATAGTCATTTTATATTTTGGTCGTTGTGCACCGGTCATTTTGTATCTCCCCAACACCCCTACCCCTTTAATATTTATTTATAATCCCTAAGTTAATATATTTATACTTTAACTCTATTTCTCAATTATAAATATCTCATTTTTTCTTCATATTTCTCACAAATCTTTCTACAATCTCTCAATTTATCTCTCTACATTGTCTACTAAATATTATATTTTATTTGTTCATTTGTATAAATGTATTAAAGTTTAAAATTGAGAGTGAATTTGGCAATTAGCTTGAGTATCATCTATCGATTAAATTTTTAATTTTTAAGCTCGATTACACGTCGGCGTTTGTTACCTTCGTTCATTTAAATTATTATTGTTACTTTATTTTAATTATTGCACTTAATTTTATTATTTTTAATTGTATATTTGCATAATTAAAATGGAAGGATTAAGAGATGTTTAAGGGTAAGGTTAATGGTGCTTTTTCTAGTAGGGGTAACAAGGGCATTAGTATTTTTCTAGTCATCATATTTCTATAAATGATGATTTGATTGATTATACTCGTATAGATGAAACTGAATTTTGTAATGATATACCATTTGATGATGAGATATATTCTGCAATTCAATCAGACTTTAATTTATAAGATAATCTAGATGACACACCCACTAATCTAGATTACACACCCACTAGTGCACCTTAAACTGAAATTGGAACGTCTGCTATTTCCCTAGCATGAAACGAGGCCCCACGCAACAAAAATTAAAATGTTAGATGTCAAATTTGTAAAAAATGTATAAATTTAAAATGGGAAAAAATAGGGTGGGACATGAGGTTTATTGAGACATGTACAAAGTTTTCACAAGCTAGGTGGGATGAATACGAGGCTACAAAGTTGGGTGCGCCAATGCGCTTTCAGTCGGAACAAGGTTCACATAGTGTCCCGGACCAAGTACATGATCAAATTAACCCGATGACGGGGGAATTGTAGGCCCTAAATACGATAAACATAGAGATAGGGAAACAATAGCAAAATTAGTTACGGTGGAGGATTTGCCTTTTTCATTTTCTTCCTCTTCTGGTTTTAGTCCTTACATTAGAGATATATCAACTGTTAGGAGAGACGTTTTAAAATTTGCTCATGAATATCAACAATATTACGTTATTCATTATATCATTTTCCTGGCAAAGTATCTATCACGTCTGATATAGGTCGTAGTACTAACGGCCATGACTATTTAACTGTAACATGTCATTGGATAGATTATAAATGATCTATGCAAAAACGTATTTTAGCATATAGATATATTGATGATAGGCACACCAAAAAATTTTATTGCAGAAAATATTCATCAAGTTTGCGATTATTATGGTATAACTGACAAAATAATGATTGTTACGTCAGATTATGTTTCTTCTAATAATTATGCTATTAGACTTTTAAAAGATCTTTTAACTCAATCTTTTTCTAATCATTTTCATATAAAATGTGTGTGTCATATCTATAACTTAGTTGTAAAGGATGGTCTATCACTTGTTGAAGACATTCTTAATAAAATACAATTTGCTATAAAATTTATTTTTAGAAGTAATAGAATACAAAGAAAAAAAAGATAAAAAAATTGTCACAATTGTGGACTACCTTATAGAAAAATTCTCGAATAAGTAGCGACTATGTGAAGTTCTTTATATGAACAACTACTTGTTGCTTATGATTATAGAAGACCTATAACTTTAGTTTTTAACGTCCACAATTGAAATCCAACTGATATGGTTGTAAAAACGATTGGGAAAAAATTTCAGAACTTATTGTATTTTTAGAGAATTTTTTTCAAGCAATTAAAGAATTTTCTGGTATATATTATCCTATTATTTCAACTATGTTATTTTATATAGCTCTAATATTTTTGTTACTTAGTAAATATATGCAAAAACCATCTTATAAGGCACCTATTAAAAAATGTTTATCAAATTCATTTTTTTTTTCCTATTTCACTATTTATATTATTGGTGATGTATTAAATCCGACTATTAAAATAGACGGTTGTAAAACACTTATTGAAACTATTTATGATTGTATAGCAATACTTCCACCTCCAACTCCAAAAAATCCAAATGAACAATCACCTAAGGAACCAACTAAAGAAGAAGTTTTGTCTATCATACACGATGAATGCAAAAAAGTATATACGCATTACCAACAAAAAAATGTTAGCAACCAACCGGCTTTCATACTATCTTCTTCTTCTTCTTCTTCAATACAACCTCAAAAAAGACATGTTGTTTCTGCGGTTAGTATTGAAAGCCTTAGACATAAAATGTTTAGTGGTACCACTACTAATCAAGTTAGCGAGTTTGATGTTTTTGTTTTGCATGGTGTTGTACCGTACCAAGCAGTTCTCAATGAAGAAGGACGTGAAGACTTGCTGAAATACTAGAGGGAGAATGAGAAGACATTTTCGACACTATTAAAAATGGCCCGAGATGTGTTGAACATTCAAGCATTATCAACAACGTCTAAAAGAGTTTTTTCTGCCGGAAGATTTCAAATAGGAGAGCACAAACACTCATTAGCGGGAGATAGCTTGGAGATTGCAGTTTTATTCAGAGATTGGATATGAGCGGAGTGTAGAAGGTGCGGTCAACCGGAGATCAACGAAGAAGACGACGAAAATTACAACGAAATATTATCCGACGGAGGTGGAAGTGACGTCGAACAATTTGACCAACAAATTCTAATTCCAACCGAAGAACCACAAGACATTGTGAAGAAACTAGCAAATGTGTTTATAAATATGTGATTTTTTTAATTACAATTTTACTACGTTATTTGTAACTTTCAACACTAGAAAGTTGAAATTTTGAAATTGTATTACAAAAAAAATCATATTTCTATTAAATAATATAAAGGCACAAAAATAGCATTGGAGTGTTTTTATTACACTATCTTATTCAATTATTGATGTGTTTATATATGTTATTTTTTAAAATTATGTACAAAAAAATAAAAAATGAAAAACCCGATCCCGACCCGATAAGACCGGTCCCTTTTTCCGATGGGACCCGTAACCGGACGGGATATCGGCGGATCCCGCCAGTCCCATCGGAGGACCGATCCCGCCTCCCAATCTCGTCCCACCAGGACCCGCCCCGCCCCGAACCCGACCCACCCCTAGTTCAGACTAACACATTATGTTCAGTCTTAGAGGTGTTTGTATTGGGCTTAAAAGCTGGTCAAATCAAATTAGAAGTACTTTTTTGGCTTGATTTGGTATTTGACAAACTTAAGAAGTGTTTTAAGCCAAAATAACTTAAAACAACCTGAAAAGCATAAGTTAGTCTAACCCAATGATCTCCAAAATGTCCTCTTTGGCCATACCCGAAAATTTTTCATTCAAAGCTACAGTAATGTGTTTATAGCAATACAAGCAATTTTTCTTGTACGATTGTTTTTCTAGTAATGTAATAATTTGATCACCGTTGGAAATTTTATGTGGGAGGTACATTTTTTAAAATTTCAAGGATATCCAGAATTCACCTTTGATAAATTTGCTGTGAAAAATTCTAATAATAAATAAATCTGAATTTAGTTTAAAAAAAGAACTGATTGTCCAACTCATCGTGCTGGGATTAACTGAAAAATACCTATTTGTTTCTTCTTTTTTCCCATTATACTACTACTATTTAAATGTTCTATTACTGATAGTTGCGCAATCCTGATTGAGTCTAAGCGTAACGCTTATAAATTCTTTCTTTCATACTGCATAAAGAGCCATTGACGTGGTTATTGCGAATATTTACTTATAATGTTTTGATTATTTAAACACCGAAGAATACGTTTCACTTACAAACTTCTGTAAAATCGTTAATTTTTATGTGTTATCTCAATAAATAATGTATATCAATTAAAGTAATCTCAGCTAATCAATTTGTAGCTTAAAGTGAGCTGAGACATTAATTAACTTGTAATTGCATCAATTTAGAAATAAAAACATTGTTATAATCAACTCTTTTAAGTGTTAATAGCTTTAAGGCAGTTCAATAATTTTGATAGAGAAAAAAATATTTATCGGCATTTCTTTTACTAAACACATCAACTGTTTATTTTCAGCTTTAACATTTCTATTCAAACAAGTAAAGTTCATAAATAGAGTTCCAACACATAAAAAGTGCTGAAAAGCTATTTCCAAATGAACTCTTAATGACTTGTAAGGTGAGATGAGTTAAGATGATTTATTAAAGGGTTAATTACACTTTTTAAAGTAGGGGTTATAAGTCAAAATACATGTAATGTATCTAAAACTGAATAATATTACAAGAATGTTTAGTGTAATTAACTCAAATTAATTAAGGTCGGTCCTATTTCGTGTATAAGGTTTTCCAAAAAAAAAAAGGATCATTTGCACTTTTTTATCCCTATTTTATATTGGTCTTTAATTTTTGTCCCTCAATGAAAATTATGTCTAGGGATATAAGTTTTTTATGGGATTGACACAAGTTATGCTGGATCCCGTTAACAACTTATACTCCAGAAGCAAAAATTAAACACCATCCCATTTGAAGGAAAATCGTGCAATTTCTTGAAAAACAAAAAGAATATAAATCTGAAAATTAGTACAGAAAGCCCATAACCCACAAATCCTTGAACCATATGAAGAAAAGTGGGGCTTCTGGATAACTTTTTATTGTCATATTGTGATTGGTGGGTTTGTAAACCCGCCATTTTATCCCCTTCCCACTATATCTCTACCTGCCCTCTTCTATAAATAAATTCCTCAATTCATCACTATCCTCAAATTCAAATTATTTCCATAACCCGATCCGTTATCTTCCTGTAGTAATGCCGATAAACTTGACGGCAAACGCGATCTCGGCGATCAACCCAGTGGTTCAGGTATTGGATATCAAGCTAATAGGCACCACACAGGAACGCTACAGACTCACACTCTCCGACTCCGAGTCGACTCAACAGGCTATGCTTGCTACTCAGCTCAATGACCGAGTCAAAACTGGCCGCGTTAGGAAAACCTCTGTCATTCGGTTGATTGAATACATCTGTAGCACTGTTCAAAATCGCAAGTAATGAATTTACTATTATTTTCTCTCAATTATAAAACTGTATGTACAGTAGAGATTATTGCATTTGCTTCTACACTGTTCAAAATCACAAGTGCTCCCTCTGTTTCCATTTATGTGATACTTTTTGCTTCACGAGATTCAAACTCCGTTAACTTTGACCAACATTTTATAATGTATTTTTTCACCAAATTGATATGAGAAAAGTTGCAACTTATAGTACTTTTCATGTATTTTTCCAATATATAAATTTTGATATCAAAATATTGAGTTATCTAATCCAATTTAGCTTCAAAGTTTAGTCAAATTGACGGTTGAAAAGCAAAAAGTATCACATAAATTGGGACGGAGGAGTATGAATTTATTAATCCCTCCGATCACTTTTACTTGTCACTTTTCGCTTCACACGAGTTAATTTGACTAATCTTCAGATCTAAATTGAATTAGATTAATTTAATATTTTAAAATTTAAAATTTATGTGTTCAAAAACTCTTATGAAAAATATTATAAGTTGCAATTCTTTCTCATATTAATATGATGGTAAAAATACATCTTAAAATATTGGTCAAAATTCATGTGCTCTAGAAGCTAAACTTGATGAGTAAAAGTGAAGGGAGGGAGTATTTTCTTCAAGCTTCAATTATATAACTTTAGGTACAGTATAGATGATTGCATTTGGTTCAACAATGTTCAAAATTGCAAGTATGAATTTGTCATTATTTTCTTCAAGCTTCAATTATAATACCGTATGTGCAGTATAGATGATTACGTTTGCTTCTACTTTTGATTACATATAAAGCTTGTGATATTTGATTTATTATGTCTTCTCCTTGTTCTGGTGTGTGCTTATTTGTAACCGCGTTTTTATCCGTATACAAGGTCTTGAAACGTAAAATTGATAGACTTGGCTTTGATTTTGTTGTTTTGAGCTTTATTAGAATGTCGATGCCCTGGTAGATAATTACTACTTAATGATTTGGATGTGCACTTGTGTATGGAAAAAAAAAAAGCACTTATAGAAGTTCATTATGTTTTCTCCTATTTCCTTTGTGGGCACACATTCATACACTAGTCATTTCGATTGTAACTGATAGATTTGGCTTAGATTATGTTTTTTTTGAACTTTAACTAGATGTTGTGATAGAGAATTATCGCCTTAATCAATTTGATAAGCACTTCTACGCAAAATACGATACACATATATAACTTCATTGTGTTTTCTCCAATTTTTTCTTGTATGAGTGTTTGGGTTATCATCCCTTTACAAGTCAATAGTCATTCCGAACGCAAAGATAGATTTAGCTTTGATTTTGTTGTTTTAGATTTAACTGGATTTGATGCCATGGAAGGAAACTATTTTTGTAATTGGCACAATGGTCAAGAATTGCTCCGTAATAATTCCAGCATGCACAGTGCAACGTAACAAGTCACAAGCTTCTTGTCAATATATGTTTCATTTCTGGTTGGTGTTGGCTTTCTAAATGTTTTCTATATAGACTAGGCATTGTGTCAGAAACATGAAGCAGTTTTCCCCGTGGAAATTGTTGCTTTGCCAATGTCGTGTCATCTTTGCCTTGGTGTCATCTTAGTTGGGTGCTGAAAATACTTTCCCATAGATTAGAAGAATGTGGAATTTCTGTGCATAGGGTACTGTATTAGGGGATCAAGCAAGTGCCTGTTTTGTCTAATAAGAAAGTAATATCTTATTTTTTCCTATCAATCTGGCTTATACCTTTGATTGAAACTATTATACCAGAATGTGAAATAATTGGGAACCCGAACATAATTGTAGAATCTAATTCAGGAGCGCAGAAAACTATATCTAATGGAGCTTCTGGGTCTGCGATCTTGAGTAATAATGGTAACTTGAGTGCTCAAAGATCTGGCCAAGCAAGCTTTGCTAACAGTAAGAATTTGAGCGCCCAAAATTCAGGTAATAGCATGCAGAACTACCCACCTGCAATTCAACCTGAATATCAACCTCCTCCAAATTACAAAAGCCATGGCGCAATCATGAAGAATGAAGAACTTGCCCGCATTATTCCAATTGCAGCATTGAATCCCTATCAGGGTCGGTGGGCTATTAAGGCGGGGATCTACGTCGCTACAATAATTCTAGAGGAGATGGAAAGGTCTTCTCCTTTGATCTCCTTGACTCTGGTGGCGGTGAAATACGTGTCACTTGCTTTAATGCTGTTGTTGATCGCTTTTGTGACAAAATTGAAGCTGGAAAAGTGTACATGATATCAAAAGGAATCTTGAAACCTGCTCAGAAGAACTTCAACCATCTGAAGAATGAATGGGAAATATTTTTGGAGACAACTTCAAATGTACATCTCTGTCCAGATGAAGATGCCTCAATACCAAAACAGCAGTTCTCATTTAGACCTATTAGTGAAGTTGAAAGTGCAGAAAACAATTCAATCACAGATGTGATTGGAATTGTGACAGCAGTCAATCCTTCTGTTCCTATCCTGAGAAAGAATGGAATGGAAACTCAAAGAAGAATCTTGAATCTAAAGGATCAGTCTGGGAGAAATGCTGAGCTGACACTATGGGGAGATTTCTGTAACAGGGAAGGTCAAAAGCTGCAAGAACTGGAAGAAGCTGGGTTTTCCCCTGTTTTAGCTGTTAAAGCTGCAAAAGTTAGTGACTTCACTGGGAAATCCATTGGAACCATTTCTTCCACTCAACTGTTCATAAATCCAGATTCCGCAGAGGCTCAGACTCTAAGAGAGTGGTTTGATCAGGGAGGAAAAGACATTGCTTCTCAGTCTATATCTAGGGATAACATGCCTGTAGGATCAAAAAATGAGATACGTAAGACTGTCTCTTAGATCAAGAATGAATGGATCTCGAAAGATATGAAAGATCTCCCTCCAAGCCTTACATACGACTTTCATCGAATACGGCTTTCCGCAGAATTCTATATGTATCTATGAGATCGAGTATGGAATTCTGTTAAGGCAGCCATAACATTCATCAAAATTGACACTTTCTGTTATACTGCTTGCCCTTTGATGATTGGAGATAGACAATGTAATAAGAAAGTTACCAGGTCAGGAAACTCAAGATGGCAATGTGATAGGTGCAATCAAGAGTTTGAGGAATGTGATTACAGATACCTTCTTCAGGCTCAAATTCAAGATTATACTGGCTTGACATGGATGACATCTTTCCAGGAATCTGGGGAAGAGATTTTGGGCTGTCCTGCGAAGGAGCTGTACATGATGAAATATGAAGAGGCTGATGATACCAGATTTTCTGAAATTATTAGAAACTCTCTTCAGACAATTTATGTTCAGGCTTAAAATCAAAGAGGAATTTTATGGTGATGAGCAGAGGGTGAAGATTACAGTTGTGAAGGCAGAGAAAGTGAACCATTCGGCAGAAAGCAGGCATCTCCTTGATTTAATTTCAAAATTCCGTCATTGTTGAACGAAAGGAAGCCATATAAGAGATTCTTAGTGCGTCTATTTTTAGGAAAGCCATTGGCCCTCTTCTTAGAGATATGTAGGCAAAAGTCATTGTTGTAGTCAGCTGATTATTCTTTAACGTTGCCATAGAAAGATACATTACTTGCATTCTTGCTTAGAAATCCCACTTAGTGGTCTAATGTAGCTTTAGCATCCACTTGATTTGTAAGGAATACGTTTCCACTCCTTCCCATGAGTTGAGTTTGCTGTACTCTCATTAGCTTCATCAACAAGGTCAATTTTAATTATTGATTTGGTAAATCCCCCACCCCCTAAATCCATCCTCTCTACGTCCAACATTGGTGTTTCTCACTTTTGCCTTCTTGTGAGTGAACACTTAACTTGGACGAAATAATCTTTCAGCTGTTCTTATTTTGGATGTATGAAATGGAACTTTTTTTCAATTGTGCTTATTCTAGAATATAAATTTTAGATTCTGAGTCCGGAGAAGCTCATGTTGGGTGACATTATAAGGCATGTTATCATTTGCATTTGCTGGATTTCTTCAGCTATTTTTTTGGTAAATAAACACAACTTGCCTCTGAAGAGTAAACAAGTCATCCACAGGTTTACGAGTCTTAGCTATTGCTATAGTCAGCTCTCTGAAAATCATTTCCTTGGTGAAAAGGCAGAGATGTTAGCACATTAACCAGAATTAATTGTATTCCAATCTGCAGTCAGTGCCAGAACAGCAAATTACTGTTTGCTCTCTTTGATAGGTGTGTTTCTTCATGCGAAAAAATAAGCTAAAATAAAGGTATCACATAGAGGGTAAAATCTGAGCTAATAATTGATTGGTTATGTAAACATTTTATAGATCTTCACTGGAAACACGAGATAGATTACAAGAAGAGAGTAATTATGCTTCTTAAGTCCGCTTGACAGGATCAAAATTGGAAACACCAATTACAGCGCCAAGAATTGCAGCGAGCACCACTCCACCTGCAGAAATGCTGAGCAAGAAGTTGTTGAGGGATGGTGTAACAGCCTCAGCTGCTTCGGCTACGTCGGGGATGACCATGGAAGCAGTCAGTGCAGCTACTGTCAATCCTGTCAAAGCTTTCTCCTTAAGTGAAGCCTTGACTTGAAACTTTGCTACTGGTTTTGATGCTGCAGTAGTCTTTGAGGGCCTAACTGGCAATGGCTTCAAGAAAGCCTCAACACTTGGTTGTCTCTTCTGACTCAGTGGCATTGCCATGGAAACTGCAGAAGTAGAAGCCATAATTTGCCTGTCTTGTTAGCTTTGTGTCGAATGAGAATATGGTATTGGTAAGGAGTGGTTTTGAAAGACTTTTAACTTAGATTGAGAGGATGGAGAAAGGCTTTTCTATGAGAGGTGGAAAATGGAGCAATGGCATTCTACTTGGCTACGATGGACAGGGTTATCCGATTGCACTTCTTTTATAATTTGAGGAAAAACGCACACTAGTCACTAATGTTTTATGGTTAGGATTATACAAGTATTAATAATTTAGATATTAGTGATATAGGTATTAGTTATGTATAAATTATTTCTTTGAATGTTGGTTTGTTATATTAAAAATTAATATATTATATACTTTTAAATATTAAAATAATTATTTATAATTAAAATTAAAATATTTTAATTTCTTTACAAAATTTTAAAATATTATATCAAAAAATTATATAAAAATATTTGTATAGAAAAGGAAAGTATTTAAGTGGGAAGTGATAAGGGTAATATTGTCACTTCAACCTTTTATTCATGTATTAGTTATTTACGTATTAGTTATTCCATCTTCTATCCCCCACAAAATAATACATAGATTCCCTCATAATTTATACATGTATTAGTTATGCAGGTTTTTACATTGCAAATCAAACGTCGTACTAATTTTATACATGAATAATTTACTTCCTAACTAGCTACCAAATGCGGTATAATTATGCAAAAATTAATACATGAATAAGGTGTTTGTTTACTAACTACCAAATATTGTATAAGTTAGGGAAGAAATTAACATATGAATAAGAGGTGTTTTTACTAGCTATCAATCGATCTCTAACGGTTATAGATTTCATCGACTCTCAAAACCTCCTCTAAGGAAGAGAGTGGAAGAAATAAAAATAGAACATAGGCCAATTCTATATTTAGAGTTAGTAGGCATTTGGCCATGAAAATAAAATATTTTCACTTTTTTTTTTGAAATTTTGAAGTTGGACTTTTGTTTGGTTATACTTTTTGTAAAGAATATTTGGTTGTTTGAATGTAATGAAAGTGAAAAAAGTGAAAGAAAAGGTTTTAGGTGTATTCCAAATTTCAAGTACAAGTTGAAATTGTATTTGGAATTTTCATGGCCAAATGTTGATTTTCAAATAAACTGGAAAAAAAATTCCGGGAAAAAGTGAAACATTTGCATGGCCAAACGGGTTTACCAAACCGATATAGCATATTTTATGTAGGGGTGTGCGTTTCGTATTCGGTTCGGTATTTTCAAAGTTCGGATTCGGTAATTGGTAATTGAAAGTAAATATCAAATACCGAACTTTCAAACTCCGGTTCGGTAGTTCGGTAATCAGTAAATCAAACTTCGATACGGTATACAATAATACCATATTGAAATCGGAGTCGATTATCAAACAATATCATATTCTCCATTAATTAGCAGTGCTGCAATGAGCGCTAATTCAACATTTATTGCATCCAAATTTGGAGCACCATATTTAACAAAAATGCTAAATATAAGAAGTCCAACTTAAGTTTGTAACTTCTCGCAGTAATCTGTGAATCCTTTTAGAAGTAGAGATGGCAATGGATCCTAGACCCGGTGGATCTAGATCCGTTTTATAGGATATGGATCTTCAAAATTTGGACCCGATAGATCCGGATCGGACCTGGATCCGTTTCTGACGGATCAAATCTGGATCTGGATCTTGTATTTGAGATCCGTATTCGATCCAGATCGACTCGTGGATCCATTTTTTATTAAATATATTCATAACCTAGAATGTAATTTTATAAGTATTTTCTTAAAATTGCTAAGCACATTCTTGCAAATTTAATTCTCAAAACAAGTTTAATTTATCCCCGCGTTAACTCAAAAACTAAAAAATAAAGAGGTAACTTCGATAATAAAATCAATGTTATATTAGTGAATGACTAACATCTCCATAGACAAGTAGTTAAAATTATATTCACTTCATTTGTGAAGATTCCAAGCACATGCAAGTTCTGCATTGTGGAAATATTAGTCAGCATTTTCCACAACTATTGTCATTGTCCAACATTTTCAATTAATAACTCACAATCAAAACGAGACAACGAACAAAATATATCATATGAACATTTCAAAATTGAAACACAGTAAACTGTTAGCTAAGTAAAAATCGTTTGTCAGTTCAAAAAAAAATTCTTAGCAAGACAATTTTTTTTACATGTGGATCCAAATCCGGCCCGTGGACCCGATGGATCCGATGCATCCGGATTTGAATATGATTTTTATGGATCCGATGGATCCAGATTTGGATATGATTTTTATGGACCCGATGGATCTGGATCTAGTAGGATCCGGTCTAGATCCGATCCGTTGCCATCCCTACTTAGAAGGTGCAAAACTATAAAAAAAAAAAAAAAAAAAAAAATCAAATCTATGCATCAACATGCCATTAGATCTGAAATACCAAATTTGTACATGACATATTGAGAACATTACAAGTTATTTACACTGCAAATTAAGCACATTACAAGTTAGCAAGTACACTAATGAGAATATGAATTGAAAATTCCAGTTTCCCTGCGATTACCGTAAGATAAAACGAATTGACTTGTCGAGAAGGGGCCATAACGTTATACTTGGTGCCTACTATTTCCATTTTGTAGTTTGTTAGAATCAGAAATAAGATTTAAAGAACATATTCAACTCCATGTAACAATGGGCTGGGCGTATTGCAGATTTACTATTGCTATCGTATGGGCTGGACTATATTAATGGGCCTTTATTTAGTACTTATTTTGGTATTCGGTATTTACCGAATTACAGAACGTAATACCGAAACCGAATACCATTTTTTATAATTGTATTCCTTAAAACCAAATCGAAAACTGAAATACCGTATACCGAAATATCGAAATCCCCGATTCGGTTCGGTAATTCGGTTTTCTATGTTTTATGTCCAGTCCTAATTTTACATGCATATGCATAATTTATATAAGATCACTAAATAAAGAAGAAAAAAGTAATTTACTTGGAGGTGGGGCTTGGCAGTCACCGAAGAAAAGAAAGTTACTTTAGAGCTGAAATTTGAAATAAGATCACTATTACATAATCATAATTAAGTGATATGTCCTCGCTTTAATTTGAGACACTGAAGGTTGAATTGCTTGATTTATCGCAACATCTGTTGCGACTGAACTGTTTTGCATTTAGCAATTGCTTCTAAGTCCATTTTGCCTATAGGCTATAGCTATTAACTGATGGGTATAGAGCACTAGATGGGATATTGTATTGATACAAGTTCGCGTTCCAGCAATCTATTCAACTAAGAAATGCAGTTCTTGCGTTGTATTTGTCAAGAGACCAGCTTGTAGGGGTAAATAACACCGGATGACTAAAATGATCGAATACAATTTTTTTGTAAGTGCCACATGTGAGAATAATATAAGAACAGAAACAAAAATAATTGGATACTGGCACTTTTGGTCCTTTGATTATTGATAAATTCTGATTTTGATATTTGTCATGTATGACTCAATACATTTAACCTTCAGTTAACTAAAATGAGTGATTTTGGTTGATTGATTATACTGAAAGTATATTTATGTCCTAGAGACAATCTGTATTAGGACAATGTATTTTATACACATTCATATTATTATTAATGGAAATTAATATTTTGGCATGCAATTATTGAGTTATTATTTGATTGTTTGTAATTTTTCATTAATGTGCATCAATTGAGCTTACGTTGTCATTAATAGAGTGAGATATTCATGATAGAGCGTAACTCTTACAATAGCCTCGACTAATGATAATCGAGAATGAGATATCGATGATATGTGATAAGTCGACATGTGGTCTGCATCACATCCTTGGAGGATGTAGTATGTCTCACCTGCTACTAGTAATGGCTACTCGTGATGGACACATGGATACTTTGGAAGTATTGGTATACCCTGCTGATATACTATTTGTTATTCTTGTCTAAAGTATGATCAGTGTGTAGGAGATAGAAGTCCTTAGACTTGAGGTCAATACGCGCCTTGTCTACAAAGTAATGTACTTTGATCCCATCCTAAGCTTAAATGCCTTATAGGTTGAGATACGGCTTATATTTGGTACATTACGATGTGGATTAAAGGTGGTAGTTGAGCCAAGATTAGGATTCATTCCTCGAATGTATATTCGAGAGAACACTCGGATTCCCAGTGATATTAGGTTGACTAAGTCGTTGGCCAACGCAATAGACATATTTAGATTATGGTCTAGTCGTCAACTAATATAGATGAGATACAATGATTAAGCCATTTGGATAGACATTTGACAAATCCTAAGCTTGATCGGATGTATCGTGAATGAAATGATTTTATCTTACCACATAAAGGTTAAGTTTACTGGATTCGCGTAAACGTACTTCACATATTGAGTTCGTCTTCCGGCGCTGTCTAGGAGTTCCGTGTAGACCTTAATTTGATTAATGTCGATATGAGAAGGCATGTAGGGTGACACTATGTCGATTTTCCATTTCGATCTAAGGATGTATTGAGAGAGTAATTAAATGTTCGATTTGGATTCGAGATATTTAAATGAATAATGATTATTTTAATTTAGTCAAAATTGGATTTTGGATTTAATTAATAATGCACGAAAAATAAATCGAGACAGTGCAGGAGCACGTCGAGCGCCGCGACGCCCATACCCTAGGGCCGCGGCGCTGTGCAGGCGCATGTCGAGCGCCGCGGCACCCATACCCTAGGGTCGCGACGCCCATACCCTAGGGCCGCGACGCCTCTGCCTCGAATTTTGGGCCAGGCCCAAGGTCAAATCCTAATCCGATTTTGACCTATTTTTCAACTATAAATAGAGGCATTCACCTCATCATACACACATCAATTTTCAGAATATCATTCTAAGCCTTAGAGACTTAGAATCAAATACTCTCTCGAACCTCTGCCGGATTTTCTAGCTTTCCGAAAGAGAAATACATTGAAGCTTGGAGCTTGCAATCGGAAGGGCAATTGCGTGTGTACCTCACAATTGATAAAGATTCCAGATAATTCTAACTTGTAAGTATATGCTTTATGTTACAAGTTTAATTGTTGTATAACCATACCAGAAATGTTGTTGGGGTAAGTAAGAAACAAAACTTATAAACTTCCGATGTGCCTTACTTATGTGCTTTGTACCCAACAAAACCCTACAGTGGTATCAGAGCTCAGGTTGGTTCAATGGTTATATAATAATTGAACAGAATAATAATATGGGTTAAACATAAAATTGGATTAAAATGAGGTTTCTTGAAATCTTAAATGTCTTGTACGAATGTTGACATTTTGATTTCACCCTAAATTATCTCCTACACTAACTCGAGGAAGTCATTCCGCTCTAACTCGAACTAAGCCAAAGTGCGTTGTCCAGCTCATTGCACGGTGCACGGCAAAGAACGAGTAAGAACGGATGATGGTCGATATGGGTGTTATTAATAATGGTTGGTGATGATAAAGGACCTGTGATTTGATCCCTAAATTGGATTTAGGGGTCGAACAATTCTGAGAATCAACACAGAAATGTTTGTCAGGACATGAGCGCCGCGGCCCTATGGTAGGGCACCGCGACGCTTGTTAGAGTTTCAAGGTGGCGCCGCGGCGCTAATGCTTTGCTTCAAAACATGAACTCACTGGACAACAGGCGTCGCGACTCCATGGTGGAGCGCCGCGACGCTAATGCATTTTTCCAGAAACCGAAAGGCTACTACCTCAGTGGCGCTAATCATTAGCGTCGCGACTCCATCTGTCCAGAAACAAAAAAAAAATCAGAGTTCAGAATGTTTAACCCAAAATTATTATTATACATTATATTATTTGATAAATATACTGTTTATGTGCTAAATGTCAAAATGTTTGTCATTTACATTTCTAGAATAGTGTCTGCTATAACTGTCTGAGAAAGCGGCGCCCAGTGTTTGATTAAATCATCTTCTATCATGCATATTGGGTTGACGGTTCCCAAACTATATGTGTTATTAGTTTTGCATGATGTTAAGATGTCATATTGGATATGGCATAAAAAGAGTTGATCTTGGTTAGAACCCCGAATTAAAATATTCCCCAAAACTTTAAATACAAGTCTAAATTAAAACGCGTCGTCCATTATAATTGTTAGAATGAAAAATCCTTTTCGGCGATACGAGTATTTATGCCAAAGCATTTGCTCTAAGTCTACGAGGACCCAGACTCTTTCATAGATGTGTTTTATGTAAAGGTAAATGATAAACTTTTGTGGGTATTTACACCAAAGTGTTTGCTCACAAATGCCAAATTTTCTTAGATACATAAACACAGTCGTGTAATGGGGTTGACTTGCTTAGACAAATCTTGGCGCCAAAGTGTCGGACTAATCTAAGGATGCAAGATTAAATGTAATAATTTGATCAACTAAGAGTTGCGAATAAGATTTGCAATTGGTTTAGAACCTACCAAGATATGTTGTTGAAGTTATCAGCCAAAGCAAACGCGGAGATAGCATAGGCTTGGATCTTGGTCCATTATGACCTCTATTAATATAGGTCAGTATTCTACAATGGGGTCGTAGAAGTATGTTATAATAGTGGGAGCTAATTAAACAAAAGGCCTTGTTGATTATCCTAAATGAATGTGTATAATAGGAAATAGATTTTGAGTTTGATTTCCGGTCTATCTAATTCTTCAGATTATAAAAGATGTCGAGCTTGTCGTTGAAAATGTTGATTGAGATGAATAAACTTACTGGACCGAACTACCTTGACTGGCTAAGGAATTTGCGAATAGTATTGAGACAAGAGAAAATAGAATACGTGTTGGACATGGTGTTCCCAACAGTCCATGCGATAGATTCTGATGAATATGCCTCTTTTGATAAAGATGCTTACCAGAAACATCTAGATAATGCCACTTCGGCGCAATGCGTAATGCTGTCTTCCATGTCTATGGAACTTCAGAGACAACATGAGAACATGGGGCCAAATGAGATGCTAGAACACTTGAAGAGTCTCTATGACTCTCAATCCCAGACAATGGAATATGAGTTGCTAATAGAACTCTTCAAGTGTAAGCTTAATGAAGGGGGCCCGGTCTTACAGCACGTGTTGAAGATGATAGGGCTGATAGAGAGGCTTGCTTCGATTGGAACGAAACTTGAAAACAATAACGCTACCACCCTCATCCTGAACTCTCTCCCTCGTTCCTTTGAGAACTTCATAGTGAATTTCAACATGAATGGAACGAAGACAACTTTGTCGAAGCTACACAACATGCTCAAGACCTTTGAGTCCTCCACTTCCAAAGGCAAAGTTGTGCTCATGGTGAGCTCTTCTAGCCGACCCAAGCCGAAAGATAAAGAATGGCAGAAGAAGAAGGGCAAGGCAATCGTTGCGCCCTCAGCTATGAAGCCCAAGGGAGGTGTGAAGAAGAAGGTAAGCGCAACTAAGGATGAATGCCTCAACTGCCATTGGAAGGGGCATTGGAAAAAGGACTGCATGGCACTAGGAGGAGGAAAAGCATCAGATGCTCCTGCCTTTGGTGGACAAGGTATGTACGTCATTGAAATAAATATGTATATAAATAACTCTCATTCCTGGGTATTGGATACCGCTTGTGGCTCACACATTTGTACAAATGTGCAAGGGCTAACTGATAGCAGGAAGGTTGGACCGAGAGAGGTAGACCTACGCACTGGAAATGGAGCACGAGTGGATGCTGAGTGCGTAGGGACTTATAGATTAAATTTACCTTCCGGCTATTGTTTAGTGTTGAATGATTGTTTTTATGTTCCCTCGTTAACGAGGAATATTATTTCTATCCCAGTGTTGGATATGGAGGGCTTTTCCTCGTATATTTATAATGGTAGTCACGTACTGTCTTTTAATAATGTTATATATGGAACTGCTCTTCTTGTGGATGGATTATATACACTGAACTGTAGTCGAGAGATATTCAATGTACAAAATAAATGAGCCAAGACAAGTAATAGAAACTCTACCTACCTATGGCACTGCAGACTTGGTCATATCAACGAATCAAGGATAGCAAGATTGAGGAAGTTAGATTACCTCGAACCATTTGACTTGGAGTCTTATGGTAACTGCGAATCTTGCTTGAGAGGAAATATGACCAATAAACCACTTTCCGGGAAAGGTGTGCGAGCCAAGGAGGTGCTTGAGTTGGTCCATACTGATGTATGTGGGCCATTCTCAACTCAAGCTAAAGGAGGCTTCCCATACTTCATCACTTTTACTGACGACTTCACAAGGTATGGGTATGTGTATCTTATGAGACACAAATCCGAGGCTTTTGAGAAGTTCAAGGAATACAAGTCAGAAGTAGAGAAATAACTTGCAACAAGTATCAAGACCCTTCGATCGGATCAAAGAGGTGAGTACTTGAGCAAGGATTTTCTAGATTACTTAAAGCTGCATGGAGTCTAATCTGAATGGACACCTCCAAGAACGCCACAAATGAATGGTGTTGCCGAAAGGAGAAACCGAACCTTATTGGATATGGTTCGATCCATGATGAGTTCCTCAGCTCTACTGATATACCTTTGGGGACATGCTATAAAAACCTCTATATATATTCTGAGCATGGTTCCTTCCAAGTCAGTAGAAAAGACACCCTATCAGATATGGTGTGGCAAGAAGCCAACTCTTAAACATATGAGACCCTGGGGGTGCCCCGCATATGTTAAGAAGATGCTCACTGACAAGTTGGAATCTAAAAGTGAGAAATGTTACTTCGTGGGGTATCCAAAGGAAACTAAGGGATACCACTTCTATCTTCCCGGAGAACATAAGGTCATTGTTTCCAAGAACGCAACTTTTCTTGAAGAAGAATATGTCTACAAGGAACATAGCTGCACAGAGATAGAACTTGAAGAAATTCAATAACCATAAGATAACACAGAAAATGAACCCTTGTCGAATGACCTAAACAAGGATTCAGTGGGAGTATCTGGTGAAGACCGGTACTTAGAGTACGCCCTTCAGCCAGTGGGAGTGCTGTGAGAGATAGTGCAGAAATGCAAAGATCCCATACATAACCAATGAAAGATGATACAATGATTGTACATCATTCCATTCAGGAAATACATGAAAATGACATTCTTGAAAACTCTCAAGGTGATGGAATGTCCAACACACAAAGACCTTCTCACAATCAGAATGCAACAAATATTGAAACGCAAAATAATCAACTCCGTAGAACCACTAGGACTCATCGTCCGCCTGAAAGACTTAATCTCCTTGTTGAAACACACAATGAGATAGATATTCCTGATGACGATAAACCTACAACCTACAGTGAAGCTATGTTGGACATTGATTCGCAGAGATGGAAAGAAGCCATGAAATCTGAGATGGATTCAATGTACATAAATCAAGTTTGGAACTTGGTTGATTTGCCAACAGGGGTTAGATCCATATGATGCAAATGGGTCTTCAAGAAGAAGATTGATGCATATGGCAAGGTATAGACTTATAAAGCAAGACTGGTGGCTAAAGGTTATAATCAACGGCCTGGGGTCGATTATGATGAAACATTTTCACCTGTTGCTAAGATTAAGTCAATTCGGATTTTGCTTGCAGTAGCTGCATATTATGACTATGACATTTGGCAGATGGACGTCAAGACTACTTTCCTAAATGGTAATCTAGTTAAGGAGGTGTATATGAAACAACCCGAAAGTTTTTCAATTGAGTCCAAACCAAATGTTGTATGCAAGCTACAAAAATCCATCTATGGGCTTAAGCAAGCCTCGAGGAGTTGGAACATTTTCTTTGAAAATGCTATCAAGTCATTTGATTTCATCATAAGCAAAGAGGATCCATGTGTTTATAGTAAACGCAAGGATGGGAGTATTGCCTTAATTATCATATATGTAGATGACATATTAATAATGAGAGACAATAAGACTTTCATGCAGTCAGTCAAATAGTGGTTGTCCAGTACCTTCATGATGAAGGATTTAGGTGAAGCTTGCTACATTCTGGGGATTAGGATCTATAGAGATAGACCTAACAGATTGTTGGGGTCACGAGTCGATCTACTTAGACAAAGTGCTTACACGTTTTTCTATGGAAAATTCCAAGAAAGACGGTCTACCTATGGGACACGGCATCAAATTATCTAAGAAGGATAGTCCTTCTAATACTATGGAACTTGAACGCATGAAAAGGATCCCATATGCCTCGGCTATAGGATCGATCATGTATGCCATGACCTGTACTAGGCCAGATGTGGCATTTGCACTTAGTATGACTTGCAAGTTCCAGCAGAATCCTGGGGAAGAACACTGGAAAGCAATCAAGAGTATTCTTAAGTATCTTAGACGAACTAAAGAATATTTCTTAGTCTATAATAGACAAGAGAAGCTAGTATGTACTGGGTACACTGATGCTAGCTTCCAGACAGATGTTGATGACTACAAATCTCAATCAGGTTACACATTCATTTTCAATAGTGGAGCAATGAGCTAGAAAAGTTCCAAACAAGTTACAACTGATGATTCGACAACAGAAGCTGAGTACATTGCTGGATTAGAAGCTGCTAAAGAAGTTCTCGCGATATCTGAGTTCCTGAAGGACCTAGGGGTTGTTCGAAGTGTCACTTGTCCAATAACGATTTATTGTGACAACACTGGTGCGATTGCACAAGATAAGGAACCAAGATCAACCAACAAAAACAAGCATGTACCAAGGAAGTACTACATAACCAGGGAGATGGTGGAGACTGAAGAGATTAGATTAGACTATGTTCCCACAGACGATAATCTAGCTGACCCATTCACTAAACCATTAAGCTTAGTCAAGCATAATGGTCATTTTGAAAATATGGGCATTAGATATGTTGGAGATTGGCTCTAGGCCAAGTGGGAGATTGAAAGTATATTTATGTCCTAGAGACAATCTGTATTAGGACAAATGTACTTTATACACATTCATATTATTATTAATGGAGATTAATATTTTGGCATTTGCAATTATTGAATTATTAGTTGATTGTTTATAATTATTCATTAATGTGCATCCTTGAGCTTACATTATCATTAATAGAGAGAGATATTCATGATAGAGCGTAACTCTTAAAATAGTCTCGACTAATGATCATCGAGAATGAGATATCGATGATATGTGATAAGTCGATATGTGGTCTGCATCACATCCTTAGAGGATGTAGTATGTCTCACCTGCTACGAGTAATGGCTACTTGTGATGGACACATGGATACTTTGGAAGTATTGGTATATACCGCCGATGATATCGTTTGTTATTCTTGTCTAAAGTATGATCAGCGTGTGGGAGATAGAAGTCCTTAGACTTGAGGTCAATACGCGCCTTGCCTACAAAGTAATGTACTTTGATCCTGTCCTAAGCTCAAATGCCTTATAGGTTGAGATACGGCTTGTATTGGGTACATTACGAAGTGGATTGAAGGTAGTAGTTGAGCCAAGATTAGGATTCATTTCTCGAATGTATATTCGAGAGAACACTCGGATTCCCAGTGATATTGGTTGACTAAGTCGTTGGCCAACGCAATAGACATATTTAGAATATGGTCTAGTCGTCAACTAATATAGATGAGATACAATGATTAATCCATTTTAATAGACACTTGACAAATCCTAAGCTTGACGGGTGTGTCGTGAATGAAAAGATTTTATCATATCACATAAAGGTTAAGTTTACTGGATTCACGTAAACGTACTTCACATATTGAGTTCGTCTTCCGGCGCCGTCTAGGAGTTTCGTGTAGACTTTAATTTGATTAATGTCGATATGAGAAGGCCTGTAGGTCACACTATGTCGATTGTCCGTTTCGATCTAAGGATGTATTGAGAGAGTAATTAAATGTTCGATTTGGAATCGAGATATTTAAGTGAATAATGATTATTTTAATTAAGTCAAAATTGGATTTTGAATTTAATTAAGAATGAACGAAAAATAAATTAAGACAGTGTAGGAGCACGTCGAGCGCCGCGACGCCCATACCCTAGGGCCGCGGCGTAGTGCAGGCGCATGTCGAGCCCCGCGACGCCTATACCCTAGGGCCGCAATGCCTCTGCCTCGAATTTTGGGCCAGGCCCAAGGTCAAACCCTAATCCAATTTTGACCTATTTTTCAACTATAAATAGAGACATTCACCTCATCATACACACACCAATTTTAAGAATATCATTCTAAGCCTTAGAGACTTAGAATCAAATACTCTCTCGAACTCTGTCGGATTTCCTAGCTTTTCAAAAGAGAAATACATTGAATCTTGGAGCTTGCAATCGGAAGGGCAATTGCGTGTGCACCTCACAGTTGATAAAGATTCCAGATAATTCTAACTTGTACGTATATGCTTTATGTTACACTTTTAATTGTTGTATAACCATACCAGAAATGTTGTTGGGCTAAGTAAGAAACAAAAATTATAAACTTCCGATGTACCTTACTTATGTGCTTTGTATCCAACAAAACCCTACATATACAACAATCAACAACATACCTAGTGAAATCCCACAACGTGAGGTCTGGAGAGGGTAGAGTGTACGCAGACCTTATATCTTCCTTGGTAGGTAGAGCGACTATTTTCAAGAGACCCTCGACTCAAGATAAAGCACAAGCAAAAGCAAAAGCAAAAGCAAAAGCAAAAGCAAAGTAAGAGAAACGGTCAGATCCGGTCAAAAAAATGTAAAGTAGTATGAAAATGCTGCTATTAAAAGCGAGATTGATTGATTGATTATAGTAGAGAAAAAAAACACTCTCTACCAACCCTAAGCCTAAAAACTCACCAGAAACCCTTGGATGGACACGGCGGCCGACGGCCAGCCACCACCTGTGGCTGGTCTACCCAACACAACACCGACAACACTAACGAACTATATTGGGGCGGTAAATAATATGCCCAAGTATGAGATTGTTGCAACTTTAGAGCTTAAACCTATCACGTATTTGCATGGAGAGCCAACGATTACATGGACTAAGAAGGAATTTGATACGTTGTGCGTCAGAAAAAACTTACAATATGCAGTGGTGGCTAAGTTCTCATATGGAAGACCACATCTTTCAACCCTAAGGAAGAATATGACGTTGTTGACATCTAAGTTTTATCCTCCAATAATTGTATTTAATTATTCAGAGTTATCAAGTTACATACAAAGTGAAATATACTTTTCAAAAAGCGAATATGATTTTACAAAATCTTTCGATAGTATTTTGTCATTTCATTTGACAAAATATCACTTGGTGTATATAAATATATCATATCCTGATTTTTACATAATCTGATCATTAATTATAATGTTAAAATTTTAACCGACAATTATAAATGTAATTGTCTCAAAAAATTTTTAAAATTGAAGAATTAGTGTTCCACTCCATCAAATTAGGGAAATTGTTAGTTAAATGCGATAACAGAATTACATCTCAATTTTAAATCATCTTTTAAATTCAAAAGACATATGTATGATTTTAATCTCCTAAATTCCAAATGGTGTCAAAATTAGCCTTAAAACGAAGACCTTAATTCAATTAGGTTATTTACGAAATTATCTGGTCATTTTCTGATTTAAAATGTGACCACATTTACAAAATGTAATTATAATTAATTTAAAATTATTTTAAGAGGAAAATGCAACTGAGCCTTTGTTTTCATTTTAGCTGAGCCCAAGCCCAGCCCAAGTAGTGATGTAAAACGCGTAAAGAGAAAAGGGCCCTTCCTTTCCTTTTATGATAAAAAAGATAGAACAAACCATAGCCGCGTAGTTGGCTCTCCTCAATCGCCATTAATGGCAAAAGAATGCTCCATTGCAGACGAGGTTTGGCTAAATAAGGTAAGGGCATTAATGGCCCTTACCCCTTTTCTCACCAGACTACGCTCTCGTATCGTTGCATCCCATACCCCCATGGTGAGGCTACCCTTCTTGTACCTTGCTTTTTCTGCGATTCTTAATTTCTTTTTATCCGTTGTGATTTCAAATACACAAATTTCATTGGTTGAGAACTTTTGGAGGATTTTCACCCCAAAAATCTGCTCTCCCACATCATTGGTTACAAAGGTCCGCGAGGGTTCCCACACTCTATAATTAGGTACTTGTGTTCTTTAATGTAAAGGTCCGAAATTCGATTCTTGGCTTTTGCATTGTTAAGAGCTGAATTGAGTTTAAACTTTATCAATTAAGCTTAATTTGGGATCCAAGCCCCTTTTTGGAACCCATACCTAGCTAATTAGACTTTCACAAACTAAAACCCCTTCGATTTTGTGTGTTTGCGAGTGATCGAGGTTCGAAATTGAAGATTCAAGTGATCTTCGACCTTTCGACTGCCTCCACACAAGGTAAATTCACTTCCTTTTAGTTTCTGCTCTTTAATTTATGTTATGTGGTTTGTGTGATTTAATTATGTATTTGTTAGATGTGTTTAGCTTAAGATTAGTTGCTATTTAGGTCTGTAGTTTAGATTTTAAACATATTTTAGATGATGTTAAGTGTTATCTGAGCCTACTAGGTTATTTATCATGTATGTTGTTTAAATATTGATTATTTTGAGTCAAAGTGTTTTTTTATCAAGTTACTAATCACCGTTTGAGGTTATTAGGATTACGATTAAAATCGTTGGCCTAATTAGGATAATTATAAGCATGTTTAATTTAGTTTATGCTTGTTTAAATTAGGGATGTCTAGTGGGCCGGGTCGACCGATCTCGACCCGACTTGTCCTGCTACCCGTCCCACCCCGATCCCCCATAAAAAAAATTGTCGGTGTCGAGGTTCGAATTCGTGACGGGGCCTGTGATCGTCCCGACTCGACCCGCCCCATCCCGATCCCGCCTCGCCCCACCGCCCCCCTCCCCCTTTGCAAAAATAGTCGTTACAACAACGGCTATAACGTTCATTTTTGCTCCTCCACCTCATAAACCCCTCCTACCCCCTTAATATTTATTTTTAATCCCTAAGTTAATATATTTACACTTTAACCCTATTTCTCAACTATAAATACCTCATTTTTCTCTTCATTTTTTCACAAATCTTCCTACAATCTCTCAATTTATATCTTTACAATTCTACATTGCCTATTAAATATTATATTTTTTGCTCATTTATATCAAAGTTAAAAATTTGGGAGTGAAGTTGGCAACTAGCTTGAGGATCATCCATCGAGCAAAGTTTTAATTTTCAATCTCGATTACACGTCGATTTTACGTCGGCGTTTGGTACCTTCATTCCTTCTTTAAATTATTATTGTTACTTTATTTTAATTATCACACTTAATTTTATTATCTTTAATTATTCATTTGCATAATTAAAATGGAATGATTAAGATGTATGTTTAAGAGTAAGGGTAAGAGTGCTTCTTTTAGTAGGGGTAACAAGGGTAGGGGTACTTTTTCTAGTAATCATATTCCTAGTCCCGATGATTTCATTGATTTCACTTATATAGATGAAATTATTTTTTAATGATATATCATTAGATGATGAGGTAGATGAACCAAACTTTAATTTAGACAATAATCTAGATGACACACCCACTAATGCACCTCAACCTCAAGCTCAAACTAAGTCTCAGTCTCAAACTGAAACTGAAACTGAAATGCCTCCTATTCCTCCTAGTATGAGTCAAGGCCTTACACAACGAAAATTAAAATTAGATGCATGAGATTTTTTTGATAAGGACCAAGAGAATCAACTAGTTAGATGTAAAATTTGTAAAAATGTTTATAAATTTAAAATCGAAAAAGGTCAAGGTGGGACATGAGGTTTATTGAGACATGTACAAGGCAAGTACACAACTAGGTGGAATCAATACCAGGCTAAAAAATCGGGTGTGCCAATGCCATCTGAGTCGGGACAAGGTTCACATAGTGTCCCCGATCAAGTACATGGTCAAATTAACCCGACGACGGGGTAATTTTTGGTCCTAAATATGATAAAAACAAAGATAGGGAAAATATGGAAAAATTAGTTGCGGTGGAGGTTTGCATTTTTCATTTCTTCATCTCCTGATTTTATTCATTACATTCGAGAAACATATAATCATGCTTTTAATGATTTTTCTAGATCAACTGTTAGAAGAGATGTTTTTAAATTTGCAAGTGAATATCAACAATATTTACGTTATGCATTGTATCATTTTAATGACAAAGTGACTATCACTTCTGACATAGGTCGTAGTACTAACTGTAATGATTATTTAACTGTAACATGTCATTGGATAGATCAAAATTGATCTTTGTAAAAACGTATTTTAGCATATAGATATATTGATGATAGGCACACTAGAAGTTTTATTGCACAAAATATTAATGAAATTTGTGATTATTATGGAATAAATGATAAAATTATGACTATTACATTAGATAATGCTACTTCTAATGATTATGCTATAAGACTTTTCAAAGTTTGATTAACTCCATGTTTTCTTGATCATTTTCATATAAGATGTGTTTGTCATATTTATAATTTAGTTGTAAATGATGACCTAAATTTTTTTGAAAGCATTCTTGATAAAATACAATTTGCTATAAAATTTATTTTTAAAGACAATAAAATACAAAGACGCAAAGACTAAGAGTATAAAAAAAATGAGATTATCGAAAAAAAAAAACTTGTCACGTATGAGCAACTATTGCTTACGATTATAGGATTAAAACCATATTTATCGATGAAAATTTTTGAAAGCATTCTTGATAAAATACAATTTGCTATAAATTTTATTTTTAAAGATTTACAAAGACGCAAAGACTAAGAGTATAAAAAAAACTTGTCATGAGGTGTAATTCGAAGAAGTTTCGACTAGGTGTAATTCTCTGTATGAGCAACTACTTGTTGCTTACGATTATAGACAACCTATAACTTTATTATTTAACGCCCATAATAAAACTCCAAGTGATATTCTTGTAGATAATGATTGAGAATTTTTTTAGAACAATGGATTTCTAAAGAATTTTTTCAAGGTACTAAATTTTTTTTTTGGTATTTATTATCCTACTATTTCAAATATGTTATTTTATATAGCTCTAATATTTTTGTTATTTAATGAATATGTGCAAAAATTAACTTATAAGGCATCCATTAAAAAATATTTAAAAAATTAAAATACTTTTTCATATTCCCACTATTTATATTGTTGGTGCGGTATTAAATCCGACTATTAAAGTAGACGGTTGTAAAACACTAATAGAAACGATTTATGATTGTATAGAAGTACTTCCAAAAGAACCAACTCACAAACTAACTAAAGAAGAAGTTATGTCTAGCATACACACTGAATGCAAACAAGTATATATGTATTACCAACAACAACATGCAAATAATCAACCGACTTCTGTACCATCTTCTACTACTTCGCTGCAACCTTACAAAAAACATGCGGTTTCTGCTGCTAGTATTCAAGGCCTTAGAAATAAAATGTTTAGTGGTTCAACTTCTTTACAAGTTAGCGAATTCGATGTTTATGTTTTGTAGGGTGTTGTACCGTACGAATTAATTTTCAATGATTAAGGACATGAAGACTTGCTGAAATACTGGAGGCAGAATGAGAAAACATTTTCGACACTAACAAAGATAGCCCGAGATGTGTTGAACATTCAAGCGTCATCAACAACGTCTGAAAGCTTTTTCTACTGGTAGATTTTAAATAAGAGAGCACATACATTCATTGGCGGGAGTCACATTGGAAATTTTAGTTCTTTTCAGAGATTGGATTCGAGCGGAGCGTAGAAGGTGCGGTCAACCGAAGATCAACAAAGAAGAAGACTACAACTATAACGAAATCTTGTCTGAGGGAATAGGAAGTGACGTCGAACAATTTGATTAACAAATTCCAATTCCAACCGAAGATCCTTAAGACATTGTGAGGAAATTTGAAAAAGTATGGTTTCTATGCAATTTTTTTAATTGCAATTTTACTATGTAATTTACAACTTTTGAAATTGTATAACAAAAAAATCATATTTCTATTAAATAATATAAGAGGCACAAAAACATAGCATTGTGATATTTTTATTACACTATCTTGTTTAATTATTGAAGTGTTTTATATATATTATTTTTTAAAATCAAGTGCCAATAAAAAAAAATCACGAACCCAACTCGACCCCACCTCGCCCCGCCCAGACCCAACCCGACCCCATTTCCGGTTTGGATGTGGGACGGTACGGGACAACCGCCTGTCTCGCTAAGCTCGGCCCACTAGTCCCGCTGGAGATCCGGTCCCGACCCTTCCCCGTCCCGGGACCCGCCCCGCCCCGCCCCGTTGGACAACCCTAGTTTAAACTCATTAATATAACTTTTAAGCCTATTCTGATTGAGATTTGTTAATTGTCTTTGATTATTAAGTTCATGTTAGCATGTTTGGTTGAGTATTGATGATTGTCTAAGTTCCCTAGTTACTTTAAGTCTCACCTTGGCATATTTATGTTGATATAGTCAAGTCAGTTGTTGTCTATACTCATGTGATCCATATTTAGTAAATTTTAATCAGAGTTATGTTGTCTAAATCCGAGATTAATAAGTTAGAGTCATTGTTAGTTGTTTATTAAGCTTATCTATATTCATAAGTATCTACAGTACTAGTTTAAGGGTGTTCTAGTCATGTATGGATCCCTGAGGTCATAAAAACTTGTAATCAGGTTGTTTACAAATTGGTTCTATGTGTTTAGTTGGCTATTGTTATTTTTTATTGACTGGTGTGTGTGGTTTGAAAAGAAGGTGCTTAAACATATTAGTTTAGAACTGAATCTATGTACACATGAATCATTTGGTTAGTTTGAAACCTAGTCTTGTGATTGGTGATTTATGTGTTAGTTGTAGTCTATTTTAACCAAATCATAGGCTGGTATTTAAGGCAATATTCACAGATGTTGAGTTTGGACTTGCTAAATAAATAGACTGACTGGATATGTTTCTGCCATGATATAAGAAACATTCTTAACCTCTTAAAAGTTATGTTTAAATGATCCATGTTACATCATGCCTGCTTTGTCATTTAAGCGCTAGTATCAAGGTAAATATGGGCTATTGGGTTCTACTATTTTCTTGTTTGAATTAACAAGAGAATACAATGTTATAGATATAGCAGAACAACTTAATGACTTTAAGAGTAGATGTGTGCCTTGTGCAAACCTTGATTATGACTTGATTGATTAACTTTAGGGAATGGTGTGCCCGACGGCCCCTGGCCTACCTCTGATTACTGAAAGTAAATTCATTTTCAATTATCCTAAGCCGACCTATCATTCATTGGTTAGGGTTAGGGAAAAAAGCTAGCTAGAAGTAATCTCTTCTTCTCAGTGAAAGCTAAAGGCCCTGATATAGTAGGAGTGTGGTGCGTGTTCTCTTTATTCTGAAAATGTGCTCCTGGGAAGGGAAGTCCCTTCCCTTTGCTTATTTATTCTTCCTGGTCTTCGAGTGTCATCTGAACGGCTCGCTGCCTGTGACTGAACGCCCCTCTCCAACCAGTCAAGTGGCTGAAGGCCCCTTTTGTAAATATCTTAGGAAGCGAAGAGGACATCTTTGAAACTCATTCGGCAATCTTCTCCTTAAGGAAGCCATTTCCCCAAGGCACTGATATGATGACTCTTTGAATTACACATGTTTTCTATCCCAGCTAATATGCATGTTACTCTTAACAAACTTGAACATGCCAAGTTGTTAAAAGGGTTGTTAAGGTCATACTTGATTGAATAATATGTGTGTTGATTCTTAGGGTCTTGTTTGGTTTGAATGAGTTGTTTACGATGCTTGGTATGTCACTTAGCCATGTATAGGATAAAATGACTCCCATGTGTCAAGATTTTAATTCAGTTGGTCCTGTTTTAGCAAAATTCATGTTGATTTGACAAGAACTTGCCTTCATGATCTTTGGATACTCTAGCTATCATTCCTTCCCCTTTTAGCATGTGTGTCTATTCCTACATGGATGTGAGCGTCTATGGTTGTTCTCCTGATCTCGTTTTGGTTTACATGTCATGTATACATTTGGTTGAGAAATATAAGGTTGTTTTCACTTCTGTATTGAGCCAAATGACCATGCATGCTAGTTAAGTGCATATATGTGTATCATCCAAGCCTTAATATATTAATCTGTTGGGCCTGACCCATTTATGATACTTTTTCTTTTACTTTCTCTTCTTCACAACCGTGTAATTAGGCTTGGCCCATTGTTTGATCTCTTTTCTTTATTTACTCCTTCTATGTTGCTGATTCAATTTGAGTTAGCCTGTCTATTATGAATTAAGTGCAAATTTATTATAGTTTGTTTGTCTACTACTCCATGCATATAATTAAGTGATAAGTAATTGGGTACATCTAACTTTGGTTTACATTTTCCCTATGTATGATGCCACTGCATTACACCGAGATGGGCCTTCAGAAATCCCATCACTTCGGATCCATCGAGTCGGCTTCACTACACATTTGGCCGATTAGGCTGAGGCCCAATCAATCCCATTTTGCTAAGGTAAAAATGAGAAAGAGAAGCAAATATTTTCATGAAGGCCCAACTATAGGTAAAAATAGTCAATCGGTGGGCTTCGGTAGGCCCACCAGCCTGAACTCAACCTCCTTTCATTTTTGCTCAATTGTTTTTATATACATATAATACTTTAGAATATTGGAACCTTATTGTGGGTGGGATCTAGGATAGGCAAACGATGCGTATATCATTTAGTTTAGACTCGTCTCAAAATGTTTTTGAACACGCTTGTTTAAATCAGAAAAAATAACGGAAAATGGACTGTTTTGGTTTAACAAAATGAACTATCTTTGATATTTGAAAGCTGGAAATAAAAAACCAATTTTTAATAGGTTTGTAAATTGGTTTTGGACTAAAAAGAAAAGTTGGGATTTGAACTTTAAACTTTGAATTTGAAATAGATTGAATTAGACTAGTTTAAGGACCCAAATGTTAAGTGACATTTACAAATGGACTATTGAAGTCGACTTGGACTAAAAATGAATGATTTTGGCTTAAATTAGAGTCCAGCCTAAGCCCAAGTAGGATTAGGGGTTTTTAACGAATAAAAAGCTATCTTGAACTTGAGTTTAGTTAAAGGTTTTAAAATATGGTATAGTTATCCTTGGGCAATATAGCATGTTAAGAATAAAAAGAAAATCATTTTTGTTATCTCTTTTCAAAAATTCATACTTATCCTTTTAAATGAAATTATACCATTTTTGAAACATGAAAAGATTTTAGATAAAAGAGGCAAGTGTAAAGTAATAAAAAATAGTTGGACTAAATGTGGAGTTCCACTCAAATTCGGATTTGAGTGTTCTTAGTCCGAAAACTAAATTGATTAAACATCTCGTGCATACTATTTTGGCGGAAGTCTTGACTCTTTGTTTTAAATTAAAACTTTGAGTTTTGAATAAATGAAATGACAAGTATTTTGCGGATTTTAAACCTTAAGCAATTTCATCATTTTTGAAAGCATGTTATAGAGCCGTAGGTCAACCGTATTCTACGGATCCTTAATACCGGGGTGCTAATACCTTCCCCCGGGATCACCAGAACCCTTACCTTTACTCTGGTTTAGATAGAATTTTCAAAGAAATTTGAATAAACCCTTTCACACTGGTTTTCCTAATTTACCTATAAAATAGGTGGCGACTCTAAAACACATTATCCAATTTAGAGCATCACCCGAATTCTTAGTAGCTCTTTATGCGCTAACTTGTATAAAAAGCGAATTGTAACAAATGACGACTCTGCTGAGGATAAACCTAGGTTCTAACCATAAGGGTTTCAATACAAAATACTTTTAAATGATTTTAATTGTTTATATGTTTAAATACCGCAATTATAACTGTCATTCATGCATTCATCTTCCGGCAAATAGCACACATACATACTTGTATCTGTGCACAAATGTGATTATGCAGTCACCCTCCAGTATAAAATCAAAAAAATATTCTTGGAACACGTTGAAGATGGAGTTGGTATGCGGTCGTTCCAATAGTTAATAACGGTTCATCCTGGGTTGTCCGCTCGGGTCCCTAAGTCATTTGCTTAATCACTCTAGTACAACTAGGATAGAGCGAAGCCAAATCCCTACTAAACTAGCGCATGCTGACCTAAACAGGTTCGGGTATCTTAGACCTACCTGGACCTGACATGCTGACTACCTCGTGTCTTGACAATCTATGACCCGAAGACACCGCATCTAACTATGTGAAAAATTGAAGGATGTACATGCCGTCATACAAACTGTTTGCTCTTGGGCTTAGGAAATTTTGCCTTTTTAGACTTCATCCGAAAGGAATTCGGAAAGTCCGATGGATAATTAAGGACCTCCCACGACGGTTTAGTCTCAGATTGGTTTCCCTGCGCGATACTGACATTCTGTATACCACGTTCCCTTATAATGTATCCCATTAAATTATTCATAATTTTTTTTATAATTCTGGGGCAAACGAAACGTCTTAATGGCATTTGCATCTTTAAAATGATAGTCTTACTTTTGGTTGAAAAAAGGTAACATATATGCTAGGATGTAATATATATTGTTTACGTGCTATGTGCTATATAATCTTCTTTGCCGTGCCTATTTTGATTTATGCGTATAAAGACATCTGTTTTGCTTAGAACACGAATGGTCCATTATTCAATTTCAAAATATTAGAATGTCGTCAAATGCACCCCTTAGGTCCTCAAAACCTTGTGTCAAAATCCAAACTTTCTAGATTTTCCAGAAAAAGCGTCGTGTTATCGTCCAATCCACGTAGACCACATCGTTTTCAAAAAGCACTTTTTCTCATTCAATTGTGTTAGAGTCACACCCTCGGATCTTCAAAACCTTCAAAAGTTTTAGGATAATTGCCCAGTCATCACCAGTTACCGTTGACCACTTCGTTCCTTAAAATTATTTTACCGCATCCAAACGGCTACTTGGGTTACACCTTACCTTCTCAAAGTCTAGAAATTCCAAAGTTCTCTAGAAGAAATAGTCGGGTCATCGTCCAATGTTCGTTGTCCACGTCCAAAGTTTTAGGATAATAGCCTAGTGAGGAACTGGGGCATGTTTTGAATCAGTCTTCAAATATTCATTCTTTCGCTGCTTCAAATTATGAATTCTCAGAGCGGATCTAGGACATGTCTTGGAATCAGTCAAACTATTCAAACCATCAAATCTTTAGTCGTGAATATTTCGTATTAAGTACCCTAGGACTGGAAGTCGAGGCAACTTGTTTGACAACTCTATTCAAATACCAGAGTTACCCAATCAAATGAATAACTCTTCCCTTGATGGAATCCAAAAAATAGGAACGTAAGTTACCCAATTAAACGAACAAACTCCTTCCTTGATGGAAATCCAAAAAATGGGAACGTAAGTTATCCCATCAAACGAACAAATCCTCCCTTTGATGGGAATCCAAAAAGATGGGAACGTAAGTTATCCAATCAAACGAACAACTCATCCTTTTACGGGAATCCAACTAAATTGGAACGTGCCTTACGTGACATCCCTAAATCGGTTATTTATCCCTCGACCCACTCAACACTTATCCCAGAGATCATATTCCCGTTACCATCAGTCTATCACATTCAGTGGGATCAACACGAGTCAATCACTTTTACCCAAAAGAAATTTTCTTTGAGCACAGGAACAAGAAAGCTACAAGGCGACGAGCCCCGAGTCGACGTCAAGTCCATCCATCTTGACCAAAGGCGTTATTAGTCCCACTGCGGCCTTAGCTTTATAAGCCAAATGGCTTTACCACTAACACCATCTTCAATTATATTCCTTTCGCTTCATTATTTCTACTAACACTTGTTCTTAAAATATTGCAGGTGATGACATTATGTAAAGTTGAGATTAGGAACCAAGACTATGAGTCGCCAACTGGATTTTCACACCTTAATCCACATAAGCCAAAATGACTTTCATCTCTAATCCTACGTTATATTATCCTTTGTCTTTATCATAACAATATTATGATTTTATTGACAATCATAGTCGAATCTCGTAGGAATTATGCGTCAACGCTGCCAAAGACTGGCACATCAATACTAAAGGATCAACGACATCACTTGGCCAAACATGATCATCACAAGCAGTCGAAACAGACATCGAGTCTTCAATAACGATCGAAAATCTCAAACAAAAAGCCTATTCAATGGCATAAGACGAACAATGACATTTTTAACTCTACTCTCAATTCTAATAACTACTTTATCATTGCCTTTGACTACCCTAACGACTTTGCTTCGAAGTTTTGCAGAGTTAACTTCAAGTCATCGATGACTCACTTCGACCCCAAATCGGGACAACTTGTTGAAGAGGAGTACCAAGCTCTCCCACAGAAGTAGGAAATCTACAAAGTACGTCGAGGATCGTCAAAATTGTAGGAGAGAAAAGTCTACTTCTACAACGTGCGAGTGATGCTCAAATTATTTCGTATATGTAGTTAATTTTTCTAAAAGGCTCTTTTAAGATTATTTTGACTAAAGTCACTGGCAAAGCGACCACGTAGCTACTAATCATCTTCTTTGACTACAGTTGATTGCCATAAGATTGAAGGGCATCAAAATAATGACCTTTCTCAATATCAAAAGGAAACGAGATAATCGAGCCAAAAAGGGCTGCAAAATGAATGAAGCGCCACAAGGGTGACACGATCGAGCCAAAATGGCTATAAAAAGGACAAACACCACAATGGTAACACAATCATGCCAAATGGGTTATATATGAACAAGAGCACCAAAATGTAGCGCAATCAAGCCAAAAGGCCACAAAACGGACAGAGCACCGCAAGGGCAGCATAAACAGAGCCAAAAGGGCTCTACGAAGGAACAAATGACAATCAAACCGAGAGGTTGCATCCAATAAAAAAGATGAAATGATCGTCTGACCAAGAGGGTCACAGTCGATGAAAAGAGAAAAAGAAACTACAATCGAACCGAGAGGGTCACAACCTACACAAAGGATGAAGAAGAAGCAATGCAGCCATAAGAGCTGCGTAGAGAGTTAGACGATGTAAACTAGTTGAAGGGGCCGCAGTCTTCGTCTTCAAATCAAAGTGATGTAATTCCAGTCGAAAGGTTGCAGTATGCACTCCAAAGTCAGAATGATGTAAATCCGGTCGAGAAGACCGCAATCTTCATTCCCAAAGTTAAGACGATATAATCCGGTTAGAAAAGCCTTAGTATTCAATGACATGCAAGGAATCTGCTCAGCAAAGAATTCATACAAGACGACGAGATGGCCATATGTAAATATCGAGATGGTCATCCTACAAAGAAGTCGAGAGGGCTATAAAGAACGCCGATAGAGTCATTCTACAAAGCCGAGAGGGCCAGACAAAGAAGCCGAGAAGGCTACAAAGAATGTCGAGAGGGATATTCATACAAACGGTACCGATAAAGTCATCCATAAGATCAAACCAAGATGTTATGATGACAGAAACATGCAGGAGTGGTAAAATAGAAAACGAACTTATCTTTATAACAAATAGGGCCGTCCACCCTAAAATTGTGACAATAGGGCCGTCCACCCTAAAAATTATGACAAACAAGGTCGTCCACCCTAAAACTGTGACATTTATCTTTATTTCTAATCGGGTCGTCCATTATAAAATTGTGACAAATTGGGCCGTCCACCCTAAAATGGTGAAACTCACCTTTATTTCTAACCGGCCGTCCCTCCTAAAATTATGACAAACATGGGCGTCCACCCTAACAATGTGACACTTATCTCAAAATAGGTCATCCGCCCTCTAAACACACATACATTAGACTGACCACATCAAAGTGGAACACTGCCTATCTCTAAAGTATATTGTTCTGGGACAAGATAGTTGTCTCAAAAATTTGATATGACGTTGTGAAGGCGTTGCTACCAATTATGTCTATGGTGTATTTTCTACTTACGATGATTTTGTAGTATAAATGACTTGCCTAACAAACTACACAAGGACGTGATTACCAAGAGTCGAATGATGTAATTCCAGTCAAAAGGCTACGATTTTCACCCCCAAGTCATAACGATGTACTCCCGACCCAAAGTTGGAGTAGTCGTTCCCCAAAATCAAACTACAGAACCAAAAACATATACCAAGGAGAGCCAGAAAGTGTCGCAGGTGACACCCGCTCAAACAAACACTCCCTAGCTAGTCAACAGAGCCAGACGATATCACAGGTAACATCCGCTCAATAAGATTCCAGTAGAGCCAAACGGTATTAGAGGAGGCACCCACTCAATGAAAGTCATCCAAGAGGATACAATAATACAAAGTCGTGTATGTGTGAATAACATAAAAATAATAACCAATATGCAGGTCTCAGCATATGGAATCAGGTCAAGGGTACCGGAGGTGGAAAGCACGAAGACCGGATCCAGATAATGTGGAGAAAACGTGGAACATATTCTTGGTCTGTCGGTTGAAAATATGTGTCAACGAGAGTCAATCTCTCTGCACATGAGCTTGAACATAATTCTTCATCGACCTCGCTCACAAATCATGAAGTTTTTATATTTTAAAATCCGTAACCGGTCGGGCATATACTAGAAGAGATACCCTTTTCGGGCCATCGAGTCAAACTACAAGTGACATGATTCTCGAAACCGGGGATATGTAGGTCACTCAATCTTTGAGGATCGGTTACATCCTAATAGGATCATCCTGGAACTCCCTAGTTCGATATTTTTTGTTACATCAGCTTTAGTAGTCTAATTGAGTAAAACTACAAATGGCCTGAATTCTCATGCAACCTGAGATATGTAGGAAATCCAAAAACTAGGGTCTCGCCACCATTTTAAAAAAATTACATAAAAACAAAAAAGTAATTTCCTATTTGTTGGCTAAAAACTAGGTCTATCAAAATTCGCTACTCCGGGATGGTCTAGCCATCCCCGAACAACGATGAGTCAGTTGTTGACACCTAATGTTTACCCTCCAATAATTTTATTTAATAATTAGAGTTCCCAAGTTACATACGGAGTGAAATATACTTTTCATAAAGTGAATATGATTTAACAAAATTATTACGAGTGTATTTTGTCATTTCATTTATCAAAATATCACTTGGTGTATATATTGTATATCATATTCTGATTTTACATATTCTGATCATTAATTATGATTTTGAAATTTTAACCAACAATTATAAATGTAATTATCTCAAAAGAATTTTCAAAATTGAAGAATTAATGTTCCGCTCCGTCAAATTTGAGAAATTGTTAATTAAATGCGATAATAGAATTATATCTCAATTTTAAATGATGTTTTTAATTCAAAATACAGATGCATAATGTTAAATTCCTAAATTCCAAACAATGTTAAAATTAGGCTTAAAACGAAGACCTTAATTCAATTAAGTTATTTATGAAATTATCCAGTTATTTTCATTTTAGCTGAGCCCAAGCCAAAATGGCCAGGCCCAGCCCAAGTAGCGATGTAAAACGCATAAAGGCAAAAGGCCCTTCTTTTCCTTTTACGATAAAAAAGATACAACAAAACCCTAGCCGCTTAGTCGACTCTCCTCAATCGCGCTCTCGTACCGTTGCACCCCATACCTCCAAGGTGAGGCTACCCTTGTTGTACTTTTTTTTTTGCCATTCTTAATTACTTCTTGTCCATTGTGATTTCAAATACACGAATTTCATTGGTTGAGAACTTTTGGAGGGATTTCCCCCCAAAAATATGTTCCCCCACATCGTTGGTTACAAAGGTTCGCCAGGGTTCCACACCCTATAAATAGAGACATGTGTTCTTCAATTTAAGGGTTGAAATTCGATTCTTGGCTTTTGCATTGTTAAGAGCTGAATTGAGTTTAAACTTTATTAATTAAGCTTAATTTGGGATCCAAGCCCTTTGGTGGAATCCATACCTAGCTAATTAGTCTTTCACAAACTAAAACCCTTCATTTTTGTGTGTTTGCGAATGATTGAGGTTCGAGATTGATGATTCAAGCCATCTTCGACCTTTCAGCTGCCTCCACACAAGGTAAATTCACTTCCTTTTAGTTTATGCTCTTTAATTTATATTATGTGGTTTGTGTGATTTAATTATGTATTTGTAAGATGTGTTTAGCTTAAGATTAGTTGCTATTTAGGTCTGTAGTTTAGGTTTTAAACATGTTTTAGATGATGTTAAGTGTTACCTAAGCCTACTAGGTTATTTATCATGTATGTTGTTTAAATATTGATTATTCTGAGTCATAAAGTGTTTTTAATAAGTTACTATCGCTATTTGAGGTTATTAGGATTAATATTAACATTTTAAGGCCACTGTTGACCTGATTCGGATAATTATAAGCATGTTTAATTTAGTTTATGCTTGTTTAAACTCATTAATATAACTGCTAAGCCTATTCTGATTGAGATTTGTTAATTGTCTTTGATTATTAAGTTCATGTTAGCAAGTTTGGTTGAGTATTAATGATTGCCTAGGTTCCCTATATTGATTACTTTAAGTCTCACCTTGGCATATTTATGTTGATATAGTCAAGTCAGTTGTTGTCTATACTCATGTGGTCCATATTTAGTAAATTTTGGGTAGAGTTATGTTGTCTAAACCTGAGATTAACATGTTAGAGTCATTGTTAGTTGTTTACTAAGCTTATCCATAATCATAAGTATCTACAATACTAGTTTAAGGGTGTTCTTGTCATGTATGGATCCCTGAGGTCATAAAACTTGTAATCATGTTGTTTACAAATTGGTTCTATGTGTTTAGTTGGCTATTCTTACCGTCTGTTGACTGGTGTGTGTGGTTTGAAAAGAAGTTGCTTAAACATATTAGTTTAGAACTGAATCTATGCATACATGAGTCATTTGGTTAGTTTCAAACCTAGTTTAAAGTATGTTGATCACTTGTGATTGGTGATTTATGTGTTAGCTATAATATTTACAGATGCTGAGTTTGGACTTGCTAAATGATAGACTGACTGGATATGTTTCTACCATGATATAAAAAGCGTTCTTAACCTCTTAAAAGTTCTGTTTAAATGATCCATGTTACATCATGTCTGCTTTGTCATTTAAGTGCTAGTATCAAGGTAAATATGGGCTGCTGGGTTCTAGTCTTTCCTTGTTTGAGCGTGCATGTTAGCTGGTAAAGATCATACTTAGTTTGAATGTGCTACAAATGATCTATAACATGCCGTTTAGCTACTGTTAGGCTTTAAAATAACATAAGTGATGGGTATTTGACTATGCTGGTTCATTTGACTTGAGGTAGATAACTTAACAAGATAATACAATGTTATAGATATACAGAACCATTTAATGAACTTAAGATTAGATGTGTGCCTTGTGCAAACCTTGATTACGATTTGATTGATTAATTATAGGGAATTATATGATGTCATAGGGTTTGTCCCAGCTAATATGCATGTTTCTCTTAACAAACTTGAACCTGCCAAGCTGTTAAAAGGGTAGTTAAGGTCATACTTGATTGAAGAATATGTGTTTTGATTCTTAGGGTATTGTCTGGTTTGAATGAGTTGTTTATGATTCTTGATATGTCACTTAAACCCTGTATAGGCTGAAATGACTCCCATGTGTCAAGATTTTAATTCAGTTGGTCCTGTTTTAAGCAAATTCATGTTGATTTGACGGGAACATGCCTTCATGATTTTTGGATACTTTAGCTATCCTTCCTTCCCCTTTTAGCATGTTCCTAATAGGATTCAAATGATCCAATGCGTGTCTATTCCTACATGAATGTCAACATCTATGATTGTTCTCCTGATTTCTTTTAGTTTACATGTCATGTATACATTTATTAAGGAATATAAGGCTATTTGCACGTTTGTGTTGAGCCAATTGACCTTGCATGCTAGCTAAGTGCATATCTGTGTATCATCCAAACCTTAACATATTAATCCGTTGGGAATTATACGACATGGATGATTGTTGGAACATACATCCATAATATAACCCAAAGAAGGAGAGTGAAGAAGAAAAAGAATAGGTGGATGACCAGCAAGCAGCCTATGAGGCCACAAATGACTAGAACCAACATAGAAATTTGGAAAGCAAGCAAACAGCAAACCAGGGTAACAAGGGCAAAGGAAAGAAACACGAGGAACCATAACCTGCACCAAGAATATTAAAATCAAGGAAGTTGTTGGAAATATGAATGAGCAGAAACACTGGAATGTAGTGCAAAATAAGAAAAACAAGGATAATAATACAATGAAAATATATGGAGATGGAGGGCAAGAGGAGAGGAAAACAACAGTGATAAGGCAGGGGACAAGAATAAGGATACTAAGAAGGCTGAAAATATGAACAAATTCAGCACCTTGGAGAACATGTACTATGAGGGTAAACTAAATGGTGATAATTCAACAAAGCAGCATCAACAACAACAGAGGAGAGAAATAACAAAGCCATGGGTAGAGGCTTCATTTGGAAAGTAGAAAGACAAAGAAAGTGGGAACAAAAATAAGAATCAGGAGTAAACTAATATTCAGAACATTGTGGAGAAAAAAGAGAACATAAGGAGAAAAAAACAAGATCAAAGGGAAAGGGAACATGAAAAGCAAGTCACCAGCAAAGGAGAACATAATAATTTCTGATAGTGATAGCTCTAAAGTAGAGGGCTATTAAAATCAGTGAAGGAGCTATGCAATAGGATGAAAACATACAAGAAGGGAACTCTAAAATAATAGATTCTCTGAGTGTTAACAATGTAAAAGTTGGGAGCAGGCAAAAGTTACCAAAAGGTGCTACAGACTAGTGCTATATCTCATGATCACCACTATGAATGTAGAAAGTGTGTTAAAAATAATGTGGTATATAAAAAAATTGAGATCAAGAATTAATTTTGTGTGTTACTTAAATTTGGAGTTTAGTGAAGGAAAAATAAAAAGAATTCACTAAAGACAAAAATGGGAGCTTACCTATTTGTGGAAACAACCTTTCCACTTGCATTGTCAGGACCCAAAATTTCATTATGTTGTGAGGGCACATACTCTAACCCGTAGGCAAACCCCAATCCATCAACATATTGAATATATAAGTAAATGCGGAAATAAAGAGATAACAAGAGAAGTACTAACAAGTCTTAGGACTTAATACACAAGCTTGAAATAAAATCTCCCAAAATTCGATAGTCGTGAGTACATAGATCTAAATGGAGTACAAATATGACTAAGAAAAATACATAATACAGTCTGAAAGTAACAAAAAACAAGGACATAAATATAAGAGGGAGTTCCAGTGTCGGAAAGGAAGATGCGGCTTACCCTGGACTCCGATAATCAACCAGCTAGAATCTTCTCAAACTGCTCCTCCGTCGTCCGGTTTGGTACCCGCACAAAGAGTGCAACAAGCGTAGAGTGAGTATGAGAAATAAGTGTACCCAACATCATCATCAATCGACCCTAGCTATAATAGTGGCGAGGGTTGGTACTTTCCGATACTTCTCCACTAATTAGTCAGTTAAGTATAAAAGAGATTAGTTAATCAACCTATCAATAATTTCTATAGTTCAACAAAGTACAAGTGTTATCAACATTCACAAGTCTTATCACAGTTCTCAATAGTATTACCAAGTCATCCTAAATCGAAGAACCGGGCTTCTAGTCCCATCAAGTCTCACAACCCGACCTCACATTAGTTATAAGTCTCAAACATCAATATTTCCTCTATCAAGCCATAAGATCATGTGATTTATCAGAAATCCATATCAAGTACACACAACATCAAATACATATCAAATATATGAATGAATACAATGTAGATGATATGTATGTATGCAATGGCCATATGTACCCGGTATACATACGCTGCTACAGTAGCTGCCACGTGACCCATGGAGGACTCATGAGGTCTATATACCCATCCGATCCCATCGGATAGTAGCTTCGTGGCTGAAGTGTCATCATCAGTCACCACTATTGTATCATGTACCATATCCAATAACCGGCTTCCCAAGTCTCTTTCATCAGTATCTCAACAATTCAAATGCCAATATAATATGTATGAATGATATGGATATGAGTACACCATGCAACAACATAATCAATACAATTAGTATTATAAGTTCCTTTTCAAGTATTTAGACGAGATGTAGAGTGATAAATGCATGACAAGTCAAATTAATAATAGAATATCAGAAATGGCTACGAGCCCAAATAATCAGCAATCATACCAAGCATAAGCGGAATTATGCACCGCGCTCATGGTCCGAAGGCTAAACAAAAAATCTTCTTCAAGCATATCATAACAGTTCATTAATTACCCAAGTTAAATTCACCAGTGCCCGTACTAGTGCTCGTCACCTCACTAGTACGGGACCCCCAATACCCCTTTACTATCATTAATTCATTAACAACATATCAACATATAACACTATACTAGAGTTTAGAAAGTCTCAACTTGCCTGATTCGAAGCTGAAGAATCACGCATCAACCTTTCCTTTACTTTGAGCCTCCTCACGAGCCCACTCTGATCAATTATATTAACTAGGTGAGAACATGGGTCTAACGTCACCCATAATGAAAAATAAGTCTAGAATCCCCAAGTTGAACTACAAGGAACACCGGGCCCAAAACAACAAAATACGAACTTTATTACCCAATTAGCCCAATAGCATGCTAACTAGTCATAATTTCAAGTTAATTTGATATCTAAGCCCGATTGGGTCCTCTATTTCACGTTTAGGCAAAAAGTCTCAATTCTAATCCTAGAATTTTCCTCCAATTCCCAAAGGCTTTCTAACATGCAATTGATCTATTACACATCACCCACTAGCATAATACAACACTAGTTTGCAATATCAAAACAATAATTCAATAATCAATCCCAAATCCCAAGTTTCACTCTCTTATTCTCAACAAAGCTAAGCTTTCACTTCCCCCATTTAAAGATCATACTTAGGATGAAAGCTTAACTAATACATAATAATTAAAGGGGGAGGTGAGATTATACCTCTATTGATGAACTTTCTCTTGAAATCCTCAAACAAAACCCTATTATTTGAGCTCCAATCCCAAGGAGAATATTAGGGGAATGAGAATAATTTCAAGCTCATTAACATATATAATATGAATAGTGATTCCGCCGTCGCGGACACGCTTTGGAGGAAAAGGTAGCCGATGAGGCGAGGTCACTTACCTTATCTAGTAAGCGCCGAGGGCAAAGGGAACTCCGCAGGGAATTATCAGCCGAAGCGAACCCTAGACACATGGTCAAATATCTCTTATACGAGCCAGACCTCCGCAGAGGCGGACCACCAGAAGCGGACAAGTGGTCGCTAGTATGAACACCAGAAACCAACAGCAGTCCAAAAACTAACAACTCCCTGACAAATATTTGAAACACTCCCGGGACCTCCTGGATACAAACTAAACCTGAATTCCTATAAGAAAATACATTCCAGACCTTCTCGCGCACTCTGATTTCTCAAGAAATGTCTCTAATGCTCGGGTTTGACTAAAGTCAACGCTTAAGTTCTAATATTACAATTAAACCACCAAAACTCACTCGATTGCCTCGAGAACCGATCCAAGGGCTCGACTAGGTCATCAACGTCGTTTCAGAGCTAATGGAACCGATGAAACTACGAAAAGAGCGCGTTTACCCAAAAGTCAACTATAAGTCAAACTTCTCTATTCTCTTAACTTAGCATTTTCCAAACTTATCAAAAAGGGTGCGAAACCTACCCGATCACCTCGGGAACCTATCCACCCATACCCGCAAGTCACAAACAAACAAATAAAGACTGGAGAAGGGCAATTTAGGGATTTCTAGGCAAAATGACTTTTCGAGTCGTTACATCTGGTACCACTTAAATAAACGTTCATCCTCAAATGGTAAAGAAAAGGAAATACATGGACTCTCAAATAGCTCGTGGTAGTTAGCCCGTATATTAGACTCAGACTTCCAAGTAGCTTTCTCCACTAGGCAATTTCTCCATTGCACTTCCACAAAATCTATCTCATTGGACCTCAACTTTTGAACTTGCCTGTCTAGAATAGCTACAAGACCCTCCACATAAGCTAGATTCTGATCAAGCATCACTGAATCCAATCTAATCATGTAAGAACAATCATTAATATACTTCTTTAGCATCGACACATGAAACACATGGTGCACATTTGATAAACCAAGAGGTAAAGCCAACTAATAGACCACTTTACCAACTTTGTCTACTATCTCAAAAGGATCAATAAACCTCAGGCTTAGCTTGCCCTTCTTCCCAAACTTCATCACACCCTTCATGGTGAAACCTTTAGCAAAACCCATTCTTCAAACCATAAACTCCAAAGGACGAACCCTCCGATCTGCATAGATCTTCTTTCTACTCTAGGTTGTAAGAAGCCGATCGTAGATCAACTTAACATTATCCAATGAGTCCCTCGAAAGATCCGTATCCCAAGGTCAAACCTCAAAAATATCAAACCACCAGACTGGAGAATGACACCTCCTACCATACAAGGCCTCAAATGGTGCCATCTCAATACTTGAAAGGTAATTGTTATTGTACGTAAACTCCTCCAAGGATAGAAATTAGTCCCAATGACCACCAAAATCAATCACACAGGCTCACAACATATCCTTGAGAACTTGATAGTCTGCTCAGACTAGGCATCAATCTGAGGGTGAAGGTTTGTACTAAGCTCCACTCTAGTACCTAACTCTTTCTGCATATACCGCCAAAAGTGAGAAGTAAACCGCGTATCCCATTCAGAAATGGTAAAAATGGGTACCCTATAAAATCGAACTATCTCTCATGATGTAGATCAACTTCTCTGAATTATAAGTAGTTTGAACTGGAATGAAATGAGTAGATTTGGTCAATCTGTACACAATGACCCATTTAGCATCAAAGTTGCCTAATGTACGTGGCAACCTTATCACAAAGTCCATGGGAATCTGCTCCCACTTCTACTCAGGAATAAGCATCCTCTAAAACACATCATCGAGCATCTAGTGCTCATACTTCACTTGTTGACAATTCAAACATCGGGACACAAACACCACTATGTCCCTCTTCATTCGATACCACCAATAATGTTGTTTTAGGTCATGGTACATCTTCGTAGCCCCTGGGTCAATGGAATACTCAAACTATGGGCCTCCTCCATGATCAATCTAGTCAAATTCTCTACCTTAGGAACACAAACTCGACCCTTGATCCTCAAAACACCATCACTTGTTCCAACAAAGAAAAATGCGTCTCCATACAAACTAATACTCTACTAGGCTCCAAAATATCAAGATGTACAAACTGATTTTCCAAAGACTGGACATCCATAGCCATAGGATGCTCTACCATATGCAACATAGCCAAACTACCCATGCTCACCGCCTTGCAACTCAAGTCATCCGCTACCATAATTGCTTTGCTTGGGTGATACAAGATAGTCATGTCATAATCTTTCAGTAGATCCAATCACCTACGTTGTCTCAAATTAATATCCTTCTAACTGAACAAGTACTGAAGACTGCAATAGTCAGTGTAAAACTCACAATGTACCTCATAGAGATAATGCCTCAATTCTTCAAGGCAAATATGATTGCCACTAGGTCTAAGTCATAGGTGGGATAATTCTTTTTATGAACCTTCAATTGCCTCAAATCAGAGGATATAACTTTCCCTTTTTGTATCAACACATACCCAAGACCCACTCCATAAGCATCACAATATACGGTAAAGCTCTCTCCCTCAACTAGCAAGGTCAAAATTGGAGCGGTAGTCAATAAGACGTTGCGCTTTTGAAAGATTACCCCACACTCCTAGGACCACTAAAATGCAACTTCTTTTGATTCAACCTAGTCAACAGAGCTGCAATGGATGAAAATCCCTCTACAAATCGCTGATAGTACCTTACGAGACCAACAAAACTCTGACCTCGATAACCAAGCATGCTGAATCCAATCACGAACCACCTTGATCTTATTAGGATCTACCATAATACCCTCCTTGTTCACCACATGCCCCAAGAAATCTACCAAGTTAAGCTAAAATTCACACTTTGAAAACTTTGCATAGAGATATTTCTCCTTCAGAATACCAAGTACGATCCTCAAGTGCTGCTCGTGCTCCTCCTCGCTCCGCGAGTATATCAAGATATCATCAATCAAAACAATCACGAGAGAATCCAAGTAAGGTCTGAAAACTCCATTTATCAACTCCATAAATGCTGCAGGTGCATTCATCAACCTAAATGACATCACAAGAAACTCACAATGCTAATATCTAGTCCGGAAGGTTGTATTAAGAACATCGTCGGCCCTGATCTTCAGCTGATGATAACCGGACCTCAAGTCAATATTAGAAAAGATCGAAGCACCTTGTAGCTAATAAAATAATTGATCAATACGCGGTATCAGATACTTGTTGTTGATAGTGACCTTGTTCAGCTACCTATAATCGATACACATGTGTATAGATCCATCTTTATTCTTCATGAATAACACTGGAGCACCCCAAGGCAAAACACTAGGCCGAATGTACCCCTTACCCAACAGATCTTGCAATTGGTCCTTTAATTCCTTCAACTCGGCCAGTTCCATCCAATATGGAGTTATAGAAATGGGCTGAGTACCCAGCTCTAGATCAATACAAAAGTTGATATCACGTTCCAAGGAACACCGGAAAGGTATGTAGGAAACATCTTTGGATACTCTTAAACTATCAGAACCGAATCCAATGGAGGAGTCTCTATACTCTTATCACAAACATAAGACAAATAAGAAAGGTACCTTTTTTCTACCATCTTCTGAGCTTTAAGAAATGAGATCACCTTTTTTGGATACTGACTAACAGTACCTTTTCAAACTAACTAAGGAATACCCGACATGGATAAGGTAGTAGTCTTGGAATAGCAATCCAAGATAGTATGATACAGAGCTAACCAATCCATATCAAAATAGCATCAAAATCTACCATATGCAAAATTTTCAAGTTTACCTGGGTATCATACCTCATCATAGTAACTACATAACTTAAATATGCTCGATCTACCACTAAATAATCCCTAACAAGTGTAAAAACATGAATAGGCATGGCTAGAGACTCACACATCAAGTCCAAACTCAAAGCAAAATAGGCAGACACATAGGAATAGATAGACCCTGGATCAAACAAAACTATATCAGGTCGATGGTAAATTGAAAGAGTACATGTGATCACATCATCGGAGGCCTCTGCCTTAGGTCTGCTTGGAAATGCATATAAATGACCACGATCACCTGAGGTCTGATTACCCCTACATCTGCCACCTCAGCCGGACTGAGCACCACCTCAGCATATCTGAGGGCCACCTATGCCACTTTGAGAACCACCTTTAGCACCCTGGGACCGACCTCTAGCTGGCTACCCTGCTGCTATCATTCCTAAACCCCGAGAACCTTGGTGTTATCTACCACACCTGAGTCGGGGAAATCCCTCTTGAAATGCCCAAGGTTACCACACTTAAAACAACCTCAAGAGGATGCCGTTGGCTAAGAAAAAACTAGCACCATTATGACCATCATGGTTAGAGGGCCGGTAAGAACTCAAGGTGAACTTTCTTGAACCATACGAAGTACGAGAAGACTGGCCCCTATATGATGTAGGCATAACAACAACAACTGGTCTAGCACTCGAATGGTCATGACCTCCGCTATAATGACACCGACCTCTAGATGAGGCAACTACATGAGTGCTAAAATAAGGCCTCTTGACCACCCTCTCCTCATAATCCTCTCACCAAATAAACTCGACCTCTCTATAGCATCAATAATCTGCTGGAAGGTGGAACCTGTGGCAGCCATCTATGCCGCAATTAAACGAAGAGTACATATCAACCCATTGGTGAACTTTCTCACCCTCTCAGCCTAATCTTGAAAAATCATTAAGGCACGGAGAGATAATGCATGGAAACGGGTCTCGTACTCGGTCACAAATATACGCCCCTGGCATAACCCCTCAAACTAAGCTCATCTCTTCTCTCTGATACCGCGAGGCATGAACTTCTCTAAGAAAATTTGAGTCAATAAAACCTAAGTGAGAGAAAGGGACCCTACTGGTCTAGATTCAAGATAAGACCGTCACCACTGCTTGATAAGTTCAACTATCTGAAAGGTGGTGTAATCAACACCATGGGACTCCACTAATTCAATGTTATGCAACCTCTCATGGAAACTAATCAAGAACTTATATGCATTATCCTATGGATCCCCATCATATTTGGGAGGATCCAACTTTCTGAACCTCTCGAACATCTTCTGCTTCTTAATAAACATAGCAGGTTGTGCAAATAGAGGTGTAGCAAGACTAGGTATAGTCATACCTAAGAATTGAGGAACACCCACAGGTGATGGATGAACCCCTGGTATCTAAAATCTGGGCATAACAACATGGTTAGGAGTCTGTCATTTAACCCTGGTATATGAACCATCAGAAGTGGCTGGATGAATACCCTGAGCTATAGTTTCTAAGAAGCTCATGATGTGAACCAAAGTATTTTGTAATACTAAGGGGCACCTGATCCAGTCCTGCCAATAGCCGACCCTGCTCATCTTCATCTAGCGGAACCTGATCATCCTTCAAAATAGCCCTTTGCCCTAGAGACTCCACTCTGTCATTAGCCCAAGCAACTATAGGCGCTGGCCTCGGGTTGCAACTCGAGGTCTAGCTTCACCTCTATCTTACCCCTTGCCTCGTGCACCACCTCTTACAATGGGTGCGAGTACAGGTAGAGGATCATGATATCCTCCTGCTGCTGAACAAGTCCTCACCATCTATGAGAAAGAGTGAAACAAAGAGATTTAGAATTCAATAGTAGTAGAAACGTACAAAAGAATGAAAGAATTGAAATTTTCTAAATATCTTATAGCTTGTTGAAGATAGGTACGGGGCTCTTCGTATTGATTCGCAAAACTCTACTGGACATCACTTATGTACTCATGAGATCATTAACTTGGTGCTCTGAAACCAATTTTTCACGATCCAAAATCCCATTATGCTGTGAGGGCACTTACTCTAACCCGTAGGCAAACCCCAATCCATCAACATAATTAATATATAAGTAAATGCGGAAATATAAAGTGATAACAAGAGAAATACTAACAAGTCTTAGGACTTAATACACAATCTTGAAATAAAATTCCTCAAAATCCGGTAGTCATGAGTACATAACTCTAAATGGACTACAAGTCTGAATAAGGAAATACATAATATTGTCCGAAAGTAATAAAAAATGGAGTCATAAATATAAGAGGGTGTTCCAGTGTTGGGAAGAAAGTTGCGGCTCACCCTGGACTCGATAATCAACCAACTAGAATCTGCTCAAACTACTTCTCCGTCATCCTACTCACTACCTGCACATAGAGTACAACAAACGTAGAGTGAGTATGGAAAGCACATGTACTCAACATCATCATCGATCAACCCTAGCTATAACGGTGGCAAGGGTTTATACATTTTGATACTTCTCCACTAATTAGTCAGTAAAGTATAAAAGAGTGCAGATAACCAACCTATCAATAGTTTCTATAGTTCAACAATGTACAAGTGTTATCAGGGTTCACAAGTAACAGTTCCAATAGTATTACCAAGTCAGCCTAAACCCCATAATCATGCGTCTAGTCCCATCAAGTCTCACAACTCGACCTCATAACAGTTATAAGTCTCAAGCATCAGTATTTCCTCTATCAAGCTATAAGATCATATGATTTATCAGAAATCAACACCGAGTACACACAACATCAAATACATATCAAGTATATGAATGAATGTAATGCAATGCAGATGATATGTATGTATGCAATGACCATATGTACCCGTATACACACGCTGCTACAGTAGTTGTCACGTGACCCATGAGGGATTCATGAGGTCCATATACCCATCCCATCCCATCGAATACCAGCTATGTAGATGAAGAGTCATCATCAGTCATCACTCTCGTATCATGTACCATATCCAATAACTGACTTCCCAAGCCTCTTTGAACAATATCTCAATAATTCAAATGCCAATATAATATGTATGAATAACATAGATATGAGCACACCATGCAACAACATAATCAATACAATTAGTATTATAAGTTCCTTTTCAAGTATTTAGACAATATGTAGAGTGACGAATGCATGATAAGTCAAATCAACAATAAAATATCAGACATTTCTATGTGCCCAAATAATCCGCAATCGTACCAAAGCTTAAGCGGATTTATGCACCGTGTTCACGGCCCGAATGCTAAATACATAATCTCCTTCAAGGATATCATAGCAATTCATTAATTACCCAAATTAAGTTCACCGGTGCCCGTACTAGTGCTAATAACCTAACTAGTACGAGACCTCTAATACCCCATTACTCCTATTAATTTATTAACAATATATCAATACATAACGCTATATTAGAGTCTAGTAAGTTTCAACTTTCCTGATTCAAAGTCGAAGAATAACGCAACAACCATTTCTTTTCTGAGCCTCCTCATGAGACCACACTGATCAATTATATTAACTAGGTGAGAACACGGGTCTAACACACCCATAATGACAAATAAGTCTAGAATCCCTAAGTCGAACTACAAAGGAACCCCAGGACCATAATAACAAAATATGAACTTTATTACCCAATTAGCCTAATAACATGATAACTAGTCATAATCTCTAGTTAATTTGATATCTAAGCCCAATTGGGTCCTCAATTTCACGTTTAGGCAAAAGTACTCAATTCTAACCTTAGAATTTTCCCCCAATTCCCAAAAGGGGTTTCTAACTTGCAATTGATCTATTATACATCACCCACTAGCATAATACAACACTAGTTTGCAATATCAAAAACAATAATTCAATAATCAATCCCCAAATCTCAAGTCTCACTCTCTTATTCTCAACAAAAGCTAAGCTTTCACTTCCCTAATTTAAATATCATACTTAGGATGAAAGCTTAACTAATACATAATAATTAAAGGGGGAGGTGAGATTATACCTCTATTGATGAACTTTCTCTTGAAATCCTCAAACAAAACCCTATTATTTAAGCTCCAATCCCAAGGAGAATATTAGGGGAATGAGAATAATTTCAAGCTCATTAGCATATATAATCTGAATAGTGATTCCGTTGGCATGGACACGCTTCGGTGAAAAAGGTAGCCGCTGAGACGAGGTCACTTACCTTATCGATAAGCATTGATGCAAAGGTAACTTTGCAAGGGCAGACTCACATTTGCGAGGGACTTATCTACCAAAGCGGACTCTCAACACATGGTCAAATCTCGTATTTGTGAGACATACCTCAGCAGAGGTGGACCCACAGAAGTGGATAAGTGGTCGCTGGTGCGAACACCAAAAACCAGCAGCAGTCCAAAAACTAACAACTTCCTAACATACGTCCGAAACACTCCCGGGACCTCCCGAATTCAAATCAAACCTGCATTCCTATCAGAAAATACGTTGCAGACTTGCTCGCGCACTCATATTTCTCGTGAAATATCTCTCGTGCTTAGGTTTTACTAAAGTCAACTCTTAAGTTCTAATTTCACAACCAAACCCTCAAAATGCACCCGGCTACCTCGAGAATGGAGCCAAGGGCTCGACTAAGTCAACAATATTATTACAGATCTAATGGAATCGATGAAACTATGAAAAATCTATGTTTACCCAAAAGTCAACTATGAGTCAAACTCCTCTATTCTCTTAACATAGTACTTTTCAAACTTACCAAAAAGAGTCTGAAACCTACTCGATCACCTCGGGAAACTGATCTACCTATATCAGCAAGTCACAAACAAACAAATAAAGACTCGGGAAGGGAAATATAGGGATTTCTAGGAAAAATGACTTTTCGAGTCGTTACATGCATGTATATTGTGAAATGAGGAAATGACTCACTCAAGTAATTTGTACATCTGGTGGTTAGATATTTATATATATATATATATATATATATATATAGAGGAGTGCAATTTATATATATATATACTATTGAAGTGAAGTGGACCCCACAGTCCAAATATATATATATATATATCACTTTGATTAAAATTATCTCTTAGGAGAATGGAGGAAGCAATGAAGTGAGCAACAATAGCAACCTTTTGCTTGCTTTTTCGGTACAAAAATTATCTTATACTCTGTTCTCCTTTGTAATTCTCGATTTCTCATCGTTCTCTCTTTCGTGGTTGTAGTAGTTACGAGTTTCATGAAATATTAGAGACATAATACACAGGTTCGTGCTGGTATAAGGTATGTAAAATTCTTATACCTTTGTAGAAGAGATCATAAGGATCATACTAGTACGTTTGTCGTGTAGATCTTGCAGTTAATTGTTGTTGTTTTTGTTGTTATTATGAAGATGGGGAAGTAAATGGTACGAGGGAGATACTTCTCGATTAATTATTGGTCGGGTTTGTCGCTCGATGTATGATTGTTATATTATTTGTAGCTTGATGCTAGTATCATTATTATCTCTTGTAGATTGAGGCATGGAGAGGTTTGTTACCGACATTTGTAGGAGATTGGTATTAAATGTATGTAATGTCTATCCTTTCTTTCTTGGCATAATTTTGAACAAATAATGGATTCCAAAAGAAGCATTCTATTCTTGCTATTATTTGTCTCTTGTTGAGAGTACTTTCTTGTCCTAGAGCCTTCTCTTGTCATGTATTGACTTGATTGGTGTTTTGAGCTTGTTGTATGTCTTATCCCAACCAAATGGAGAGATTCGAAAGTACTATTCATGGAGTCGGCCAAATGTCATACGAAAGTAAAAGAACGAGTCTTAATGAAGTATAAGAGCCAAGAGTGCTATAGTTATATATGTAGATCATTGATTATAAGAACGGGTAGAGCTTTCCATAAGTACACATACTCCTTAAAATATCAAAAAGTAGTATTATAGACCATCTCTTTATGTAAGTAATGTAATAGTTGAATAAGTAACGCATAGCATATAAGTGATTAAGCCTACAAATGTTAGAGGGGGTTTATGACGTCGCTAAGAATAACATATCGAACTAGAAATATCTTAAAGTCTGTAGAATGATTAAGCTTAAATGTATTAGTTGGGACTTACGATGATTGTCCTTAATAACTAGCCTATCATAGAAAGGGATAATGAAATCTTAATCTAGAAACACGAGAAGTGAAACAAGAAGTGAAGAAAATAAGATAAAAAGAGGCTGATGATCTCATAATGGAAGGCCACGATTCTTTAGCTTGTTAATTGTTAGCTAGAATTTGTATGTTGTAATTGAGGTTGTGTGAGCTATCCCCTGTCGGGAATCTATGTTTAGTTCTTACTTATTTTACATTAATAGAAAGAGTAGAGAGTTTATATATACAATATTACTATTATTTACAGAGTTACTATATCCCGGCCTTATGGCTGTTGTGAGCCTGGCCTTATGGCTGGTTAGAGATACCCCGACTTTATGGATGGTGAGAGATATACAAAGATATATATAGATACAGTTGCCTTTGGGGATATGCATTTGCCTTCGGGTCTATACATGTATATGCATTGCCTTCACGGCTATACAGAGATATAGTTTTCCTTTGGGGATATTTACATTTGCCTTCAGGGCTATGCACTGCCTTCGGGCCATTCATGTTGCCTTCGTGTCTATACACTTACGCACCGGACCCCACATGAGGCCGAATAGTTTATTTTCAGTATTGCATTCATGATATGAGACAGAGATAGGTAGATGTATTTCCAGATTATCATTGACTCCTTAGTTTATATTCAGTATATCATGTATATCAGTTCAGTTTAGTTTCAGTTATTCAGTTATTATCTACCTTGCATACTTGGTACAATTCTTTGTACTGACGTCCCATTGTTGGGGTGCTGTATTTCATGTCTGCAGGTTTAGGAAGCCAGTTTGACGAGGCATACTAGTAGATACGGTCGATATTCAGGGAAGAATCAGCAAGACTCCATTTCATCCGGAGTGCAGCCGAGTCTAGTTGTCAGGTTATCAAATCATATTTGTAGACTTCTTGGGTCGGTCATGGCCTTGTACCGACCATATGATGTTAGTCACTCTTAGAGGCTTTGTAGACACACGTCGATATGTACTGTATGTTTTGTGGCCTTGTCGGCCATTGTTTATGTTTCCTTGAGCTGTTCCATTGTAGAAGATCATGGTGGCCTTGTCGTCCTAAGATATTATAATTAGTTTACAAATTGGCCTTGTCAGCCCATATTGTTTGTTAGGTTTTCAGACCTCACAAGATATAGATGGTATGCTTAGGGTCAAGTAAAGCAATGGGTGCCGGCCACACCTTCCCAGGTTTGGGGCATGATGATGTTCGGTCAAAAATGTATATATTTACACAATGTTTGCTTCGTATTTTAATACTTTTAATTATCTTTTGAGTATAATTATTTTTTTCTTCTTAATACTATATTTTATTGTGTAGGAATAAAGCGATGCAAAGATGAAGAAATTTGAGTAAAAAATTAAATGAAAAATGTTAAGTTGCACAATAAAAGAAAACGAGAACGAAGTGCTGAAGTGAATGTGGAATTGAATGTCAAGGAAATAATTATTGTCTACTAAGTGAGGAACATGAGGATGGGTGTAATGATTGGCTGAAAGTTATAATTTATAGGAATTGAAATTGGAACAAATGCTAGCAGCCTTTCCTACCTCGCCGAGCGAAGCTGGAGGCGAGCATTTTGGCCGCTTTGCAGAGTGCGAAGCGAGGAACACTTTCGGACTTTAATTGTCTCCCAATTTATTTCGAATTTGGTTATTTCATTTGGGCTTTTTTCTACATATAAAAATAATTCATAAGACAGGGTTTTTAGATAATGCTGGGATAACTTGTGAACATGAGTTCAAAATTTTGGACCTAGAGAGAGCTAGGAGCCGCCATGGAGGCCGGAGATTATTGGGTTTACCTTTTTTCTCTATACTACTAGTTTTTATATTTTTTTGGATGATTTGTTATTTTTCCTCCATGTCTATGTGGAGTTAAACTTTCGTTCTAGGGTTATAGTTCTTTCATGAACGTTGTATTTGAATATTGATTTCAATTAATTAGCTTATCGTATTGGTTTATTTATTTAACCCCGAGCTTAATTATTTGGTTGCTTGATCACCAATCGGATACTATCTTTGATTCTTAGATTGAACTCGAGAGAGGAATACTAAGATAACAATAGGGTTAAATAGAGCAGGATCTCAACCCTGGACATCGGGGAACATATTTGTGTCTAGGATAGAGATATACCTAGTTCGCCCTGCTTGGTTGATATACCAAAAATATAAATGCTTTCGTGTTAAGGTTCATTATCATAGAGATATATGCGCGAAAGTAATATGAATTGGAGGCTAGAGGACTCGAGAGATTCGTAGTCATAATATCAACTCTGTAAATCACTAAACTAGATAAATTAAAAAGTTGAATCAATTGAAGAATACAATGTGATTGTTAGATAGATCATAGCCCTAGATCGGTTTCATAACATTGATAATATAAAAAATTGATCTTTCTTTTCTTTGTTGAAGTTCATTATTTGTTTTATTTTTATATTAATTAGTTTAGAATTACAACCTACATATTTTCTCTCTTGTTTAGATAATTGGATCATTTAATTTAGCTAACGGTTAATCATAAGTCCATGTGGGTTCGACATTTGATTTCTAAAATCACTATATTACTTGTAGGACCACGTATACTTGCATATGCGTTTGGGAGCAATAGGTTTTTGGCGCCGTTGTCGGGGACTTAGAAATTAATTATCTATCTAGATTAGACTTTTCTTTTTGTCTATTCATGTTTTTTTATCTTATTTTTTAATTTAATATTTTGAGTATTCTTCTTGACATGACATCCTGGAATGAAAATTGGTCGAATGTTGGTTGTTATTATTTTGGTGATTCTTGTCTGATCTGTGGAGAGTCCCACTTGTGGCCACATTGAGATAATATTTTCGGGAATGGGTTGTGTGTACATCTCCAATCCTTTGCGTGGAATGTTTGTAGTATATATGATGGCCAAGATGGACATTGGAATGGTTGACCTAATTATTATTTTCCATCCCCAAACCCCTATTATGACTCTCCTATTGTTTGTGATGTTGACAGGAATACTGAGGTAGATGATGGAAAACTTCTTGCTCGAGTCAGCAATCTTGCAAAATAGGTGCTTGAGATGAGCGCAATAATAAGCAAGCAGAATGCAAAAATGATAAAGCATGGTGCAAAACAACATAAAGCCATAGAGAGGATTAGTGTCAAACTCACAGAGACACAAGCTGAGTCTGATGCTGAAACTTGTAATGATCTGTAAGTTACAAGCTCAGCCAATACCCAAGACGAACCTCAAAAGAAGAAGAGAGCGAGTTCCTGGAAGGAGATAACTTTGGGAAAGCAGAGATAATGTGCCAATCTTGGCTCGAGAAACAAGCTCAACAAACAAAATTTTATGGGTTTCTCTGTGATGATCTTACGCACGCGGTGATATAACCGATAAAAGGCAGAACTGTGATCAGACAACAGATTGACCAATTTGGCTCAAATATCCATGACCTGCAAGCTCAATTAAATAAAAAGATTGAGGCGTCTTATGCCCAACCACCAATTGTTTTAGATACTGGCCAGCTTGTGGAGCAGAAAGAAGAGTTTCAACCATTTGACGAAAATGTTTTCGATGATGTTGATGTTGAGGAGGGGTGCAAAAATGAGAGTGTCAAAATTAAAGCAATTTGGAAATTGGGGCATGTTGGAGCTTATTCTAAATATTTTTTTACATTATGTTTGGTTGGCGATAAATTATCGAGCCTTCCAAGCCTGTGGAAAAGTGTATAGATAAGGAACAAGGCCCTTACATCCTAAAATTTGCCTTGTTGAAAAGACAAAACGACATCCCTCACTTAAGGGCCAAGAAGTGAAAAATGTGTTACCTATTGATTGGTTCCTTTATTTTCACATCACCGCCCCAAGAGCGGAGCAGGAAATTTGATGTAAAATTAGGGGCACAATTCATATTATAAAAGTTGAAGGAAAAGTGGTGAAAATAATGGCGTCGTGCCGCGACATTAAATCAAGTGCTTGTTAGGAGGCAACCTAGCTTGTATTTTATTTTTATTTTAGTTTATTTTTATAGTGTCACATTTTATTTTATTTTGTTTTTGTTTTGCAGATTAGGGAAAGTCTGAGTACCCGAAGTTGAAGTTGAGGAACATGTTTGGGTTTAAGTATGGGGTCGTGCCGACCATTGATGTTGAGGATCATGTTGCTCGCTAGGCCGTAGAGGGTCTCAGGGAGTATTTCTCACGCTTGTGTTAATTATTTCTCTGTTATCCATGCATAGAGAACAACACATATTTTTAAATGTGGGGTGGAGTACTTCCGATACTTTTGAGGTCGAGGATGATTATGCCATAGAATTGTTTTTAGTTCATTACCTTTTTATAAAATATAAAATAAAAAATAAAAATAGAAATTCAAAAAGATTTTATTGGTCTTTCTTTTATTTTTCATCTAGTTTTTGTTTTCTTTCTCATTAGTGATATTAATCATCCACCCCTTGATTTTTCTTATGGTCTCGGTTCTTTTTCAAAGGAGGGGCCTTTGAATCGGATAATTTTTTTAGGATTAATTCTTTTTAGGAGTAATAAGAGAGAGAGAAGAAAGACCTTTTGACTTGTTTGATACTAGCATATTTAGGCCTGATCTTGAGTTGTACTTTTCTGTGAGTGTTTGAGTAATGAATAAAATAGAAGAGACTTTCTGACACCTAGGCTCAAGGTTGTGACTCTGTAAATAGCTTATTCTTATTTTGTAGTTCGCTATGACCCTATCTGTCTTAGAGTAGAATTGATCCATCTTGATTGATACTTGTGCCATGTGCGGTGAGAAGTTTTTACATATATTCCATGTTTTGCATATTAGTCTAGAACTTGCCCTGCATGTTATTGAAGCGAAATAAAAAGTGTTGATTTATTTAGAAGATGATAATAGACTTTCTTTGATATGTTTTATGAATTTTAGCATTTTCAAATATTGTATCACTAGTTAGCCCTTTGAGCCTGTCGCCTTTCATTTGTTAGCCGTATTTTTACGTTGATCCACTTGTTGAATCCCTAGTTTTTGCACTTTGCTTCCTTGAGCACTGTAGCTTAGACTGTTATAATTGTGAAATTTAAAGAAAGGGATGGTTAAGTGAAAAATGGTGACCAATGATAGCTTCAGAGTGATGAAAAGACCCTCTTAAAAAAGAATGTGACATGACAAAAAAATTGCTTGAAAAAAAAGATTGAAACGTTCTTGATATGAGGAAAATACTTGTGAAAAATTGATGAAGAGAGGGCTGAAAAATAAAGTGAACAAGATGAAAATATTGGGTGATGTAGTCTAAAAGTGCAAAGTGCTTAGGCAAGTGTAAGTCACTATGATATAGTTGTCCTACCCGTCCCCTAGCCAACATTACAACCCTTTAAAATCCTATATGATTTTATTCAAACACACTTAATTAGTAGAGACGTACATAATGGACAAGCATATGGTTCTTTGTGCATACATGTGAATTTCTTTGTGAGTGCGAGAGTTGTGCTTTGATGCTAGTCCTTAAATTACATTCGATTCTTTGACTTCAGTATCTGGACCATTTCTTCTTGCGAGGGTATTGGTTTCATGATATGTTGGTAATGTTATTAGATTTCTTTGACATAGTAGGTGAGTGAGCTTAAATTTGATGAGTTAGAGTCCGTCTCTGAGGTTCAGAGGTTAGAAGTTTGTTGTTTGTTTATTGATTTGCATATCTTGCATGATGATCATGAAGTGTATATTTGATTGTTTGAGTTGCTATAGGCCTAATTGTTGGTATCAATCAAAGTGGTGGTATTCCTAGACTTGATTTATTGAGAGTGATTTTAATGCTTACACGAGGATGAGCAAGAGTTAAGTGTGAGTTGGTGATGTTCGGTCAATAATGCATATATTTACATAATGTTTGCCTCCCATTTTAGTACTTCTAGTTATCTTTTGAATATAAATTATATTGTTTTATGCTTAATGCTATATTCTATTGTGTAGGAATAAAGCGGTGAGAAGATAAATTTGAGACAAAAATTAAATGAAAAAGTGAAGTTGCACAATAAAGGAGAGATAACGAACTGCTGAAGTGAATGTGGAATTGAATTGTCAAGGAATGAAATTATGTTCTACTGGGTGGGGAATAGGGATGTCAATGGGGCAGGGTGATGGAGGGGGAAGGGTACCCCATACCCGTACCCGCCACCTAAAACCCACCCCACACCCTGAAAGTATATGTATATTATAGAGATAATATGTATTAGGACAAATGTACTTTATACACATCCGTATTATTGTTAATGAAGATTAATATTTTGGCATTTGCAATTATTGAATTATTAGTTGATTGTTTATAATATTCTATAATATGCATCCCTAGAGGTTACGTTGTTATTAATAATGTGAGATATTAATATTATAGCATAACTCTTAAAATAGCCTCGACTAATAATCATCGAGAATGAGATATCGATGATATGTGATAAGTCGACATGTGGTCTGCATCACATCCTTAGAGGATGTAGTATGTCTCACCTTCTACGAGTAATGGCTACTCGTGATGGACACATGGATACTTTGGAAGTATTGGTATACCCTGCTGATATACTGATTGTTATATATTTCTAAAGTATGATCAGCGTGTGGAAGATAGAAGTCCTTAGACTTGAGGTCAATACACACCTTGTCTATATAGTAATATACTTTGATCCCGTCCTAAGCTCAAATGCCTTATAGGTTGAGATACGACTTGTATTGGGTACATTACGATGTGGATTAAAGGTGGTAGTTGAGCCAAGATTTGGATTAATTCCTCGAATGGATATTCGAGAGAACACTCAGCTTCTCATTGATATTGTATTGACTAAGTCGTTGGCCAACGCAATAGACATATCTAGAATATGGTCTTGTTGTCTACCAATATAGATGAAATATAATGATCAATCCATTTGGATAGACACTTGGCAAATGCTAAGCTTGATCGAGTGTATCGTGAATGAAAGGATTTTACCTTACCACATGGAGGTTAAGTTTACTGGATTCATGTAAATGTACTTCACATATTGAGTTCATCTTATGGCGGCATCTAGGAGTTCCGCGTAGACCTTAATTTGATTAGTGTTGATACGAGAAGGCCTGTAGGGTCACACTATGTCGATTGTCCTTTCAATCTAAGGATGTATTGAGAGAATATTAAATATTCGATTTAGAATCGAGATATTTAAATGAATGATGATTGTTTTAATCAAGTCAAAATTGGATTTTGGATTTAATTAAGAATATGCTGAAATTTTTTGGGCCAGGCCCAAGGTCAAACCTTAATCCGATTTGACCTAATTTTCACCTATAAAGACAGACCTACACTTCATTATTCATTACACTTGATTTTCATATAATTATTCTAAGTCTTAGAGACTCATAATCAAAACACTCTTCGAACCTCTGCCGGATTTCCTAGCTTTCCAAAGGAGGAATACATTGAAGCTTGGAGCTTGCAATCGAAAGGGCATTGGCGTGCGCACCCACAGTTGATAAAGATTCCAGATATTGTAAACATGTAAGTACCATTCACGTCTTATGTTTACGGTTTTAAATTACCCTATAGTCAAACAGTTCTACGTTTGTTGGGTTTGAAACAAGTTTTCAATATCCGTTGCGTACAACAACCCAACAAAAACCCTACAGTGGTATCAAGAGCCATGGCTGTTTTGTATAATTATAAGTTAAATAGTTAATAATAATATGAGTTAGAATTTGTTTAAATCTAAAATTTATGTTGTTTAAAGCTTGAAAACCTAATATCTTAAAAGCACATCATCCTTATCTCCCAAACTATTAAACAATGATGTAATCGAGGAAGTCATTCCGATCTAACTCTTCTAAGTAAATGTGCGTAATCGGTTCATTGCGAACATGGTGTACTGAAGCGAATAACGAGGAGGGATTGGATGATGGTTGATGAACGTGTTGTTTGATAGTGAAGGGTAACGAAGATGAATCTACAAATCTGACCATGACTAGTTTTAAGGTTTCAGAAATGCAGATTTTGTGCTTCTGAGATGGAGGCGCCGCGGCACCGAGACTCCAATTAATTATTTTTTTCAGAACAATGAACTATAACCGAACATTGTTCCGGCATTTAAAAAAAAAAAAATTTAGAACAGTGAACAGTCCGAACACTGTTTCGGGGTGAACAATGGCGACAGTCACTGTTCCGGCGAGCAGTGGCGGTTTTCAAAATTGCAATTTAGCCTTTGGGGTAAATCTGAAAATTTTAGAAGTTTCTGGAATTGCAATATGGTCCCTGAAAAAGTTTTTAAAATCATCAGATTTGGTCCTTGGGGAAAATCTGTAAATTTTAGAAAAGCAGATTTGGTCCCTTGGGTCAAATCTGTAATTAATTTAAAATTCTGGAAATTACAGACAGGTCCCCGAAATCGAATATATTTTTTCGAAAATTAAAATTGGATTTTCTGAATTTAAAGGTGTTCAAAATTGAAATTTTAAATTCTTGAGGGACTAAACTGTAAATTCTGAAAATTTGGAACTTACAGAAATATCCTGAAAATCAGTTTATAAAATTTAAAAATGTTTAAGGGACTGTTTGGATTAGACTTAAATTTTAGAGTTTAGACAAGTTAACCCATGATTATTATTAATTGTATATTATTGAATAATATACGAACTATATGCTAAGTTTTTAAATGCTTTCATTTAATAATTAGCATAGTGTCCGCTATAATTGTCTGGGCAGGCGGCGCCTAGTATTTGATTAAACCATCTTATATCATGCATATTGAGTTGACAATTCCCAACTATATGTATCTTTAGTTTTGCATGATATTAAGATGTCATATTGGATATGGCGTAAAATTGTTGATCTTGGTTAAAACCCTGAATTAAAATGTTCCCCAAAATTTTAAATACAAGTCTAAATTAAAACGCGTCATCCATTATAATTGTTAGAGTGAAAAATCCTTTTCGGAAATACAAGTATTTATGCCAAAGCATTTGCTCTAAGTCTACGAGGATCCAGACTCTTTCATATACGTGTTTTAAATGTAAAGGTAAACGATAAACTTTTGTGGGTATTTACACCAAAGTGTTTGCTCACAAATGCCAAATTTACTTAGATACATAAGCATAGTCGTGTAATGGGGTTGACTTGCTTAGATAAATCTTGGCGCCAAAGTGTCGGACTAATCTAATGATGCAAGATTAAATATAATACTTGATCAACCAAGAGTTGCAAATAAGTTTTGCAATTGGTTTAGAACCTACCAAGATGTGTTATTGAAGTTATCAGCCAAAGCAAACACGGAGATATCATAGGCTTGGATCTTGGCCCATTATGACCTCAATTAATATAGGTCCTTATTCTACCATGTGGTCGTAGAAGTATGTTAAAATAATGAGAGCTAATTAAACAAAAGACCATGCTGATTAGCCTAAACGAATGTGTATAATAGGAAATAAATTTTGAGTTTGATTTCCAGTCTATCTAATTCTTCAGATTATCAAATATGTCGAGCTTATCATTGAAAATGTTGATTGAAATGAACAAACTTACTGGACCTAACTACCTTGACTGGCTAAGAAATTTATGAATAGTGCTAGACAAGATAAATTAGAATACGTGTTAGACACGATGTTCCCAATAGTCCCTGTGACAGACTCTGCACTGAATATGCCTCTTTTGATAAGGATGCTTACCAAAAACACTTAGATGATGCCACTTCAACACAATGCGTGATGTTGTCTTCCATGTCTATGGAACTTCAGAGACAACATGAGAACATGGGTCCCAATGAGATGCTCGAACACTTGAAGAGTCTCTATGACTCACAATCCCAGACTATGGAATATGAGTTACTGATAGAACTTTTTAAGTGTAAGCTCAATGAAGGGGGCCAGGTCTCGCAGCATGTGTTGAAGATGATAGGGCTGTTAGAGAGACTTGCTTAAATTGAAACGAAGCTACAAAAGAATGTCGCTACCACCCTCATCTCGAACTCTCTCTCCCTCGTTCCTTTGAAAACTTCATAGTGAATTACAATATGAATGGAACGAAGGCGAGTCTGCCGGAGTTGCACAACATGCTCAAGACCTTTGTGTCTTCCACTTCCAAAGGCAAAGTTGTGCTCATGGTGAGCTCTACTAGTCGACCCAAGCAGAAAGGTAAGGAATGACAGAAGAAGAAGGGCAAAGCAATCGCTGCGCCCTCAGCTATGAAGCCTAAGGGAGGTGTGTAGAAGAAGAATGTGAATCCGGCTAAGGATGTATGCCTCAACTGCAACAAGAAGAGGGCATTAGAAGAAGGACTGCACTGCACTAGGAGGAGGAAAAGCACCAGGTGCTTCTACCTCTGGTGGACAAGGTATGTACGTCATTGAAATAAATATGTATAAATAAATTTCATTTATGGGTATTGGATACCGCTTGTGGCTCACACATTTGTACCAATGTGCAGGGGCTAACTGATAGCAGGAAGGCTGGACCAAGAGAGGTGGACCTACGCGTTGGAAATAGAGCACGAATGGATGCTGAGCACGTAGGAATTTATAGATTAAATTTGCCTTCTGGCTATTGTCTAGTGTTAAATGATTGTTACAATGTATCCTCGTTAACGAGGAATATCATTTCAATCCCTATTTTGGACATGGAGGGTTTTTCCTCATATATTTATAATGGCAGTCAAGTACTGTCTTTTGATAATGTTATATATGGAACTGCTCCTCTTGTGGATGAATTATAAACACTAAACCGTAGTCGAGAAATATTCAATGTACAAAACAAACTAGCTAAGATAAGTAATAGAAACTCTACCTACCTATGGCACTGTAGACTTAGTCATATAGATGAATCAAGGATAGGAAGGTTGAGAAATTAGACTACCTCGAACCATTTGACTTGGAGTCTTATGGTAACTACGAATCTTTCTTGAGAGGAAAGATGACCAATAAGCCATTTTCTGGGAAAGGTGTGCGAGCCAAGGAAGTGCTTGAGTTGGTCTATACTGACGTATGTGGGCCATTTTCGACTCAAGATAAAAGAGGTTTTCCATACTTTATCACTTTTACTGACGACTTCACATGGTATGGATATGTGTATCTTATGAGACATAAATTCGAGGCTTTTGAGAAGTTCAAAGAGTACAAGTCAGAAGTAGAAAAACAACTTGCAACAAGTATCAAGACCCTTCGATCGGATTGAGGAGGTGAATACTTGAACAAGGAGGTGAATACTTGAACAAGGATTTTCTATGGTTTGATCCAACATATGAGACCTTGAGGGTGCCCCGCTTATGTTAAGAAGATGATCACTGACAAGTTGGAATCCAAAAGTGAGAAATGTTACTTTGTGGGGTATCCAAAGGAAACTAAGAGTTACTACTTCTATCTTCCTGGAGAACGTATGGTCATTGTTTCCAGGAACGCAACTTTCCTTGAAGAAGAATATGTCTACAAGGAACATAGTTGCACAGAGATAGAACTTGAAGAAATTCAAGAACAACAAGATAACATAGATGTTGAATCCTTGACGAATGACCAAGACAAGAATTCAGTGAGAGTATTTGGTGAAGATTGGGTACTTCAAGTACGCCCTTCGTCCAGTGGGAGTGTTACGAGGAACAATGCAGAAATGCAAGATCCTCTTACACAACCTTTGGGAGTAGATGCAATGGTTGCACCTCCTTCCATTTAGGAAATACATGAAAATGATATTCATGAAAGCTCTCAAGTTAGTGGATTATCCAACACACAAGAACCCTCTCATAGTAGAACCTACCAAGCACTGAACATCAAAACAATCAAATTCGTAGGTCCACTAGGACTCACCATCCTCCTGAAAAACTAAATCTACTTGTGGAAACACACAGTGAGATAGATATTCCCGATAACGATGAGCCTACAACCTATAGCGAATCAATATTGGACATTGATTCGAAGAGATGGCAAGAAGCCATGAAATCCAAGATGGAATCTATGTATATCAATCAAGTGTGGAACTTGTTTGATTTGCCAACTGGTGTTAAACCCATAGGCTGCAAATGGGTCTTCAAGAAGAAGATCGATGCATTTGGTAATGTACAAACTTATAAAGCAAGGTTGGTAGCTAAAGTTTATAATCAACGGCCTAGGGTCGATTATGATGAAACCTTTTCACCTGTTGCTAAGATTAAGTCCATTCGGATTTTTCTTGCAATAGCTGCATATTATGACTATGACATTTGGCAGATGGATGTCAAAACCGCTTTCCTCAATGGTAATCTAGTTGAGGAGGTGTTTATGAAACAACTTGAGGGTTTTTTGCTTGAGTCCAAACCAAATGCTATATGCAAGCTACAAAAGTCCATTTATGGGCTTAAGCAAGCCTGGAGGAGTTGGAACATTTGCTTTGACAAGGCTATCAGGTCATTTGATTTCGTCATAAGCAAAGAGGATCCCTGTGTTTATAATAAGTGCAAAGATGGGAGTATTGCCTTCATTATTATATATGTAGATGACATATTGATAATGGGAGACAATAAGACTCTCATGCAGTTAGTCAAAGAGTGGTTGTCCAGTACCTTCATGATGAAGGATTTAGGTGAAGCCTGCTACATTCTGGGAATTAAGATCTATAGAGATAGACCTAATAGATTGTTGGGGCTGTCACAGTCAATCTACATAGACAAAGTGCTTAGACGTTTTCTATAGAAAATTCCAAGAAAGACGGTCTACCTATGGGACAAGACATCAAGTTATCTAAGAAGGACATTCCTTCTAATGCTATAGAACTTGAACGCATGAAGAGGATCCCTATATGCTTCGGCTATAGGATCGATCATGTATGCCATGATCTGTACTAGGCGAGATGTGGCCTTTGCACTTAGTATGACTTGCAAATTCCAGCAGAATCTAGAGGAAGAACACTGGAAAGCAGTCAAGAGTATTCTTAAGTATCTTAGACGAACTACAGGTTACTTCTTAGTCTATGGTGGGGAAGAAAAGCTAGCTGCTACTGGGTACACTGATGCTAGCTTCCAGACGGACCTTGATGACTTCAAATCTCAGTCTGGGTACACTTTCATTTTAAATGGTGGAGCAGTGAGCTGGAAAAGTTCCAAACAAGCTACAATTGCTGATTTGACAACAGAAGTTGAGTACATTGCTGGATCGGAAGCTGGTAAAGAACCTGTCGTGATTTTTGAGTCCTGAAGGAACTAAGGGTAGTTCCGAATGCTAGTTGTCCAATAACTATTTAACGTGACAACACTAGTGCGATTGCACATGCTAAGAACCAAGATCAACAAACAGAAACAAGCATGTACCAAGGAAGTACCACATACTCAGGGAGATGGTGGAGACTGAATAGATTAGATTAGACTATGTTTCCACAAACGATAATCTAGCTGACCCATTCACTAAAACATTAAGCTTAGTCAAGCATAATGGTCATTTTGAGAATATAAGCATTAAATATGTTGGAGATTGGCTCTAGGCCAAGTGGGAGATTGAAAGTATATGTATGTCCTAGAGACAATCTGTATTAAGACAAATATACTTTATACACATTCGTATTATTATTAATGGAGATTAATATTTTGGCATTTGCAATTATTGAATTATTAGTTGATTGTTTATAATATTCTAGAATATGCATCCCTAGAGGTTACGTTGTTATTAATAATGTGAGATATTAATATTATAGCGTAACTCTTAAAATAGCCTCGACTAATAATCATCGAGAATGAGATATCGATGATATGTGATAAGTCGATATGTGGTTTGCATCACATCCTTAGAGGATGTAGTATGTCTCACCTTCTACGAGTAATGGCTACTCGTGATGGACACATGGATACTTTGGAAGTATTGGTATACCCTGATGATATACTGATTGTTATATATGTCTAAAGTATGATCAGCGTGTGGAAGATAGAAGTCCTTAGACTTGAGGTCAATACACACTTTGTCTATATAGTAATATATTTTGATCGTGTCCTAAGCTCAAATGCCTTATAGGTTGAGATACGACTTGTATTGGGTATATTACGATGTGGATTAAAGGTGGTAGTTGAGCCAAGATTTGGATTAATTCCTCGAATGGATATTCGAGAGAACACTCAGCTTCTAATTGATATTGTATTGACTAAGTCGTTGGCCAACGCAATAGACATATCTAGAATATGGTCTTGTTGTCAACCAATAAAGATGAAATATAATGATCAAGCCATTTGGATAGACACTTGGCAAATGCTAAGCTTGATCGAGTGTATCGTGAATGAAAGGATTTTACCTTACCACATGGAGGTTAAGTTTACTGGATTCATGTAAATGTACTTCACATATTGAGTTCATCTTGTGGCGGCGTCTAGGAGTTCCGCGTAGACCTTAATTTGATTAGTGTCGATATGAGAAGGCCTGTAGGGTCACACTATGTCGATTGTCCTTTCAATCTAATGATGTATTGAGAGAATATTAAATATTCGATTTAGAATCGAGATATTTAAATGAATGATGATTGTTTTAATTAAGTCAAAATTGGATTTTGGATTTAATTAAGAATGTGTTGAAATATTTTGGGTCAGGCCCAAGGTCAAACCCTAATCCGGTTTGACCTAATTTTCACCTATAAATAGAGACCTACACTTCATTATTCATTACACTTGATTTTCATATATTTATTCTAAGTCTTAGAGACTCAAAATCAAAACACTCTCTCGAATCTCTGCAGGATTTCCTAGCTTTCCAAAGGAGGAATACATTGAAGTTTGGAGCTTGCAATCGAAAGGGCATTTGCGTGCGCACCCACAGTTGATAAAGATTCCAGATATTGTAAACATGTAAATACCATTCAAGTCTTATGTTTACGGTTTTAAATTACCCTATAGTCAAACAGTTCTACATTTGTTGGGTTTGAAATAAGTTTTAAATATTCGCTAGGTACAACAACCCAATAAAAACCCTACACACCCGCCCCACCACCCATCACGGGTAGTAATTCCTCCACCCGTACCCGCCTGGCGAGTATAGGATACACCTGCCCCCGCCCCACTTACCCAGCGGGTAATGGATACCCGCCTCACCACCCATTGGGTACCTGCATACCCGTCTACTCGCCTCACTTACCCACCTAAACAGCTCCCACAAATTTAATGAAATCCGTTCGTTTATCATAGTATAACATTACTTTATCAATGTACATTTTTGACCCATTAATCCATACAAGATTACTTTATCAATGTACTTTATCAATGGTCAAGTAATCCTCACAGATCAAAGTTAGGAAAGAAACATCAACAATATCACCAACAACAATACAAGATAGGCATAGTAAGTTCATTTAACAAAGCAACTAAAAAAAATAGCTCTCACAATTTTTTTAAAGAAACTAAAAAAACAAACATTCTACATTGATTAATACAACTCTTCAATTACTGAAGTTCAACATTTGCATCCATGGCTTCTTTAATCAATCCTTATCATACAACAACCTCCTTCACCTAAAATATAGAAATATAAAAATTTAACAATGTTTGGCGGATATATGGCAAATGATTAATTAAGTTGAACTATTTAAAACACTTAATACCTCATCTTCAGTAATACATTATTCCTCCTCCATTTCGTTAATAATTTTCCGATACTCAACTTCTTTTAGCCCTCCATCACCTAATAATTAAAATTAAGAGATAATACAAATTTAAAATAATGGATTATATAAAGAAACATGTTGAATTGAATTTAAAATAAAACTTCTACTTACCTTTAATATTAGTCCAAATCCAGTTTTGAGCATACATTAAAGCCTCGACGGTTGACGGAAGAAGGCGACTACGATGAGTAGTCAACACATGGCCACCTGTGCTAAAAATCGACTCAGAAGCAACACTAGAAACGGGGATACTTAGGATGTCCCTTGCTATCCATTGAAGAATCGGAAATGTCGATCCATTGGTTTTCCACTAAACAAGGATATCAAAGTCATCGTCAAGAGGTACGTTAGGAGTCTCAAAATACTTCTCCAACTCCGATTTTTCTTGAACTTGATTCTCATCCACCTCCATATATTTAACAAAGCCACTCATCCTTCATTTTCCACTAACTTTACCAGATGGTGGTAGCTTGGAATTAAAAGTTGGTTCTTTTCCTTTACCCTTTCCATATTCACTCGTCAAATCCTTCAAAACATCTTTCACCTTCTCCACCTCCAAATCAACTTCATAGTCCTTGTAAAGTTGTTTGTAGTAATAGCGAACAAGTGGTATCTTATATCGAGGATCTAATACGGTTGCCACGGCTAGAAGAGTATTCACATTACTCCACTACTTGTTATATTTTTCCAACATTTTTGTTGCCATATTTTTATCAGAGGATCAGAGGATGTAATCCAGTTATTCAATGCACATTTAGTTTCACATATGTTGAAAAAATAAACATTGGTAGTAGGATATTTAGTGGTGTAAAAATCATAAGTGGCATCATTAAATAACTCCAACTTCTCACAAATTCTTTTGGCTTTCTCACAATCTTCTTTAAGCGGCGCACACTTATAAATCTCCGACCCTCGACCACTTAAAACATCAAAAACGTTCTTGTACATTATTGCAACTTTAAGCATTTCATAAGTTAAATTCCAACGAGTTTTGCAATCAAGTACAAGCTTCTTCAAGCAATTTTTAGCATGAGTCCTAGCCGTGCTTTCAAATTTTGTCACTCTTAAAACAGAAGCTGCCCAAAAAATCACACTATTTCTAACCCTTTCAATGCCCTCACTAATTATGTTTAAACCATCTTGGACAATCAGATTTAAAATATGGGCACAACAACGCATGTGTAGAAACTTTTTATGCAAAATAATTGAATCATTAGGAAGTTTACCACGCAAAATTTCCATTACGACATCATTTGTTGTGCAGTTATCCAAAGTGATGGAAGAGATAGAACAATCAAGATTCCAATCGTAAATACACTGACACAAAGCTCCAGCTAAGACTTCCTTTGTATGAGGTGCCTCCATATATAAAATCTAGAAAAAATGACATAAAAAGCACAATACAATCCATTTTAGGCCGAAAACAGTAATATCAGGCTCAAAACAACATATATCGGGCTCGAAATAGCATTTTCAGCACATTTCAGGCACGAGATAGCAAATCTCAGCACAAAAAAGAACATTATAGAAAAAAACAACACATTTCAAACAAAAAAACAGGCGCATTTGAAACATGTATATACCTTAAAATATAACTTTGTAGCTTCCATGTATATTCCTTTTATAATTTTTCCAAACTTCGGGTGTATGCCTACTAGTAAGAGGTATAATAGAAGGGTCTAGGTCTGATTGTGTTTCATTTGGACCCTCTAAAGGAATCAGATTTGCACTGGAAGAACCTTCAAAACCACTTTCCATTCCGGAAGGTCTTGTCCCGGAATTAAAGTTTTCATCTCCCATGGCCTACCTGAAAACAATGACCATAAAGTGAGAGAGATCTAAAATAACAGAATTGTTTTCAAGAAATTATATCGAAAAGTATATGCTCCATAACTTTTGAGAGGAATTGTTTTTCACCTTTTGTTGAAAAAATGTTCTGTTTAAAAAACTAGTGCTTGTGAACTTTAAGCATTGGATTAAGGTTATCCTTAGATGTAATAAAGGACTAACTGAAATACTGAAGCTCATTAAGCTTTCCAGTAAGATGAAAAATGACACTACACTATTCTTTCTTATGAACACAAAAATAGACAGATTGTGTTGAACTAAAATATGGTCACTATGTTTGTTAGTTAAATTAAAGAAACTATTTTTGTGTGATAAGATGAAAACCTAAAGAGAAAAATATCTCTGACAACACAATATAGCAATTCCCCAGATAGGGGATCAAGGAGTTACTTACAACAATATGCGGATGCGAGAGACTCTTGAGAAGCTTGACTTCCTCCTCATTGTCCTCAAGCTCCTTTACACAATGTCGCTCACAATTTGGGGGAAAGTGGAATGGTGGTTGTTAGCAGCAGCAGACCTTTACCCTTTTGCTGTTCAATAATGAGATGTTAGGGTTTTGAACCCTTTGCCCTTTTGCTGAGTTGAGTTGGGCCTGGGCCGCTGAATATTTAATAAAAAGGGGAATGGCCCAAGTCACATTTTAAATCAAGAAATGGCCAAATAAATTCGTAAATAGCCTAGGCGGTGGGGGTACGGGCGGGTCTTAGATGAAATCTACCCCCGCCCCACTACCCATGGCGAGTAGCACTTTTAACACCCATACCCGCTCTACCACCCACCAAACCATCCCCCATACCGCCCTAACTAGAGCGGGTGGGGCCGGTAACCGCATTTATCCGCCCCACTGACATCCCTAGTAGGGAACATGATGATGAGTGTAATGATTGGATAAAAGTTTCAATTTATAGGAATTGAAATTGGAACAAATGCTAGCAGCCTTTCCTACCTGGCCGAGTGAAGCTGGAGGCGAGCATTTTGGCCGCTTTGCGGTTGCCAAGCGAGGAATACTTTTGGACCTTAATTGTCTCCCAATTTATATTGGATTTTTATACACCTATAAATAATCTATAAGACATGATTTTAGATAACTTTAGGATAACTTGTGATCCTGAGTTCAGAATTTTGGACCTAGAGAGAGCTAGGGCCCAAGGAGGCCGGAGATTATTGGGTTTTACATTTTATTTTCTATACTACTAGTTTATATATTTTTCTTTGAATGATTTGTTATTTTTCCTCCATGTCTATGTGGATCTAAGATTCTCATTCTAGGGTTATGGTTCTTTCATGAACGTTGTTATTTGAATATTAATTTAAATTAATTAGCTTATCATATTAATTTATTTATTTAACCATGCACTTAATTATTTGGTTGCTTGATCACCAATCAGATACTATCTTTGGTTCTTAGATTGAACTCGAGAGAGGAATACTAGGATATCAATAGGGTTAAATAGAGCAGAATGTCAACCTTGGGCATCGGGGAATGGATTTGTGTCTAGGATAGAGATATACCTAGTTCGCCCTGCTTGGTTGATATACCAAAAATATAAATGCTTTCGTGTTAAGGTTCATCATCATAGAGATATAGGCGTGAAAGTAATACGAATAAGCGGTTAGAGGACTCGAGAGATTCGTAGTCATTATATCAATCTTGTCAATTAGTAAACTGGATAATGTCACGATCCAAAATCACTTAGTCGTGCAGACACCTACCATTTCACACCTTGGTAGGTGAACCCATCCCTTAATCAATAATTCAACAACAATAAGTAAATAGAAAATACTAAATGAAAGTCTAAATCATAAATAACATAAGTGCGGAAATACAAACAACATCTATAAGGAAGGTCTGCATACAGTACAAGAGCCACTACTAATAAACTACAAGTATGGAATAATACAAGTCTTAATATATGAATATTGTCTCAGAATGCAAGGAAAGATAAGTATAAAGGATGAGTCTTTGAGTTGCATTTCCATCAAGCATGCTCACCCTAGACACTTAACAACAAAGACTCGGGATCAGTCGCGAGGAGTGGATGTGGAACCTATCACAGACTCTGCACTAAAAAAGAATGCATCAAGGTAGTATCAGTACAAACACTATGTATTGGTAGGTATCATAGGCTGACAACAGTTAGGTAACATATATAAAGGAAGAAACTGAAGAATATGCATGCTCGCAATCAAGTACAAATACTATCACAGTCTAGGAATAAACAACCCAAGTAGAGAGTATCAAATCAGAATCCAAGAAATATCTTAATATAGTGAAGATTAAATATGTGATGCAATGCACTGGACAAATGTAATCTCCGTACCCACATGCTCTGAGTAAGATATCTCTACGTCCCGGCAGTCATGACCCATGGTGGACTCGCGAAGTCCATGTACCAGTCACTCCGCACACAACCCAGAGATGACTATGCTATCAAATATGTTGCACGAATCCCAAATGTTTCCTTCTCACTTATCATAATCAACACCAATCACATGTAATATCAATGTATCATGCAAATGAAGATGAATGCATTGCAGTATATCATATTGATCCCAATCATGCACACATGGACACATATCACAATATCAGTATCAAGTCAATTCCGTTCCTCTATCCATGATAATACCAAGATAAGTGAGAGACAACTATATCATAATCACTATATGGAAACTAAGTGCAAATCTAATATCAAACACTAGGCATCAAAATAATAAATCACAAAGAGGCAACAAGCCCACAAATCAGACCGTAATACCAAACCTAAGTAATCGATCCCAATTTCATACCCGAAGGCGTAACATAATTTCTCTCACAATCACTAACTCTATATATGCTTCACTAATCGAAGTCTAACTAGAAGGTAAGCCATAACCTACCTGGATGCCGAGCGGGAGCCACAAACGATCACACCGTAGACTTGCCTTTCTATGGGTCTCGGTTATACTCGAAGTCTAGTTATTATTTAAATCTAAGTTATACATGGAAACTAGCAATACCCATATCACTAGACTATTCTTTGAATACAAAACTAATTATGGAAAAGGAGAAACATGCCCACAATGGTAAAATGGTAATTAATAGTGAAATTAGTAATCCAACATTCTAGAAGTTCAATTCTACTCTCCAATTGCTAAATTAGTTCAATAATAGGTCAGTTTTATAATTCAATGTAAAACCCCCAAATTAGACATAAACACTAGATTTTCCATGAATAATTTCTCAACAAAATTGGAAGATTCAAGCCTACTAGTTACTAATTAATGAAATCCACGCTTAGATTAGTCAAACCCATCAATTAATCTCACATTTAAGGCTAAAAAATCAATTAACACCATTTAAGTAGAACTCATCCTCTTTAACTAGTGTTCTAGGTTTTTTCCACCATTGATTCAACTTAAAAAGGTAAATAAAAGGGAAATAAGGTTAAATAGGCTTACCCTAAGAAGAAATCCCCGAAACTCTCCAAATCGCCCTAGAGATGCTCTGGGAGAGTATTTTTGGAATGGAGAATGAAGGGTCTAACTTATCACTACTTGATTCAACAAACAACTGGGGATATCTAACATGCATATCAGACTCGGTCTCCTATGTAGCCTCCTCAACAGGATGATGCTTCCATTTCACCTTCACCGAAGCTATCTCTTTGGACCTCAGCTTCCTCACCTATCTGTCTAAAATTGCTATAGGCTCTTCCTCATAAGATAGATTCTCATCCAGTAACACCAAATCCCAACGAATGACATAAGACCCATATGAATGGTATTTCTTCAGGATAGAAATGTGGAAAACTGAATGAACACCCGACATGCCTGGTGGCAAAGCCAACTCATAAGCAACAACACTAATACGATGAAGAATCTCAAATGGACCAATGTATCTCGGGATCAACTTTCCCCTCTTCCCAAATTGCATCACACCCTTCATGGGTGATATCTTCTGAAGAACCTGCTCACCTTCCATAAACTCTAGATCTCGGTCCTTCTAGTCCGCATACATCTTTTTCCCACTCTGAGCTGCCAAAAGCTTTTCCTAAATAAGATTCACCTTGTCTAAAGACTCTCTTAACAAATTTGTACCCCATGGTCGAACCTCAAAGGCATCAAACTATCTAATAGGAGAATGATACTTACTACTATATAAAGCCTTAAATGGCACCATATCAATGCTGGAATGATAGCTATTGTTGTACACAAACTCTGCTAGGGGTAAGAACTGGTCCGAATGGACACCAAAGTCAAGAACACATGCTCTAAACATATCCTCGAGTACCTGAATAGTCCTCTCAAACTATCCATCGGTTGGAGATGAAAAACTATACTAAGATCCAAACGAGTACTTAACTCTGCCTCTAACGTCAGCTAGAAATGGGAGGTAAACTGAGGACCTTGATCAAAGATGATAGAAAAAGGGATGTTGTGCAATCGCACAACCTCACAGATGTAAATCCTAGACAACTTCTCTGCATTATAAGTAACCTGAACCAAAATGAAGTGCGCGGATTTGGTAAGCCTATCCACAATGACCCAAACTAAATCAAACTTGCCCAAGGTCTTTAGAAAATCTACCACAAAATCCATGGCAATCCTCTCACACTTCCACTTGGGAATGGGCATCCTATAAAGCACACCACTAGGTCTATAGTGCTCTTACTTAACTTGTTGACAATTCCCACACTGGGTAATGAAATCTACAATATCTCTCTTCATCCGACCCCACCAGTAGTGCTGTCTCAAGTCATGAATTTGTAAATACCTCATAATGGGCCTCGTATAGATAATGCCTCCAAATTTTAAAAGTGAAGACCATTGCTAACAACTCCAAATAATGAGTACGGTATTTATTCTCGTGGATCTTCAACTGTCTGGAAGCATAGGCAATGACCTTTCCCTCTTGCATCAACACAATGCCTAAACCAACACATGATGCATTATAATAGATAGAGTAATCCTTACCCTCCACGTGTAATGCCAAGATCAGAGACGTAGTCAATAGAGTCTTGAGATTTTGAATGCTATCTTCACAAGTATTGGACCACTGAAAAAGAACATCCTTCTCGAGTCAATTTAGTCAGGTGAGACATAATAGAAGCAAATACTTTCACAAACCGGTGATAGTTATTGGCCAACCCCACGAAGCTACGAATCTCAACCATAGTAGTGGGCCTCGCCCAATCCCTAACAACCTTAATCTTCTTGGGATCAACTATAATACCATCCTTTGACACTATGCGGCCTAAGAATGCCACAGAATCAAGCCAAAACTCACACTTTGAGAATTTGGCATAAAGCTCTTTATCTCTCTCAACAATCCAAGGACAATCCTCAAAGGACGCTCATGCTCTTCTTTACTCTTCGAATACACCAAGATTTCATCGATAAAGACAATTATGAAAGAATCCAAGTATGGCTTAACAATGCCATTCATCAAGTCCATGAAATTTGCCGAGACCTTTGTAAGCCCAAAAGACATCACAAGGAACTCATAATGACCATAACGAGTCCTAAAGGTCGTATTCATAATATCTTTGGCCCGAATCTTCAACCGGTGATAGACTGACCTCAAATAAATCTTCGAAAATACCTAAGTACCCTGAAGTTGGTCGAATAAGTCATCAATATGAGGAATCGAGTACTTATTATGAATGGTGACCTTGTTCAACTGATAGTAATATATGCACATTCTCATCGTACCATATTTTTCTTCACAAATAACATGGGAGCACCCCAAGGGGAGACACTTTCCCCAATTGGCTCATAAAACTATACCATATAATTTAAAAATCTCATCACTTAATATCAAAACCCTGCTATCTTTTACTGCCACCTACACACATATTTCTACGATAAAGAATATGTATCACTTGCCTTTAAATGATAAAACTCATCCCATCTCACGATCTTCCTAAATGATTCAATCCTTATGGAGAAGTTTGGCTTACTAGTTTAGGCATGACATTTTGCGCCCCTTTTCTTTAAATGCTTCCTAAAACAAAGCTTTTGGTAACCTAACTCCGGAAATCCATTTCCCTTATCAATATTATGGGATTTCCCTTAATTATTTGAGCCTGAAAGTACCTCTTTTTAAGTCGCCTATTCATATATCTTTTATGTTATGATATCACGCACGCTACAAGACCTAAGAGTGTTGGGTATGCATGTAGCTAAGAAATGGTTGGTTATTGGATTATATTTCATATGAAATTGAATGTAACTATAGTTTCATTTGCCACCTTCCACTTCTATTATTCATTTACAGTCTATATACACATGTAAGACATACTTTCTCTATCAATGATAACTAATGGATCATAAGCACAAGCATAACTATTCTCAATAAAATTATCAACATACTTGGTTAGTTGCGTAACTCTGAATAACATCGGGACCTTCTATCCCCCCTAACTCATCTTCGGGCATCTATATACTCTATGACCTCTGCTTCCACACCAATAACACTCTTCAACATCACCCAGAAATTTACCATAATGCACTTGTCCACCCTGATGGCATAGCGACTAAAATACCTCGGGGAATTCTCTACCCTATGGCCCAAGGCTCCGTATCCAGAACATAATTCAATATTGGTAAACATGTCAGTCATTCCTCCTTTAACATTGCTGACAACGTGATCTGCTACTTCCAATATCTCCTTGTACTTGCCTGAATTCTACTCGGAAGCTTCGATCTGACACATCTCGCAATACAAATCTTTCGTTACCTACCTCCATTACAAACCTTCTAGTTTGTCTACTGGTTATTTCTTCCTCACCTTTGCTCACTCTTTGCAAGCCTTGATTAACCGACTTCTATGATAATGGGCTTCTTGGCCTCTCAAAAGGCATAACTTGTGAGGGTATCTAATCATGACCTTGCTTTAGATAGATGACTGAGGGCACTACTGCATACATAGTACCACTCACATCTAACTCAACTGAAAATGACCGCTGCATGAATAATTTTGGTATTGTGCGGGCCCTCCTATAATCTGGCAACATCACTGGAATTGATAGTACTCGGAAGGGCAATTCTTCTAGGGTCTCATATGGCTCTTCTTCCATAAATGGGTCCTCATCCATATACGGATCTTCTTCCATAGACGTATCTTCTTCCATATAATAACTCATATTTCCTTCTAGTGTCCTTATGGTCCTTAGATCCATATTAACGAGTGGCAATTGGCTGGTACCTTCATTCACATTTCTGCTATTTTCCTGCTAACTGTACTTTCCTTTGATTTTGGCATTACTAAAAAAGAGAACCAAGGTGAGAAGATAGGAATTCAATTACTTTCAACTTTGCTTCTAACGCATGATCTAGATTTCAAGAAAGGTAACATCCTAAATGCCATGTAGCCTCCTATTTATAAGTGTGGCGTACAACACACCCATAAGCAAGACTCTACTAGACATGGCTTGTAGACATCCCTAGGACTAACCTGCTCTGATATAAAGTTTGTCACATCCCAACCTTGGGGGGTGTGGCCAACACCCAGTGCCCTAAGCCCCGATCATACCAATCCTGATACCAGAGACATGCTCAACAACACATAGGCTGACAAGGCCTCTGATAAATAATTCTCTAAACAAAGACACGATTACCTACAGGTAGAAAAGCCCAACCTATACATATATATATACAACAAGGCCGGCGAGGTCGACATAAACACAACAAGTATACTGAAGAGGCCGACAAGGCCACACAAGACCATAATACATAACATTACTATCTACAAGCCTCTAAGAGTGTGTCAAAAATATCTGGTGGGGACAGGGCCCCGCTATACCCAACTATATACATATATGCAACCATCATACTTATCAACTCACTAGATAGCTCCAAAAGAAAGAAACGTGACAACCTTCAGTTGAGTTGAGTCACCTACCGTGAGGAATTATCTGCATCCCTATCTGTACATGTGGGCATGAAATGCAGTGTCCCAAAAAAGGTACATCCGTACGAAAGATGTATTGAATATGTAAGGCAGACAACAAATATGAACAAAAGATATAACATAAGAGATATGGGTACGAAGTCAACTTGAAACTGAATAGTCTCTGAGGGCATACCCTGTTACAATCATGAATATATATGCATATATGTAAAAATCTAGCCACTCATCGAGGCCATGTGTATATAATATAGTATCAAGCCACTCTATGGGGCAAATCATATCATGTCATATCATACCCGGCCTTGTAGAGGACTCGGTTATACCCGACTAAGATATGGGACTCGGTAATACCAAAATGAATTGTAGTGGTGTGCCCAAATATGTGTCATACCCAAATGACTATAGCACGACTCGGTAAGAAAATAGATTCATATATAAGTGCAATGCAATCAATGAATCTGAAGGGCCTTATGGATCTAACCGGAGTGACTCAATGTCGTTATCCGCCAATTATTATTATGTAACTGTGTTTGTATCAATTTTCCAAGAATATTAAGGATCATAAGAAGATATTAGATTCAAGAAAATCAAAACAGGAAATTTCCCTGACAAAGAAAAATAGTAAGAGCCATGAAACATATATCAACATGAAACAATGAAGTTCACAAGCTTTAATCTCAAGAATATAGTTCTTTTTTGAAGGGACGTTGTTACTGTTATGTTTATTCATCGATCATGGCAAAAGAATGAAGGGGTAAGATTTAACATACCTTTGTTTCTTGAACACTGCTAGCTTGCACTTCTCCGGCCGCCCTTCGAACGATATCCTACGTATTAGAGATGTTTCAGATCAATCATGGTCCAAGTTCAATATATTCTATCACAACAATTCTTCATTGTAACCCCTACTAATCACCACCATGCTATCCATGTATTCACGATTCCATTCAATAGCTTAAATATTACCAAAAATTAGGCCAACATAAGTTAACATCAACAAGAACAACCTTTACATATTTTCTAGCCATTTCTCCTTGTAGCTTGTAGTTCTGTTATTAAGACCTACACTTTATACAAGAAAAACAACAACATCTACAATATAATCAAGTTACATCCCATAATTTTTTGTCATAACAAGTCATATACTCAGCCTCCAAACCATCCAAAATCAAGACAATGACATCCTTTGCCATTTAGAGTTCTAACTTGTAGATTCTCAACCCAAACACTTAACACATGAATAAGCTTAGACACAAGAAAGGGAGTTTTAGTAATACCTTTCACAACAAATATAACTTTGTACCCAGTCTTCTTAGCATAAAGAACAACCCTCAAGTGCATAACAACTCCATAAAAGTGTTCTCCTTCACTTATCCTAGCTTTTGGATGAAGAATTGTGATGTAACCCCCTTGAAATCACTTTGAAACCATGGAAATATGTTGGGAGGTTTAGCGAGAGATTAGGGAAAGGTTTGGTTGAAAAATGGCCAAAAATGGCCATAAAATCATTTAAACCCGAAATTCTACATCCAAAAGCTAGGATAAGTGAAGGAGAACACTTATCAGAGCTTGGTATCAGAGCTTATAAAAGGAATAGATTTATAAACAATGAAAACACATCCATCATTTATTAAAGTTAATTTGTTAAATAAAATGTTATGGAAATGTTATGAGATGAAACGTCTTTTGATAACATGGAGGAGAGAAAATGAGATTATAATGGACTTTCAAGATAAATTGTTAGCAACAAAACGAAGAAAAAATATAACTTATGAAAAAGAAATAGAAAAATATCATGAAAATGAGATAGAAGAAATTAAAACACACACAGAAGATGTTGTAGCATAGAAGGACAGTAGAGATAAATACAAGAATAAATGAACAAAACATTATGATATTAGATTTAGAAGCAGATCTACTAATGGAAATAGAACACTATGGATGAAAAAAGACTAATGGAACAACAAAATAAGTTAAGAGAACTTAGAATGATAGCAGAAAAACCCCTTACATTTAATAGGGATATAAACCAACATTTAGTAAGTTGTAGAATAAGTATAGATCTAATAGAAGAAAAAGATCAACGTTTACAATAAAATTCTAAACAAATATATGAATAGGAAGAAACTATTAAAGAACTAAGAAATAGAATAGCATTAAAAGATGAAAAGTTGAGACAAAAAGAAGAAGAGAATATGAGACTAAGAGAAGAAAAATTATGAGAAATAATCAGGAAAGATAATGAATTAAAAGACATGAAAGATGTTATAGAAGAACAATATAAGTACATCAACCTATTTAAATATGGATAAAGGAAAAGAGATAATAGAAGATTCTAAAGAAACATATTACCAGATGAATACATATGAAGGAGGAACAATACAAACATTAAGATTTAAGGCGAAACATATCGAAGAGATGGAGAATATTTAAAACAATACAAACATTAAGATTTAAGATTGAAGAGGAGTAAAACTATTACTAGCTAAAATAGAAACATACTTTGGAGGAGTAGAATTTACTATAAAAGCATACTTTCAGAAAAACGTAGATACACCTATACAAATATACATATTAGATGATAGGATATTAGGAAATTTACAAGATGCTTTAATATCAGTAATAAAAGGAAATTTAATATATCAAAAACTAAAATTTACCAGACTTTAGTATATCATTAAAAGATGAGCACAAAGACTTAGCCTTAACACTATATTACAAACTAGATAGAATAACAATGCCACCCGGAAGTAAAGTTATAAGTATTGAAACAAATATGATATATTCCCTAACCGAAAACCACTATGTAAAGAAACAATATGAAATAAATATATTAGTACCAAGAATGTACCAAGAAATATTAGAACAAATAGAACATAAAGAAAATTCCAAGATAACTATACCAGAAGAAATATAAATGGATTTTAATACCAGAGCCCTGACACCATAAAAAAGATTAATACCAAAAATAGAAGGATCTAGACTGAGTATTACAAAAGAACCAATAATGTCACGACAAACTAGCGTTATACAACCTAGAATATTAGATTTAATAAATATAAACACAAATAGATTAAAAATTAAGGTAATAATATTTAAAGGTATGATAACAACAAATTGTATAGCTGAAATAAATACCGGAGATATTAAAAGTTTTATACATATAAGTAAGATTAATGAAAATGATTGTGATTTAATAGACCCCACAAACTTATAATTATCCTGAAAATGAAAGAGAAATAATAATTATCAAAAGTATTAATTTAAGATTCAAAATCCAAGATTTAGAATATAATATAGGAGTAATAGAATATGACAGTTTCAATGAACTACTTTTGGAAAGTGACTTTTTAACCGTGATAAATTATAAGATAAATAATAACGGAAGTGAAATAAATGATCAAGAAAACATGATTCGTAAATAAAGTATGAATATACAAAGAGAAATAATAGTGAAAAAACAGAAATTAAAGGTAATAAAGATAGCTTTATTAGAAGAGATATTTTCCCAACTAAAATATTTAAAATACAAGGCAAAAATAAAATAAAATTAGAAGAAAAGATAAAACAATTAGAACAACAATGTGATAAATTTGATAAAATGTGGATAGATATGGGAAACGGATGGAGGAAACGACTAAATAATCCTGACTAACCCTACAAAAAAATAAACTAGTTATGGGAAGAAATAATAGTAAAAGAAAAAATGAAAAATACATTGATAATAATGGATGAAATAAAAGAAATTCAAACCCAAATACAATAAGTGATAAGAGAAGAATTGACTAACCTATGGAATGTATCTGAAATACCAACATTTAAGATAATATTAGAAAACTTAATATGTTAATAGAAGACAAAAATAAAGGTAAAAAGTAGCAGGAGATAATGAACCAAGTACAAGTAAAGAAAATATAATAGTTAGTACTACTACTCAACAATCCAGAATTAGTACCAATAGATACGTGGAGAAGAAGTAATGAACCTATAATGGTAGATATTAGTAAAATAAAACTAAAATTATCCAAAAAAGTAGAAAAAACATTGGATAGTATAGCGATATTAAATAAAAAAGGACAATTTTAATGGAAAAATAAGAACCTAGTGTACCTAGTGTACTTACGTTTTAAAAAAATTATGGAATAGAAAAATAAAGATACAAGTATGAACCTATAAGGACAATGACACCAAAAGAAGATAAAAATTCAAAAGAAGAAAACATCTACTTAAAAGACACAGAAAAAACAACCTATGAATATTTAAACCTAAAACTAGATAAACAAGAACAACAAATATGTGAGTTAAAAACAGAGAATACAAAATTGAGATTACATAATAACGAAGAATGATATGATAAATATAAAAAATATAAACACAAATTTAAAGATACGAAGAAAACATTAAAGAAAACCAAGGTAGAATTAAAACAAACAAAAGAAGAATTAAATGAGGTAAACCAAGAATTAGAAGAATTAGAAGAATTAAAAGAAGAAATACAAATCCTTAGAGAACAAATAAGAAGATTAAAAGGAAAAAAAAGTAAGGAAAAATACTAAAACAAGTGATGAAAGTACAACTAGTAGTAACAAAAAAACTGATAGTGACTCAGACAAAGATAGCAATGATAAATTAGATATCCAAGAAATACAAGTAGTAGAATTTATAGAAGAAGTAGAGAATGAAGAAAACTCAGAAATAGTAAAAGAAAACAACCAAATAATGGAAGCTTTACAAAATATGAAAAGAGTAAATGCAATCATAGAAGAAGAACATGAAAGTGATGTAGAAGATGAATTTAATAGACCTATAGAAACAGAAATAGAAACAGATGATGTAGTAAATGAAGATGCAAATGATTATCCTGAATAAGAACTAGTAGACCATATTTTAGAAATAATAACAAGAAAACAAACTAGATTACCAAACTACATACCAGTAGGACAACAAGCTGAATTTAAAGAATTTGTATGATCAATGACACAAGGAGTAAACTACAATGGATATTTTTTAGACCTAGATAACATTTACGATGAACAAGAAATAGGAAAAAGGATAACTGGTTGGAATCTTGGAATGTATATAGGATTAATGAACTCTACACAAACAGAAAACCTAGAATACATGTATGACTTAATATCTAAACATTAATTAAAAAAGTAGCATATTGGATAAAATCTATAGCATACCAATTAAGAGGAGAAGTACTTATCCATGCAACAAATTGGAAATCTATGTTAATAATATTTGATATTATACTAAAAAGAGAATTTTTAGGAGAAAGGTGGTTAGTAGCTAGAGAAAACGTACTTGCAGAAAGAAAAACTGAAATAGTAATAAATTTGAATAATATGAAATGTTGCAAGATTAATAAATTACCAGAATATACAATTAGTTTTAGTAAGTTCTTTTATGAAGCAAGATTCTTACCACAAGAAGGTTTAATATATCAACAACTTTATTATGACAACTTGCCAACACTTTATAATACTGAAGTATCAAAATAATATACCCAACTAGAACCAAAAGAAAACACATTAGGAGAAAGAATAAGAGTACTAAGAGCATACTTAATGAGAAAATGTGAAGAATTTAGAATGCAACAAAAGATTAAAAAAGATAAAAAAACTAGGATTAAGAGAAATATGTGGATTCACAAAAAGAAGACTAGTATTTGGATGTGATGATAAAGAAAAGAAAGGAAATGTAAGAAAAGTAATAAAATATATCAAACAAAGAAATATAGGAGAAATAATAATTATAAAAATTATAATAACAAACCAAATTATAATAACAAACAACCTTATTACAAACCCTATAGGAAAAAGATATTTAAAAGATATAAAAATACCCCTGAAACCAGGAAGAAATTTAGATACAAGAGAAAATTTAGAAAAAGAAAATATGTAAAACTCGTAGAAGCAGAAAAATTTAAAGAATGTAAATGCTGGAATTGTAATGAAAAAGGACATTATGTTAATAAATGGCCAAAGCTAAGAAAAAAGGAGTAAACTATATAAATACGACACAATTTATAATGAGTTTACAAAAAATTAGAGAAGATAATGATAAATGGTATGAATACGAAGACTTTTATGTCAGTCAAACTGATGAAGAAAGTGAATCGGAATTAGAAAATGTTAACTTTATTAACCAACACTCAGATAGTGAAAGTAGTTATGAGTAAATGAACGTACAAGAAAAAGAAAAAAGAAAATTATTAGAAGAAAGAAATTATTGGATACAATGTGAACGACATGTTCGCTATAAGCTTGTTACAACTACAACTACAAGTGAAACATGAAATAAATATTATAATGATAGATATAACAAGGTTACTAAAAACCTTAGTAGAATAAGAGAAAGATTAAGTGAGATAAATTGACAACTTATTAGAATAAGAAGGAGTATAGAAGAAATAATGGAAGATGAAAACATTCGCTAAGAGGTAAGAGAATTAGAACAAGATGAAAATCTCCAACAAAGATTAAGAGAAATGGATATCAGACAAAATACTAATACCTAATAAAATGGTAACAATCTACCTAGAAGCCCAAATAGAATCTAATCCTAACAAAATGATAAAACAAAAAATATTTATTGATAGCGGAGCAGATTTATGCTTATCTAGAAAAGATGTATTAGAATCACACAGATGAAAAAGAACCAGATCACATAGAGCAAGAGTATCGGGATTTAATGAACAATCAAAAGAATTAGATATAGTAGTAGAAAATATGAGAATTGTATTAGGAAAGACAATATTCAGATTACCAATAATATATCAATTAGATAATATGAAACAACATGTATTATTAGGAAACAATTTCTTTGATTACTTTAAAACACAAGTTATATAGCAATACATTTAGCCTACAAACACCTTGTAATAAATGGATAGTATTAAAAAGAATATTACCAATACATACATTAAGATTATGTACTATAAAAACCGATAGGAATAATAACCTACAACTATTAAAAGAAAAATATCTTAATATACTAAAAAAGAACTTTGGAGAAAATCCAATTCAACTATGGGAAAAAGAAAAAATATATGCAGAAATTAAGTTAATAAATCCAATGATATAGTTAGATCCAAACCTATTATATATAGTCCAACAGATCAAAAAGAATTTGAACCCAAATAAAAGAATTATTAGAAATAAAAATGATACAAGAAAGTAAAAGCCCACATAGTAGCCCAACCTTTTTAGTAAGGAAACATAGTGAACAAAAAAGAGGAAAACTAGAATGGTAATTGATTATGGAGAACTAAATAAAAAGACAATATTTGATGGATATTTTTTATCATATAAAAGAAACCTTAATAACAGATTAGGAAATAAAAAATGGTTTAGTAAGTTTGATAGTAAAAGTGGATTTTGGTAAATAAAACTAACAAAGGAATCAAAATCTTTAATATCCTTTAGTGCCCCTCAAGGACACTATGAATGGAATGTACTACCATTTGGATTAAAGAATGCACCACAAATATTTCAAAGAAGAATGGATCAAGTGTTCAGAAAATTAACAGAATTTTATATAGTATATGTTGACGACATATTAATATTTAGTGATAATCTAGACAATCATATAAAACATTTAGAAGAATTTATAAAAACTGTAAGACAACACAAAATATTATTATCTGAAAAGAAATCTGGAATTTTAAAAACAATATCGAATATTTAGGATATATTATAGATAATGAAGGATTACAACTACAAGAACACATAGTAACGAAGATAAAGAATTTCAAATAAAAATTAGAAAGTAAAAAAGAAGTACAACAATTCTTAGGAGTAATAAATTATGCTTCAGACCATATAAAAGATTTACCACTCCTAAGAAAACAATTACAAGAATTAACAAGGAAAAACATAACCTTTGAATGGAAAGAAGAACATACTAAAGTTTTAAAAGAAATCAAGGAAAAAGTAAAAGCATTACCAAAACATAGAATACCAACGGAAAAAGATCAACTAAAACTTTTTACTGATGCTAGTGATATATGATGGGGAGCAGTCCTCACAGCATATGATAAAGATAAAGAGAAACCACTAATTTGTGGATATGGAGGTGGAACATGGAAACCAAATGAGAAAAATTATCATATTAATGAAAAATAATTATTAGTAGTAAAATGTGGAATAAAAAGATTTCATTACCGTTTATTACCAGTAAAATTTGTTGTTAGAACTGACAACACACAAGTAAAAGCTTTTATTACAAACAAGGCAGATCCTTTACCAGAATTGAATAAAAGGAGGAAATGACAATTATTCTTTTGTTGTTATGATTTTATTGTTAAGAATATGTCCGGAACTAAAAATATTTTAGCTGATTTTCTTAGCAGATATAACAATGTCGATCAACAGTGATAACCTTGAAGAATATATTACCAATGCCATGGATTCTATTATACAAACCAATGAAACCTTAATTTCCAGATTACAAGAAAATACCCAGCTTATAAACCAGCTCAGAGAATCCATACAACATTTAAAAATCCTGAGAATCTTACAAAATGAAACCCAGTCCAGATCACCTATAACTGAAAAGCCAAACAACCCTACTAAAAATTTAGCACCTTTTGTATCAAAACTTACAACTATGCCATCCTCAATACCATCCTATTCATCAACAATATCAATGGCTGACAAACTGAAATATACACCAGAATATATCAGTGCTTATGAGAAGAATAATAAATTTTATGATTATAAGACTAACCCTTATATTTTACGCAGTGCTAAACTGAGAAAGTATCCCAGATTCTTGTGCAGTGAACATGCTAACTCGGACATAATATCAAAATTATTCATTTATGGTTTTATTGATAAACTAATAGTGGATGAGAACATGTACAACATTTCCAGATTACCAAGTATTAATGACAAATCTACAACACTCATGATGAAATCATTTGGAAAAGGAGTTTATGGAATACAAGTATTTGATGCATCAACCGACTTAACAGGAAAACCTATTATGATATGCCAGATATTCAAAACTGGAAGAAATAGTAATATCAGCGGAGATGATGAGAATTTGAACATGAAAATACCATGCACCTTGGAGAAATTCCAAGAGTGGCTCAGTACAAAAAGAACATTTGGATTATTAACATTGAAAAACAGGATAGAAAACATGCTACGAGCTAGAAAAACATCCATTATTGGAAGCTCTAAAGGTGGGAAGTGGAAGAAATTATTACCATGTACTATGACAATGACATCCAATCACAAGATACTATGGAACTAACAGGTTTACATGACAAGATCATAAATTTAAAGAACAAACATGCAAAGGAGACTATTGACCAATACCAGAGGTCAATTGGACAAACAAAAAGGCCCGTACTATACTAAAAATACTACTACTACCAGTACAATAAAAAAAGAAGGAAGTTATGATCCTTTTGCATAAGGATGTAAAAAATTAATAAACTGATAGGGATCATGTAGTCTTTACTACTTGAAGCCCAATTTACTACTATGGCAGGGAGCATGTAGTTTTACTACTTGCAGCCAAATTTACTACTCTGGCAGGGACCATGTAATTTTATTACTTGGAGCCTAATGTATTACCATGTATTACTACGTATTACCATGTATTACAAACCATATCACTCAAAGACAAAAGACATTGTCAAGAAAATGACAAGGAAGACATTAGCAAGAAATCTGATGGAGATATCAAAGAATACCAAGAAGATATTATCAAGAAGAACATCTGGAAAGCATTTATCAAAAGCAACCAAACAAAGGAATGAAAAAGAGAAAGAGACAAATTTGAAAAAGATTACAACAAGATAAAAACTTTGGAAAAATCGGCAATCATAGTAGACAAAGAACTGTAGCATTTTAGACTTTTGAAAAAGTTGTTAGTGTTAACTTTATGACTTTTGAAAAAGTATTTTTGTCATTTTATAATCATGTATCAGCCGATGTTATATATATAAAGAGCCTCTTATAAACATTTTGATCATCCAAAAAATTCCAATACAAAACTTCGATTGAAAAACTCTCTATGTCTAGCTAAACCCCCTCTTTAGTCTATAATCCAGATCAATTATAATATCATAATACCAGATATAAATCACTTGCAAAGATTATTATTAGAACCATATTAGTTCATAAACCTACATCTTTATAGGAATCTCAGAAAGAGTCTGTTGAGAAACTCCCAAGCAACTAGGCCATTTATCCCATGAATTTAGTGAAGAAAAGGGAGCTGAGAGCCAGGGTGGGTCGAGATCTCCGGTGATTTGAAATTCTACTAAGAGGTATGGTTTTTAGACTATATGTTTTTAATTATGATTTTGATAAGTGTTAAACTCTGTAGTTTTGATGTTCATATTGATTAAAGATTATAGACTTTTATATAAAAAATGAATTTTGTGTTAATACTACCTGTTTCCTTACTACATGCTTATTATTTGATAAACTTAGATAAGACTTTATTAATATACCATCTATATTCCTACCCTCTTCAGGGTTATTAGATGAAGAAAAGATCCGCATGAGAATTGGTCAGCCACTGACTAAATTGACGGTCCAATTTGATGGTCCGTGCAATTTTGTATGGTCCGTCAATTAGGACCGTACAATATATCCTAAAAAATATGGTGGGGATACCATTTTGACGGTTCGTACAATTTTGTACGGTCAGTCCTTTTGGGCCGTAAAATTGGGATTCTGCAGATTTTGGTCGAAACATATTTTCTTTTATCTGTTTAACTTCTATACACTCCGACACCTCCGTAGACAACCTATAAACCCGCATTATCCTTCCATAATGTCACATATCCTCTTGAAATGCCATTATAAATCGGCAACACGATGAAATATGAAACTACAAGGCATAACAAGACCATCAATTTGTCTAGAAAATTTTAAGTTTCAGTTATGAGTTTGATAGTCCAAATTGATGGACCATACAAAATTGTACGGACCGTCAAAATAGACCGTACATTTGGGCGGTGCAATTTTTTTCGAGTTTAAATTGATTTCTTCAAATTGGGGACCTCATTTTCACCAAGAACAAACCCTAAAACATTCCCCAAACCCTCTCTAAGTCTCTCCATCAACTTGGAGCCAAAATTAAAGGCAAAACACCCATGATCAACGTAAAGAATCCTCGGGCTATAATTAATTTCACTCCATTCATGTTGTGCTGACTTTGAGAACGACTTTGTGTTGGAATAAGTTTTAGACCAGGGAGGTTTCTTGGAGTATTTAAGGTGAGTTTCATCTCCCCTAGTATAATCTTAAATTGGTATACGTATTACATCAAATTTTGGGGAGAATTCCTGAAGAATTTAGTGACTATGAAGTTTAAGGTTAAGCTATGTTATATGGGATGTCCTCACATGCTTTAAGCTACTAATTGGAGTTATAAAAGTATGGACATCTTTGTAGAAAGAACTAGGAGCAAAGGTGAAGGTTGTTGGTCGGAGATATGTCGAATTTGACCTAGAAACAACCCTTTGAAGTATTGCACCAAAGTTGTTTGACGAATTATCTAAATAAGAAATTCTATAAGATTAAGCTTAATATTGATACAAGTCCTTTATATGATGTATATAAGCGTCCATAATGCGTACGAGGCTTCAAAGGACATAACTAACTCCTTCTATAAGGTATGTAAGGCTATCTCCTTCTTTCAAAAACATGAAATCCAAAGTGTTTACAATTTTCAAAAGAAATGATGAAAGCCTCATTCTATTCATATATCGTCTATCCCTTGTCGGGAGTTGTTCATTGTTGTTGTTGTATTCATAATCATTGATTGGTTGATTTTTTGTCCATAATATCCTAATTCTCCAAAAAGGAATGTCCAAAGATATAATCATCAAGTCGACCAAGAGTCGTTCCAAAGTAAAGTCAAAAGTTTTGAATTTTAAAAAGGCCATAAGTGCCATTATTGTCATAACACAGTATCCACACCACCGAACCTATGCCGGTGAGCAGTTATATATATATATATAGTAATTACACCATCATTGCAACCAGTCGGTAGGAAATTGTACATGTACATTAGACACACTCGCGTCGCGCTATACTCGGCTGGGCTAGGCATGTATATGTGTATCCATACATACACCTCAGAGTATACCTGAGGGAAGTGCCATATTATATCTCGGGTTATAACCCGATGGTAGATTACAAACCACGGTTGCTATACACAAAGTTCATTACAGTTTCAGAGTTTCATTGTTTGCCCCACAAGGCACAAAGGTTTTCAGAGTTTCATTATTCGCCACACAAGGCACACAGGTTATCAGAGTATCATATTGCTTTTATGCATTTCTTTACAACTTACATTTTTATATTGCTATTTATGATTTACGCGGTACATTTCTTTTATACTAACGTCCCTTTTGCTGGAGGCGCTGTGTGTTCATGACACAATTTTTTATAGGGGCACTGCCATATCACCTCAGTAGGAGATGTCATGTCAAATTATCAATAAGTATGCGTCACCCTTTCCGAAGCTTCCTGATCACACACTGATTATATTTTGCATAGTTATATACATAGTAGGTAGGTCGGGGCCCTGTCCTAACCATATAATAGCACAAGTACTCATAGAGACTTATAGACTTGTCTAGTATGTGTAGTTGTTGATGTATGGCTTTGTAGACCAGGTTTTCATTTGTTGACTCGAGTTACGACATTGTCAGTCCTGTTTATATACATATGTTGGGTTGACCCCTCTTTGTTCACCCTTAAAGGTTGTATTATAGTTTGCCTTATAGATTCTGGCCTTATCGGCCGGACGTTTTACTCGTACAGAAGCCTGGACATCAGAGTGGTATGCTAGGGCCGCATGGTACCGAGTGCCGGCGACACCCCCTAGTTTGGGGTGTGATAAACTTGGTATTATAGCAGGTCAGGCCTAGAGAGTATGTGAGTTGTATCTAGTAAAGTCTTATTTATGGGTGTGTTGTGCACCACACTTATAAGCTAGAGACTTTCGGGAATTTACGGATGGTTACAGTTCTTTCACTTCATAAATCATGCTACAGAGCGAATTTACATGATTTTGAGTCTAATTCGTGCTCTATCCCATTTTTAGTCATGCAAGTGACCACGAAAGCTACTGCTAGTCATTGAGCCGGTGCTGATAGGGGTGAAGGTACTAGTAATGCCCCTCATAGCTAATTTGATAGAGTTGAAGCCTAGGGAGAGTCGCACTCCCACATATCACTTGTTCCTCCTTCATATGCAGAGATTAAATGAGGTGAAATACCTTGAGCACCTCAGGACACAGTACCTCTAGTTCTACAAAATCTGGTTCCCCCCAGTTCCTCCACCCGTCTTCAGAGTAGGGTGTGGTAAGTGTTGTGCATCTATTGGCATAGATAGTCTCTACACATTAGCGACAAATACGGGGTTCCACAGGTGTTGGGTATTTTGATGGTGTAGGATTTCCCAGACCCAAGAATTCCTTACATTGAGCCCCATAGTTTTTATTGGTACTGATCCGGGTGCAGACCCACAAAACTTTATTGATCAAATGTAGAGGGTATTGAAATTCATGCATGATTCGGATACGGGGGTAGTTGAGTTGGCCTCTTTTAGATTGCGAAATGTGGCTATCTTGTGGTATGAGGCTTAAGAGCGGTCCCGATGACTAGATGCAACTCTCGCAGTAGGGGAAAAGTTTGCAAATGTTTTTCTTGATCATTATTTCTCATTAGAGGTACGCGAGGACATGGTAGAGCGCTTCTTAAACCTCAAGCAGAGGGGCAAGATTGTTTGGGATTATAGTTTGTAGTTTGATTCCCTGGCCAGGTATGCCTCGAATTTCGTGGATATGATGAGGGATCAAGTTTATCTATTCGTATCAGGGTTGGATCTACATCTGATTGATGAGTGTATGACAACCTTCCTGAATAGGGATATGTCTATTGCCAGGATATAGGCCTATGTGGAGAGTGTTGAGGACCGCAAACGTCAGCTCTGGATGATAGAGATGCAAAGAGAACTGACTAAGAGGGCCAGGTTAGCTGGATCTTTCGGGGAAACATCAAGTAGTTCTAGACAGCAGTTTCCTAGGCATCCACCTCAATTTGCCAATAGTGCTCCATCTCAGTTTCAGGAGCCTAGATATGACAAATATGTTAAGTCGGGACCAGGGTAGAGTTTGAGAGCTTCAGGATTTCAGATACAAGGGGGTTCGAGTAAGATGATACCTCTATTATCGCCTTGTGGTCAGTGTGGTAGGACATATGCAGGACAATGTTGTCAGGGTATCAATGTATGTTACTGGTGTGGGAATCTTGACCATTATATGCGTTAGCAATTAAGTAGGGCTAGAGGTAGTGTAGCTCAGTCGATAGAGTCTACAATAGTATCCTCGTCAAGTGTACGCCACGAGTGGTGGGCCATAGACCCCAACAAGTAAAGGTAGAGGCCGAGGGGGAGCCTCCAGCTCAGGCGGTGCCCAAAACTACATTTATACTTTATTCGATCACCAGGATTAAGAGTCATCTCCGGATGTTGTCACAAGTATATTTGATGTGTTTAGTTATGATGTTTATGCTTTGATAGATCCGGGCTCTAATTTGTCCTATGTTACGCCCTTTGTTGCTAGCAGTTTGGATTTGAACCAGAGTTGTTGTCTAAGACATACAAAGTGGCTACACCGGTTGGTGAGACGATTGTAGCAAGACAAATTTATAGGACTTGTACCATGACCATTTGTAATTGTCATACGTTGGCTGATTTAGCCAAGCTACCTATGGTTGGGTTCGATGTTATTATGCTAATGGACTGGTTGGCTTCTTGTTACGTGAATGTTGATTACCAGACAAAGATTGTTAAATTCAGTTTTCCAAGCGAGCGACCCTTGAATGGAAAGGAAATTCAGCTACGCTTAAATGAAGGTTTATTTTCTACCGGAAGGCGAGAAAAAATGATTTCTAAAGGTTTTATTTGTCATTTGGTTTGGGTCAGGGATGCATATGCAGAACCTCTAACCCTTCAGTCTATTCCCGTAGTTAATGAGTTTCCTGATGTATTTCCGGATGAGCTTCCGAGCATCCCTCCAAAGTAGAAGATCGAGTTCACTATTGAAGTAGTTCTAGATATGTAGCCGATATCTACATCTCCTTACTAAATAGCTCCTGCCAAGCTGATGGAGTTGAAGGATCAGTAGAAGGATTTACTAGAAAAAAGTTTTATCAGGCCTAACACTTTGCCATAGGGCACGCCAATATTGTTTGTTCGCAAGAAGAATGGTTCGTTGAGGATGTGTATCAGTTACAAGAAGTTGAATAAGGTCACTATCAAGAACAAATATCCACTTCCAAGGATCGATGATTTATTCGATCACTCACAAGGTGCCAAGTATTTCGCAAAGATTGACTTGAGATCAAGATACCACCAGTTGAGGGTAAAGGAGAAATATTTCCCAAATCTAGCCTTTCGAACGCAGTATGGCCATTTTGAGTTTTGAGTGATGTCCTTTGGACTCACTAATGCACCAACAACCTTCATGGATTGAATGAATTAGGGTTTCAAGCCATTTTTAGATATCTTCGTGATCGTATTGATTGATGGTATTTTGGTATACTCGCGGATTGAGATAGATCATGCAGATCATCTCTGAGTGGTGTTACAAACATTCAAAGATCATAAGTTTATGCCAAGTTTTCTAAATGTGAGTTCTAGTTGAACTCTGTTGCCTTTCTAGGCCATATTGTCTCTTAAGAGGATATCAATGTGGATAATCAGAGGATTGAAGCCGTAAGGAATTAGATAAGGCCCATGACTCATACCGAAGTATGTAGCTTCTTGGGCCTAGCAGGATATTATCGAAGATTCATGGATGGTTTTTCTTTTATCTCCGCACCTATGACCAAGCTTACTCATAAGGCACCCAAGTTTCAGTGGTCAGACACGTGTGAGCGTAGTGTCCAGGAATTAAAGAACAAGTTGATATCCGCACATGTGTTGGCTCTTCCCTAAGGTACCGATGTGTATGTGGTTTAATGTGATGCCTCTATAGTTGGCCTTGGATGTGTTTTGATGCTCCACGAGAAGTTTATAACCTATGTTTCATGGCAGTTAAGGAAGAACGAGGTAAACTACCTGACCCATGATCTTGAGTTGGCGGCGTTAATCTTTGCCATGAAGATGTGACATCATTATTTGTATGGAGTCCATGTTGACATATTCACAGACCATAAGAGTTTACAGTATATATTTTGCCAGAAGGAGCTAAATTTAAGGCAATGAAGGTGGCTGGAACTATTAAAGGATTACAACATTGACATTTTATACCACCCCAGCAAGGCGAATGTCGTAGTTGATGCCTTAAGCCGCAAGTCTATGGGGAGTCTGGATGGTATTAAAGCCAACAAGTTAGAGATAACCAAAGGACTGTGTTGCCTAGCCAATTTAAATGTGCGACTATTAGATACGGATGATGGAGGTACGGTGGTGCAGAATACCACAGAATCATCCCTAACAGCAGAGGTGAAGGCAAGACAATTTTGATGACCTCGAGTTGGTCCAAATGAAAGAAGGTATTTCCCTATAAAAAAAGCTGATGTTGGAACTTACAGGAGATATAGTCCTTAGATACCAGGGTTGACTATATGTACTAGGTGTAGGAGAGCTCTGAGAGGAAATTATAGCTGCTGAGATCCACCAGTCCAGGTATTCCATTCATCATGGCTTTACAAAGATGTATCATGATATTTGACAGGTTTACTAGTGGAATGACATGAAAAAGGATATCGCAGTGTTTGTAGCTCAATGCTTGAATTGTCAGCAAGTTAATATCGAACATCAAAAGCCTAAGGGATTGATTCAAAATGTTGAAATCCTGACTTGGAAGTGGGAAATGATCAATATGAATTTTTTCACTGGTTTGCCCCATTTTTATCAGAAGTTTGATTCCATTTGGGTTATCATCGACATGCTTACGAATCGGCCCATTTTCTACCCGTTCACACTATTTTTTTGACTGAGGATTATGCCAAGCTATGTATTAAGGAAATAGTTCGATTGCATGGTATTTCGGTCTCCATCATATCCGAAAGGGGTGCTCAGTTTACAACTCATTCTTGGAAGTCATTTCAGAAAGGTTTAGGCACCTAAGAGAACTTTAGTATGACCTTCCATCCGTAGACCGATGGTCCGGTTGAGCGTATAATCTAGACACTTGAGGACATGATGCAGGCTTGTGTATTAGATTTCAAAGGTAGTTGGGATGATCATTTTCCCCTTATCGAGTTCGCCTACAATAATAGTTATCATTCCAGCATCAAGATAGCTCCGATAAGGCATTGTATAGATAGAAATGTAGATCCCTGATTGGCTAGTTTGAAGGGAGTGAAGTCGGGTTACTAGGTCCTGATTTTGTCCAGTAAGCAATGGAGAAGGTAAAGATAATCCAAAAGCGCTTATTGGCTGCCCAGAGTCAACAAAAATATTATTCGATCATTCGACGTCGCGATTTGGAATTCGTAGTTGATGATTGGGTATTCCTAAAGGTTTATCCAATGAAAGAGGTTATGAGGTTCGACAATAAAGGGCTACTCAGCCCCAGATACGTCAGAACATACAAAATTATTCGCAGGGTAGGTCGAGTAGCTTATGAGCTCAAACTATCCCTAAAATTGGAAGCAGTTCACCCGGTATTCCATGTATCGATGTTGCGTAAGTGCATATGAGATCCGTCCCATATTACTCCCATGGAGGATGTGCATATCACTTAGGATTTATCTTATAGAGAGACTCCTGTAGCCATTCTAGATCGCCAAGTTTGGAAATTGAGAACTAAGGAAGTTTCCTCCGTTAAGGTGTTGTGGAAGAATGACAATATAAAAGAAATAACTTGGGAGGCCAAAGAAGATATGAGATCCAGATATCCCTACTTATTTCATTCTTCAGGTTTATACCAACACTCGTGTGATACGGTCACCTTATTCTTACTTTATTTATCGACCTTAGTATATATTCCTTGTTTAGGTGATAATGTGGGGACAAATATGGTAGATGTATCTCAGAGTACAACAAAGGATAGTTATGGTGAGTTATGGCTAACCTTCTTTGAATTTGTCATATATAGACGGTCGTGTGAGGCCAAGTTGTTATTGTTTTGTTATTATGTTGCTCTGTGTGGCATTGGATATGTGTTTAGGTTTTTTAACATGTTTTGGATAGTCTTGTTTATAAAATAAACTCTACCGAACTTTTTAGAACTCTTGAGGGTTAATAATATTTTCAATATTCGCGGATGAATGTTCTTATGGGGGGAAGGATGTTACGTCTCGTAGTTTCACGTTTCGTCGTATCGTTAATTGATACCGATATTCCGGGAAGAGGTGTGACCTTACAGAAAGATAACTAAGGTTCACATCATGTTTATAGAAGTATCGGATTGTATAGAAGTTAAACAGATCAAAGAAAATATGTTTCGACAAAATCGAAAAGTTTCAAAATTTGACGTCCAAAATTGATGGATCGTACAATTTTGTATGGACCATCAATTTGGGAATTTGGGCCGTCAATTTGTCTTCAAAATTTTAAGTTTCAGTTTTGAGTTTTACGGTCCAAATTGACGACCGTACAAAATTGTACAGACAGTCAAAATGGATCGTACATTTGGGCGGTGCAATTTATTTTTTGGGTTTAAATTGATTTCTTCAAATTGGGGACATCATTTTCACCAAGAAAAAACCACAAAACATTCCCCAAACCATCTCCAAGGTTCTCCATCAACTTGGAGTAAAAAACAAAAGCAAAACACCCAAGATCAACGTAAAGTATCCTCGGGCTATCATTAATTTCACTCCCCTCGCGTTGTGCTGACTTTTGGAACGAGTTTGTGTTGGTATAAGCTTCCGACCAGGGATGTTTCGTGGAGTATTTAAGGTGATTTTCATCTCCCCTAGTCTAATATTAAATTGGTATACGTATTACATTGAATTTCGGGGAGAATTCTTGAAGAATTTAGTGACTATGAAGTTTAAGGTTAAGCTATGTTATATGGGCTATCCTCACATGCTTTAAGCTACTAGTTGGAGTTATAAAAGTACGGATATCCTGGTAGAAAGGAGTAGGAGAAAAGGTGAAGGTCGTTGGGCCGAGATATGTCGAATTTGACCTAGAAACAACCCTATGAAGTATTGCACCAAAGTTGTTTGACGAATTGTCTAAATAAGAACTTTTATAAGATTGAGATTAATATTGATACAAGACCTTTATATGATGTAGATAATCGTCCATAACGTGTACGAGGCTTCATGAAACATAAATAACTCCTTTGATAAGGTATGTAAGGCTATCCCCTTCTTTCAAAAGCATGAAATCCAAAGAGTTTACCGCTTTCAAAAGAAACTACGAAAGCCTCATTCTATTTGTATATCGTCTATCCCATATCGGGAGTTGTTCATTTTTTTGTTGTATTCATAATCATTGATTGGTTGATTGTTTGTCCATAATATCATAAGACTCCAAAAAAGAGTTTCCAAAGAGATAATCGTCAAGTCGATCAAGAGTCATTCCAAAGTAAAGTCAAAAGTTTTGAATACCAAAAGGCCATAAGTGTCATTGTTGTCACAGCACAATATCTACACCACCGAACCTATGCTGGTGCGCAGTTATATACATATATATACAGTAATTACACCACCATTGCAACCATCCGGTAGGAAGTTGTACATGTAAATCTTACACACCGCACCGCGCTATAGTCGATCGGGCTAGACACTTATATGTGCATCCATACATACACCTCAGAGTATACCTGAGGGAAGTGAAATATTACACCTCGGGTAAATGCCTAGGGCAGATTACAAACCACGGTTTCTATACACAGAGTTCATTATAGTTTCAGAGTTTCATTGTTCGCCCCATAGGGCAGGTAGGTTATCATAGTTTCATTGTTCGCCTCACAGACCACGCATGTTATCAGAGTATCATATTGCTTTTATGCCTTTCTTTACAGCTTACATTTTTATATTGCTATTCATGCTTTACATAATGGTACATTTCTTTCATACTGATACCCCTTTTATCGAGGGCGCTGTGTGTTCATGTCGCAAGTTCTGATGGGGGCTCTCCCAGACCACCTCAGTAGGAGCTATCAAGTCCAGCCGTTAGTAAGTAAGCTTCGCCCTTTCCGGAGCTTCCCGGTCACACATTGAGTATGTTTTGCTTAGTTATGTACATAGTGGGTAGTTCAGGCCCTGTCCTGCCATATAATAGCATAGGTACTCATAGAGGCTCATAGACTTGTCTAGTATATGCAGTTGTTGATATATGGCTTTGTCGACATCTTTTGTTGACTCAAGTTGCGACCTTGTCAGTCCTATTTATATGCATATGTTGGGTTGACCCCTCTTTGTTCACCCTCAGAGGTTGAATTACAGTTTGCCTTATAGATTGTGGCCTTGTCGGCCCTCTCATAGAATTGTTGTTCATGGTCTACTCTAATATAGCCTTATCAGTCGGACGTTCTACATATACAGAAGCTTGGTCATCAGAGTGGTACACTCAGGACAACATGGCACCAGGTTCCAGCAACACCCTCTAGTTTGGGGTATGACAGTAAGGATCATACTACTACGTTTGTCGTGTAGAACTTATGGGATGGCTATTGAAAGTTATAAAACTAGTTAGTAGGTGTGTAGTTAATGGTTATTGTTGTTGTTGTCATTATGAAGGTGGGGAATTAAAGGGTACGGGGAGATGTTGTCCGATTAATTATAGGTCGGGCTTGTCGCTCGATGTATGATTATTGTATTATTCATAGCTTGACGCTAGTATCATTATTATCTCTTGTAGATTGAGGCATGGACAGGTTTGTTCCCGACAATAGTAGGAGATTGACATTAAAGGTATGTAATAACTATCCTTTCTTTCTTGTCATGATTCTAAACCAATAATGGATTCCAAAAGAAGCATTCTATTCTTGCTATTATTTGTCCCTTATTAGGAGTACTTTCATGTCCTAGAGCTTTATCTTGTCATGTATTGACATGATTGGTATTCTGAGTTTGTTGTATACCTTATTCCTCCCAAATGGAGAGATTCGGAAGTACTAGTCATAGAGTCAACCAAATGTCATACGATATTAAAAGAATGAGTCTTATGAAGTATAAGAGCCAAGAGTGCTATAGTTATATAAGTAGATCATTGATTATAAGAATGGGTAGAGATTCCCGTAAGAAAGCGTACTCCTTAAGATATCAAACGGTAGGATTATAGACCACCTCTTTATATAAGTAATGTAATAGTTGAAGAAGTAATGTATAACATATAAGTGATTAAGCCTACAAATAATAGAGGGGGTTTATGACGTCCCTAAGAATAACATATCAAACTAGAAATATCGTAAAATATGTAGAACGATTAAGATTACAAGTATTAGTTGGGACTTACGATGATTGTCCCTAATAGCTAGCCTATCATAGAAAGGGCTAATGAAATCTTAATCTAGAAAGATGAGAAGTGAAATGAGAAGTGAAGAAAAGAAGATAATAAGAGGCCAATGTTCTCATAGTGAAAGGCCATGATTCTTTAGCTTGTTAATTGTCAGCTAGCCTTTGTATGTTGTGATAGAGGTTGTGTGAGTTATCCCCTGTCGGGAATCTATGTTTAGTTCTTACTTATTTTATGCTAATAGAAACAGTAAAGAGTTTATATAAACATTATTACTATTATTTACAAAGTTACTATATCATGGCATTATGGTTGGTCAGATCTCGGACTTATGGCTGGTTAGAGACTCCTCGGCTTTATGGTTGGTGAGAGATACAGTTTCCTTTAGGGCTATGCATTTGCCTTTGGGTCTATACATGTATGCGCATTTCCTTCGGGACTATACAGAGATATAATTTTCCTTTGGGTCTATTTACGTTTGCCTTCGGGGCTATGCACTACCATCGGGCCATTCATGTTTCCTTCGGGTCAATGCACTTACACACCGGACCCCATGTGGTTATTTTCAACATTGCATTCATGATGTGAGACAGAGATAGGTTGATGAGTTTCCAGATTATCATTGACTCCTCAGTTTACATTTAGAATATCATGTCTATCAATTTAGTTTCAGTTTCAGTTATTCCGTTATTATCTGCCTTACATACTTGTTACAATTCTTTGTACTGGCGTCCCATTGTTGGGGCACTGTATTTCATGCATGTAGGTTTAGGTAAATAGATTGATGAGCCCTGTAGGTAGACATGGTAGATATTCAAAGAAGGATTGGTAACTCCATTTCATCCGGAGTGCACCCGAGTCTAGTTGTAAAGTTATCAGATCATGTTTGTAGATTCATGGGTAGGCCAGGGCCCTGTCCTGACCAAATGATGTCAGTCACTCCTAGAGGCTTTGTAGACATATGTTGATATGTACCGTATGTTGTGTGCACCTGTCGGCCCTTGTTTATGTTTCCTTGAGTTGTTCCGTTGTAGAAGATCATAGTGGCTTTGTCGGACCAAGATATTAAACCTGAGATATCATGCTTAGTTTACATATTGGCCTTATCGGCCCAAATTGTTTATTGGGTTTCCAGAGCTCACAAGTTACAGATGGTACGTTCGTGGTCAAGTAAGGCACCAGGTGCCACCAATGCCTCCTCGTGTTTGGTGCGTAACAGGCACCTACCCTAAACATGTAGGCGAACCTTATGCATTCAAGATTAAATAATTAATAAATAGTGCAGAAAAGTAAAGGACAACCGAAAGTACTGACAAGTCTTAAATACTTAATAGATAAATGCTAGCAATATCCCCCAAAATCTGGTTGTCATGAGTACAAGAGCTGCTAATTAATAATACAAAGTCTGAAACTTTAGAATGATCTCTGATAATATTAATGATTTTAGTAGTCGATTGAATAATAGAACCTTTTCATGACCCGAAATCCTATTTGTGCCTTGAGGGAACCTACCCTGAACCCGTAGGCAAACCCCATGAATTCAAGATAAAATAAATAATAAACAACGCAGAAAAGTCAAGGACAACCAAAAGTACTAACAAGTCTTAAATACTTAATACATAAATGCTAGAAATATCCCCCAAAATCTGGTTGTCATGAGTACATGACCTTCTAATTAAGAATACAAGGTCTGAAACTTAATACAAAACACTGTCTGAAATACATAAGACAGAAAGTAAAGTAAGATAGAGGAAAGCCAATACCGGGAAGACATCTATAGCTTACCCTGGACTCCGAATGAGATCTCTACTAAGCTCGAGTTGTTATGCTCTACTCGGACACGGATCTGTACCTGCACACAGAAGGTGCAACTAGTGTAGAGTGAGTATGAGAAGCACGTGTACCCAACAGCATCATCGACCGACCCTTACTATAGCGGTGGCGATGGTTAGTACCTTATGATACTTCTCTACTTAGTTAGTTGACTAAGATATAATCAGTTCCAATTATCCAACTCTATAAGTAAGATTCTACTTTTCAATCGACTACTAAAATCATTAATATTTTCAAAGATCATTAAAAAGTTTCAAACTTTACTAGAGATGAAGCCAAATACTACTACAAGATTTGACTTAAACCCCATACAGGGCGTCTAGTCCCATAAGTTCCATCATTGAGTATTTTACCAAGACAACAACAACATACCAGTGAAGTCACACAATGTGGGGTCTAGGGAGGGTAGAGTGTACGCAGATCTTACCTCTACCTTGATAGGTAGAGCGGCTGTTTCTGAGAGACCATCGGCTCAAGACAAAGAATAAGCACAAGCAAAGCAAGAAAATAAGCCATGCTAGCACATTCTGAAAAAGAAGCAGTAACTAATGCAGGTACATAAGATAAATAAGTTATAAATATTTGATCTTTCTTCCATTATGGAAAGGATAACCCTAAAGACAACACCTTTACATCAACGAGCACATATGGCATAAATTAAACATCAACCAGTATTAAATGAGATGCAATGCAAATGATATATATGCTATGCAATGGTCATATGTACCCGGTAGACACACACTCCTACAATAGGTTTCACGTGATCCACGAGGGACTCATGAGGTCCATATACCATCCAGTATCATTTCTCATCAGATCCAGCTCTATGGCTATAATATCATCATCATCACCACTCTTACCATGTACCATAACTGATAACCGGCCTTCAGGCCCTTTTTCAGTAACTCACAAGTCAAATGCCAATAATTATATGAATGAATGAAATGGATATGTGTACACCATGCAGAAACATATATCAATTAATTTAACATTATAAATTCCTTTCCAAGATTTAGATGAGATATAGAGTGATGAAGGCATGATAAGTCATAATCACAGAATCTACCAAGAATGGCTAACATAGCCTAATTAAACAACAGACATACCAACCCAAGTGGATTTCTGGACCACGCTCATGGCCCGAAGGCTAAACACATAATCTACGTCATATGCATAACACTTTACCATTTAATTACCCTTTAAGTACACTGGTACCCACAAAAGAGCTCATCACCTCATGAGTACAAGACCCCCAAATCCCCATTATACCCCTTAATTAATTAACCAACACATAACACCACATTAAGGTATAGTAAGTCTCAACTTGATCAAATTCGAAGTCGAAGAGTAACTAAAGCACTTTCCCTTTGCTCTAAGCCTCCGAACGGGCCCAATCTATTCAAATACAACATCTAGATGAGAATACGAGTCTAATAGTACCCATTTTTCTATATGAAAGGATTCATGTCTAAAAAGGTCAATCCAAACCCCATTCTCGAAGGTCAAAATGGTAATTTATTGTGAATACAAGTTCATCATGGTCAAATTAATACTCCATACGGTCATACGAGTCAAATAACACCCATATTGATATACTAATTTGAATCCCAAAACTAACCTAAAATGGAAACCCCAAACCCACAAGGGCGAAATGGGAACTTAAGTACAAAATCATCTTACTCATAGTCCATATAGTCTATATCCTAAAAATCATCAAGTTCTAACCCTAATTAGCCCTTCAGTTTCTCTATATAAAGCTAACCAAGTTCATGAAAAACCCTCATTTTCTACTCTAGAATTCATGGTGGAAATTGGAAAACAATGATTGAAATCATAAATAAATGGTTGGGTAATGATTAAGAACTTACCTCAAGGAAGAATCTTGAAGTTTAAACTTGTAATCACTCAAAATCGAGTTGCCTAGTTATGAAAATGTGCTAATGAATATGAAGTTTCTAAATGGGAATTTAAAGTTGTCCAGACCTGAAAAACTCTTTACGAACGTGAGGCCCAGCTCACGAATGCGGTCCGCCCGACCCAGCCCATCATGAACTCAATGTGGCCATCGCGATATGCCCGTATGACCCGACCTAGATCCCCCCTTCCCCTCGCGAATGCGATGCACCGGTCGCGATCTTGACCTCCCAACCTACCGTGCTTCGCAAACGCGACCCCTCCTACGTGAACGCGTAGAAGGAAACCAACAACCACTGCACCAGATTTTTCTGCTTTTTGCCCAATCTTGAACCAACACTAAGAAATCATTCGAAACCCTATAAACACAAACCAAATATGCATTTCTATCATAAAATACATTTTGGACTTGGTCGCGCACTCGAAATTCCCGAAAAGGGTCTCTTTGACCTGGGATTGACCAAAGTCAACCCTTAAGTTCTAGTTCCTCCAACCAACCACCCAAAATGCACCCGATTGCCTCGGGAACCAAACTAAAGGCTTGAGTAAGTCATAAATGTCATTTCAGACCTAATGGAATCGATGAAACTACGAAAAAGACACGTTCGCCTGTAAAAGTCAACTATGAGTCAAATATTTCTATTGTCTTAACTTAGGAATTTCTAAACTTACCAAAAAGGATCTGAAACTCACCCGATTATCTTAGAAACCATGTCACCCATCCCCACAAGTCATAAACACACAAGTAAAGGCTCAGAAATGGTAGTTTTAGGGATTTCTAAGTAAAAATAGTCAAATGACTTTACGAGTCGTTACATTAGATACCACTTAAATAAATGTTCATCCTGGAGTGCTAAAGAAAAGGAAATACCTGGGCTCTAAAAAAGATGGGGGTACCTAACTCGTATATCGGACTTAGTCTCCCAAGTAGCTTCATCTACAGTGTGATTCCTCTATTGAACTTTCACCGAAGCTATCTCCTTTGAACTCAACTTTCGAACCTTCCTATCCAAAATAGCTATAGGTTGCTCATCATAGGCTAAATTCTAATCAAGCATCATCGAATCCCACCGAATCATATATCAGAACCATTCGAATGATACTTCTTCAACATCGACATATGAAACACACGGTACACACTCAATAACCTAGGAGGTAAGGCAAACTCATAGGCCACCTCACCAACTCCATGAATAATCTCAAAAGGCCCAATATACCTCAGACTTAGCTTGCCCTTCTTTCCAAACCTCATCACACTATTCATGGGTCAAACCTTCAATAGAACCCGCTCCCCAACCATAAACTCAAAATCACTAACCTTTAGATCCGCGTAACTCTTATGTCTGCTTTGAGCTGTGAGAAGCCAGTCCTGAGTTAACTTGACCTTATCCAAGGAATCTCTCAAAAGATCAGTACCCCATGATCCAACCTTGAAGCATCAAACCACCCAATCAGAGAACAACACCTCATACCATACAAAGCCTCAAATGGTGTCATCTTAATACTATAGTTATAATTATTGTTGTAAGCAAACTCTACCAAGGATAGAAATTGGTCCTAATGACCACCAAATCCAATCACACAAGCTCGCAGCATATCCTCGAGAACCTAAATAGTCCGCTCAGACTGACCGTAAGTCTGGGGGTGGAGTTCCTTCTGTATAGACCATAAAAATGAGAAGTAAACTGCATGCCCCGATCCAAAATGATAGAAATGGGCACTCCATGAAATCAAACTATCTCCCGAATGTAAATTTTGGCCAACTTCTTTGAATTATAGCTAGTATGAACTGGAATGAAATGTGCATATTTGGTCAACCTATCCACAATACCCATATATCAACAAACTTGCCCAAAGTCTGCGGCAGTGCTACCACGAAGTCCATAGCAATCCGCTCACACTTCCACTTGGATATGTGCATCATCGAAATCATACCACAAGGCTTCTGGTGCTCATATTTAACTTGATGGCAATTCAAACACCTAGACACAAACTACACTATGTCCCTCTTCATCCTACACCACCAATAATGTTGTTTCAAGTCATACTACATCTTTGTAGCCCCTGGGTGAATAGAATACTTCAAACTATGAGCCTCCTCCATGATCAATCTAGTCAAATTACCCACCCTAGGAGCACAAACTTGACCCTTGATCCTCAAAACACCATCACCATCAAGAATAGCCTCTCCCCGTAACACATTATCGTGAATCCTACATAACTTTACATGCTCTAATAAGGAAGACCGTACCTCTACACAGGCTAAAGCTCTCCCAAGCTCTGAAATATCAAGTCTCATGAACCGATTTGCCAATGACTGAATATCCATCGCCAAAGGATGCTCTCCCACATGCAACATATCCAAACTACCCATGCTCACCGCCTTCCGACTCAAAGCATCCACCACCACGTTGGGGTTGCCAGGGTGATACAAGATAGGCATGTCATAATCCTTAAGTAACTCCAACTACCTATGTTACCTCAAATTGAGATCCTTCTAATTGAATATGTACTGAAGACTGCGATGATTCGTGAATACCTCACAATACACCCTATAGAGATAGTGCCTCCAAATCTTCAAAGCAAACACAATCGCCGCCAACCCCAAGTTATAGGTGGGTAATTCTTCTCATGTACTTTTAATTGCATTAAAGCATAATCTATCACATTTACCCTTTGCATTAACACACACCCAATACCTACCCCAGAAGCATCATAATAGACCGTAAAGCTCTCTCTCTCAACTGGTAAGATCAAAATCATAGTAGTAGTTAATAGAGCCATGAGCTTTTGGAAGCTCACCTCACACTCCTCAGACCACTAAAATGCTACCTCTTTCTAGGTCAATCTAGTTAACGGGGCTGCAATAGATGAAAATCCTCTATAAAATGCAATAGTAACCCGCGAGGCCAAAAAACTCCGAACCTCGGTGATCAAAGCAGGCTGAATCCAATCCCGAACTGCCTCAATCTTCTTGGGATCCACCATGATAGCATGTTTAGTCACCAGATACCCCAAGAATTCTACCTAACTGAGCCAGAACTCACACTTTAAAAATTTGGCATAAAGCTGTTTTTCCTTCAGAATACCAAGCACGATCCTCAACTGTTGCTCGTGCTCTTCCTTACTTTGGGAATAAATAAAAATATCATCAATAAAATAATCATGAACGAATCCAAGTAAGGCATGAATACCCCATTCATCAACTCCATAAAGGTTGTGGGCGCATTAATCAATCGAGATGACATCGCCAAGAACTCATAATGCCCACAATGAGTCCAAAAAGCTGTCTTATGAACATCCTCCACCATGATCAACAACTGATGATAATTGAACCTCAAATCAATCTTGGAAAAGACTAAAACACCCTAAAGCTGAGCAAATAAGTCATAATTTCGAGGTATCAGATACTTGTTCTTGATTTTAACCTTGTTCAATAGTCGATAATTGATACACATGCGCATAGTCCCATCCCTCTTCTTTAAAAACAACACAGGAGAACCCCAAGGAGAAATATTAGGTCGAATAAACCCATTACTCAAAAGATCTTGCAATTACTCCTTTAACTCTCTCAACCTGGATGATGCCATCTGATATGTCATAATAGAAATAGCTTGAGTGCATGACTCTAAATCAATACAAAAATCGATGTCACGATCTGGCGGTTAGCTGGGAAGGCTTTTAGGAAATACCTCTGGATACTCTCTCACTACTGGAACTGACTCTAATGGAGGAGTCTCCGCACTCGTGTCTCGAATATAAGCCAAGTAAGAGAGACACTTATTCTCCTCCATCTTCTAAGCCTTAGGAAATAATATCACATTTTTTGGATATTGACTAAGAGCATCCTTCCACTCTAATCGAGGAATGCTTAGAATGATTTAAGTAATTGTCTTAGCATGATAGTCCAAGATCGTGTGATATGGGAATAACCAATCCATACCAAGAATAGCATCGAATCTACCATATCCAAAACTTTCAAGTCTACCTGAGTATTGTACCCCATCAAAGTAACCACACAACCATGATATACCTGGTCTACCACTATAGAATCCTAACAAGAGTAGAAACATGAATAGGCATATCTAAGGAATCACACATCAAGTCCAAACTCAAATAAAAGTAGGCAGACACATAAGAATAGGTAGAGCTCGAATAAAAAAAACATTGTAGCAGGACGATGGCAAACTAAAAGAATACATATGATGACTCCATCAGAGGCATCTACCTCAGATCTGCCTAGGAATGCGTAGAAATGAGCAAGATCACCCAACGTCAGAGTACCTCTACGACCACTACCTCGGCCGTATTGACCACCACATCTACCTGACTTAGGGTCACCCCTGCCACTATGAGAACCACATCTAGTACCCTGGGACTCGCCTCTAGCCGGTTGTCCTACTACCTTAGAACTGGAAGCTTGAGAACCCTGGTGCTGCCTACCATGCCTAAGTTTGGGAAAATCCTTTTTGAAATGCCCAAGATCACCACACTCATAATACCCTCTAAGAATTATCGATGGATGATAAGAAGAACTCATAACAGAATGCCCACCATGACCAGATTGTGATGAAAGAAAGCCATGGACTTAAACTTTCATCACAAGCCTTAAGGATATTTGTTAAGGGTGTCAATAGCTTCCCGTCAATCTATGATAATATGCCTTAAATGGCATGGAAAATGAAGTGTAATTGGAGTTGTCACGTGAATATCTATGAAGAAAGTTTTTATTTGGCCTTTGTTTGTAGGTCTTAGCCAAAGACCATGTTTGTTTTTCTTTTAGCTTGTATTTATTACTTAGATTAGCTTTTAGTTCTTCTTAGGACACATTTAATGAGCCATGTAATAGGAAGGAATGATTAAACCATATAGTAAGGTGACTAGGCCAAAAAGTCTTCCAAGAGGATGACTAAGCCGAGAGGTTAAGGACAAGGTGGAAAGGACAAGAATGATCTATAAGCTAAGGCTTCCAAGAAGACAATTCATGAACCAATTAGTTCATGAATTTGGCTACATTAAAGTCTTCAAAATCTTCCAAGGGGAGATAAAGAAGTTGGCCGAATGGATCATCAAACAAGTACAAAGAATGGAAGCTTCCAACCACATTCCATGGAGATGATATTTTTGGAAGAATCAAGTTCATGCATTCTTCTTCATGGGAACCACAAAAAGGGTGTGAAAAGATTAGATTCATATTTGTCCCCAAGTAAAGCCATACCCCTTCCCATCGTTCCCATTTAGGCCGAAGTCCCTCTGTCCCCAAGTTAAACCAAACCCATTCCCATTTGTTCCCACTAGGCCGAAGTTGTCATCTAGTGTGTGTCCTTTAGTTTGCCTTCTAGAATAGTCCATGTTGTACTATAAATAGGACCCTCAGGATATGTAAATATGTAGAGTTGATTGATATATAAAAGTGAGTTTTACTCAAAAGCTAAGTTATTCAACTGTATGTTGTTTATCTTAGTTGGTTCTGTGTGAGCCAAACCTCTTAGTGTAAGTTTAGCTAAGACTTTGTGAATTAGTTGAACCCAAACTAAGGTTTACCTTTGGTGTAAGTTCGGTTAAGACTGTGTGACTTAACTAAGACCAAGCTCGAGGAAACCCCTTAGTGGTAAGCGAATGTTGAACTGTGTGGACCAACCTAGCCTAAGCTTCGAGTTACTAAAAAGGCTTTCGATTACCCTCACTTGGCTAGTTCACGGGCATTGCACTTAGCAAACCCCGGTCTTGACCTTGTGGAATTGGTCACCTTATCCTTGGTGTCGACTTGGGAAGTAAAACCCCAGTGTCTCTATCATTGGTCATATCTTCCATACCTCACCAAACCCACAACCACCAAACACTTAAACCATAACAACCGAACCAACACTTAACCAAATCAACTATCCTTCATTTGAGCTTGCATCTTGCAACTAGTCTTCAATCCTTACCCAACCCACTATATACTAACCATCCTCAACCCCACAATACTTCACAAAGATCCCTTCTAAAGGTTGTTAACCAAAACACTCGTGAATAACCATCTAATTCCGTCAAATAGTCCACTACAACACCAACCGAGAACTTCACTGTTTCAAATTATTCCCGAGACCTTGCCATCATCATACCACCAAAATCCAATCACCATAGCCACCATCAACGTACCTACAACAACTCCACAAAACTCCTGAGTCCAATTCCTCCTACAACTACCCGAATAACCCAACCAACCACATTGACCTCTCTACCGAGTTCTATCATCAGACCTCACTGTTTCAGTATAATTCCACCACCTTGACACCGTAAAACTGCCAAGTACCAATCATCAACATCACTCTCGATACACCCGTGACACCCCTACAAAACACCTTAACCCAGTTCTTTCTAAATCTACCCGAAATAGCCACCAAACACCACCCTATCCGGACAAGCTGAGAATCCGAGAACCACCTTTTGAGTCCTGCTTTCATGTCGATCCAAATATACCCAACACCTAACCCACTTACCTATCAATACCCCTCTTTACTTACATCAGATTTCCTAGAAGAACTCAAGGTCTTCTTCCTCGAACCATCAGAAGTACGCATCGATTATGCTCCTCAGATGTAAGCATATTTGTAATAGCTGGCCTAGACCCCAAAAGGTGATGACCTCCACCATAATGAACCTACCTCAAGATGAGGCAACCATATGAGTGCTAAAACAAGGCCTCTTGACCACTCACTCCTCATAATACTCCCGCTAACAAACTCAGCCTCTCTAACTGCATCAATAATATGTTGGAAGGGGGAACCTATGGCAGTCATCTGTGATACAATCAAATGAAAATGACAAATGAACCCATTTGTGAACATCCTCATCCTCTCAATCTCATCAAGAAGAATCATCAAAGCATGGCAATACAATGGATGAAATTGTGTCTCATACTCTATCATAGTCATACGCCCGTAGCGTAACCCCTCGAATTGAGCTCTCCTCTTCTCTCTAACACTATGAGGCACAAACTTCTCCAACAAGGCTTGAGTAAATAAAACTCAAGTAAGAGGAGAGGACCCTACTTCTTGGCAAGTCTAATCATCTGAAAAGTAGTGTAATCCACTCCATGAGACTCCACTAAATTGAGGTTGTGCAACCTCTCATCACAACTAATCAAGAACTCATAAGAATCATCCTCTGAGTCTCCATCATATCTAGGAGGATCCAACTTCCTAAACCATTAAAATATCTTTTGTGCTTTCATGGACATCGTGGGCTGCGTAGCTTGAGGCGAAGCAAGAACAGGAGTTGTCAACAACAACAACAACAACATACCTAGTGAAATCCCACAGCGTGAGGTCTGGGGAGGGTAGTGTGTATGCAAACCTTACCTCTACCTTGGTAGGTAGAGAGTCTATTTCCGAAATACCCTCGGCTCAAGACAAGCATAAGCACAAGCAAAGCATAAGCACAAGCAAAGCAAGAGAAATGGTCAGACCCAGATAAAAATTTAAAGTAGTATGAAAATTATGGTAACAAAAGTGAATAAGCCATGATAGAGCATTCTGAAAAGAAGAAGCAGTAACTAATGCAGGTAAATAAGATAAACAAAGTACACCAAAGAACATATGTCAGCAAAATCCAAACGACAGGGACAATAAAGTAATATTGCGCCTACTAGTATGATAGGCTAAGCAGAGCTATAGTAATAACACTATAACTACCGGTATGTAAGCGTAAGTATGACTACACTTAACTATCTACTACCCTAATCCATGTCCTCCACAACCCCGTATCTGAGGTCATATCCTCAGTAAGTTGCACCTGCGCCATATCTCGTCTAATCACCTCTCCTTAATACTTCTTCAGTCTACCTCTACCCCTCCTAAACCCATCCATAGCCAACCTATCACACCTCCACATGGGGCATTTATGCCTCTCCTATGTACATGCCCGAACCATCTCAACCTCACTTCCCGCATTTTATCCTCCATCGAGGCCACTCCCACTTTGTCCCATATATCATCATTTCTAATCATATCCCTCTTTGTATGCCCACACATACATCTCATCATCCTCATCTCCACAACTTTCATCTTTTGGATGTGCGAAGTCTTGACTGAACAACACTCTGCCCCATACAACATAGTCGGTCTAACCACCACCCTATAGAACTTGCCTTTAAGTTTTGGTGGCACATTTTTATTGCACAAGACTCGAGATGTGAGTCTTTATTTCATCCACCATACACTAATATGATGTGTGACATCATCATCAATCTCTCCATTCCATTGGATAACATACCCAAGTTACTTGAAGCTTCTTTCTTTGGAATGACCTGAGTACCAAGCCTCACCTCTATGCTTGTCTTATGGTCGCTCCCATTACTGAATTTCCACTCTAAGTATTCTGCTTTGGTCCTACACAGCCTGAACCCTTTAGACTCCAGAGTCTATTTCCAAACCACCAGCTTAGCGTTCACTCCGCTGTGAGTCTTATCAATAGTACTATGTCATTTGCGAATAGCATACACCATGGCACCTTCCCTTGAATTTGTCGCATCAGTAAGAACAAGAGCTGACATGCCTAAGAAATGAGGAACCCCAGCTAGTGCTAGTTGAACCCCTAGTGTCTAAAATCTGGGCATAACCATATGATCAGGAGTTTGTCCTCCAACCCTAGTTTGGGATCCATCAGAAATGACAAGTAGAATACCCTGAGTTATAGTCTCAAGAAAGATCATCATATGAACTAGAGTGTCCTTAAGTACCGGTGTAGCAATAAAACCTGAGGGCACCTAAGATGAATCTACCCCACCATCCCGACCCTGGTCATCCTCATCGATTGGAACCTGATCATCCTTTAAAATAACCACCTACTCTGAAGACTCTATCCTAACACAGGCCTAAGCATACTGGTGCTTAGCCTCGGGCTAGCACTATAACTCGAGGTCTACCTCTATCTCTCTTTCTACCTATGCCCCGTGCACCACCTCTAGCAATGGGTGCGGGTGCGGGTGTGTGGACGCCTAATCTCCTCCCGCGGCAGAGCAAGTCCTCACAATCTATGAGAATAAGTGAAATAAAAGTGATTTAGAATTCAATAAAGTCGAGAACGCATGAAAAGAATGAAATAAGTGAACTTTCCTAAATGTCCTATAGTCTCTCGAAGATAGGTACAGATGTCTATGTACCGATCCATAAGACACTACTAGACATCATTCTGGTACTTATGAGACCAATGAACCTAGTGCTCTGATACCAATTTATCACAACCCAAAATCCATTTGTACCGTAAGGGTACCTATCCTGAACCAGTAGGCGAATCCCATGCATTCAAGATTGAATAAACAATAAACAATATGGAAAAGTAAAGGACAACACTAAGTACTGACAAGTCTTCAATACTTAATACATAAATGCTAAAAATATCTTCCAAAATCTGGTTGTCATGAGTGCATGAGCTGCTAATTAAGAATACAAAGTTAGAAACTTAATACATAACACTGTCTGAAATACATAAGACAGTAAGTACAGTAAGATAGAGGAAATCTAGTGATGGGAAGGCATCTACAGCTCACCCGGGACTCCAAATGAGATCTCCACTAAGCTTGAGTCTTTATGCTCCACTCAGACCCGGATCAGTACCTACACACAGAAGGTGCAACAAGTGTAGAGTGAGTACAGAAGCATGTGTACCCAAGAACATCATCGATCGACCCTTACTATAGTGGTGGCGATGGTTGGTACTTTCCGATACTTCTCTACTTAGTTAGTTAACTAGGATATAATCAATTCCAATCATCCAACTCTATAAGTAAGGTTCTACTGTTCAATTAGCTACTAAAATCATTAATATTATTAAAGATCATTAAAAAGTTTCAACCTTTACTAGAGGTGAAGCCATATACTACTACAAGATTTTACCTAAACCCCATACAGGGCGTCTAGACCCATAAGTTCCATCATTGAGTATTTTACCAAGAATAAGATATAAATATTCGATCTTTTTTCCATTATGGATAGGATAACCATAAAGTCTACACTTTTACATCAACGAGCCCTATTGGCATAAAGTACACATCAACTAGTATAAAATTAGATGCAATGCAAATGATATGTATGCTATGCAATGGTCATATGTACCTAGTATACACACGCTCATGCAGTAGGTTTTACGTGACCCATGTGGGACTCATGAGGTCCATATACCCACTCAAAATTATTTCCCATCGGGTCCCAGCTCTGTGGTTGTAATATCATCATTACCATTACTTTTACTATGTACCACATCTGATAACCGGCCTTCAAGGGCCCTTTTCAGTATCTCATAAGTCCAATGCCAATAATAATATGAATGAATGAAATGGATATGTGTACACCATGTAGAATCATAAATCACATCATTTATGTCACACCCCAAACCTAGGGAGTGTGGCCGCACCCGGTGCTTGAATGCCGAGTGAACCAACTATAGTACCTATAATCTATAATACGAAACCTAAACCGACAAGGCCTCTAAATAATGATAACATGACAAGAATACACAACCTACAAATAGAAGTGGCCTAACAACATCATATATACATAACTAAGTGTAGACAAGAGTATCGTCAACTAACAAGGAGACTGACAAGGCCAAACAAGACTAATGCACACTAGTACTAGTCTACAATCTTCTACGAGTACTATAATACAACCACTAGTCAGGACAGGGCCCCACCATACCTAAAATTCCAAAATATACATATATGAGTACCTATTGACTCCAAATAGCAACTCCGAAGAAGTGGAGTATGACAGTCAACTACCGAAATAGACACCCTAGTGAGGAGGTACATCACTAGTCTGTATGTACCTGCGGGCATGAACAGTGCTCCAAAAAGGGACATTAGTAAGAAAGATGTACTGAATATGTAAGGCACGAAATATAAATAAACATGAGATGTAATAAAGAGATGTGAGTATAGAAGTCAACCTGAAACTTAGAGAAAGGATCGTTGAGGTACACAACTGATATAACCATGAACATATGCATGTAAGTAAAAATTGAGTCACTCTATGGATCCATATAGTATCATAGCAAATCCCTCTATAGGGTGAGCTCATAATAAACTACCCGGCCATATAGAATGCAGTAATATCTGTCCAACTGATCAGTGGTATACACATATAAGTTCCTGTCTGGTCAACTATACCATAGCACCATAAGAAAATAGATATATATATATAAGTGTAATGCAAGTGAGACTTAAAGTGATACAATGTACAGAGTCGGAGTGACCTATAGTTGTTATCCTCCGACTATCGTTATTGTCGCTACGTTCTTCAATCTTAAGCTAATCATTTGAGACACACGAAATGTGGAAAAGGCTATTAGATAAGGAATATACAAGAGATATGATAAATTTCATCTAGAGAAATATGTGGATATTCGACTTAACGAGAGGAGAATCATTTCAGGGAGACATGCACACCAAACCATGCCAAAGAAGGAAATTAAGGCATATATACCTTAAGGTTGCTGCCCTATCAAGGAAGATTAAGCTCGTCTCCTTTCACCCGTCAATCTATAATGGTAAGGAACAATACTAGCGGTAATAGTTTAGATTTAATGAGTCGCAATCGTACTTATTCAATTATAGAACTATATCCTCCTTCTAGTTTCTCCTCCCTTCAATTCTATATCATTAACTACCATCTTAGCATTAATTCTTCCTTGAATTCCATCATCTACAACTTTATAAAAGTATCCATAGATGAGCTCAGATCACAACTTTACAAAATTGAACAATTTCTTTCTCTTTCATCTTAATTCTTCGACATAACAAAGTTCTAGAAGTTCATGTAACTCATATACCCAAAGGAGGATGGAACCCTTACCATGGATAGAACATACTCGCCTTAAACTTCGACTTTGATGTAGAAGAACTCCTCCAAAATAGTAGCAAAAGAGAGAGCAAGAAGAAATACAACTACTATGAGCTTCAAGGTGTAATATCTGCGTTATTTCCTTCTGAATCAAGCTTGGATGGCTATAGAACTATTAGAGAGGATTTAGGGGTCTTGTGGAACTGATTTGGGATAAAAATAATGAATTATGAGGGCTAAAACACTTTTAAATTGCGAGAAAGTTGGCCACCGCCTCAACTTTTACGGTGGAGGTTCCGATCGTAAAATGTTTTACATCGGCAAACCCCATTATAAAACACTTTTCCAGCCATTAAAAGGCCACCGTAAAACACCTCCTCCTCTACCAAAATTATGCCAAGCTTTACAATGGAGGACCTCAAGTTTTATGGACAGTAAAACATAGTTACAGTCATAACTCCTACCGTAAAATATAGGAATCCTCTAAGTTGTGATGAAAGTTATTTCCTTCGATTCGATTAACCTTTACACCTCTTGATACTTTCTTAACATGCCTTAACACTCCACTATCCTTACGGAAGACTCCATGTCTTCTCTTTACACGGATTAGATAATGACGCTTTCTGACTTGAAAACTATGGGGTATAACATCCTTCCCCCTTTAGAAACATTCGTCCTGAAATGTTTTAGGAAAATATTCTAACTCTTAAGATTTCTGAAAATTTCGGTAGAGTTTCCTCTATAAACAAGAATATCCCAAACCTGTCAGCAGCCCAAACACATATTCAATGCCTCATAAGGAAACAAAAAACATAACAATATCAAATTGGTCCCACACAACCGTTTATTTATGAGTTAATCGAAAAAAGTTAGCCATAACTTACCTCAACTGTCATCTGCTGAAATCTGAGCTACACTTGCCACATCGGCCTCAACAATATCACCTGAAGTCTGAAACAAATATGGATATCTGGACCTCATATCCTCCTCGGCCTCCCATGTCATTTCCTTTATGTTGTTATTCCTCCAAAGTACTTTAACCGAAGTGACTTCTTTGGTTCGTAACTTACAAACTTGGCATTCTAGGATAGAACCAGGGACTTCTTCATATGACATATCTTTTGTAACCTGAACATCCTTAATAGGGGTAATGTGGAAGGGGTCACCAAAGCACTTACGGGGCATGGATACATGAAACACTGGATGAACCGCTTCTAACTCTGGGGGCAGCTTAAACTTATAAGCTACTTGGCCAATTCTATGGATAATCTGATATGGTTCAACATACCTGGGGCTAAGCTTACCATTCTTACCAAATCCCATCACGCCTTTCATAGGAGATACCTTTAAGAACACCCAATCTCCCACAACAAACTCTAAATCGCGACTTAAGTTATCTGAGTAGGACTTTTGTCAACTCTTAGCTAGCAATAAGCGCTATTGAATTAATTTCACATTCTTTAAGTCTTGTTGCACCAAATCAAGCCTAATAACTTTGTCTCGCCCACGTTCAAACCAACCGATAGGAGACATGCACTTTCGCCCATATAGGCTTCATATGAGGCCATTTGAATAATGGAATGGTAACTATTATTATAGGCATTTATAGGCAAACTCAATGAGCGACATGTGATCATCCCAAAATCCCTTAAAGTCTAAAACACAAGCTCGCAACATGTTCTCCAGCGTCTGACCAGTGCGCTCATGTTACACCTCATAGTTTTACTTTTCATCGCGTTCTCAATTGATATCGACATTCTGGGAATATATGTGACCTTACAGAGGGATAATGAGAGTTTATAGGTTGTCTACGGGAGTATCGGAGTGTATGAATGTTAAACGGATCAAAGAAAATATGTTTCGATGAAAATATGTGAAATCCTAATTTGACGGCCCAGATAAACGGACCTTAAAAATTGTACAAATTATCAAAATAGGTGACCCCATCATATTTTTGAGGACATATTGTACGGTCCAAATTGACGGACCATACAAAATTTGATGGACCTCAATTTGGTCGGTAACCGACCTAGTTTTAGATTTAAGTGAGTTTTGGCCATTTTTGAACTATTTTCGACCAAACTTAACCCTAACTCTCTCCCTAACCCTATGAAAATACCCAAGTTAAACTACGCAATTTCTATGTAAAGAACCCCAAAAAACACCACTAGTTCCTCTTCTACTTGTTGTGGTGGTTTTGAAAGAGTTCTGATGATAAAGTAAACTTTAAATTGGAGTGTTATTGATGGAATTGAGGAAAAGATTCATATTCTTTAGCTTACTCTTAGTCTTGTACAAGGATTGAGTTAAGATTTATGGAAAATGCTTAAGAAATTATGTGTTTATGAACCTTGGAATCAAGTTATGTTGTATGGGTTGATTTCACATGAATTGGGCTATTGAATGGAGTTGTAAATGTATGAACATCTTGGCAGGAAGGAGTAGAAGTAAAGATGAAGGTTTTTGGGCAGAAATATGTCAAAATTGACCTAAAAACAACCTTATGAAGTATTGCCTACAAGTTGTTCGACGAATTGTCTAAATTAAATCTTTAATGAGATATGAGCTTGATATTGATACCAATCCTTTATATGATATAGATAACCATCCACAGGAGGATCGAGGACTCGTGAGACATTTGTAACTTCATGTCCAAGGTATGTAAGGCTCACTTCCTTCTTTTTGGTATGATCATATTGAAACGATTATTATGAAATAAAAATCCGATAAGAATTCTATTTTAAAGTCCTTACGAAGGTACTGGTGATTCTCCTATAAGTGTGTTGTTGTTATTACTATTCCTCATCAAGATTACATTCTTGTGCCAAGGTATTCTTTTGATGTCAATAAAAGTTAACTCATTTTTATTTCCTAAAAGCTAAGCTAATAATGTGAAATATGGTTCTTATGGAGTCGTTATGTGATAACCCTCATAAGAGAGTCATATGTATAACGAACTTATGTCACTATGATGAGTTCAAAGAGTATTTGGTAATCCTTAAAGAGGTCATCATATGCATGTATTATGTATTTATATTGCCCTCAAAGACCTACATAATTATATACGCAGTTATACAACTATGAGATTGATAATATTACCCACAGAAGCCTATGGCCTATATGCACAGTTTATACAGATATGATATTGATAATATTACCTCTAGAGGCCTATGTCGTTATATACACAATTATACTTCATTATGCATATTCTACCCCATAGAGGCACTAAGAGTATATGTTGTCTTTCCACTACTTTACTTTATAGTTGTATATCCAGTTACGGTCTTAGCTTATGCTTTATTTACAGTGTTGTACTTGTTTATAGTTTCAGCCTTACATATTCAATACATCTTTCATACCGATGTCCCTTTCTAGGGACATTGCATTCATTCCCACATTTACAGATAGAGACACAGATGACTCCTCACAGTAGGTGACTCGACTCAGTTGAAGGTTGTGACGCTCATTTCTTTTGGAGTTGTCTAGTGAGCTGATAGGTATAATGGGTGTTTATATTTATATAGGTGGGTATGGCGGGGCCCTGTCCTAGCCAGATGTTGTCGTTTCACTCTTTAGAGGCTTGTAGACAGTCGTGTTATGTATTATGGTTTTGTGTGTGGCCTTATCGGCCCCTCTATTATATTTATTGTGTTCATGTCGGCCTTATGTATTTATATCTATAAGGTTGGACCTTTTCTGCGTGCAGGTAATTATGTCTTTATTCAGAGAATCAATTATCAGAGGCCTTTTCGGCCTATAAATTGTTGAGCATATCACAGGTAGCAGGGTTGGTACATTCGGGCATTAGGGCACTGGGTGCCGGACACACCCCCTAAGATTGTGGTGTGACAAATTTGGTATCAGAGCAGGTCAGTCCTAGGGATGTCTACAAGTCGTGTCTAGTAGAGTCTTGTTGATGAGTGTGTTGTGTGCCCCAATTATAAACATGAGGCTACAAGGCATTTAGGATGTTGCCTTTCTTGAAATCTAGATCATGAATTAGAAGCAAACTTGTAAGTAATTGTACTCCTATCTTCTTACCTTGGTTCTCTTTTTTAGTAATGTCAAAATCAAAGGAAAGTACGGTTAGAAGGAATTTGGTCAGAAATGCAGGGGAGTGTACTAGCCAATATCCACCTGTTAATATGAATCTGAGGAATATAAGGACACCAGAAGGAAATGCGAGTTATTCTATAGAAGAAGATCCGTCCATGGAAGATGATTTCTCTATGGAAGAAGATCTATATGATGATTCGTCTATAGAGAAGGACCCATCTGAGGCCCCAGAAGAATCTCCCTTTCGAGTGTCATCGATTCCAGTGGTGTTGCCAAATTATAGGAGGGCCCGCACAATACAGAAATAATCCATACAACGGTCATTTCCTATCGGGTTAGATGTGAGTGGTACTATGTATGCAACAACGCCCCCATTTATCTTTCCAGAGCAGGGTCATGTTCAGATATCCTCACATATTAGGCCTTTTAAGAGACCAAGGATCCCAATATCATGGAAGTCGATTAACCAAGGTTCACCAAGAACAAGTAGAGGTGAGGAAGAAGTAACAAGTAGACAAACCGAAAGGTTTGGAATGAAGGTAGGTAACGAAATACTAGCATTGCTAGATGTGTCAAATCGAAGCTCGCAGGTAGAATTCAGGCAAACATAAGGAGAGGTTGGAAGTAGTAGACTACACTGTCAGCAATGTGGAAGGAGTCATGACGGATCATGTTTATCCGATATCAAGTTGTTCTGGATACGGAGTCTTAGGCCATAGGGCTAGCGTATGCCCCGAGCTATTTCAGTTATTGTACTATCAATGTGGATAAGTGCAATGTGGGCAATGTCCGGGTGATGTTGAGGAATGTTATTGGTGTTGGAGCAGAAGCCATAGAGTGTATAGATACCCCGAGATTGAGTTAGGAGGAATAGCAGGTCCCGATGCTACTTAGAGTTATGCAACTAATCATGTTGATAATTTTACTAAGAATAGTTTTGTTTATGCTTATAATCGGCCGGTTATCATTGATGTAGAAAGCATTTCATACAGATGTATATAGACCGTAAATGGATAACAGAAGTGGAAGGTGGTAAGTGAAACCACAATTATGTTTAAAGTTCTAAGTAAAATGACTCAGGAACCAACCATTTCTTAGATACATACATACCCAACACTCTTTGGTTTTATAGCGTGCATGATATTGGGATATAAAATATGAATGAATATGTGATTCTAAAAAAATGTACGCACGGGTCAAAAGAGTTAAGGAAACCCCCAGATAATTGACTAAGAAAATAGATTTTCAAAGTTAAGTTACCTGGAGCTTTGTTCAGGAAGCAATTAAAGAAAAGGAGCGCAAAATATTATGCCTAAACTAGTAACCCCAACTCCTCCATAAGGATTGAACCATTTAGGAAGACCGTGATACATGATGAGTTTTGTCAGTTAAAGGCAAGTGATATACCTTCTTTACCATAGCAATATGTGCGAAGGTAGCAGTAAAAGATAGTAGGACTTTTTATATTAGGTGTGAGATTTTTGAATTCTATGGTATAGTTTTATGAGTCGATCTCGGCAAGATTAGCTGGTTGAAGATAGTTTGTGATAAATACTTGAGTTGACAGAAAAGCAATGATAAATGGCAAACGGGTTTCTGGTAAAAACAAGTGAAAGTGTTATGACAAAGTAATGAGGCAAAGAATGTTTCTCACGCAGATAGATCGGAAGAAAGATGATAATGATAAGAACGCCGATAACGGGACTAGAGTGGGACCCAAAGAAACATGATTACCATTAAAGGATAAGGATATTAGTAAATAAGGGGTACTTAAACTTTCCTAGTGAAAAAATTTAATACCTAACGTCCATAAATGATGGTAACATGAGTACGCTATGATGAGGAATCCTTAAAGAAGCTCAAGTCGTTAATGTACAAGTTGATCGGCTGAACGACGAGTAAAGAAGAGATCCAACACCAATTAAGTAAAGGAAGCCCGAATTAGTGGTAAGATTAAATCTAGCTATGATTTGAATTTGAATACGTTAAGCACTACTTCCGCCACGAATGTTGACACGATGTTTAAGAATATGTAAGTGGAAGTAAGGATGAATGAAGCCTGATGTAAGTATATGATGAAGTGATAAAATGGTCTAAGATGGACGATAAGGAAAGGAACTAAAGAATAAAGAGCAAAGGGAACGAAGGTATGATCGGGTGAGTAAGGGTAAATTTTGAATTGCCGAATGAACTACAAACTCCATGAGGAGGATAATGCAATGGTCATAAGGATAAAGACATTGGTTGCAGAGTAAGCTTGAATGAGGAAATAAATACAGAAGTGTTAACTCTAGTATGGTGACCATAGGGAGACCAAGCCGGTCAGCTCATTGCAGAGGTAAATCTTTTAGTGGAAAAGGGGGTAGGATGATCCTTAGCACAAGCAATACTGAATAATAACACGAGTATGTTAAAGGTTTGCTTTTGGGAAAAGTGGTACAGAAGATATCCAGCAAACAGATAGTCGAATCTGACTTATAAATGATCTCAGAGTTACAAGGGTCAGGTGTTGCGCTCTTAGTATGAAGTAAATGTTGTTCTAAAAAAAGCACCAGTCCGGAACCAGTAAAAATAGTAGACGCCTAAGAAATAAGGCCAACGGAAGAGAAACAACTTAAAGGGGGAAAGAATGTTTTATTTTCAGGACTTAAACAAGAAGGGAAATTAAGAAAAATAGAAGGGAACTGCTACAAGTTGAGGAAGAATACTTGGGTACGACTAAGGAACGATGAACTTATTTTGAAATGTGTAACATCACGTATAGAGTATGCAAACCGGAGATATTATAAGAACAAAAAGTTCCGACGTAATGAACAGGGAAATAATGGATGATAGAGTCGTATGTCATTGAAAAATAAGGCCATTATGGACGCTATACGAAAGAATAAATCCAGAAAGGTAATATGTGGCCAGTCGTAATAAAAACCAGACAATGATGATTCCCGAAGTAGAGGACAAATGAATTCTTCCTTATATTTGGAATTGGATGAGCATCAAGGAGAAGAGCCCCATCTAGAGTCCATTGGGACATGTTGTGATAAAGAGTAAAGGTAATAATGGGAACCTTATTAGGATCTAAGAATTTAGTATTGATTTACAACACCTAAGAAGATTCGCCCTTGGGATGGGAACATTATATAAGAACTATTGATTGGTCCAAGAATCATTATGGGACATCTTATTATCAGTGGAAACTATTCTGGTTTGGAAAAGTAATGCCCAACTGACTCTTCAATATGTGTCGTGACAACTAAGACTATCTATGCAATCAAAGTTTGGCCAATAATTTATCTTTAAAGTTATATCGAACCGTTGTACAATCGCTCTTTAGAACAAACAGTTGATAGAGGACCCAATTCGAAAGAGGCTCTGGATATTCAGGATTACCCACGCCCCGTCCTAAGGGAGCTAATTAAAACTAAGGTTCAGACCACCGGACACAGGTAGTAAGTGAATGTTGGAACATGGAGGAAGTTTGGAATAAGAATTAATGACTACTAAATGACATATTACCAAGTCGATAAATAAGGAATTATGCATGGCAAGGGAACAAGACTCTTGTCGAATCATGAAAAGGGAAGAGAACCTAAATAACAATATTGGATTTGATGTAGAAGGTTATAAAAGAATGCTTGGAGCAATGTGGAAATGTTTTAAGAGATTTGGTACTATATACGACTTGATAAATAAAGAAGACTTCGTCTGAAACATCACAATCATAATACTGAACTTGAATGAGAAATGCAATGAAAGGAAAATGAGTATATTCCTAACCATGCATGTCTATTGAACATTTACTTTATGAGACGAAAATTGTAACACAAAAAGGAAAGACATAGTTCAGATGTCAAGATCCAACAATTTGAACATATTACAGTTATTAAGCAATTTTGTAGAAGAAATGTATGACCGTGTGGAGGTCGATGATGTATCAACATTGTTAATGATTATGTAATCCTATGAGGCAATATCTATGGCATCTGATTGCACGACAGTCGAGTTAGTCCTTTCTATGAAAGAACTCTGGCAGAATTGTCGAAGAACATAAGAATCGTTATACTCGAATGTTTTGAACTTCAGCTTCATGTTAATATTCGTGTAATGTGATCCTTCTATTCCTAATCCGTTTACAAAGTTGATTCATGTGTCTTATTTAGACAGTGTTGCTGAAACAAAGGTATCAGATACATCTCGAATGTCAGCAGGAGAATGTTAAGGTAAGTTATGGCTAACGTTTCTCTAGTTATTGTGAGTATAAATAGTTGGGTAAGGCCAATTTGATGGTACCTTGTTGTTGTATTGTCCCTGTGTGGTATTGGAGATATATTTGGGCTACTTGACAGGTTTTGGATAGTCCTGTATACAAGAGAAACACTATTGAAATTTCTGGAAAACTTATGAATTAGAATATCTTCAACATTTGCGGACAAATGTTTCTAAGGGGGAAAGATGTTATGCCTCGTAGTTTTATGTTTCGTTCCTGTTATCAATTGATACTGGTATTTCAAAAAGATATGTGACCTTACAAAAGGATAATGAGAGTTTATATGTTGTATACTGGGGTATCGAAGTGTATGGAAGTCAAATGGATCGATGAAAATACATTTCAATGAAAATATGCAGAATCCTAATTTGACGGCCCAAATTGACGGACCATACCAAATTGTACGGACCGTCAAAATGGGCTCCCCCACCATATTTTTAGGACAGATTGTATGGTCCAAATTGACGGATGGTACAAAATTTGACGGACCATTAATTTGGTCGGTAACCGACCTATTTTAGATTTAAGTGAGTTTTGGCCATTTTTTTATCCATTTTCGATCAAAACTAACCCTAACTCTCTCCCTAACACTCTGGAAACATTTATTCAAGATTTATCAAGGATCCCAATCAATAATCCAAGGTAAAGTACACAAGTTCTATGTAAATCCCCGAAAAATACCACTAGTTCCTCTTCTTCTTGTTGCGGCGGTTTCGAATGAGTTCTGATGATGAAGTAAACTAGAAATTAGAGTGTTCTTGATGGAATTGAGGTAAGATTCATACTCTTTAGCTTACTCTTAGGCTTGTACAAGGATTGAGTTAAGATTTATGGAAAATTCTTAAGAAATTACGTGTTTATGAACCTTGGAATCAAGTTATGTTGTATATGCTGGTTTCCATGAATTGGGCTATTGAATGGAGTTGTAAATGTATGAATATATTGGTAGGAAGGAGTAGAAGTAAGTATGAAGGTTTTTGGACCGAAATATGTCGAAATTGACCAAGAAACAACCTTATGAAGTATTGCCTACAATTTGTTCGACGAATTGTCTAAAAGAAAACTTTAATGAGATATGAGCTTCTTATTGATACCAATCCTTTATATAATATAGATAACCGTCCGTATAAGGCATGAAGACTCGTGAGCCATTTTTAACTTTGTGTTCAAGGTATGTAAGGCTCACTTCCTTCCTTTTGGCATGATCATAGTGAAATGATTATTACGAAATAAAAATCCGATAAGAACTCTATCCTAAAGCCCTTACGAAGGTACTGATGATTCTCCTATAAGTGTGTTGTTTTGTATTACTATTCCTCATCAAGATTACATTCTTGTGGTAAGGTATTCTTTTGATATCAATAAAACTTGGCTCCTTTTGGTTTCCTGAAAGCTAAGCTAATAATGTGAACGTTCTTATGGAGTTGTTGAAAGAGTAACAAGTGATGTGCTAACCCTCATAAGGGAGTCAGAGGTATAACGAACTTACTTCACTCCGATGAGTTCAAAGAGTATTCGATAATCCTTAAAGAGGTCATCATATGTATGTATTATGTATCTATATTGCGCTCAGAGACCTATATCATTATATACATAGTTATATAGATGTGAGATTGACAATATTGCCCACAGATGCCTATGGTGCTATATGCGCAATTTATATAGATATGATATTTATAATATTGCCCCCAGAGGTCCACGACATTATATACGCGATTATACTTCATTATGCATATTCTGACCCATAGAGGCACTTAGAGTATATGTTGTCTTTCCACTACTTTACCTTATAGTTGTACATCCAGTTATAATCTCAGCTAATGCTTTATTTACAATGTTGTACTTATTTACAGTTTCAACCTTATATATTCAGTACATCTTTTGTACTGATGTCCCTTTCCGGGGACACTGCATTCATGTCCGTAGGTACATATAGAGATGTAGATGACTCCTCACAGTAGGTGACACGACTCAACTGAAGGTTGTCATCCTCCTTTCTTCCGGAGATGTCTTGTGATTTGATAGGTATGTTAGGTGTATATATGTATATAGATGGGTATGGCGAGGCCATGTACTAACCAGATGTTGTCGTTTCACTCTTTAAAGGGTTGTAGACAATTGTGTTGTGTATTATGGTTTTGTGTGGGGCCTTATCGGCCCCTTCAATTGATTTATTATGTTCATATCAGTCTTGTCGGCCTTGTGTATATATATCTGTTTAGGTTGGGCCTTTTTTGCATGCATATAATTATGTATTTATTCAGAGAATCGATTATCAGAGGCCTTATCGTCCTATATGTTGTTGAGCATGTCATAGGTATTAGGGTTGGTACGCTTGGGCCTTAGGACACTGGGTGCCAGCCACATCCCCAAGGTTGGGGTGTGACAGCTCGGCCTGCACGTCTATCTGCGGATGGAATGCTATACTAAGGCTAATCTGAGTACCCAAGCCCTTTTGAAAGGACCTGCAAAATTTTTCTATGAACTAGGCACCTCTGATGGGTAGGAAATGAGCTTAATCTGTAAGTCTAGCCACAATAACCCATATAGAGTCAAACTTTCGATGGGAATTAGGTTATCCGGTAATGAAATCCATGTTATTTTTCTCCTATTTCTATGTCGGAATCTCGATATTATGAAACAATCCTTCGGGTTTCTTGTGCTCCATCTTAACTTGTTGGAAATTTGGACACTGTGCGACGTATTCCACAATATTTCTCTTCATATTGTTCCACCAGTATATTTGTCGAAGGTCCTGATATATCTTAGTAGAACCAGGATGAATAGAATACCTGAACTAGTGAATTTACGCTATAATCTTCCCTCGGAGTCCCCCAACATTGGGCACACACAACCGGCCCTTATATTTAAGGACTCCGTCCTTGGACAACTCAAACAACTACTTTTTATGAAAAGGGATGCCTTCCCTGATTCTTACCAATATTGGATCATCAAATTATCGCGCCTTTACTTCTGCCACTAATGAGGATTCAACGGCATTCTAAACTATAGCACCTCCATCACCTGCATCAAGCAATCACACACTTACATTGGTCAGTTGATACAAATCTTTAGTCGTTTCCAATTTATGAGCTCCCACATACCTCAGGCTGCCCATAGATTTCCGACTCAACACATCAGCTATAACATTTGCCTTGTCGGGATGGTATAAGATATCAACATCATAGTCTTTCAGCAAGTCAAGCCATCTTCATTGCCTTAGGTTCAATTCTTTCTGCCTGAATATATACTGTAAACTCTTATGATCTGTAAATATATCAACGTAAACTCCATACAGATAGTGATGTCATATCTTTAGAGCAAATATAATAGCCACCAACTCAAGATCATGAGTCGGGTAATTCTGCTCATGCTTCCTCAGCTATCTTGAAATATAGGAAATAAGCTAATCATTTAAAACACATGGAATGCGAAAAAGGCTATTAGATAAGGAATATACAAGAGATACGATCAATTTTATCAAGAGAAATATGTGGATATTCGACTTAATGAGAGGAGAATCATTTGAGGGAGATGTGCACACCAAGCCATGCTAAAGAAGGAAATTAACGCTTACATGCCTTAAGGTTGATGTCATATCAAGGAAGATTAAGCACGCCTCCTTTCACCCGTCAATCTACAATGATAAAGAAAAATACAAGCATTAATAGTTTAGATTTAGTGAGTCGCAGTCATACTTATTCAATTATAGAACCATATCCTCCTTCTAGTTTCTCCTCCCTTCAATTCTATATCATTAACTACCATATTTGCATCAATTCTCCCTTCAATTCCATCATCTAAAACTTTAGAGAAGTATCCATAGATGAGCTCACATCACAACTTTACAAAATTGAATAATTTCTTTCTCTTTCATCTTAATTCTTCCACATAACAAAGTTCTAGAAGTTCATGTAACTCATATACCCAAAGGATGACAAAACCCTTACTTTAGACAGAAAATACACGCCTTAAACTTTGACTTTGATGTAGAAGAACTCCACCAAAACAGTAGCAAAAGAGAGAGCAAGAAGAAATACAACTACTACGAGCTTCAAGGTTCCGAATCAAGCTTGGATGGATATGGAACTATTAGAGAGGATTTAGGGGTCTTGTGGAATTGATTTGGGATGAAAATAATGAATTATGAGGGCTGAAACACTTTCAAATCGCGTGAAAGTTGGCCAATGCCTCAACTTTTATGGTGGAGGTTCCGGCCGCAAAACTTTTTACGTCGGCCAACCACATTGTAAAATACTTTTTCGACTGTAAAAAACTCCTCCTCCAACAACATTCTGCCACGCTTTACGATGGAGGACCATAAGTTTTACGGACCGTAAAACATAGTTACAGCCATAACTCCCACAGTAAAACATAGGAATCCTCCAAGTTATGACAAAACTTATTTCCTTCGATTCGATTAACCTTTACACCTCTTGATACTTTCTTAACTTGCCTTAACACTCAACTATCCTTACGGAAGCCTTCATGTCTTCTCTTTACACGTAGATTAGATAACAACGCTTTCTAACGTGAAAACTATGGGGTATAACAATTTAACATTACAAGTTCCTTTCTAAGATTTAGACGAGAAGTAGAGTGACGAAGGCATGATAAGTCATAATCACATAATCTACCAAGAATGACTAACATAGCCCAATTAAACAGCAGACATACCAACCTAAGTGTATTTATGCACCGTGCTCACGATCCGAAGGTTAAATACATAATCTTCATCATATGCGTAATACTTTACCATTTAATTATGCTTTAAGTACATCGGTACCCACACAAGTGTGTATCACCGCACGAGTACGAGACCCCTAAATCCCCATTACACCCCTTAAGTAATTAACCAACATATAACACTATATTAAGGTCTATTAGGTCCCAACTTGCCCGAATTCAAATTCGAATAGTCACTCAAGCACTTTCCCTATCCTCTGAGCCTCCGAAGAGGCCCAATCTGTTCAAATATGGCATCTAAATGAGAATACGAGTCTAACGGTACCCACTTTGCTATATGAAAGGATTCGGGTCTAAAAAGATCAATCCAAACCCCTTTCCTGAATTCGATGGTTAAAATCCCAATTTATCATGAACACGAGTTCATCATGGTCCAATTATTACTCTGTACAATCATACGAGTCAAACAACACCCATATTGATATACTAATTTAGAATTCCAAAACAAACCCAAAAAGGGAACCCAGGGCCCACAATGGTGAAACGAGAAATTAAGTACAAAATCATCTTACCCATAGTCCATATAGTCCATATCCTAAAAATCATCAAGTTTTAACCCCAATTGATCATTCAATTTCACTATTTAAAAATCATTTCACTATTTCACTATTGAAATCATAAATAAATGGTTGGGTAATGATTAAGAACTTAACCCAAGGAAGAATATTGAAATTTTCACTTGAAATCACTCAAAACCGATTTGTCTAGCTCTCAAAATGTTTTAATCAAGATGAAGTTTCGAAACAGGAGTTTAAATTTGTCCAGACCTGTAACACTCTTTGCGAACGCGAGGCTCAGGTCGCGAACACAGTTCACCCCGACCCAGCCCATCACGAACATGATCACAACCTCACAGCCCACCGTGCTTCGCGAATGCGGCCCATCCTACGTGAATGCGTAAAAGGAAACTAGCAACTGCTGCACCAGATTATTCTGGTTTTTGCCCAATCTCAAACACAACACTCGGAAATCATTTGGAACCCTATGGACACAAACCAAACATTCATTTCTACCATAAAATATATTTCAAACTTGCTCGTGGACTCGAAATTTCTGAAAAAGGTCTTCTTGACCGGGTTGACCAAAGTAAACCCTTAAGTTCTAATTCCTCTAATTCTCAATCAACCACCCAAAACCCACCCGATTGCCTTGGAAACCAAACCAAAGGCTCGACTAAGTCATAAATGTCATTCTGGACCTAATGAAATCGACGAAATCATGAAAAAGACGTGTTCACCCAAAAGTCAACTATGAGTCAAACCTTTCTATTTTCTTAACGTTAAGTATTTCTAAACTACCAAAAAGGATCTAAAACTCACCCGATTACCTCGAAAATTGTGTAACTCATCCCTGCAAGTCATAAACACACAAGTAAAGGCTCAAAATGATATTTTAGGAATTTCTTAGTAAAATAGTCAAAACCACATTACGAGTCGTTACAAACAACTATGGTGAAAACAACATCACATTCACATCAATGCTAAAACATTCATTCCCTATCATTTTTATTTAAGGATTTATTTTTTTATTTAAAGACTTCAAGTTATGCACAGAGTTTTAGTTGTTAGTCCTGTGTTATTGGTTAGTGATGAATTAGATGTGATCCCCAAGCTCCAATACTAAATCAAATTAAACCTACTAAATCAAATTAAACCTACTCCTACATTTATGGAATTAATTTGTTTTCTCTCCCAACTGCAAGACACAAAAGCCAAATTGCAAGCAAATACTACACAAATTTACATCATCATCTTTGTTAACAAAAAACTCTTAGCTTCAATCCCTAAAAGAATGGAGGGAACAAAACAAGAGCACCACCCAAGAAACTGGGCTAGGGGAACAAATGGGCCAGACTTTTCTTTCTAATTAATTAAATTAGTAATTGAACTTAGAATGAGCTAAAATTTTGAAGAAGATAGATAAATCTTTTAATTAATATGTAAAATAAATCAATAAATAAATATGAATTTATACTTAACAATTTAAATATGTATATATTTATCGGTTTGATTTAGGTTAATTTTATTGTAACACAAAATCAAAACAAATGTTATTGATTTTTAAAATTTAAAACCAAATCAAATCAAACCGAGCTGATTTTTGATTTATTATATTGTTTTGACTTGATTTATTGGTTCGACTAAAATTTATGATCTCATTTGAACACCCCTAATAACTACCAAAAATTTAAAATGCAACTGAGTTATTTGGTAGTGGTGTAGATTCCGCCAGTTCTTACAAAGAGTGTCATTTGAAAGGATTTTAATAGAAAATTATATAAATATATATATCCTAATAGGGGTCTGTCAAAAGGAAGGAAAACATCGTTACATTCGAATTTGATACCTTGAGGAGTGACTTTAAAAGGTATGAGTTCTTTAATGAAAGAATCTCTAATATGACAGGGTTGGTAATATCTTTTACTAGTACAAATGAAGTTGAGGTTGATAAAGGAGCACTTCCTAATGATGTTTTAACTTCAACATCAAACAGTTTGAAGCTATTTCCTAATTTGTTTCCAGTAGACAATCGGAAACATCCGCTCTACCTACCAAGGTAGATGTAAGGTATGCGTACATTCTACCTTCCACAGACCCCACGTTGTGGGATTTCACTGGGTATGTTGTTGTTGTTGTTGGTGGCTCTAAAATACGAAAGGAACTTTGTGCAAATTTTCCCACAGCTTTCTGGAATCGCAAGAAACATATAATCATACTTCCTTATGAAACTGACTTTGATGAGAAAACTATTCCTATAAAAGCTCATCCTATTCAGATGAATCATGAGCTAACAATCCATTACCATAAAGAAATCAATGATCTTCTTGAAAAACACATAATTTCTCCTAACAAGTCCCCTTAGGGTTGCGCAGCCTTTTATGTCAACAAAAACTCTAAGATTGAACGCAAGTGTCCCCCGTTTAGTCATTAATTACAAACCTTTGAACACGCCCTTCGTTGGATTAGAGATCTTGTCCCAAACAAAATTATTTACCACAACGACTTTACGCTACTACCATTTACTCAAAATTTGATTTAAAATTAGGATTCTGACAAATTCAAATTAATTCCAGAGATCGATATAAGACTGCTTTTATTGTACCATTTGGGAAATACGAATGAAATGTAATGTCATTTGGTTTGAAAAATGCTCCCTCTGAGTTTCAGAGGATCATGAATAATATTTTTAACCCATTCTCAAAATTCATTATTGTTTACATTGATGATGTCTTAATATTTTCTACTAGCATCGACCAACATTTTAAACATTTAAGAGTTTTTTTAATATCATTAGAGAAAATGACTTATTTTTATCAAAAACTAAGTATAGTCTTTTTCAAATAAGCATCTAATTTCTTGGGCACAATATCGAGCAAGGAACCATTATCCCCCTTCAAAGGTCCATCCAATTTGCTGACAAATTTCTGATCAAATCTTGCACTCAAACCCCCCAAGAAGTGATTAGATAAATACTTAACCCCTCAGCTAATTTTATTCAAAAGACTCCTTCATTTACCCATAAGTTCTTTAAAATTATCCTCACAGATATAGGTCTTGATTATTCAAACCCTATAAGGAAAAGCAAAGCTAGACATACGTTGCTCATACTACAGTGAGGATTAATAAAATAATATCGCCCAAAGAATGAGGCATACATCCAGCCAAATACAAAAGACCCTCACAACCTTTTGAGCCTCAATTTTATAATTACTTTGACTACCAAGAAGCCTGGATGAATGCATTCACTTTCCAGAATAACCTAGGAAAACACTCTTGATTTATCATTTGGGGAAAACAACTAGCGTATGAATTCTCTCAATGATTTCTACATCAGTGGTGGCCTGTATATGGTCATAAAATTGAGATCCTTCCTCCTCCTAGTAAGGGAAGGATATGAATATTTTTGTCACATATTTTCCAACGAGCACCAAGTATCTATGCTCCTCTAATTTTCTCATAGGTTCTGTATCTCGTGGATCTATTCTCAGAAATTTGACTTCCATAAACTGGAAGGACAGAAAGGGCTACCATGTCTAGCCCTCTAAGGCCATTGCACATGGTACAAAAGTTGGAATCCATATGAAGCTTATGTGTCGGCGGTGGAGAAATGGTTTCTAAACAATCCAGGATATCTGTCTCCAACAGATGCTGCCCAATTTTCATTTTTACATCTATTGCAGTTGCACAGTTAGCTAGCTCTAGTAGTAGAGGATATTTTATCCAACAGATGGAAAATCCTTCAACAAATCAAAGTTGAACTTCCCAGCCAACAATCACAAATATAAAAAAAAATCTGCATCCCAAGATAAAGAAGATGACCCTGATTTTTGCATTTTAGAAGGATGATCAAGCTGATGACAGCAAGACATCACCCATGACATCAGCAAACCACTTTCTGAAAATTATTATTGGAGGTTACTGTAGACAATGCTTGTTACTTTAGATGTCACTATAGACATCACCGTAGCATTGTAGGTGTCACTGTAGCAGTCTAGAATTTTGGCTATAAATATAGCCCTCTTTTCCCATTTGTAACACACTTCTTTTTAGAATAAGTTCTCATTATCTCTGTAGAACTGGTTAGAGCTTGCTCCCTATTATTTATAATATTTACATTATCAATTTAAATATCAAGTTTTAAATGATTTTCTATAATCTTCTTTTGTCTTTACATTTATTGCATATCATACATATGGTTGGCCTTGCCACCTAATTTATTTTGTTGCATCTCATACATATGATCGGTACTACCACCTGATTTTATTTTAGAATAATTTCATTAGCTGCATACTTACATTCTTGCAATATTATACTTGCTTCTTGTCCTTATTTCTCTATAGTTCATCCTCTAATATTTTAGGGGGTTCGCTTCCGGGTACTTGGTATATATTAAGAAACAATACTTATAAGTGTATTCAGGTTCAAAAACTCATGTTATAAGAAGGAAAAATAGCTTGAACGAAAATGCCATAGTAACTTCTCCAAGCAAAAAAGCTCTAAGTCGAATGCACCAATAAGAGTTTTTGTTGTCACGACCCAATTCGTGGATCATGATGGCACATACACTTAACCCACCGGTAAGTGAATCATCCCCCATTTCAAAAAGTATAAACTTTCAAGTAAGTAGAAAATGTAATTAAACATGATAATCTTAAGTATCAAAATACCATAAATACTAGAAAAGCATCCAATACATATCACAAAATCCGATATGAATCATACATGAGCTCTAATATAGCAAATCTGAAATACATGCCCTATATAGCAAAATAAACGTCTCCAATTCAATACATAAAGCAAGAAAAGGATGAGAGATTCAGGGGCCACGGATGACCATGTAGCTCACCCTGAAAGTCTCGATAGTCCTACCCCGCGATCAGCCACGAGGTGTGGAGCTGAATCCTGGATCGATATCTACACAAATGTCCAGCAAGTGTAGTATGAGTACAACACTAGTACTCATAGTTATTATAGGCCGACAACAAATGAAATATGTATACAACACATAAATATGGAATCTAACACCTATTACATGAGCTCAACTACATCCTCCAATTATATCCATGAAATCATGAATTTCACATAGAACACGTAAAAACGTATTGCATAAAAAAGGGAAATGAACACATGTATGAATGCATTGCATTGTCCACTATCAACCTGGTATACACATGCTAAGGGATTGCACATAGTCATGACCCATGGGGAATCTCGAGGACCCATTGTGGTATGCAACCCAATCTCACGTTACAGCATGTAACCTGATCCATACAATGTCTATATTATGGTGCGCAACCCGATCTCATAATCAACACAAATATATATATATAGCCTCATTCTTACCTTTTCTCGACCTTAAAGACCACCTCATATCTCTTGTCCACAATTCATCCATCAAGTATCAGAGCGTGAAAAAAGTGTGCATGCAAGATAACATATGCCACAATATCATGGAAGCATGGAAATAGAAAATCATATATCCTAGATGTTCACAAATTTCGCTTAAGTGCCCAAAGAATCTATCTTTCATACTTTATACGAGGCATGGAGTGATGAGGTAAATGAGCCAAATATTACAAATAATTACACATGGCCATCTTAGCCCACATAAGCAACAATCATACCTACCTAATGGATTTATGCACCATCTCCAATGCTCAAAGGCTCACATGAAATCTCCATCACAATACACTACTATGATTCAATTACCTAACAATATACACCAGTACCCATCCAAATCCTCATCACAATCATTAAGGTGGAACCCCCTCTCACACCCAATACCTCTCCAATATTTATAAATTATATACACTCTCCAATCAGAGTCTAAGGAGCAAATCATAACCCACCTCGAAGGCCAACGGGAGTCACGAACCCTCAAGCAACTGCCTTTCCTTTCCAGAGTTTTTTCAAATGATCTGAGTCTATCAAATATGAAATCTACATTAAAATATAAATCTAAGGACACCCATATTGTCATACTATTTCCCAAAAACCAAAATAAATCCAAAATAGTCGAACTCAAGACACGGGGGTGAAACTAGAATTTTATTTCAAAATTGATTCACCCATATCTTAGTTAGTCTAAATAAAAAGTTTAGATCTTGGCATTCAATTTCATGAAAAAAAACATCTAAAGATTTGGGCTAAAACCCTAATATTTCTACCCAAATCATGATTTAGTCTACTAAATAATGGAAGGAATCAATATAAAACAAAGGATTTGAAGTTAGAATCTTACCCCCAAGAAGAGAATCCCCTTGATTTAGCCTAAAACCGAGCTTTAGAACATCCAAATATTGAAAATGAAGTCTCAAGTCAAATTTGGGAAAAGAAACACCCCTGAATTTTGCGATCGCGGTCTGAGAACACGCGATTGCATAGCTCAACTGCAACCCAGCCCAACTGGCACATCTCAATCACTAGGCCTTAGATAACGACCACGATTCGATGCGACTCCCCTACCCCACTCACGCGTATATACATGACTGCGAAGCAACCTCATACGATCGCATAGGCTTGCCTCACCCAAGCTCGCAATCGCAGTTCCCTTCCTCGCAATCGTGAAGTAGGAAACTAGAGAATGCTGAAACCAGTTTCTTTCTGATTCTCTAATTTTCGATCCAACACTCAAAACTCATTCGGGACCCCCGGACGCAACCAAATATGATACCTGAGCATAATCGATTCTATGAACTTGCTTGCGCACTCATAACACAAATCTGATATTGTTAAGACGTGTTTTTCCTCAAAAGAACTCTAACTTTCTCAAAACTCAAAGCTAGGCAACCAAACACCCAAACCGCACCCGAATTCCTTGAGACCCGAACTTGAGACCTGCCTAAGTCATAAATGATGTTCTAAACCTAATGGAATCGACAAAACCTAGTTACGGGCACATTTACCCAGAAGTTAACATCTAGTCAAATATTTCCATTTCAAAACTTAAAGAACTTCTAACTTAGGATTTTTTTCGAAACAAACCCAATTTACCTCAAGAAGTGCTCCACCCTCTCCACGGGCTATAAACACCGAGAAAATACCACTGAAGGATAATTTAGTGATAATAGGTCCAAAAGTGCTAAATCACCAAATAGATCGTTACATCAGATACCAATCAAACAATCGTTCATCCTTGAGCGATAAAGGAAATGATGGGGAAAAAGATATTTGGGCAGTCAAACAACTGAGAATATCTACTCTGCATATCCCTCTCGTTCTCTTGAGTGGCCTCCTCAACCGAACGGTGCTTCCATTGCACCTTAACTGAAGTGATATCCTTGGACCTCAACTTCCTAACCTACCTGTCCTAAATGGCTACAAGCTCTTCCTCAAATGCTAGATTCTGATAAAAAGCACTGAGTCCCATTGGATAATGTAGGACCCATCAGAATGGTACTTCTTCAACATAGAGACATGAAACACAAGATGGACACCCGAGAAGCCCGGTGGAAAAGCCAACTCATAGGCAACCTCACCAACACACTGAAGGATCTCAAAATGACTAATAAACCTCAGGTTCAACTTGCCCTTCTTCCCAAACCACATCACGTCTTTCATAATGAGATATTCTACAGAACCTGATCACCCACCATGAACTCCATATCGCGAACCTTCCGATCTGCATACTCCTTTATCTACTATGAGCCGCTAGAAGCTTCTCCTGAATCAATTTCACCTTATCCAAGGAATCTCTCAACAAGTCTGTACCCTACGACCTCACCTCAAAAGCATCAAACTAACCAATCGGAGGTCGATACCTCCTACCATACAAGGCTTCGAAAAGCACCATCTTAATACTCGAATGATAACAGTTGTTATGGGATACCTTTGCTAAGGGAACAAACTAGTCTCAATGACCACCAAAGTTGATAACACCTGCCTATAACATATCCTCTAGAACCTGATAGTCCTCTTGCACTGTAATCTGTCTGCGGGTGTACTGAGATCCAACTGAGTCCCCATTTTCTTCTGCAAGGTCTTCCAAAAATGAGAGGTGAACTGAGTGTCTCGGCCTGAAATAATAGAGATGGGCACTTCATGCAACCGCACAGTATCTAAAATGTAGATCTTTGTCAACTTTTTCAAATTATAGATAGTCTGAATCGATATGCGGACTTAGTCAATATATCCATGATAACCGAAATAGCATCAAACCTGCCTAAAGTCTTTGATAACCCTACCACAAAATCCATAGCAATCCTTTCCCATTTTCATTAGGTATAAGCATCCTCTAAGTCATGCCCCGTGGTTTATAGTGTTCATACTTAACCTGCTGACTGGTCAAATACTGAGATTCAAACTCCACTATATCCCTCTTCCTCCTACACCACCAATAATGATTTCTCAAATCTTGATATATCTTCGTAGCACCAAGATAGATAGAATACCTAGAATTGTGAACCTCATCTGTAATCAATCTAGCCAAACCACTAATTCGAGGAACAAAAACTCGCCCCTTAATACTCAAAACTCAAAACTCATTCATCATTAAGAATTTCTTCCCTGGCCTTCCGCTTTAACACCTTATCCCGAATCTTGCACAATTTTGCATCCTCAAACTGTTGAGCTTCAATTTGCTCTAAAAGAGACGACCTCGCCTCCACACAAACCAAAACCTTATCCAATTGTGAAACATCAAGTCTCACCATATTGTTTGCCAAAGACTGAACCTCTATAGCCAATAAACACTCCTCCATAATCAAACGCGCCAAGCTACCCATACTCACTGCCTTTTGACTCAACACATCTGCTAACACATTAGCCTTGTCCGGATGATATTGAATAGTAATATCATAGTCCTTGAGCAAATCCATCCATTTACGTTGCATCAAATTCAAATCAATCTAACTGAATACATGTACGATAGTCCGTGAACACATCACAATGGACACCATAAAGATAATACTTCCATATCATTAAAGAAAAAACCACCACTGCTAACTCCAAATCATGAGTGGGTAGTTGTTCTCATGAACCTTCAATTACCTAGAAGCATAAGCTATCACCTTGTCTTGTTGTATCAACACACAACGTAGACCGATTCGTGAAGCATCATAATAGATGGCAAAATCCTTCCCTTCTACTAGTAAAGCCAAAATCAGGACTGAGGTCAATAGAGACTTGATCTTTTGAAAGCTCTCTTCATACTCATCCGACCATTGAAAACACATTTTTATGAGTTAACCTGGTCAAATGGGAGCAATAGATGACAAATCCTTCACGAACCATCGATAATAACTCACGAGACCTATGAAACTCCGAATCTCAGTCACCGAACCACACTCCTCTTCTTCCTCCTCCACCTCCTCTTCATCATTCTTCTTCTCATACGGGGGAACTGTAAAATCAAAGACAGTTTCTTTTTGCCTTCTTATTTTCCTGGATTAGGGATGATCTTTTTGTAACCTTAAAAACTTCTATGTTGAGTTTATCCTTGATTTTTACCTTTGGGTTGCTCTTTTATGAACAACATTCAATTTGAAATATGGCACTTGGGTAAACACAATATGATTTTTCGATTGGACTGCTTTGTTCTTTCATAGAAACCCCCTTCTCTTTGGGTAAAAATTGATTGATGGTGTTATTCTTGTTCTTGTTCTTTCCTTTGCCTCTAGAAATAATTTTCCAGTCTTCATCCACCTCTAGCTCCTTACTATTTATGTCATCCTCTTCTGAAACTACTTGCACCCATTAAAGTCTCTGGTAACTTCAATTTGCATATCAGTACTAGGAGAAGGATTCTTGTTTTTCCAAAAATTAGTTCAAGCCAGGATTGGTCTCATTCCTCCTGATCATTCCTCCCCCAACTTTCCTCCATATTCACAATCAATTTATTTATTCTCAATTCGGGATGTAAAACTCTACACTTAGCATTGCTATAGCCTTGAATTTTACATTTCCCACAACACTCAAGGATAGATTTGTATTCAATTTTTTACTTTAATGATTCCATATCTCCATTTTCATTTAAAAAATCAATTTGTACCTCATATACCAATGGTCGAGTGATGTCGATTTCCACCTTAATTTTTGTCGTGGTTGATCTTGATTTTGAGAGAGTGGCTTTGTCTGTAATGATAGTGATTCTGATTGGAGCCACAATCCTACATAATGCATCCCACTCAAAGAAGTGTCATCGTAGGTCTGGTAGGTTGACCCAGACTGGTGCAATAGTTGTCTCTTCTTTCGGTTTGAAGTTAATAGTCCATTTTTATAGCTTCATTTGCATGTTGCCGATTTGGATGAAATTCCACTTTTCGACATTCCAGTGATCCTCTTTCAATTCAAAATCGATGAAAACATAATGCAAATCACACATCATAAATTCAATAAGAATCTTCTCGATTGAAGGTCTAATTCACATGAATTTTCCAAAAACTGTGAGGCGGCATGCTTTCGCTAAAAGCTTATGCTCTTCCATAGAAAAAAACATTGGCTTGCCTTCAACAAGTTCATATGTCCTGTGTTCCAATCGAACCTTCCTTCCTGCTCCATATCTTGAAGCTTCTCCCAAAACTTTAGCAAAATTCCTCCAAGGATCTGGGGTTGGAATTTCTTCATTAGCAACAAGGGATTGTCGAAGTTGGGGGTAGAGGGTCTGATAGTGCCGGTGGCTTTTCGGGCTAAGGCCCAGTGTTACCAGCGTTGGACATTAGTTGGAAATTCGACGATCAACAGTGAAATATGATTGTTAAAGAAAGAAAAGTAAAAAAAAAAAAGAGAAAGTTAGCGGTGAAACAATTTGACCATCATTTATTTAGGTATAAAGAGATTAAAAACTTATGGCAAAAGGCATAGTTTCCACCTTGAACTTGTCTCGAAAAGTCGAGTTCACATTCCAACTAATCGGGCGACCTATTACCGCTACACATATAAAAAGTGAATTTATTACCTCCATGAAAGGTCAAAACTAATCTTGTGGTAGGCCGTCTATTACACGTGTCGCCACATCAGCGCGACCTCGGTGCCATGTCAGAAGTCTACTGAAACTTCAATTTAATTCTTTACACTTTTTCTTTCACAATTTTACATTAGTTAACTCTAATTAACTACTAAAATTCCTAAATAATTGTGATAATTTCCATCACCAGAATCAACCCACCCTTATTCCCCTCTGTCGCCGGTGAATTAAGTAAGATTTATAATGGATTGACTTATAATTTTGCTATGTATTTTTCTGCGTTCTTTTGTTTAATTTGGTAAGATTTGAAAGAATTCACAACTGCAACTTGGCCGAAAAGTCTAATTCCGAGAAGATCCATTGTTCTGGGTTCTTTTATTTTCGCTCATTTTATTCTTCTAAGGAATGGGTCTCATGTTCTTCTTGTTGGCTGATTATGCTCATTTTACCTCTATTGAAGTCCTTTTGTAAGGATGGGAGTTTTCTGGTGAGGTGGTGGATAATTCAATGTAAGGATGAGAGTCTTCTCCGATGAATTTTCGATGGGTTTAGACAAAATATATCACGAGTTTTATGCAGAAATTTCATGGAATTTCCAGTATGAGTCGTCGTCTTCCCAGCGGTTTTCTCCAGTGGGCTTTTGGATGATTTGGACAGAACACATAATTTTTTGATAGAAGTCGTCGTCTCCTCCATTGCTTTCAACTTTCTTCCTTAAAATTTCTCTTTCTACGTTTAACAAGAATGTCGCTATGTCGGAGAGGGACAAAGTGAAGAAGACGAAAGTGTTGCTGAAGAAGATATGTTTAAAAGAGAAGTGGGACCACAAATAAAAAAGAGAATCTAAATTAATTAATTGTATTAGAAACAATTAATGTATTATGAAGAAGGTGAAGAATACCTTAGTTATATACTGGCCAATGAAATAATGACACGTGTGTAATTTTGTCATTTTAAATAAAAAGAAATTCTTCTGACCACACCTTTAGGATGTGAATACTCTTTTTGCCACGTCAGTTCTTAGGGAGGTAATATATTCATTTCTTATATAATTAGAAATAATAAATTATCTGATTAATTAAAGTGTGAACTCGATATTTTGAGATAACTTGACGTGGAAACTAGGTCTTTTGCCTTTATAAAATAATGTACCTGTCATATATAGGAGTAGTAGTTATTTTGCTGCAAGCATGAGAATTACTATTTGTCCTTTTGCCCTTGAAGTCATTCTTGGAAAAAAAAAAAAAGATTCAAAAGTATTTTGTGTCCCTTTTGGCCCTCAAGTCATTTTCTTACTTGGAAAAAGAAAAGATTCATTTTCCATCTGGAAATTCCCCTCGAAATACATTACATTTACCACATTGAAGTTGAAGCAGAGAAAAGGCAGTAATGGAAGGAGGCGCACAGTATAGTCCTCGCACTGTGGAAGAAGTATTTAGGGATTTCAAAGGCCGTCGTAACGGTCTCATCAAAGCCCTTACCACTGGTATACTTCTTTTTTTTTTTTTTTTTGCTAAATGTATGACATACCTTTTGCTGTCCAAAATTCTTCTTTTTCTGGGTTTAGACCTCTTTATTTTTATTTTTTGGGTTTTATTGTACGCTGTTATACTTTGGAGGTTTAATTTGGGCAATTATTTTGCAGATGTGGAGGAATTTTATCAGCAGTGTGACCCTGGTGAGTTAGGGATCTTTATGTTATCATGTTTAAAATAGAAATATATGCATTTACTGTTTATTTTATTTATTTGGAAACGGGTCCAATATTTTAACTGACGCGTGGGGCAACAGGGTGCCGACTTAATTAATATAAGTGGGCGTTTGGATGTGAAATTTGGAAAAAAGTTCGATAAATGGTAGTATTTGGAAATTGAAGTTGTACTTGGACATGAATACAACTTGGAAAAATGTTAAATTTTTGTGAGTGATTTGGAGCGAAAAATGTGAAAACAGGTATTTAAAGTTTTTATAATTCCCGAAAATTGTAACAATTCTATGTCCAAACATGATTCCGGAATAAAAGTGAAAATTATCCATGGCCAAACGGGCCATAAATATATTCCTTGATAAGATATTCAACTGTATAAACTTGCAGTGGGTTCGCCCCAGTGGTGGAGTCAGAAATTTTGTCAAGGCCGAATTTTGAAGAATTAATATATAATATATGTAATATATATTTGTAATACATAATAATTGATATGTTTACATGGTATAATTTTTCGACAAAGATTGTTCGGTTGAACACCCACCCTTGCTGGGCTGTGGCTCCGCCACTAGTTCGCCCGCACAGACTTGCTTCATGTTTTTATTCTATTATTGAGAAATTAATTTGCTAATTTTCTGCTTTTAAATCTCACTGCGTTATTGTTGTTTTAACCTCCTTTTTTTCGTTTTGCTGGCTTGTTTATGTAGTTACTCTTATGTTTTCATGAGTTCTGAATTGAAGTGTGATGATATGGAATTATGTGCTGTTCATTTATTAGATGGGCTCTATCTGTAGACACATTGTTCTTGATTAGCTACTTTCTCTTTTTGCAATGATTTCCCTGAATGAAAGCTTTTTATTCGATGTCCACAAGGGAAAAGCCTGATACCCAATTGGATCTTTGATTCTTTCCTGCTCCTTCTGTAACTATTTGTAAAAAAAAAACATTTTTCTTTAGTGGAAGGGCGTTAACTGCATTCGGAAATCTGGAAGACAGGGTAGGTGGCGGGGGATTTTACTTTGAAGTGTCTATATAGGTCATAGTTCATTGGTTCCAGACTGGTCATAAAGTATTAACTATATTCCCAAACACTTTTGAAAAAAAAAATGGTAATCCATTTTTCAGGCCATTAGTACAAAAGAACCATCTGTTCACATTTTACTTCAACTCACCTTACTGTATTTTGAGACTTTAAAGGGGTATTCAAGAGCCTGCAAGACAACCCCCCCAGCCCAACCATTTGTTTTCTTCGAATGGCAACCTCCTCTCACCTTAGGTTGAGTGTAATGTGAATCAGTTGATGATTACTAGTATGATGAGGGAAACAAATAATAAAACAAGACATCAGAAAACAAAGATTCATAGTGAAAGGTATATTTGAACATGAAAGTTTAGCAAAATAATTTTTATAAAAACTTGCTCGTCCACCGGACTTGATACTATGCGTTGCTTGAGCTGTCCTGAAGTTGTGTCAATTGTTTCCTTGCTGCCATCACTTAGTTGTTGTCATAAACTTGACTCTAGCTTCCAATGTTTGGGCATTCTAAATTGAAATATCTTGGAAGGCTAACATTCAACTTTCCAATATTGGGCTAGTTTATGGCTCAAAATGTGGATAGGTCCATGAATTTAGGGTCAAAATCTGTCTAATACATTTGACTTGACTGCGAAGCTTTGTGCTCTATTTATCATCTTAATGGGGGAAACCACTTCAAATTGCTTGTTCTATATGCTCCATGATAGTTTATGATTTTGGAAAATGTTATAGTTCTTCATAATCCTGACCTATGAATTCCATGAAAAGAGTGCAACATTGTTCCTCAGTATAGAGCCTGATCTTTTAGCACAATAAGACTTCTTATCCTGGAATGTCTACCTTAGACAACTGAAACAGATGTCAAGTACTTTTATGGTTTATTTATAAGGATTTTAGTATTTAACATATTATCTTATTGCTTAACTTTCTGAAAAATAGATTAGGACATCTGAAACTTTTTTATTATATCTCAATCTCGAATTTTTCTTTTCCTCTCTCTCTCTCTCTCTCATTAAAACCTTGCAGAAAAGGAAAATCTTTGCCTCTATGGATTTCCAAGCGAGCAATGGGAAGTCAATTTGCCAGCTGAGGAGGTGCCTCCTGAGCTTCCAGAGCCAGCACTAGGTATAAACTTTTCCAGAGATGGGATGCAGGAAAAGGACTGGTTGACCCTAGTTGCTGTTCACGGTGATGCATGGTTACTCTCTGTTGCCTTTTATTTTGGTGCCAGATTTGGCTTCGACAAAGCTGACAGGTATGTACACTTGGTTTTGTTGACAGATTTTACAAAACAGTTGAATTGCCCTTTGCCTTCCTTTTTTATGTGTATCCAATTCTCCTTTGATGAATTTGTTTTTGCAGCTTAGCTTTTATATTTATTTATTGTGGACATATAGCCTACCAGGAGTTGCTTATTCTGTTAAGTAACTATGCAGCGTTACTGTAAAGCCCTTGTATGTGAATGGTCACAGGAGATGCATGTGTATGTTCTGTTCATGAACAGAAAAGCAGTTACCTACTTAGTTTACTAAATTGAAAAGTTTCTTGTTTTACCTAAACATTTGTGGTCTGTGCTTCAGGAAACGCCTGTTTAATATGATAAACGATCTGCCAACTATTTATGAAATTGTCACTGGAGCTGCCAAGAAGCAAGTAAAGGATAGATCATCAGTCTCTAATCATAGCAGCAACAAATCCAAGTCAAACTCTAAAGTGGTATGGCACTACTACTCTACAACCCTCTACCCAAATAAAAAATGCTGTTTCTTTGATAACCATTGCTCTGCAGTATTCATTACAAAGATAGCAAGTGGTAGTTTCTAACAAAATCCTTGGACTCTTGGACCATAGGCCAGTAAATATTAACCTTGAAATTTAAGGTTGTGAGCTGATGATAGATATCCTGAAAAGGAGAAAAGGGGGTTTGTGGCCTGAAAGTATTGGTCAAGACATCGGCTATGGGTGTTGGGATTTGACCCACGGATATCAGACCAATCTTTACTTACTAATATTTGTTTATATGTTCGAGAACTGGTCCAGTAAATATTAACCTTGAAATTTAAGGTTGTGACCTGATGATAGATATCCTGAAAAAGAGAAAAAGGGGTTTGTGGCCTGAAAGTATTGGTCAAGACATCAGCTATGGGAGTTGGGATTTGACCCACGGATATCTTTCCAATCTTTTACTTACTAATATTTGTTTTTATGTTCGAGAATTCTATACTTCAGCCTGAAGTGTAGGACTTGGATGCCTAACTCGTATTGTGTATGATAACTGATGACTCATGCATAGTAAGTAGTCCAAAGAGAACAATTAAAGTGACTAGCACAATTTGTCATATTAGATAAATAACATGAATGAGTCAAGCATTTGTGCATTTTCTCCTATTGTTAATATTGGTGAAATGGGCCGAATTGAGTGGAACCCATATAGAGGATATAATATATAGCTCACCCAACTAGTTTGAGATCAAAGGTTAGTTGATAGGTGAATTCAGAGAAAAGAACTGAATTTGTAAATTGTGTATCAATCAATTGATCCTAATGGGACAAAATCTAGAAAAGATCTATTGGAATAAAACAAATCAGTAAAAGAGTACCTTGCAGGTCACATAAATTAATCACCAAGTTGGAACAAGAATCGGGTGAATGTCAAGAGAATGTACCACTTAAATTCGTAGAAAAGCCAAATGTGTAGTGATTTTTACTAGCCACAACAACAACATACCCAGTATGATCCCACATGCTGGGAGGGTGGGGTGTACACATACCTTACCCCAACCTTGTGTGAGGTAGAGATGTTTCCGATAGACTCTCGGCTCAAGAAAAGCGTTATAAAAAAACATGTTTGACAAATGCAAAAGTAGAAGATATGGTGAAAATGCTGTAGAAAAGTACTGACAACAAAAATCATAAGGGTAATCCAAGTAAAAGAAACAACAATAGTGATTTTTACCAGCCAACAAGTATAATAATGATCCTAACGATCCTGATGATTAATTAGGTCCCTACTTGTTGTCATATGTTACAGGGATATGAGTGCACGTGTTAGATGCCTGTGTGAATCTAGAATTTGTAATTTGTCATGACCTAAATCTTAGAATTTGGAGGGTATGATTGTATGAATAGGAGTACAAGTACGTTCTTGAGGTACGGCTAATAAGTTGTGTTAGATGCCTGTGTGAATCTAGAATTTGTAATTTTTCATGACCGTATGAATAGGAGTACAAGTACGTTCTTGAGGTACGGCTAATAAGTTGTGTTATATGTATATGTATTACACCCTTGTTTATTGATCAGTTTTGGTGTGTATCTAACACTCACACCCAAATCGTGTTGGATCGATACGAGTGGGACATGTAGTTTTGGAGGATTCATGTAACATAGTGTTATCCAATGTAGTCAGTATATTATGTAGTCAGGGAAACCTACGCAAGCCTTTCAAGCTGATAAAACATTGATTTTTCTTTCTCTGTGAAGTGTGGAGGCTCATATGATCTGCTACGTCTAGTACCAAATGGGCTTATGCAGTGTTATTAAAGGCCATTGCTTTGTCACTTAAAGTGATGTGAAACGAGGGGCTATCGCTTCAGGGTGAAGCCATGCACTTCATAGAAGTGTGTGCTTTAAAAAATGGTGAAGCGATCCCAACAAGCAGTCGGTTCTTTGAATCTTAACATTGAAGAGTTGGAGTAATATTGACATTATTGTGTATTTGGGTACTAGCATTAGTGCTAAATTCAGAAATAATTGGTATTTTTTGATGTCATGATTTGCGCGGCTTCACTTCAAAGAAGCGGTGCTTGACATCTCACATTTCAATTCAAGCCCTATGTACTTTTGTCGCTTCTTGCATTTTTTCGTTTTATAAAACTAGTCTTGGGCTTATATGTTGATATGTGAGTTGTGACTTGTGGGAGTGAGTTGAGCTTCCAGTTTTGGTGATGTAGTAGGCAGTAAGTAAATGATGAAGTTATTTTGCGTTGCCATGAGTTAATGGAGTGACTTTTTCTGGTGGGTATGCTTATCCCGTAGTTTGAAGAGGTGGTGCTGTGTTAAAGGCAAGACGGAAGTTTTTAATAGTTAAGCTGTTTTAATACTGACATAAAGTTCAGTTGGTTCAAATGTTTTGTTTTCACAATTATACTTAGTAGTATCTTTGTTTAATAAAAACAAAGAAATTTTATTTTGCTGAATCTGCATAACTGAATTTGGTCTTCAATGATTTTTCAGGTCAAAGTATCTACTTGGAGTTTGCTTTTTATTCTATAAGTTTCACTATTTTCTTAGCTTTAATCCTCATGTTGTGTTCCCGTCACCTTTATCTATCACTTCTTTACCGCATGCACCAGGTTTTGTTCATCTTATTTGAAACTAGACTGTCTCCTGCCATACATTCGCCAGATTATCGTAGAGAAACATTTAAAGGCAATTCTGTGGTTTTGATTGTGATTTTTTATGCATGCATTGAACTTAACAACTAGGTGTTTTGAAATACTTTCATGTTGAAATCCAGGGTAAATACGCAAAGGTTGAAGTAAAAGATGAGGAAGATGGATTAAATGAAGAGGAGGAAGAGCATGGTGATACATTGTGTGGGGCATGTGGTGAGAACTATGCTTCAGATGAATTCTGGATTTGCTGTGACTTATGCGAGAGGTGGTTCCATGGGAAGTGCGTGAAGATCACACCTGCAAAGGCTGAGCATATAAAGCAGTACAAATGCCCATCATGCAGCAACAAGAGGCCACGCCCTTGACATCTTGTTGAATTTGCTGAGTTCCACCCTTGTATTTGTCTCCTGTAGGACTCAGTGCACTGCCATCTTACGTACATCAGCACAGCATGTTTGTTCAAAATTTCTGGTCCTTGCTCTTTATTTCTGGATAATCCACTATGTAAAATTGCTAGGGTGCTCCTCCATTTGACTCTAAATTTGGATAACATAGGATCTTCTTGTAGGAAAGCATCTTCCTGTGATTAATGCTAACTTGTAAAATTTAGCTGGAGTATGTTGTCGCAGGTATAATTTAGCTGTTGGAACCATTTGGACCCTGATGTTTAATTGAAAACTGCGTTAATCTTGCTGGTGTCAAGTCGATCGATTGAATGATTCTATGAGTGTATGCTCTGTTTTTGTTGTTGCATCTTGTGATCTAGTTGACAAAAGGGCATAGAATAGGTAAAATAAACATAAGGAATAATGAATTAGAGGACAATGAGTTTGAGCGTGAGAACTCAAAGGTGCTAGTGTTCGTTCCTTGGTCGAAAGCATGCATCTTTTTGTTATCTTTATCTGCTAACTTCTCTCTTGTAGGTTATTCAGATCCTTGGGACTGTTATGTATGTAGCAGCCAGCAACTTCCTTCAAAGTTTCCATTGTATAATATGTATTCTACCTGTGTCCACCCACTTCGATTTCCCCTTCATCGCAACCGGGTCTATCACAATACCAGAACATCTTTTGTTTCCTAGTATGAGCCTGTAATTGTCTCTACTTTGGCTTCCTCAAAAACACTTGTATTGATTAAATAATTTACTAGAAGACAGAAGCACCATTTCACCAAAATATAAAAAACATTTGCTCCTAGCTTAGTGGTTGGAGCGTGGAGATGAAACACTCAACAGAGTGGTTATACCTTTATAACTAATATTTAGATTAAGAGCAGGGAAAATGTTCCACGGAAAGTACTTTTTTGGAAATTAAATGAGTTCCTTATTTTTTGGTGTTTGCCTGTTTTGTAAGGTAAGTTAAAATAGCCTCGAAAGCATTTGTATGTATTTAGGAAAACACAATGGGGTGGGCTGGTGTGGGGATCGAGTTGAGACCAAAGCATTTTGACTAACAAAAACATAAGAAAGTGTTTTCCTAAATACCAAACACACCCTAAATTCATATCAGCCAGAAAAGTTCGGTAATCGGAATTTCGTTATCCAGAGGGAGGGAAGGAGATACCACTTGACATGAGGAATAAAGGAACATTCAATGTCCAAAAAAGGGTATGCTTCGTTTTGCAGCCACAGTTAAACTTTTCTCGCATGGATTGCTAAGTTTGTGATTCAACGGAAATCACAACATCGGGAACAAATCTTCTATTATTGCCATAAACACAATCAGTCACATGAGTATCAGTACATTTCTTCCATGAGTCAAGTGTTTCCAACACTGTTCATGTACAAAATCAAGCACATTTACAAAAGAGAACAATACCTGTGTTATTTGATGTTCAATCTAACTTGCAGCTGTTTTTTCACCAGAAGTTGGGTGGTCGCTTCCAAAATTCGTCATCCCAATGAATAACACAGTTTGCACCACTACGTCAATCTGATTTTTTCATTAGGTAATATAACATTTGGATTCCGAATATGTGGATTTAGTGATGCTATATCCTTCCATTTAGCACCTGTACCATGAACCCTAGAAGATATGCTCCATAGTGTATCACCAGGCTGCACAGTGGTTGTTGCTGATGGAGCAGCTGCCTTTGAAGATTTGTTAGCAGCTGCCCTTGACTTCATTAATGGATGTTTATTTTTCTTTCCCATTCCGTTAGCAACCAACCAACGAGAGCCAGACTGTTCTTGAGTTGCGGAACCCCATAATTTCTTTTTACCTTGCTCAGTCTTCAGACCTGCAACATGCACTTCGGTTATTTTGTACTGTGCTATTTCCTCGACCTCGGGGAATTTCTTTTCTTTGATGTCCACATTCGAGTCCGTTTTGGGAGGTGCATATTATTCATCATCATCATCATGTTCATTGTTGTTTCTAACCTCAGAAACTGTGCTGTATATCTTAGGTTTAGGTGGTACAAACACTCTCTCTACCTGAACAAGAGCAAGCATAGGTGTACCAACTGGCTCATAATTTCGCAAAGGATCACGGAGCTGCACCATTAGTGCCACCGTAAAGTTGTTTCCCAGCAAACCACACTTCCTACCTTTTCCGCGTCTCTTCTCTCCCTTCGACCTGCCCCAAAACACATCTGTGCTGATAGCATGATGAGCTGCCAGCAGTTTGGAGGTTCGCTCGCTAATCTCATCTTCATCGTCAATTTCTCCCGAGTCCAACCTCATCCATTCATCAAGTGTTAGAGACAAACCCATAAGCCCATCAACGTCATCACCATTGTCTTTAACGTCCAGAAGCTTCAATCCACCTGCCCCTTTCAGACCTACCGCTCCACCCAAATTGATCTTCTGTCCCTCAAAGGCTGAAAACTCACTAACAGATTGAGCACTGATGTTTGAAGGTGCATCCTCATCTGACATGCCTGTCTGTATTCTCAAACTCTCAATTGAAAGGGCTTCGATTTTATCCATTGCCAAAGGAGCAAGATCTTCCAAGGATACATATTCGGCATCCATGTGAGTGGTAGAACTTGATTCCAACTTACTGGACATTGGTCCATGCGATTTTCCCTTTTTACTTTTACTGCTTGCCATATGTTGCCCAAATTCAAACTCATGTTGCAATAAATCTTGTCTGCAGAACAATTTCAAAATAAAATAAAATAAGTAGGTGTAAGTATATGTATATTTGCAGTAAGGAAACAGAAACCCAACTCTAAAAGCAAAGTGTAAACAGAACAACAAACCTTTCAGGTCCTTCTAAGCTCGGTGCATTTTCCCAGGCTATTTGTTCCACTGTCTTCCCAGTTATATCTTCCAAAGGCATTAATTTGCTTGCCTGCATTGAGAGCTTTTCTATTCCAATGGAGGCCAAGTGCTGCAGTATGTCAATTATACCAGACCCCATTTCTGCAGGCACCACCAACGGACTGGATACCTGCATAATTAAACTCCCTCCACTCTTAGCATTCTCGAAGATTGCAGGATTCATTGACCTTAAAAATCCTCCATTTTTGGTCTGTAGCAAGTTTTCTAAGCCTTCTCCAAGAGGAGGCAATTGGTAAGGGTCTTCAGGAGGCATATCAATTGGGCTGCCAAAACCACTTGGGCTTTTAGGAGGAGAATATTCAAACGACTTGTCGTTCAAGCCCCATTCACGCATCAAAGCCTCTGTCTCCAAGTCCTCCAGCATGGAAGCTCTTGTTTTGTGACTTGTTGCCTCAATTTCTATCTTGGGCATCTCCTCGTATGATGGTGCAGCAGAAGAATAACCAAAATTATCAGATATGCTCCCCCACTGAGATACACTTGGAGCATCAGAAGAAAATTCTCCAATGTCCATATCAAGGTTACATAAAGAATACCCACTAGCCAGAGTGTCCTTCTCAAATTGCCTCAATAACCGTTCTCGTGGGGAATCAGGCTCGATCTCAGAACTTGGGCCAAATGGACTATGCTCAATCCCTAACATATCCAGGAAATCACTAGCCACAGATTCAGTAACGTAATCCAGGCTGAGGGATTTTCCCTTCCGAAGCTCTTTATAGTTCGCTTTAGTGTCCAAGTAACTATCTTCATTGTCATGTTCTTGAGAATCTAATCCCTCATTTGCCAAGTCAGAGACACCGTTCAATACAAACTCCTAATTCTCTCATAATTAATTCTTTTGCTGATTCATCATTGTTGGTGCTCACTGCAAGGTCTTCATTCTCACTGTCAAGACCCTTGGCCAACAGTACAGGCTGGGCCTCCTCTTCAATGGGAATCTTCCAGGTACTATCAGGTACAAGTCTCTCTGTCACAGGACCATCAACAGTTTTCACAGAATCATCTACATTTCCGTCCAGTTCCTTCAAGGGAAGTTCTGTGCCTTGCTCTATGACAGAAAAATAACCAATTTCACACTCGTTTTCAACATTTTCCTTCACTGGATCTGATAACAAGGCCAATTCTGATTTCAGGTTATCATCAAACACATCAATTTTTGGTTTGAAATCAAATGAAGCTTCCAACTTGTCTTCCTCAAGCTTCTGATACAGCACTTCTACAGATTTGTAGAGGTCACAACTTGGCACTGGTAAAACCTCTTTTATATCTTCTGCAGAGTGCTGTGAAGTAGAAGACCGAGCAGGAATGCTTCCAGCTCGCCTTATCATGCCCCTCATCACTTTGCTCAGATTGTGCAAGAAGATTTGCAGCACTTGCACTATTCTGCCTCAAATTCCGCCCCTCAAGAGCGTCCTTATTTCTAGGAAGCGTGGCAGATGTGTTCCCATTTCCAACTATATGATACCCAAAACTAACATTCATGCTTGCACCTTTAGCCTTACCCAACAACCTGAAACTAGTTGTCCACTTACCCGAGCTCTTCTCATCCTCTAATTCTTCCAATGTAAGAGGAAGTAACCTGGTAAGGTCAACCCGATGCTTCCCCAAGTCAAGTTCAGGAGTACCGTAAACTGAAGCATACAACGAACAATGTTTTGCCTCATACTTAGCTGAATGATGAGGACCATTCCTACTCCCATATATCGAATATGTATAACTCAATTGTTCCTCAAACTCAGCTACACCTTCACAAACCACAACTGGACATGTCATCAACTCGCCATCTCGCCTCCTCCAATGCACAACAAGGCTAAGGTCATTAAAAAATGCTGGTATCCCTTCAATGCAATGGACTTGAAGCGAAAAACAGCAATTGAACCTTCGGTTTTTAACTTGAGTTAATGACTTTAAGCTCTTCCAACTCCATATAGACTTCTTATTACTACTATCCTTGTCTAATAAATCTCTACCACTGTCTTTATTCTTCGATTTGGGCGGCTCTGGTAAACGGGCTTTCCCAACAGACTTAGAACGACTACTAGCTGTAGACATCAAAATCCGAGGTTGTGTTTTATCCAAATATAGGGCTTTACTTATAGTTTCAATATCATTCAACAACTTCCCATTTCCAGGCTTCTCACCTATTTTCTTCCTAGACTCCATTCTTGATAACATTCTTCTCCACAATAACTACAAATTAACACAACTTAAGAATTACCCACAATCCAAATAAAAAATCCTGAGAACACAATTAATGATTTTTCAATAAAATGTAACAAATTTAAAACATAAAAAATAGCTCTAATTTAACATTACAAAATTAACACAATTTAAAATTACCCACAATCCAAAATCACACAATTAGTGATTTTTTCAATAAAATGTAGTAAATTAAAACTTAGAAAATAGCTCCATACTTAAGCAAGATTAGTCTTTTCGGGGGTTTTACTGTAAAAAAACAGTCTTTAGGCAGAAATATTTAGAAACCCAGATCAGTTTCTCAAGTTCAATTGCCTCTGAATCAAAATCTTGAAGTATAGATTTGTCTTTCATGATTAAATTAAAATTAGATAATAAAAAGAAGACTAAGCTATTTATTCAGCAAAGAATAAAACTTGGTCAAATAATTGGTTAAGAAGAAAAAAAGACTTAATTTCTTACAAGAGAAGTTAGCGATGTTGTCTTCAACGCTCTGGTTGTCTCTAAAGGACTCTTTCTCTCTGTTTCATTCGAAGTTTCAATTTTCAAATTATAAAATTATACGAAAGTGGGGAGTATTTGTTACACTCAGGCCTCTTACTTACGTCTCTATGTTTCAACTTTACCATTTGGGAAGTAAATGAAGTGGTTCTTTAACTATTTTTTTAAAATTTTTTTTCTAAATTATTTAATTATAAATTATTATGATTTAGAGTATTTTTAATATAATTTTTAAATATATAAAATTTATTTTTATAAACTTAAAAAATTTATGTTAAAATTATAAAATTTGACTTCGAAAAGATTCACATAAATTAAAACAGATATAATATTATATTTACTCTGAGATTACTTTATTTTGTATTTAGCCCCATATGATATACACATATGATACTGTGATGCTCAAATTGTCATTCCTTCGTTTTACTCCACGTTATATATATGATGAAATGAAATTTCTCACCTTCTTATAATTAAAATAAAAGAAAATAATTTTTTCAGATCTCTTTTATGGCTATGATGCATATATGAACCTTTTTAGTATTGACAAACATATAGACAACCATAACGTGTAATCTCTATGTATTTTTGTAGCACACAAGTAGCTTTTAGAAAAGTTATCTCGGTAGAAAGCTCTTTATTCCTATTTTAATTTTTAATGCATACAAAATATATCTCATTGAATCAGTATTTTTCATCATATGTGTATATAACAAGAATCAAAATTCCTATGCTAAGCTAACACGTAAGCACTCGTCGAATTAGGGGAGATTAATAGGCACCTCTAATGTTTTGCCATTCAGAGCTTCTTCTTCTTTTTTTAGCATTTATCGATTTTTATGCTTTCCTTACCAAGTCATCGAGCCTTCTTTATGCAACTTTTACCTTCTTCTACATGACATCTGACCATTATATAGGAAATTAACCTTAATTTTTGTGAATTTATCTTACAGTGGAAGTTAAGAAATAGAGAGAAAAGCTACAATGTACTTCATATTAATTATTTTTTCTCAATTATTAACTAATATGAGTGTAAAAAATGGATCTTAGTCCTAACTCAACCCCAAAATCTATTTTGTAAGGAAGAGGATTGCCCAAGCCATATAAGGAGACAAAGGACCACTTATTCCATCGATGTGGGAGAACTCAACACCCCGCCTCACGCCCAGGGATGGACATATGGAGCGTGAACAATATAAGAGGGGGGCCAACATCGGAAACAAATGAATTGGGATGGGTCTGGCTTTGATACCATGTAAAGAATGGATCTTGGGCCTAACTCAACCCCAAAAGCTAGCTTGAAGGGTGAGGATTGTCCAAGTCCATATAAGGAGTTCATATTCTCATTCCATTTTCGATGTGGGACTCTTAACACTCCCCCTCACATGGTTGGGTTAGGCCCAAGATCCATTCTTTAAATGGTATCAGAGTCAGGCTCATTCCAATTCTTTGTTCGTCGATGTTGGGCCCCCAAATTATATTGTCCACGCTCCAGTTAACGAGGTCTGGGCGTGCGGGGGAGTGTTAAGAGTCACATCGAAAATGGAATGGAAACATAGACTCCTTATATGGACTTGGACAATCCTCACCCTACAAGCTAACTTTTGGGGTTGAGTTAGGCCCAAGATCCATTCTTTATACCGAGGAGAAAATCTAAATGAGTGATTTTATTTGTAATTATAATTACTGAATTCCCAACATTTCAGGATGTAATCATTATATGTGGGTAGGATCCATGTTTGCAAGATGTCTTTTTTACTTATTACCACAAACCATATAGTAAATTGTTTCTGCCTCTATCTCAAGAACATGAAAATGGTATCATGTTGGAATACTAAAAATCATAAAAATAGATAAAGAGATAATGGTACTAACTGAAAGTATTATTTCCTAGAAATAATCTATATTAGGGACAAAACGTACTTGAACACATTCATATTATTAATGAGATTAATATTTGTGGCATTTGCAATTATTGAATTATTGTTTGATTGTTTGCAATTATTCATATATGTGCATTCCTTGAACTTACGTTGTCATTAATAGAGTGAGATATTAATGATAAAATGTAACTCTCAAAATAGCCTCAACTAATGATCATCGAGAATGAAATATCAATGATATGCTATAAGTCGACATGTGGTCTGCATCACATTCTTAGAGAATGTAGTATGTCTCACAGCTACGAGTAATGGTTACTCGTGATGGACACATGGATACTTTGGAGAAGTATTGATATACCCTGCCGATAAACTATTTGTTATACAATGTCTATAGTGTTATCGGCGTGTGGAATATAAAGGTCATTTGACTTGAGGTCAATACGCACCTTGTTTACAGAATGATGTACTTTGACCAAGTTCTAAGCTTAAACTCTTTCTAGATAATATACGGCTTATGTTGGGTGCATCATGATGTAAAACAATGTGGTAGTTGAGCCAAGAATAGGATTCATTCCTCGATTGGAAATTCGAGAGAGCACTCAGCTTCTCAATGTTATTAGGTTGACTAAAGTCACTTGCTAGTGCAAGAGACATATTTAGAATATTGTCTAGTTGTCAACTAATAAATGTGAGATAAAGTGATTAAGCCATTTGGATAGACACTTGGCAAATCATAAGCTTAATTGAGTGTGTCGTGAATGAAAGGAATTTATAGTTCGCATAAAGGTTAAGTTTGTTGGATTCATGTAAACGTACTTCACATATTGAGTTCGTCATACGACGCAGTCTAGGAGTTTCGTATGGACCTTAATTAGATTAATGTCGATATGTGAAGGCCTATAAGGTCACACTATATACGATTGTTTCTTCGATCTAAGAGTGTATTGAGAAAATATTAAATACACGATTGAGAATCGAGATATTTAATTTATAATAATTATGAAATATTTCTATTTGATAGAAATTATTTAATTAAATCGAATTGAATTTCGGATTTAATTAAATGTGTTGGATATATTATATGGTTACACAGACAAATATAGGGAAAATTGGGCCAGAAATTACTGGCCCAAAATTGGGACACTGCCCGTCCATTAGGACGTGTGAAGTTGACCAGCTGGATTGGTCCACTGAACATTAACATGGGCCAGGTTTTCCTGTTTTGTATCTACTTAGGTTTTGTTCTGGAGTCCTATGCATACAACACATACCCCATAGTTTTTATTTTACAGAAAATAACTTCTCAGTTCCTGAAGTAATATTTCCTAGCTTTCTTGCAAAAGAAATACACTGGAGTTGGAACTTGCAGTCGATGATTCAATTCGCGTAGATACCTTAGTATTGAATCCGACGCTTGAAAACATGTAAGTTTTCTTTTATCATCTTTTGAACATACAACATGATTATCGAATAAGACATGCCAGTATTGTTGTTGGGTAAGAAATTTTAAAATTCCGTAGTGCTTACTATTTGATTTACGAACCCAACAAATCCTTACAGTGGTATCAGAGCCCAGACCGATTTAAATGATTATACGATAATCATAATAACGATTACGTGAGAAAATTAATTATTTCAATTTATTAAATAATTTTTGAAAAAAAAAACGAACAATGACGTAATTGGAACACTGTTTCGGTGGCGTGAACAGTGCCGACAATCACTGTTCCGGCGGCAGGGCAGTGGCGGTCTCGGGAAATTCGACGTGTTCTATCACTGTCTCCACTATTACCGAGAAATCTACTTTATAAGATGGTTGATAAAGGTGTTGAGAGGTGACGGGATGCGGCGTAGACGCGAGGCTATTTTCGGCCGCCACGGGCGTCGAAATAGTGAACTAATACCACCACTTTGATCGTCTCGACGAGAGGAATCGAGCGGTGGTGGTGTTACACGACGAAAGTCTCTAGAAAAGGGCCACCGCCGATGGTTTTTGGAAACCGCTAGCGGCGGCTCGAATTCGACCGTGGTGGGCCACCACACCATGAATTGAGACAATTGGTAAGTTTGCCCCGACGAGGGCTGTCGACCGGTGGTGTTCCATTCCGTCAATTTCGCCCCGAAATTCGAATCCCAAATTTGATTTGGGATTGGAATTGATTTTGAAAATTTGAAATAGTTCAAGGACCTATTGGAAATTAAATTAGGATTTCCGAAATTGCAATTTAGCCCTTGGGGAAAATCAAAAAAATTTAGAAGCTTATGGAATTGCAATTTTGTCCTTGGAAATTTTGTGAAAATTTAAAAGGGTTTTAAAATCAGTAGATTTGGTCCTTGGGGAAAATCTGTAAACTTCATAAAAGCGATTCGGTCACGGGTAAATCTGTAAATTTCAGAAAAGCAAATTTGGTTCCTGGCGCTGATTTGTAAATTTCTGAAAAGCAGATTTGATCCATGGACGAATATGTAATTATTTTTAAGGTTCTGAAAATTGCAGAAAAACTCCTGAAAATTAAATTTTAAATTTCAGAATTGTTAAGGAGACTGTTTGGATGAGCAGAAAATTCCGAAATTGAAATTGAGTTTTAAATTTGGAATTTAAATATTTTCTAAATTGAAACATATTAATTAATCCACGATTATTGTTATTTAGCATGTTATTTGATAATGTGCGCTTGAATTAATTGTGTTCCCTAGTTGTTTAATTGATTGTCATTTAAATTGTTTAGTATTGATGTGCATTATCATTTAAATAATTAGTATAGTGTCCGCATTATATATGTCTGGGTAGCCGGCACCCAGTATTTGTCGGACGCATTAAATCATGTTTGGGTAGGCGGCACCCAAATATGTGCTCTATTTGATCTATCACGCATAATAAGGATCTTGATAAAACCCCGATTAAATATTCCCCAATTTAATATAAGTCTGATTTGGAATCCATGTGTCGTCCATTATAATTGAATGAGTGCAAAATCCTTTTCGGATATAAGAGTATTTACACCCTAGTATTTGCTCTAAGTCTACATGGACTCAAACTCTTCATAGATGCATGTGTTTGCAGTAGCGAGTGAGAAACATTTGTGAGTATTTAGGGATAAAACGTACTTGAACACATTCGTATTATTAATGAAATTAATATTTATGGCATTGTTGAGGTATTTCTAGATGCTACGCAAGTGTACGTATCACATTTTGTAATAAATTTTGGTAAGATCGAATATCGTCCACAGAGCCTGATTTATCAAGTACTAATTAATTAATCTTTAGTTTCTATTTGGCTAACGAATATAAGTGATGATTTCTAACTAAAGAATTAACAAACTAACATGAATTTCTAGAATAGAATAGCAATGAAAACACACGAGGTTTAATTCAGTAATGAAGGAATTAGGGTTTCCAATCTCCTCAACTTTCTACTATATCATTCATTAATGCAAGACTAACGATTCTTCTTCTTATTAAGATAGCAGGTTAACTGAGATGTTCTATATTCCGGTTAGGATATATAAAAACTCAACCTAAGTGAGAACTTTCTATATTTCTATGATAAGTTCGACCACATAGGAGGAATAAAATCAATAACCTAAAATGCTATACAGACAGTCGTGATACTTTCGTTCAAGATTAAACCTATGTCTAATCAACTATAGCATATTCAAATCTCCCTTTTCAGATCTCGATTTGAACTCATATAGATAATGAAAACTAAAGGCCAATTAATTCTCATTCAATAACCGCAAGTTGAATAGATTTTAATAGATGAATAAGAACATTAACAATGCATTAAATCAAAATAGAGTTTCAAGTGATTCGACGAAAAAACCTAATAAAAGTAATTAGCTCCTAGACATGCTAAGAACTAATTAATTTAATATCCAACATGAACTGAATTAAAGTAAAGAAAAGAAAAGAACTTGAACAATAGATGTCTCTAATGGCTCATTGTTCTCTTGTTTATTTCCTCCAAAATGTTCTCCCTTTCTGAAAAACGGTTGCCTCAATATATATCACGTAAACCCCCCAAAATGGACCTATTTGCCCTTGTTAAATTTAGGTTTTTCGCTGCCCCGACGTCGTCGACGCCGCGGCGCTAATTCCTCTCTAAAAATCATTTGCTCTCTGCCAGAGGGGCGCTGCGGCCCTTGTGTTGGGCATCGCGTCCCTTTAGCTTGTTGCGCCGCGGTTCTTCGCTTTCATCGTCCAGACTTTATTTAAACTTCTTCCCGAGCTTCCCAGGGTTGCTTTGACTCATTCTCTTGTGATTAGAGATATGCATTTTTATCCTCAATGACCGCCTATTTCCTTTGAATTCGCCTTATCCTTTTCTGAATCGCTGAGAACCTAAAAACACAACACAAACGCATAATACTGCGCAAAACAACTAAAAGACTCTATAAAACACACTCTAAAACAGTTCTAAAATCTACCTACCCAAACTTAAACTTTACTCGTCCTCGAGTAAAGAGCTCTAGACACCCTAAAAATAAAAACACACAAACTTTTAAAAAAAAATGAATCAAGTCAACCACAATAGATTATGCCTCGAAGATCATGAACAACATGCAATAAAATCTTCCGGAACATTCTAGCCACTAATTTGCTATCTAGAATTTCAAGTCGGATAATTCTCAAATTTGCTTAAAGTTATTAATGCATATGACCACTCAACCATGATTATTGAAATAAACAAGTATTCAACATTAGTTTATGCACAATGAATTCTCACCGACATTCCATCAGGCCAAAATTCTATAGGCTTGCTGACTTGCTATTCTCCACTAATTTAGACAACACATGCTCAAGAATCAATAGAACTTTTATAGGTTATGACGATAGGCTTAGGCACGGGTAGATTAAATGTCATTTAGGCTCAAAGTTACCATAAGCATAGAAACCAATCAACCCAACTCTATATTCACATTATAAACCAAAAGCAATCCCCAATTTTTCTTTACCCAAATTTTCTTTTCTTTTCGAACTACATCCCCAAACTTTTTTTCAATGTATGTACAAGGGAAGTGTAGTGTATTCATTTTTTCCCCCCGACTTTTTCTCAATCCTTTGCTCTTCTATTGATAGAGCCCAATTTAAAATGCCCATTACAAAGTACCAATCCCCCAATCATCTATGCTCATGCTAAAATTCAAGGGAATGAAAATTATTGTAAAGGGTTTCAATTAGGCTTTATCATGGGCATTGGTCAACACGGAAATCAGTTTTTGGCTCAACGGGGTAATTAGGGATTAATGTAATCAAGAGTGGTTTGAAAGGCTCAATCGTTCCAAAAATAACCTAAATCATTTTCCTAAGCATGTATCATCTATGATTTTGTCTCAAATAGCATGCAAGCAAGTTCTAGAACTTTCCACTATCTTTCCTCAAACCAAAATTCAATCATGCATAAACCAATATTTGAGTATAAGAAAATCACCAATCATGATCAAGTTTTCATACTTATTAATAATTAAAAGAAACTCAAGACCTATCCAACTTAAGCTCACAGATTTATGCATTTCATGGCTATCAATTTCATCCAACTCTATCACATGTGTACACTCAATCTCATGGGCTATTATTATCAACTTGATTTATTGACACAAGACACTCAAACACTGACACTAAAACTAAGACACTGACAATAAACAAACAACTGAACACAAACAATTAACACTATTAACACAAAACAATAAGACTCCCCCCCAAACCTATTCAACACATTGTCCCTAATGTGATAAGTAAAGCAAGAGTAAGAAGACTTATCAAAACTGCAGCTAAGCGATTCCGAATGGTGGTGGCGGCGGTAGATGATAAGTGGCGGTATTGGATGATATCCAAGAGAGGCGTGATCAGTTATGCATGAATAAATTTATTTGGTCGACACTCGTGACCTCATACTCATGTCTTTGTTGCATCTAAGTGTCCATCTATTGCTGGTTGGATGAGATACTGGTTATGCTGGATAATGTACTGGTTCTGTTGGAAAAGTTGATCCAACCTCTGGGTATGGCCATCCTCAATCGCTAAAGGAGGTGGATGACTGCTCTGTCCAGGCTCTCCGACTTCTTCATCTTGCTCCCTCTGCTGGCGCTTTGGCCGAATGCGATTGCCTTCTCCAGGTGTAGGGTCTGAATATGCATTGACCATTGTCCGGGTTAGGGGATTCTGCCCTCTTCCTTTTACATCATTGCTGCTCTCAGGCACTCCATGTGAGACACATAATGCAGTGATCAACGATCCATGCCCCAACCCTGCTGTTATTTTCAATCTGCATATCCAATTGAGGCTATTTTTGATAACTCGACCCACATCTACTGAAAATCCCTTCATGAAAGCATACATCAGCTTGACACGATCCACTGGTATATCAGAGAAGTGTATGGAAGGGAATCAGGCAGGCACTCACAAAGTAGCGCCAAGCTTTGGAACTTTGTTCAATTGGCAGCGGAGCATGCATTTGGGGGCGTCATATGTATAGGTGAAATGGGCCCCTAGATATCCTACTGTATCAGCCACCTCCACCCAGTCAATTTCTTAATTCTTCCAAACAGTGAAGTCATCCTCCTCCTCTTCCTCCAGAAAATTTATGACCCCCATATGACATTAATCGCTTCAGCCCCAATTGGTACTCTTCTCCTTCGTACGAAACAAATGTTGTCTTGTTTCTCTGGGTAGTTGGCATATAATTCGTAGAATAGTTGAGTATTTGGCTTTGCCAAATAAGGATTGACAAATGCACTCCAACCTCTATCAGCAATCATGGCCCTGATGGGTTCATATACCTCATCTTCGTATGGCGCAGTCTGGAATTCCATCCCCCTTTCCGATACCAGGGAACGAGTACACAACATGTTATACCTGTCTTGGGCATCCTTATTGGAAAATCTTTTCTTATCATAGTCGGCCCTTGGTGGTAGATTCACAGGGCCCCGAGAGGAGGATGCCTTGGAAATAGCTCGTCGTGGACCCATTTTTCCTTGTTTGACAACTTTGAAGTTTTCTAAAAATCCGGCAGCGCTTCCTCTTAAATCTTACCGATAACAATTCAACTCAATAATATATTCAATCAAACCATAGTATTAATAACTATAATTCAACCACTCCACAATAACATTATTCCTCACAAGAACACAATCAACCCTCCCACTTAGAATTTCTCCAAAGTCATAAAAGAACACACAAAAATTCTTCAAACTTGAATGCAATACTTACCTTATGGCGAGAGAGAGACTTCAGGTGATGCTTCACTGCCACAAGTATTGAAGATTTGAAGAACTTATGGAATAATTTCTTGAAGGATTGGGATTTTATGGTTTGAAAAGGGGATTTGGGGGAAGTGTGGATTTAGAAATGAAAGAATTGAGGAGAGAGAAGAGTTTTTATGGTGCGAAAAGATTATAATTTGAGATACAATGTTTTTTTTTTGAATTTTTGGTGTTGAAGAAGAGAAGAATGGAGAAGGGTTATGTGAATTATATTTGGGGATAATGAGAAAAGTGTTCTTTTTCTCAATTTTAATCTCGAAATCCGCACGGGCGCCGTGACTCTTACCATACAGCGCCGCAGCATGATCACGTATGTCGCAGGCACCGCGACTCTTCTATTAGAGCGCCGCAATGCTAATTCAACATAAAAATCCATTTCTCACTGCCTTCCAGGCGCCGCAGTGCTAAGTCAACGAAAAAAACCTTTGCTCACTACTTTCAAAGCGCGGCGGCCCTAATGTTGGGTGCCGCTGCACTAATTCAATATGCGGGGTTCTGACTTTTGGTGCTAATTTCAATATCCCGCGTCACATTTTCATCCCAACACTGACTCACAATTCACTTAACATAAACACATATGGCAAGAAACATCAAGACAATGAGATTGTTCAAAATAAGATAAACAAACAGAATTAAAATGTTGGGTTTCCTCCCAATAGCGCTGTCGTTTAACGTTATTTAGTTGGACGCAGATCTCCTCTTAGATAGGCTTCAAGATGATATTCGACTTGGCTTGATTACTAGAACCACCCACGTATGGCTTCAATCTTTGTCCGTTCACTTTGAATGGTGCACCCTCCTTTCCTCGTACCTCGACTGAACCATATGGAAAAACTCTCTCAACAAGTAAAAGGCCTGACCATCTAAACTTCAACTTCCTGGAAACAACCTCAACCTCAAATTGAATAGCAATACCTATTGTCCAGGTTGAAACTCTTTTCAGACCAAGTTCTTGTCATGCCATGCTTTAGTGCGTTCCTTATAGATCTTGGCATTTTCATAGGCTTCATTTCAAAACTCATCAATCTCATTCAATTGCAGTAGCCTATTCTGCCCCGCAGTACTCTCATCCAAATTCAGCTTCCTCATGGCCCAATATGCTCGATGCTCCAGCTCAACTGGTAAGTGACATGCCTTTCCAAAAACCAACCTATAAGGAGACATTCCAATTGGAGTTTTGAATGCCATCCTATAGGCCCAAAGTGCATTATCTAGTTTCTTAGACCAATTCTTTCTAGAACCATCCACCGTCTTCTCAAGGATCCTCTTTACTTCTCTATTTGAAATTTCAGCTTGTCCATTTGATTGAGGATGATATGGCAATGCAGTTCGGTGGTAGACTCCATAGCGAGCAAGTAGAGCATCAAGTTTCTTGTTACAAAAATGACTCCCTTTATCGCTAATGAGAGCTCGGGGAGTACCAAACCTTATAAATATGTACTTGTGCAGGAAGTTCAAGATGGTCTTACCATCATTTTCCTTAGTTGCTACTGCTTCGACCCATTTGGACACATAATCCACTGCTAGCAGGACGTATTGATTGTTGAAGGATGGTGGAAAAGGGCCCATAAAATCAATGCCCCATACATCAAAGAGCTCGACTTCTAGGATCCCATTCAGCGACATTTCATTCCTTCTTAAGATGTTCCCAGTGCGTTGGCAATGATCACATGCTTTCACAAAAGTATTAGCATCTTTGAACAGTCCTAGCCAATAGAACCCACTTTGAAACACTTTAGCCACTGTCCTCGAAGCTCCAAAATGGCCACCACATTGTAAAGTGTGATAATGAGTGAGAATTTGGTACATTTCCTCCTCTAGACACAACGTCTAATGATTTGATCAACACAATGCCTATAAAGAATAGGCTCCTCCCAATAGTAATGTTTTACCTCAGAATAAAATTTCTTCACTTGTGCCTTTTCATCTCTGGTGGCACAATCTTAGCTGCAAGAAAATTAACAAAGTCAGCATACCAAGGCACAATTGAACTGGCACTTATCTAAAAAATTTGCTCATTTGGGAAGTGGTCATTAATCTGCACATCCTTGGCATTCTAGCTTTCTTCCACCTCAAGTCTTGATAGGTGATCTGCAACCAAATTTTCGGTTCCCTTCTTATCACGAATCTCCATGTCAAATTCTTGCAACAACAACACCCATTGAATAAGACGGGGTTTTGCATCCTTCTTTGTCATCAAGTACTTGATAGCAGCATGGTCCATGTACATAATTACCTTGTTCCTAATGAGATATGGCCTGAATTTATCGAATGCATATACTATGGCTAGCAAATCTTTCTCTGTTGTGGCATAATTCAATTGTGCATCATTAAGAGTTCTACTAGCATAGTAAATGGACCGAAATACCTTGTCAATTCGCTGCCCAAGAACTGCTCCCACTGCATAATCACTAGCATCACGCATCAATTTAAATGAAGCTCCCAATCTGGTGCAATAACAATTGGGGCTGAAATTAATTTCTCCTTGAGTGCCTGGAATGCATTTAGGCATTCTTCATTAAACTCAAACACAACACCATTCATCAACAAGGTTGAAAGAGGCTTTGAAATTTTTGAGAAGTCTTTGATGAATCTCCTGTAGAAACCAGCATGCCCAAGAAAACTTCTAACCCCTTTTACTGACACTAGGGGTGGTAGATTTTCAATAGCAGAAATCTTGGCTCGGTCTACTTCAATGCCTTGGCTAGAAATTTTGTGGCCAAGAACGATACCTTCATTCACCATAAAGTGGCACTTCTCCCAATTTAGAATGAGGTTGGACTCTTCACATCGCTGTAGCACTGCCTCCAAATGCTTCAAACATTCATCAAAAGATGACCTAAAACCTGAAAAATCATCCATAAAAATCTCAATAGTTCTCTCCACCATGTCAGAAAAGATGGCCATCATACATCGTTAGAAAGTAGCAAGAGCATTACAAAGCCCAAATGACATCCTTCTGAAATCAAACGTACCATAAGGACAAGTGAATGTCATCTTCTCTTGATCTTCCGGTGAAATGGAAATCTGATGATACCCAGAATAGCCATCCAAGAAGCAATAGAAGTTATGGCCTACTAGTCTGTCAAGCATTTGATTTAGAAAAGGCAAGGGAAAATGGTATTTTCTTGTTGCCTTGTTCAACTTGTGATAATCAATGCAAATTCTCCATCCCGTCACAGTTCTAGAAGGAATAAGCTCATTCTTCTCATTTTTCACGACAATCATACCGCCCTTTTATGCACTACATGCACTATCAGAAATAGGGTAAGTTACCCCAGCATCTAACCATTTCAAAATTTCTTTTCTCACCACTTCCTTCATAGTTCGGTTCAACCTTCTTTGAGCTTCAATTGAAGGTTTGCTCTCATTTTCTAAACGGATTTTTATGCATTATCGTAGAAGGGCTTATCCATCTTATATCTGCCAATGTCCACCCAATAGCAAGCTTGTGAGCCCTTAAGACTCTCAATAATTTTTCCACTTCCACATTAGACAGAGAAGCAGATACAATCACCGGCAAAGTTTCATTCTCACCCAAATACATGTAGTGAAGATGTTCTGGCTGAGTATTTAATTCTAACGTTGGAGGTTTCTCTATGGAAGGCGATGATCTTTCTGGAAATTTCCCCAACTCCTCATATTTCTTTCTATAAAATGGCTCATAAGAATTCACCCAACTGACATAATCCACAAGCTCGACATCATCACTGTCATCTTCCTCACCTTGTGTCAGTGTCGCCTCAAAAGTGTCAGTAGTCATATTCTTTAGAAATAACTCCCTCAATCACATCAATTGAGAAACAATTGTCACTTGCTCTGGGATACGATATCGACTTGAATACACTGAAGACCACCTATTCGTCCTGCACTCGGAGTTTCAACTCACCCTTCTGAACATCTATAAGTGCTTTCCCCATGGCTAAAAATGGTCTCCCAAGAATTATGGGCACATCAACATCCTCCTCCATGTCAATGACAATAAAATCAGTAGAAAAATGAATTTGTCCACTTTAACTAACACTTCCTCAATAATTCCCCGTGGATGCTTGATTGAGCGATCTGCTAACTTCAAGGTAACTGTTGTAGGCCTAGATTCACCCAAACCAAGTCTACAAAACACAGATAAGGCATCAAGTTGATACTTGCCCCCAAATCACACAGCGCATGCCGGCATTCAAAATTCCCGATAGTGAAGCTCATTGGATCTCTCAACTTCTGGGGAAGCTTCTTTTGCAAAATGGCGTTGTACTCTTCAGTTAACGCCACAGTCTCATAATCTTCCATTTTTCTCTTTTTAGAGAGAATTTCTTTCATGAATTTGACATAACCGGGCTTCTGCTCTAAGGCTTCAGCAAATGAATATTTATGTGCAGCTTCTTGAATATTTCCAAAAACTTGGAAAATTGTTTATCCATAGAATTCTTTCTAAGCCTCTGCGGGTACGAAATTCTGATTTGAGGCTCATTACTCACTGCTGGTGGTGCATTTTCCACTGTGGGGTGGTCTTCATAACCTCCTCCTTCTCCGAATTAGATGTCTCACTCAATTTGCTTATCTTCTCCGTAGATGGTAAAGGTGCAACTGGTTCAACTTGCTTACCGCTTCTCAAATTTATAGCTTAACATTGCTCATTCGGATTTACAATAGTATTTCTAGGGAGATTCCCCTGCGATATGTTGTTTAGCATATTTGCTAGCTGACCCACTTGTGTTTCCGGGTTTAGGATAGAAGATCTTGTTTCAGTCATGAACTTTGTCTGGGAATTGGTGAGAGTCAACAAGGCTTCTTGCAAGTCAATGGGTTCAGCTTGTTGAACTTGTGGTTTGGGCTACTGAAATGACGAAGCTCGAATCATGGGTTGTTGTTGATTATTTTGTCGATACTGCCCTTGGAATTGTGGCTGCTGGTTCTGGTTGTTTCTCCACAAAAAATTAGGGTGACTTCTCCACCCAAGATTATAAGTGTTGTAGAATGGATTGTTGTAAGGCCTCTGAAAATTCTCAACTTGCTTGAATCTGAGCTTGGTCTATAGGTACATTATTGGGATCTACTGCTGTGCAATGATCAAAAGGATGTGGTCCTCCACAAATTTCACAAACCACTTGCATCTGAACAACATTTGCGGACATAGTATTCTTTTGTAATTGCTTTGTCAAAGAAGAAACTTGAGCAGTTAACGTTGTGATGACATCTAGCTCATGAACTCCAGCCACCTTTCTGTTGTTGGTGTGTCTTTCACCGGACCACTGATGGTTATTTGTTGCCATATCTTATAACAGCTCATACGCCTCATTAGCACTCTTGCTAATGAATGTCCCTCCACGATGGTGGTCTTATACAAGTTTGCACACCTGTAACAGTTGGAAGTATATAATCCCGTAAGCTTCTCACAGCGGGATTTTGAGCTTGCTCCTGCACCATTTCTGGCACCCCTTTATTCAACTCATCATTATTATGTTGATTAGTCATAGCGGTTGAATCAACAATTCTTTTGTTCTTTCGATTATGCTTGCACGCTTTTTTAATCTCAGGATTCAGAGGAACAAGGATGTATGCTCCTCTTTTTCTTCGCATATACCAAAGCTACCTGAAAATGATCACAAACACTGCACGTAGATAAAAAAAAATTAATAATAATAAAATGTGTTCTAGGAACAACCAAATTAGAAATATGATTAATTATTATGATATTGATAATACTTCAGTCCCCGGCAACGACGCCAAAAACTTGTTGCGGTATTTCTAGATGCTACACAAGTGTACGAATCACAATTTGTAATAAATTTTGGTAAGACCGAGTATCGTCCACAGAGACTGATTTATCAAGTACATCTTTAGTTTCTATTTGGTTAACGAATATAAGTGATGATTTCTAACTAAAGAATTAACAAACTAACATGAATTTCTAGAATAGAATAGCAATGAAAACACACGAGGTTTAATTCAGTAATGAAGAAATTAGGGTTTCCAATCTCTTCAACTTTCCACTCTATCATTCATTAATGCAAGACTAACGAGTCTTCTTCTTATTAAGATAGCAGGTTAACTGAGATGTTCTATATTTCGGTTAGGATATATAAAAACTCAACCTAAGTGAGAACTTTCTATATTTCTGTGATAAGTTCGACCACATAGGAGGATTAAGATCAATAACCTAAAAATCTACACAGGCAGTCGTGATACTTTCGTTCAAGATTAAACCTACGTCTAATCAGCTATAGCATATTCAAATCTCCCTTTTCAGATCTTAATTTGAACTCATATAGATAATGAAAACTAAAGGCCAATTAATTTCATTCAATAACTGCAAGTTGAATAGATTTTAATAGATGAAGAAGAACATTAACAATGCATTAAATCATAATAGAGTTTCAAGTGATTCGACAAAAAACTCTAATAAAAGTAATTAGCTCCTAGACATGCTAAGAACTAATTAATTTAATATCCAACATGAACTGAATTAAAGTAAAGAAAGGAAAAGAACTTGAACAATAGATGTCTCTAATGGCTCCTTGTTCTCTTGTTTCTTGCCTCCAAAATGTTCTCCCTTTTTGAAAAACGTTTGCCTCAACATATATCACAAAAAACCCCTAAAATGGACCTCTTTGCCTTTGTTAAATTTAGGTTTTTCGCTACCCCGACGTCGTCGGTGCCGCGGCTCCGCTATTAGAGCGACACATCGCAAATTCCTCTCTACAAATCGTTTTCTCTCTACCAGATGGGCGCCACGGCCCTTTAGCTTGTTGCTGCGCGGCTCTTCAGCTTTCTTCATCTGGAATTTGTTTAAACTTCTTCCCGAGCTTCCCAGGGCTGCTTTGACTCATTTCTTGTGACTAGATATGCATTTTTATCCTCAATGACCGCCTATTTCTTTTGAATTCGTCTTATCCTTTTCTGAATTGTTGAGAACCTGAAAACACAACACAACACGCATAATACTGTGAAAAACAACAAAAAGACAAACAAAAGACTCCCTAAAACACACTCTAAAACAGTACTAAAATCTACCTAACAGACATTTGCAATTATTGAATTATTGTTTGATTGTTTGCAATTATTTATATATGTGCATCCCTTGAGCTTACGTTGTCATTAATAGAGTGAGATATTAATGATTTAATGTAACTCTCAAAATAGCCTCGACTAATGATCATAGAGAATGGGATATCGATGATATGCTATAAGTCGACATGTGGTCTGCATCACATTCTTGGAGAATGTAGTATGACTCACAGCTACGAGTAATGGTTACTCGTGATGGACACATGGATACTTTGGAGAAGTATTGGTATATATTGCCGATAAAATATTTGTTATACAATGTCTATAGTGTTATCGGAGTGTGGAATATAAAGGTCCTTTGACTTGAGGTCAATACGCATCTTGTTTACAGAATGATGTACTTTGACCAAGTTCTAAGCTTAAACTCCTTCTGGATAAGATACGGCTTGTGTTGGGTGCAGATCGATTGTTTAGAACAGTCAGTCAAACTATGAGTTGCAAGTTGTTTGTAATTGGTTTGGAGACCTACCAGGTTGTACTGTTGAAGTTATCAGCCCTAGCAAACGCGGAGACAGTATGAACTTGGATCTTGGCCCCGTTATGATCATATTTGATATGAATCTGTATTCTTCCATAGGGTCATAGAATATATTAAAATAATGGGAGCTAATTAAACTAAATGCCATGTTAATTAGTTAACGAATGTGTTCATCGAAATTATATTTGATTTAATTTCAATCTATCTATTTCTTCATATTATTTAAAATGTCGAATCTTTTATTGAAATGCTTGGTTGAGACTAATAAGTTGGCTGGAGATTATTATCCGGATTGGTTGCTTAATTTGTGTTTGGTACTAAGATAAGAGAAAATTATGTATATGTTAGACATAACTGTTCCAAAAGTTCTTGATGAAAAGTCTGTTGAGTATGTTTTGTTTGACAAGATTGCTTATCAGAAGCATTTGGATGATGCTACCTCGGCACAATGTGTCATGTTGTCCTCCATGACTGTAGATTTCCAGAGGCAGCATGAGAACATGAGCCCCTATGAGATGCTAGAACATTTGAGGAGTCTTTATGATTCACAGTCTTAGACTATGGAGTATGAGCTGTTGAGAGACCTCTTCAAATGTAAGATGAATGATGGGGGCCAAGTGTCTGGTCATGTTCTGAAGATGATTGGGTTGATAGAAAGGTTGTTTTCGATTGGAACGAAGCTACCCCAGAATGTGTCTATTAACCTGATTTTGAATTCGCTTCCTGGTTCGTTTGAGAATTTCATTGTGAACTTCAACATGAATGGAACCAAGGTGAATCTTCCAGAACTTCACACATTTGTAATAATGTGCGGGGGCTAATGGACAGCAGAAAGGTTAGACCATGGGAGGTGGACCTACGCGTTGGAAATGGAGCACGAGTTGATGTTGAACGTGTAGGGACTCATAGATTAGATTTACCTTCGGGTTTTACATTAGAACTTAATAATTGTTATTTTGTTCCCTCGATTACGAGGAATATTATTTCCATTCCAATGTTAGGCATTGCGGGGTTTTCCTTAAATATTGCTAATGGAAGTTATATACTATCTTTTAATGGTATTATTTGTGGAAATGCTCCGCTTGTGAATGGTTTATATATTCTCAATTATAATCGTGAAATTCTCAATGTTCAAAACAAACGAGCTAAAATAAGTAATCCAAGAAATCCCACCTACTTATAGCACTGTAGACTTGGTCATATCAATGAATCAAGGATAGCAAGATTAAGAAAGTTAGACTACCTAAAACCATTTGACTTGGAGTCCTATGGTGACTGTGAATCTTAATTGAGAGGAAAGATGACTAACAAACCACTTTTTGGGAAAGGTGTGCGAGCCAAAGAGTCACTTGAGTTAGTCTATACAGATGCATGTGGGCCATTTTCCACTCAAGTTAAGGGAGGTTTTCCTTACTTCATAACTTTTACAGACGATTTCACAATGTTTGGATATGTATCTTATGAAGCACATGTCTGAAGCCTTTGAAAAATTCAAGGAGTATAAGTTGAAAGTAGAGAAACAACTTGAAAAGAGTATCAAGACTCTTCGATCGGACCGAGGAGGTGAATACTTGAGTAGAGAATTTCTAGATTACTTGAAACTTCATCGAGTCCAATCAGAATGGACACCTCCTGGAACACCACAAATGAATGGCGTTGCTGAAAGGAGAAATCGAACCTTATTGGATATGGTTAGATCCATGATGAGTTTTTCAGCTCTTCCAACATACCTTTGGGGCTATGCTTTACAAAATTCAATCTATATTATGAATAGAGTTCCTTCAAAGTCAGTAGAGAAAATGCCATATGAGATATGACATGGCAAGAAGCCTGCTCTTACACATATGCGAGCCTGGGGCTGCCTTGCATATGTAAAGAAGATGCTTACTGACAAGTTGGAATATAAAAGTGAGAAATGTTACTTTGTGGGATATCCTAAGGAAATGAGAGGATACTATTTCTATCTTCCTGGAGAACATAAGGTCATTGTTTCCAGAAATGCAACTTTCTTTGAAGAAGACTATGTCTACAAGGAACAGAGTTACAATAAGATAGAACTTGAAGAAATTCAAGAACTACAAAGCAACATAGAGGTTGAATCCTTGTCAAATGAAATAGACAAGAATTGAGTGGGAGTATTTGGTGAATGTGTGTTACTTAGAGTACATCCTTCAGCCAGTGGGAGTGATGTGAGGATTGATGCAGAAATGGAAGATTCTAATACACAACCAATAGAAGATGATAAAATGGTTGTACATCCTTCTATTCAGGAAACACATGTAGATGATATTCCTGAAAACTCTCATAGTGGTGGAAACACACAAGAACCTTCTCGTGATCAAAATACAAGAACCACAGAAATGCAAAATAACCAACTCCGTAGGTCAACTAGGACTCATCGTTAGCCTAAAAGACTTAATATCCTTGTTGAAAGTCAAAATGAGATAGATATTCCTGATGATGATGAGCCTACAAGCTACATCGAGGCTATGTTAGACATTGACTCGCGGAGATGGCAAGAAGCCATGAAATCTGAAATGGACTCAATGTATGTCAATCAAGTTTGGAATTTGGTTGATTTGCCAACATGGGTTAGACCCATAGGATGCAAATTGGTCTTTAAGAAGAAGATTGATGCATTTGGCAAGGTGCAAACCTACAAGGCTAGGTTGGTAGCAAAAGGTTACAATCAGAGGCTTGGGGTCGATTATGATGAAACCTTTTCGCCAGTTGCAAATGTTAAGATCATTCGGATTTTTCTTACAGTAGTTGCATACTATGATTATGAGATTTGGCATATGGATGTTAAGACCGCTTTACTCAATGGAAATCTAATTGAGGATGTGTATATGATACAACCTGAAGGTTTTACATCCAAGTCAAAACCCAAAGCAGTATGCAAACTACAAAAGTCCATTTATGGACTTAAGCAAGCCTCAAGGAGTTGGAATATTTGCTTTGACAAAACTATCAAATCGTTTGATTTTATCAAAAGAAAAGAGGATGCATGTGTTTATAGTAAACACAAGGAAGGGAGTATTATTTTCATTATCATATATGTAGATGACATATTAATAATGGAAATGATAAGTCCCTTATGCAATCAGTGAAGGAATGGTTGTCCATCACCTTCATGATGAAAGACTTAGGTGAAGCCTTCTATATTCTTGGAATTAGGATCTATAGAGATAAACCTAATAGATTGTTAGGGCTATCACAGTCTACATACATAGACAAAATGTTAAGACGTTTCTCAATGGTAAACTCCAAGAGAGGAGGTCTTCCTATGGGTCAAGGCATCAAGTTATCTAAGAAGGATAGTTTTTCTACTGTTACATAACTTGAACGCATGAAGAGGATCCCATATGCTTCAGCTAAAGGATCAATCATGTATGACATGACCTACACTAGGCCATATGTGGCCTTTGCACTTAGCATGACTTGCAAATTCTAGCAAGATCACGGGGAAGAACACTAGAAAGCAGTCAAGAATATTCTTAAGTATCTTAGATGAACTAAAGAATATTTCTTGGTCAATGGTGGGCAAGAGAAGCTAGTCGCTACTGGGTATACTGATGCTATCTTCCAAATAGATCTTGATGATTTCAAGTCACAGTCTGGATATGACTTCATTTTCAATGGTGGAGAAGTGAGTTGAAAAAGTTCCAAGCAAGAAACCACTGTTGATTCGACAATTGAAGCTGAGTACATTGCTGGATCAGAAGCTTGTAAAGAAGTTGTCTCGATATCTGAGTTCTTAAAATAACTATGGGTTTTCCAAGTACCAGTCATCCAATAACGACATCTTATGATAATACTGGTGCGATTGCGCAAGTTAAGGAACCAAGATCAACAAATAGAAATAAGCATATACAGAGGAAATACCACATACTCCGAGAGATGGTGGAATCTAAAGAAATAGATTTAGACTATATTCCCACAGATGATAATCTAGTTGACCCATTTACTAAACCATTAAGCTTAGATAATCATAATGGTCATTTCAAAAACATGGATATTAGATACATTGGAGATTGGCTCTAGGCCAAGTGGGAGATTAAAAATATATATATCCTAGAGACAATCTATATTAGGGACAAAACGTACTTGAACACATTCATATTATTAATGAGATTAATATTTATGGCATTTGCAATTATTGAATTATTATTTGATTGTTTGCAATTATTCATATATGTGCATCCCTTGAGCTTACGTTGTACTAATAGAGTGAGATATTAATGATATAACGTAATCCTCAAAATAGCCTCGACTAATGATCATCGAGAATGAGATATCGATGATATGCTATAAGTAGACATGTGGTCTGCATCACATTCTTGGAGAATGTAGTATGTCTCACAGCTACGAGTAATAGTTACTCGTGATGGACACATGGATACTTTGGAAAAGTATTGGTATACCCTGCCGATAAATTATTTGTTATACAATGTCTATAGTGTTATCGGAGTGTGGAATATAAAGGTTATTTGACTTGAGGTCAATACGCACCTTGTTTATAGAATGATGTACTTTGACCAAGTTCTAAACTTAAACTCCTTCTGGATAATATACAGCTTGTGTTGGGTGCATCATAATGTAAATCAAGGTGGTAGTTGAGCCAAGAATATGATTCTTTCCTTGATTAGAAATTTGAGAGAGAACTCAGCTTCTCAATGTTATTAGGTTTACTAGAGTCACTGGCCAGTGCAAGAGACATATTTAGAATATGGTCTAGGTTTCAACTAATAAATGTGAGATAAAGTGATTAAGCCATTTGGATAGACACTTGCAAAATCCTAAGCTTAATCGAGTGTGTCGCGAATGAAAGGAATTTATAGTTTCGCATAAATGTTAAGTTTGTTGGATTCATGTAAACGTACTTCACATATTGAGTTCGTCATACGACACAATCTAGGAGTTTCATATGGACCTTAATTAGATTGTTGTTGATATGTGAAGGCCTATAGGGTCACACTATATGCGATTGTTTCTTCGATCTAAGAGTGTATTGAGAAAGTATTAAATATTCGATTGAGAATCGAGATATTTAATTTATAATAATTATGGAATATTTCTATTTGATAGAAATTATTTAATTAAGTCGAATTGGATTTCAGATTTAATTAAATGTGTTGGATATATTATATGGGTACACGGACAAATACAGGGAAACAATTGGGTCAGAAATTACTGGCCCAAAATTGGGACATTGGTCGTCCATTAGGACGTGTGAAGTGGACCAGCTGGGTTGGTCCACTGAACATTAACATGGGCCAGGTTTTCCTGTTTTGTATCTACTTAGGTTTTGTTATGAACTCCTATCTATACAACACATACCCCATAATTTGTATTTACAGAAAATAACTTCTCAGTTCCTGAAGCAAGATTTCCTAACTTTCTTGCAAAGGAAATACACTGGAGTTGGAACTTGCAATCGATGATTCAATTCGCGTGGATACCTTAGTATTGAATCCGGCGCTTTAAAACATGTAAGTTTTCTTTTATCATGTTTTAAACATACAACATGATTATCATATAAGTCATACCAGGATTGTTGTTGGGTAAGAAATTTTAAACTTCCGATGTGCTTACTATTTGATTTACGAACCCAACAAATCCTTACACTAACACTACTTTAACATCCATCAAGGTGTTTTCTTGTAATGGCTTTTGGAGAACCAAATTATTAACAAGAAAATATTGGATGACTCGGAAGGAAAAATTAAACCTACAACGTAATTTGATAAAGTGATAGTGTGACCATTGTCATTTCTCAACTTCTAACTTTTTTATATTTGTCGAAGCTCATCTTAAGTAAATCTATTCTTTACAAATATATCAAATTAACTAGTAATCGGGAGTTAATTGATAACATAATGAACGGAAAATAAGTCCTGTTAAGATCCTGTGTGGAATTCTCTTTGATACATGCCTTTTAATATAGACATTCATATTTAGTTGAGATAGGGATCAATTTTGGAAATTATGTTAAGTTTATGAGGCATAATGTGAATAAGGCAAAATATAGAATTTGTCCTTCTCCGAATGCTTTATTAGTCATTGATTGAAGAAAAAGCTTGTGCGGCTTACCTGCCCACATGTTTATTGCTAGTTTGGCACTAATCTTTTCATTATATTATGATATAATCCACATTAGAAAGCAATTGAACTCGTTGTGGCTTCTTTGACTTACATTTTCTGTTTAATGAATCTAAAAAAAGTTCTAATTTACTTCTTATGTCTTATACTTTATAGGGTAGTCTTTAATTGGATACAAAAGTTTAAAATATTAATTTGATCCATAGATACTAAAGTAACAGATGAAAAGTTAATGACTATAAAAATATGACATCAAATAAAAAGAAACATCAACTTTAAGATAATTGAAAATGTAGAATAATATTAAGAAACTAAGTTTCTTTATAATATTGGATTCATGAAATGGTCTTATATGGAGTGAGATGATGGATTATGCGGATTCATATAGCAGACTCTAATTTAATTAGAATTGTGATATAATAATAATAATAATAATATAATAATAATAATAATAATAATAATAATATTATGTTGAATATTATTACAAGTAAAATCATACCATGTAATTTGAGATGTTCCAAGGTATAAAGAGTATGACATCAATTTGAACAGAAGAGTGCAACTTTTTATTAATTGTAAAATTGGTAGCACAATTAAAACGATACGGTTGTTGTGCTGCTTCAAATCCAGCTTGTAGATTAATTAGGTGCACTTGTGGACTTGCTGTTATGTCTCATTTTCTATCCAACATAATTGAGTTCCTTTTCCTTCCATCTTTAATGAATACATGCTATGTTTGAATTATTTAAACCGTTCTAATTATATGAATAGTTGATAGAAAATAATGATTTGGTTGAAATCTATTTACCACATTAGATAAACATAATTATAACTAGTAAAATACATTTAACAAGTATTCCGGACAAATCATGTTAGATGTAGCATGAGAGACTCAAGCAAAACACACATTCCCTATTTATGGGAACTGTAAGTGGAGAATGCATGTACTCGTAGAATGTTATGTATTCTTCATTTTTGAATCTTAAAAATAAAAAACGTGATTTATTTAGGATTAAACGTAAAACAATGCTTTTAAATTTCAGAGTTTCTACAAAAATATATAATGGAACATACCTTAACATAGTAATCATTTGATTATGAATCTATGATGATAGCGTTATTACATTGTAATTAAATAAGCTTAACTAATATGTGTGTTGAGAATTAAATAGTGTTAAGAAGCATCATTTAGGAATATAAGTTGATCCTTGCGGAACAATTAGGCTCCTTGGACTTTGATTTTCATCTTTCATCTACTGATATAAAATATGAGAGCATGACGGACGTTGATTTATACTCATAGACATATATTGTCTCCTCCACAATTCATATGACATTCTTACTATTCTGAAACTTTCAAAACTTTTATATATTTTCAGAAGTTTGAATTCATTTAATATTAATTAAGTTTTTTCGTTGTTCTTGTTGAAACGTGCATGTACACTCTTTGCTTTTGGAGATATCGATTTAAAGTGAAAGTACGATGTATGTATCATTTTTTTCTCTTTATCACGATGAATCAATTAACTTAATTTAAGCATCAGTCTTTCATCTTTTTTTCGTCCTTCCCTTTATTTTTGCTCTATCACCGGTAGTTCTAGTGCAATTACTCTATTTCACTTCTAATAGACATGATTTGTCCAATGAGTGTTTATTCATAGAAATTGTTATAGTCCCAGTTTTAGATGATATTCATCTATCAAACTTGTATAGGGCAAAATTCATGTAATACAGCTGGACGAATTATATTGTGACACGTGGAAGATGGTGTTGAGTCATGTTCATATCATCTTATGGCACTACCGGTTAAGCTTAAGCAGAATCGGAGACATCTTGCATACGTGAAGTACCGGTAATTCCAAAGATTAGGGGAACCGTTTCAATCTCAACGGACAGCTGTTACCAGCCCGACCTCACAGCTTCCATGGAGCATTAATGGTATTTATGGAGACACTAATTGTCCAATTAGTACAACATTTATTCTTTTGTATTAATAAGGGCATATATCTTGGAGTGTGTACCCGTGAGCTTATGTGTAAATAGGACACATTGTTCCATTGTAAATCATGATATGCAAGTTATTACAATACACTCTCTAATATTACTCACAATTCTTACGCTTTCATATTAGTCACGGAGGCTTTGCCAAGAAGCTAACACAAGGCTCAGACTAATTATCTATTTACTTTGTCTTAATATTATTTACTGGCATTGTGTTTTGTCTAATATTATTGCCAAACAAGTCACATCAGATCCATGTGTCCTTGACCACGTAGACAAATTCACCTGTACTATTTTACAGGTAAATAATTTGGCACCTACCGTGGGGCCTGGACAATTGTGGTGTCACAAGTGACCCCTTTACTAATCTAATCTTTTCTTCAAGTCTTGTTGATGACACGAGTAGAAGAAAATGGAGGAAGTCGCAACACCGGTGACAATACCAACAATGCCCCAATCAAACCAGATGGCTTACCGGTAGAAATTCCGGTACCAGGGATCCGATGGTTGCAGACGGAGCCACTTCTGAAGGCGGATAGACTCAGCAGGAGAATGTTCCCAATGAAGAGACGCTTGAGGAATCCATACAAAACCTAAAGGTGTAGAATGTCGCTATGAGCGAACAATTGGAACACCTAATGCAGTTTTTCTCTGATTTAGTGTCCAAAAATGTTGACAGCACCCCAACAGCCACAACTGCACCACCAAACACCACCGGAGCTGCGAGGAACGATCAGAATAGATCGAGAAATGATGGTGCATCAAAAAGTGAAACTATTCTTGAAAATCCATTCTAGGAGTAGGTTTTGAACTTTATAAAAGACATGACAAACAAAGTGGATGTCAACGCAGTGAAGGTGGAGAGAAATGCCAAGGAGTTTCGATACCGGTTGAATCAAATACCAGAAACTCCTCATATGGTCGAAGGACCAGATGCAAGGAGATATATTCAGTTGGCATATAAGCCAGAGTCTACGCTCGAACTGATCCTTAAAAGGTTCAAAATGTCATTTATACCCAAGTACGATCGGACAACTAATCCACAGGAACACATAACAACTTCTACTATGGTTGTCTAAGGAAATGATCTAAGGGAACACAAAATAGAATCGATTCTGATCAAGAAGTTTGCTGAAACACTCGCTAAAGGAGCCTTGACTTGGTATTCACTCCTTCCTAAGCACTCAATTAGGACATTCGCCCAGCTTGCCGACCTGTTCATAAAAAGGTCATGTAGAGGCATGAAAGGTGAAGACAGGAAAGGCAGATATCTTTTGGATTGCATAAGGAGAAACAGAACTCCTTAGGGACTTTGTTTCTGGTTCCAAAATGAGCGAATGTTTCTACCCGCAGTCCAGGATGAGTGGCTGCAGAGGCTTTCACAAAGGGTTTGAATCCTTTGAGTTCAGACGCCTCACGAAAGCTTAAGGAGATTTTTTTGGAATTCCAGGCTACAACCTGGGAAGATGTACACAACCAGTATAAGTCCAAAATCCGAATAGAAGATGATTTGTTGGGGAATCAGGCTGGGAGTATTTTTTAGAAATCATATAAAGGAGCTGGAGCAGACCGAAACTCCTCCAAGAACCTCTTCCAACCTTATCCCTCTCCCAAAAAGCAAGAAGGTGGACAAGGTTTTCACTCCCTTGATAAAACAAATAACAAAGGAAGCCCTAGAAGAAACAATTAGGGATTGGTGAACTTCGATAAAGGAAATTCATCCAACTCCTCCGCAGAGGGTCCAGATACCTAAAATTATTTTAGTACAACTTTAGCATCAACAAAGACCAAATGGTGGATGTACTGAGGACTCATCCAGCGTCCCGACCTCCAAAACCATTACACTCTGATCCAAGCAAAAGAGATCAGTCCATTTGGTGTGACTTTCATGGCATGCGCGGGAACAAAATCACAGATTGCAAACATTTATGAGAAGAGGCACCAGGAATGCTGAGCAAAGGCTATCTTCGAGAATATTTAAGTGAAAGATCTCGTAATAACTACGAGCGGGGGCCACCTGCTGATGACAAATCTAATCAGGTCGCACCACCTTATGTGATAAATATGATATTTGGTGGGTCAATGATTGCCGCTACATCCTTCACTGTGGCTAAAAACAAAAATTTCAGTAACCCAAAAAAAGAGATTCCGGGAAATTCCAGATGAGCACGCTATTTCTTTCACTGAAGAAGACGTTGTCGGTGTGATCTTCCCCCATAATGGCACGCTGGTCATTACGGTACATATTGATTCCTTCAATGTGAAGAGGGTCTTGATCGATTCAGGGAGCTCTGCTAACATTATTCGGCTGAAAGTTGTAGAAGAAATGAACATAGCAGAAAAAATTATTCCGGCTGCCAGAACCCTCTCAGATTTTAACATGTCTAGCGAAACCACGAAGGAAGAAATAGACCTACCGGTGGATGCTATGGGAGTCATAAAGATGACTAAGTTTTATGTCATCGATGGTGACATAAGATATAATGCTATATTCAGGAGGCAGTGGATTCAAGATATGAAGGCGGGCCCATTAACATTACATCTGCTGGTGAAGTTCCAGACACCAGAAGAAATCTAATAGATTAAGGGTGAACAATCCGCTTCTAGAGAAATGTACGCCATAGAGGAACCAGGAGTAGTGGAGGACACTAAATAGCAATTAGAGGAAGATGTTTTCGCATCAGAAGATGTTCATCAGGTTCCACCAGCAGAAACTCAGTCAACCTATCCATAGGAGGAGTTTTCAAACCAGTATCAACTGCCTAGGTATTTTTAGGTACCAGACTATTCAGATGCAACCAAATCTATAGTAGAAGAGCTTGAATAGACAGCCCTACACGAGGAAACTCTCAACAGGAAGGTATACTTAGGTATAGGATTAACCCCGGAGCTCAGGGATTTAATTCTTAATTATCTTGCAGCTAACAGTGATTGCTTAGCATGGTCACATAAGGATATAACAGGCATCCCTCTAGAAGTCGCAACTCATAGGTTGGGCCTAAATCTCAATTTCCCTCCCATGAGGAGGAAAAAGTGGCCTATTGTCGAACTCCACAATAGGTTTGTGAAAGAAGAGGTATCTAGATTACTTAATATCAGATCGATCCGAGAGGTAAAGTATCCCGATTGGTTAACAAAAATATTCGTAGTGCCTAAAAAGTGGAAAAAATTTAGGATGTGCATTAACTATAAGGATTTAAATAAAGCATGCCCAAAAGACTCATTTTCGTTGCCAAACATAGATTAAATAATCGATGCTACGATCGGACACGAGACAATGAGTTTCCTCGATGCGTATTCTGGGTATAATTAAATAAGGATGCACCCGAAATACCAAGAGAAAATATATTTTTAACTATTTTTAACACTTATTGTTATAATGTTATGCCTTTTGGATTAAAAATATCTGAGCAACTTATCAAAGGTTAGTAAACAAAATGTTTGAAAAATAAATAAGAAAGACTATGGAAGTGTATATAGACGATATGCTTGTTTAAGAGTCTTTGTGCAGATGACCATTTAAGTCATTTGCAGAAAACTTTCGAGCTGCTGAGAAAATTCAATAAGAAGCTCAACCCCGAGAAATGTGCTTTCGGAGTAGGTTCCAGATTTTTTTGGGTTTCTAGTTTCTCAAAGAGGAATTGAGATAAGTCCCAACAAAATAAAATCCATCGAAGACATACCAGAGATGCTTGAAGACGTAAAAGCGCTACATCGGCTGATCGGGCGAGTGGCAGTTCTAAAATGGTTTATCTCCCAATCGTCAGAAAAGTGCCATAGGTTCTTCTCATTTCTAAAAAAAAGGAACAAGTTCAAATGGACGTATGAATGCCAGCAGGCCCTACAATACCTAAAAGCTTACTTGCCTAGTCTTCCGCTCATGTCAAACCCAAAGGACGGAGAACAACTCCTCATATATCTCATTGTCTCTGAGGTAGCAGTAAGTACAGTTCTGGTACGGGAAGAAAAAGGTATGCAGTTTCCTATTTACTATGTAAGTAGAGTAATGTCAAGGGCCGAAACCGGTACCCGTTACTCGAAAGATTGGCTTTCGCTTTAGTTATGTCGTCGCAAAAGCTTTGACCATATTTTCAGTATCACCCAATTGTTGTAGTAACTATGTTTCCACTTAAGAACGTGTTACATAAGACCGAAGTTTTAGGACAATTGGCTAAATGGGCAATAGAGTTGAGTGCATTTGATATTGAATATATACCCCAAACTATGATAAAGTCGCAGGGCTTTTCGTATTTTGTAGCCGATTTCAGTCCGGAGTAACACCTCAAATAGAAAAAGAAGTCACTTTGGTCTCGGGGACTGTCCCCGAGGTTTGAACGCTTCACACAGATGGAGGCTCCAATGTCAAGGGGACCGGTCTGTGAGTAGTTTTGCATACTCCCACTAGGGAAGTTTTAAGGCAAGCAATTCATAGCTCTTCTTTGACTAACAATGAAGTCGAATATGAGGCTTTGGTTGTAGGTCTGGAATTAGCCCGAGGCTTAGGATTTCAAATAATTGAAGTAAAATGTGACTCCCTGCTGTTGGTGAACTAAATTCATGGAGTGTTTGAGGACAAATGAGAGCGTATGTCGAGATACCTCGAGAGGGTTTTGAAGTTGCTTTCCCAGTTCCAAGAATGGAGGTGGTGCATATACCCCTAAAAGAAAATATAGAGGCAGATGTACTCGCAAGCTTGGGCTCTAGCACAAAATCAGAAGGTCCTAAAGCTGAGTCAGTTGTTCAACTGCTACATTCGACACTGGATTCAGAATGGTACAATGAGGTGAACTCGACCAGCCTAACTTGGGACTGGAGGAATGAATTCTTAGATTGCCTCATGAACGGAAAGCTCCCGGAGGGCCCAAAAGCATCTAGAGCTCTGAGGACCAAAGCTACTCGGTATTGTGTTGTAGATGAAAAGCTTATCGATGGTGTTATTATGTCCCTTATCCGTGTGTGTAGGCCCCGAGGAAACTGATTATGTGACGAGGGAAGTGTATGAAGGCATATGCGGAAACCATTCGAGAGCGGAATCCTTGATGAGGAAACTCGTGAGGGCCAGTTATTATTGGCCCCAAATCGAGGAAGACACAAAAACGCTTGTGAAGAATGCGATAAATATCAACGTCATGCACTACTGCTACATCAACCAGGAGAAGAATTACATCTGGTTGTATCCTCATGGCCATTTATGAAATGGGGAATGGATATAGTCGGACCCTTTCTTGCGGAACCAGAATAGGTATCTCAAATTATATTTATGACTGACTATTTATCTAAATGGGTCGAAGTTGTATCTTATACAAAGCTCTGGGAGAAGGAGGTGATTGACTTCATTGATCAATACATAATTTGTCGTTTTAGCATCCCAAAGGAGATAGCTTGTGACAACTGCCAGAATTTTATTGGAGCCAAAGTTACTAAGTTCCTGGATGACTTGAACATCAAATGGATTACCTCCACTACCTATCATCCCAGTGCAAATTTTCAAGCAAAGTCGATAAACAAGACCATAATCCAGAACTTGAAGAAGAAGTTGAAAGCAGCAAAAGGAAATTGACATTCTGTGCTACCGGAGATATTATGGGCATACAAAACTAGACAAAAATGAGTACCAGAGAGATTTCTTTTTCCTTGGTGTACGGTGTGGAAGGCTTAATCCCGATGGAGGTCGATACTCCAAGTTTAAGGTATTTACGGGCAAAAGAGAAGTCAAATGCAGAATTAATGTCCGTGCATCTAGATTTACTCGAAGAACATCAAGATCTTGTGTACGTCCCGATGGTATCCCAAAAGAAAAGAATGGAGTGATACTACAATTGGCACATAAATCTCCGACATTTCAAACTTCGGCACCTTGTGCTCCGGAGGGTATCTCAGAGCATATGAGCGCATAATGCAGGGAAATTAGGCGCAAATTGAGATGGTTTATATACTGTCATTGGAATCGCTGGTAAAAGAGCTTATCAATTGGCAGACCAACAAGGGAACAAACTTTCTAGTAATTGGAATGTTAGCCATTTAAAGAAGTATTACGTTTAGTAAGACCAAACACGCGATGCACTCTTTTTCCCTTCGTCCGGTGTTTCTCCTAATTGGGTTTTTCCGACAAGGTTTTTAATGAGGCAGCACTGATAAAAAGCATGTTAAGAGTCTTGCTACCTGAGAAAGTTATCTAGTATCTAAGTCATCATAGTATGAACACCCACACACTAGGGGGCCATATACACCTATATAAGATGGTAAATTTGAAGCTTCAAGGAAAAAATGTATTACCGGGGATTTTCGGAACACCAAACAATTACATAAATGTAACCAGACTGACCACACTGGATGACAACCGGATTATTTTTGCACTTATCTTCACATTTGTAAGTTAAAGGAATCAATAAAGTTTTCATTTTATGATTAATAAATCTTTGTCATCAAGAGCTTAAAAGCGTGTATTGTTATGCATATCAAAAAATTTATGTCATAATGAACAGGAGACGTCCTCTTCTACAACACCATAAAAATAAGGCCCATCTCTTATTAAAAATCTTAACAAAAAGTAAAAAGCTAAGGCTCCGATTACTCAAAGTGCCAGAGTTCTAAAGTTGACTAAGGCAAGTCCAGACCAACTATAAAGGCCATGTGAAGCCCCGATAAAATATGAAAAACACATCATTTAGAATAAATTCAAGTTTGATAGAAATTTGTTTTAAAACTTCAAGGCTTAGAATTTATTAATTATAAAGCGAGCTTTAGATTATTGCTCGAGTTATTAAGTAATGATGAAATCATAATCATCAGATGGATTTACCATATGCTCGCTCCATGGTCCGCTGAGGGTGTTTCAAGTGATATCTTCAAAATAAAAAGTCTGATAGGTCAGGCAGGGGTGTCATAATTGGCTTACACATTAGAGTTATCTTTATCTCTGCATAGCTTTTTCAAGGACAATTTTGTGTCATGAAGATCAATCTCTGCATCCAGGATTTCAGAAGCGATATCAATCCCTGGCTTTCTCAAGGGTATCCACGCTAGTCTTTAGAATGGCCAGGTCCCTACGAAGTTTCCACCTTTGACATTTCTGGAGCTCAGTGATGGAACTTTTAGAAGAAATAAATTGCTCTCGGGTCGTGGCCAAATATGCTTCCAGCCTAGTCGTCCTCCATTGAAGGCTTACATTGAAGAAGTCAAGACTTGGAGAGAATTCTCCCGGTCCCTTAATGAATCAACGAAATTTTGAAAATATAACCAGATGAAAGCCTGAAGAGAGTCAGAATCTCTGATGTCGGCCCTAAGGTTTTCAACATCGACTCTAAGGTGTTGAATTTCTTCTAACATCTTCTTTCTTCATGAAAGGGAGCTATCACCCTAGCTAAGTCCATTCTAAAAGGAGTAGATGTGTGCCCCTGAATAAAATAGGACGTATCAGTAAGGAAAAAAGGACAAGGTTGCAAAGATAGCTACAATAAGGAAATATTATACCTGCAGAAACAACCGGACGTGGGAATTGAGCGATGTTTAAAAGGATCAGTCGGGAGGACAGTTGTTTTATTCTCCAGAGCGCTATGTGCGGGACTCACGAGATTTGTACCTCCATCATTTCCCTCCTCTTCATCATCAATTTGATAACACCCACTTTTGCTTCTTTCCAAAGCTCAGTAAGCAGGAGGTGATTCCTAACCCTATAATCAATCCCCATTAGGGCCTCGGGAATCTCTTCTTGGGTTTTTCTCTTATGATTCCTGGAAGAAGATTGGAGTATGTTGGTTAAGGTGGCTGCACGAGAAGGCACTCTTTGGGTTGCATGTTTTCTTATCGGGAGCCCTACAAAATGAGTGAATATAATGAAAACCAATCGTGGGGAAACGGGGGAATGAACATATATAATGGGTCATATTAGGGTTAGACTTATCATGAAATTTTCCCTTCCACCACTTGAAAGTAATGTTTTTCCATGACCGGGTGATATTGGGGGAAGCACAGATAAGATTAATAACCCATTCAAAAATTCCATCAATCAGTTGCGGCTCAACTAAAATGACTGTAAAAATACAATATTTCTATATAAGAAGATAAGTCCTTATTCGCAGCAAAATAATAAGTTTGTGGATAAAGATACTTACGAGATGAGGTCCATTCTTCTAGGAAATGATCTGAAGAAGGTTGATAAATTTGATCGGTCTTGATCACTATAAATTGGTTTAACTAACCTCGTCCAAAGTTACCCTCAGCGTTAATGAGGATATGGATTCCACGGGGGTACAAATAGATAATACCACCCTGGAAAACTCTAGGGTAGTAAAGAGGGAAAAGGTGGCCAATTGTGAATGGTGTGTTGGCACAATCAGCCATCATATGTATGCAGTACACCAATCTCCAAATTTGAAGAGCAATTTGTCCCAAGAAAACTCTATATTGACGACAAATGTCCTCAATAATTTTTGGGATAGGGAGTTTACAAGCGATAGTAAAAGGGTATGTATAAGTCATGGAAAACCCTTCAATATGATGGTGCATTCGATCAATCAGGTCTACTGTTCTGATGACCTTGTTGGGGTCAAAGTTACAGTCTTTCATGACTTTAGGGAGAATCTTGACAGTTATCAAAGATTCTATCTCTTCAACGTTTTCAAAGTTCTCTTGAACACGAAGATCTCCTGAACAATCGAAATCAGAAGGAAGAATCTCTATAACAAGGGAGTGCATGTCGACTTCTTAACTTTTAAGGGAGATATGCTCTTTCCCGGAGTGACGGTTTGGAGGAGACCGTCATTGTTGTTAGGGGAGTGTGAAGGAGAAGAATTAGTAGATGACATTATGGAAGAAGGAAGGAAGATCTCTGAAGATTAGAAGTTTGGAGAAGATTGTAGTTTCTTTCTGTGTAAGATTTGGACTTCTATTTATGGTATAAAAATATAACGTTTGGGAACTGAAAAGGCATGCATCATCATTGCAACACTTCGCGTCGATCAGAGTGAATGATCAGTTGCCGCCATTTCAGAAGCATTAAAGAGATGTGATGTTTGACATTTTTGAAATTACTACGTTGCAAATTTCTCACCGAAGTATAGGGTTTTGATCTACCCGATGTTCTAATCCACTTCCTGGGCGCGCACAGGACACGCCTGAAAAGTGTGGGGACTATCTGTATAGGGCGAGAAATTCATATAATACAGCTGTTGACACCCAATTTTGTCCCATCTTTTATGATTTTATTCATAATTTTTAATATTTTGACACTTTTAAAATAATTTTAAAATATAGGCATATATGTGTATATCCTCGTATTATTATTATTATTCGCATATTTTATATCATTTGCATTTTATAATAATCATAAGTTTTATCCGAAATTCTATGCTATTTTATTCTCGCAAAATTGCATCGCATTTCCCTTTTATTAAGCATTAAACATTTCGCAAATATTATATTTTATTATTATCACGTCGTTATGTTATTTTAAATAATTCACATCTTTTACAAAAAAAAATATATATATAATATCTTTTAATATTAAACCCCTTTATATTTTTCAATTCCTAACCCATTTCATTTTTCCCAACCCAATACAAATTCTACCCAAACAAACAAGCCCAAAACCAAACTCCCCAATTAAATTCCCTTATTCCCTTCCCCTTTATTCCCACAAGCCCAAAGTCCCTAAAACAATTCCCCCAACCGAAGCCCAGTCGGCCAAACCCGCGGCCCAATTCCATTTCCCCTTTTCCCTTCACCCCTCAGCCCAACTCCCTTTTTTTTTATTATTCCCCATCGCCCCAGCCCAAAAACCCAATCGCCAGCCCACTCGATTTCGTCCGACCCACAAGCCCATCACCCATCTTCCCCCTTTTAACCCCAAAACCCAAAACAAAAACAAAGAAAAAAAAACCTAAACCTAAAAACCTTCAACCGCCGCACACCCCATACCCCCATACCCGACTGGGTCACCTCGCCCACCGCCACCACCAACTCCACTCGCCACCAAACCCACGACACCACCACACCCCTCCCATCACTTCACCATACCCATACCCCTAAAATCCGCTTCCAAAGTTCAGATTTCTTTTGCCTTTAATTCAAATTTCAAACTCGTTCTTGGGGGGAAATCCACCTATAAATATCCCCCTTGTTCTTCATTTTTAGGGAGGTCCGAAAATCTGTCTATGAAGTCGATATTTTAGAGTTTTTGGGGTCGATTTGAGGTCCGAAAATCTGTCTATGAAGTCGATATTTTAGAGTTTTTGGGGTCGATTTTAAGTCCGAAAATTTATGGTTATGAGTCCGAAATTTTCTTAAAGGTTTTGCTTTGTACTTTGTTTGTGTTCTTCACTATTGGGAAGATTCCGGATTTCAAAAATCCGAAATCTACTTAAAAGTGTTTGTTCTTGCATATGTTCTTCAACTTAAAAAATTCCGAAAAAATACTACTTTTCTTTTCCCTAAATTTCACCCTCAAAATATCTGATTTCTTTTGTTTCAATTCGGGTCGGGTCGTCGATCAACTGTAGGGTCGGGTCATTCGGTCGGGTCGAACATCAGAAAACAGAATTCTATTTCAGAGGAAAATCAGAATTCGAAATCGAAAATAAATCAGAATTCTAAACATTTTCGCGCGGATTCGACATTTCAAAACAACGCCTCAGTTCGCTACCCGGAGAAGGTAAGTAAACACAAACCCTTTTGATCTTCTATGTGATTAGCTTAGTGTAATTTACATTATGTGTTTGCGTGTTGATTAAGCATGTTTAATTATTGTTTGAGCCTGCTAGTTAATTATTATGTATGTTTTGTTAAATTAGCCACTGCCTGGGATCATTAGGTTATCTATTAAGCGTAATAAACATGTCTGGTTATAATGGTTACTGCTTGTGTTCATTAACCAATTATTAGTGTGTTAACTACAATTTATTTTTAACCATTTCTTGATTGTTTGGTTCATATGATGTTGGTTTGAGAAGCATGTTCGACCTCTTAAAGACTCTGTTTAGCCAATCATTGTCCCTGTGTCCTTGCTATGCCATTCAACACCAATTTTAAGTTAAGAACATGTTGTTAAGAGAAATCAATGCTTGTATAATGTGTATGTTGGCCTCCGGACATCTTACTTGGCTTGAATGTGTTTAAAATGCTCTTAATATGTCACCTAGTCTCTGTTTGGTTAAATAATAATCTAAATGGTTGATGCTTGGTTTAGGTTAGTCTGTTTAATCCGATGATAACCTAGACTGTGCTATATTGCTTACCTTACCACACTTGTCTACATTATTCTGGTTCTGACTTACCCTTTTCAAGAGATTAATATGACTAGTTAGGCTCGAATCCTAAATGCACCTGCCTATTCACGATGAAACACTTAGGATATTCTATGTATTTGTCCTGTCCCTATATCATTGTGGTTTGTGAGTGATGTGATGCATGTTAGTATTCTCTGTGAACATTCATTTAGTCTGCCTAAGTCTGTATGAAATGAATCTGGAGAAAACAAATATATAGCCTTATGCATGTCTGTGGTTTTCTGGATATGATTAACTAGGGATAATCTAAATAATATTGAAACATGTTTGTTCCTGTTAGAATTCTTGTGCTTAATTTAACATGTCCTAGATATTTCTTTGCTCTTGATATAACAACTTGTTGACTTAAGGTTCATTTGATAACCATGTTGAGTCATACCATGTCTAATACCAATTGACACAAATATCTGTATATATACTTGCACATCTATGTTGAAACTGTCAGTTTTAAAGCTAAGTCATTTAGCCTAATATCTATTTTTAGATGGAGTTTCAAATCGAATTACTATGATAAAGGTCGGATTTGTGCATTTTTCTGAAATATAGAGTAATTTGAATCATGTCTGTGTCACTTAGGAGCTAGTTGAAAGGGTTAATGGGATTGTCTACACTGCTTGTGTGAAATAGAGATTACGACTTCGTTAAAATTTATGATTTTTTAATCTTTTTGTGTTAAGTGCGAGTATACCTTTCGAAATTCTGTGTTCTTCATTGGTCCTATCCTGTAAAAGAATTACATCTATGCATCACGAGTATTCAAATTTGCTCGAACTACGCATTTACAATGGCATGTTTCGGTGTATACAAAGTATAGACGTCTAGGTATACCCCGAGATGAATATCTAGGTTGTATATCCTTGTATATTCCCAAGCATATCATGTATACTTTGAATATTCCATGAATATCAACGCCTCTACATGGTGAGTATGTATCTGATTTGGAAGGGTTTGTATTTCATGTCATATGAATCCTCTATGTTTGAAATCACTCACTGTTCTACAAGTTTGAATGATAAGTCCGTGTTTCCAGTCCCTTCCATCTCATGTTGTTCCTGTCTTTGTTTGAGACCTTCGAATATATATGTTAGGTTTTATATTTATCTTGTTATCTTTGGTTGAAAGCACGGACAAGCTTCGGGTTGGGTTTAGCCTTCTTCGATAGCTGCCATGCCTAAGGTTCAAGAAGCCTTTTGAATCTTGTTGCGGCATCGGAAATGAATGGTGGTAGCCCCCCCCCCCTTGGTCTTCTTATCTTTCAAATTTGAAGTTTAGAGTGATTTGGTCTTTAAGTTTACCTTCCCTTTATGTCTTTCTTTGTGCTACCAATAGTTGTGGTATCCATTTGCACCTTGAGATTGGATATATGTCATCTTTAAATAGTTCTAGTTATGGGTTTTGTTGCATTTTGGTTGCTTGATTCGAGACCGCCTTGATTCTTTGCATTACTTGGGCCGATTCGCACTTTTGAGCCATTATTCGCTGCTGCGTTTGCACGCGCACACTGCTGCAATCTTGACCATTTACACTTCTTTTCGAAATATTTTCTTGCTACATTTTGAGCATATTTGATGTCTTATCACTGCTGTATTTTAGCCCAAATTTGCTTGTTTTCTTGGCTAAAAGCTCTGCTACTTTAGGTTGTTTCGAGACATGCCCATCGCTTCTGCGTTTCCAGCCCACTCTTTGCGTTATTTTAAAACCCATTTGCTTTGCTTGTTTCTTGGCTGAAAACATTCGCTTTAACACTTGTTTTTTCGTTTCGGTTTTGCTTGCCTTAGGCTTGATTACTATTTTCTTGTTTTTTTTTCTTGTTTTAAACTAAACACCGCCTCTTTTTCGGAAATTATTTTTTGCTTTCTTGTTTTACCGTCGTCTGTTTTCATTTCTTGTTTCATTTTAATTTTACTTGATTTGAACACGATACTACCCTGGCCAATGAAAAATATCCGTCGATTTTGAGGCCTCCACGGTTGAAAAGACGGAAATATAACACGGGCAATGATGAAGACTTAAACCTTCTTATTTCATCCGAGATCAACATGTTTAGTAGGCGAGGTGATTAAAATAACCAACAAGTTATATATTCGCGACCACGACGTGATTATAGTGATCTTTTCTATTTCACCCGAGAGACCAACACGTTTAGTAGGCGAGGCAATCAAAATAAACCACATTAGTCATATGTTTGCGGCCACGACGTGATTGGAATGTTCTTTTCAAAATTTAAGTCGAGCCCTCCATGATCAAAACATTCACTGTTTTGAATACGGATATGAAGTTATTTGTATTTAATTGTTTCTAACCGTTTGTTCTTGACAACTTGCGAGGATTAAAGTAAATAAAGGCAAATGTTCCGCGGAGTTATTTATTTCATTTACTTTCTTTTTATTCGACTTTTACCCCGCTTTGTATTGTAATATTATTTATCGCACTTATGTAACTATTGAAATGCTTAGAATAGGCAAACTTAGGATTAATTCATAGGGTAGTTTAAGATTTGAAACCCGTCGCTAGCTTATTTATTTGTAGGCTCGGTTAAATTCAAATTTAGAAATCCTTCTCTAGTTTATTTATTTTAGGCTCGTCACACGTATTCAAGATTTTCAAAACAACTTTTGTCATCTTTTATTTGCTTTATTAAATCATACTGAATAAGTTTATCTTTTGTCAACTTACAATTCATTGATTCCCCAAATTTTACTTCTTTGGCATTATAAATAATTTGTTTTACTATTAATTGTCAAATACATATTTTTTCAACTCTACATGTATTTCTCTTTAAATACCATACAAATGCATATTTTAAAAATCTCTGCATGTATCTTTCTTTTTAAAATGCATCATTTACTAATTATTTGCAAACATCTTTAAATGTTAACATATTTTTTTCTAGTAATAATTAACTTTGAGTTTGACCGGATAACCGCAAGTTAGCGGATCTTAAAGGATGCCTAACCCCTTCCCTTTAGGATAATAAAGAACCCTTACCTAGAATCTCGCTAGTTTCGCAGAGACCTTAAAATTGGAGTTACATTGCAGCATTTAGTTTAAATATTTAGGTGTCCTAATTCACCATAAAAAATAATTAGGTGGCGACTCCTCAATTCTTTACCCAGGAATCACCCAATACGCCGTGCTCCGCTTTGACCGTAGAGCAGGTCGAAAATAGGGCGCGACAACATGGCGACTCCGCTTGGGACTTCAGGTTCTTAACCATAGCAAACTCAGGGTAATTATTATTGTGCTTTACTTTTGCTCCTTATTTGTTTTAATGCTTTGATATGTTTCATTTGTGAAATTTTGCATAATTGCTTTAATTGCTCTATTGTTTTACTGCTTTCCTTAAATTGGCATTCCGCTCATATTTCTTCCACTCTGGAAAATTGACACTATCACACACTACACGCGAGGTGTGTTTTGCGCACCCGCAAATTTCTTTCAATCTACCAAATTTTAGGAGAGTTGGCGTATGGGCGGAGTGATCGGACCATCCGGTGGCCGCGTAGCCTTCTCACTCGAGTAGTCCGCTCGGGAACCTTGAGTCCAGACATCCAAATCTTAGAAAATTTAGGATAGAGCTATACCACCCATTATTTAAGTCATACATGCATACACCTTAGGTGGGTCGATTCTTGGCATTGACTCCATAATTAAGAAATCCACCAAATCGTCGGCGGGTCTCACAACCCAACGACCAATCAGCATATTATGTGCAGCGTGATAATGATAAGACTAATTCAAGCCTAATCATGACATGCTGAAATTGGAAAATGTACATTCATTTTGTCTCATTTCCGACAAAAGCATTACAGTTTAGCAGCTTGGATCAATCTGTCGTAATCCCGCATATCTGGCGTTTAGGCCCACCTCGGCATAAGAGAGGCCCCATGCATATTAGGACGCGCATATAATTTCCATACAATCTGCTTGCTATTTTGTGTTGCTTTCCACTCCGTTCATATTATTTGAAGCAATAATTACTCGTCTTATACTAACTTGGTTTTCTTCATTTCTTTTCTCAGCAGGTTTATTTTGCCTAATTCATTTCCCCAAAGGTTGATTTGTATTAACTAAAACTGGCGGAGCACCCCATCTTTTATTTCTCAATCATGTCTACCCAAATTGTATTAATATTTAATGAAACAATGCGATTGATTGAGGCACTGAATCACATATATGCATTTAATATGTTTTACCTCCACCTTTTGAAAGCTCAAAATGACACATACGCATTGCTTTTGCTAGTTTAAAATCTGTTTTGTTTAATAATTTTCTTCTTTTTCATCATGCAAACTAATTTGTCGGTAATATGTGACATATAATGAAACAAGCAAACAAGGTCCCAAACAACGAGCAAGACTTCGAAGAATATGAGGAAGACTCAACCGGAAGAAGCGGGGCATTTTTTTTTGGAATAAGTCAAAGCCGATTTGGATGAAACATCGGGATGGTTGATAAGTTACAAGCATCGGCACGGACGTTTGCCATTTGTACTCTTGGGCTGCCACGCTACGACCGGGACTTCTCTACGGGGCATTTCCCTATCATTCGAAGCCAAATCGGTACGAAGAGTGATTGATGAAAGCAGATGGACGCAATCGTCCGGGGCAACCTTATCAGGATAGAATGGCCGAAAACCAGCAATGCAGATGTAGTAAAGAGATACCATATCTAAGATTAGTTATTCTCTATGTAATACTTTTTCTATGTTGTAAAAAGTTGCGCTCCCTCGGCGGGATACGCATAGAACCCACATAGGGTTTTGCCTCTTTAAGACTGAAATTTCCCAAAAAATCGCATTTGTTTACTTGTACCCTGAACTACGTTATGACCTGATTCCCTCGGCGGGATACGTAGGCGGCCACATCGGCTTCGGTCCCATGTTTTAGAAAAACCCTTACAATCCCCTTTGCTTAATGAACTACGTCATGACCTGATTCCCTCGGCGGGATACGTAGGCGGCCTAAATCGGCCTCGGTCCCACCATTAGGAAATATTTTTCTCCTTTATATCACATATGACAAAATGCACCCATCTGATCACCCTGATAAGACAGGCAAGAAAATCACACAAGACTCGGTGGTCCGTTCGAAAGATCATCATCCTCACATATTAGAAGCGGGGCATTTTTTTTTTTTTGGGATCACTTTGCCGAGAGGACGCCGATAAACATGGAAAAGCATCGGCAAAATATGTCTTCGCCGAGAAGAATTTTGGATAAGACGTTTGCTTTGTTTCACCGCATGTCACCGCTCGACGGACATTTTACATAAATGCATACTTTCTCATAAGCGGATTATTTCCAACAAATATCTTCATTAAAGTTCGACAAGAACTTTTCGATATGCATATTTTCTTATAAGTAAATTATTTTCAACAAATATTTTCGTTATAGTTCGACAAGAACTTTTTACGGATATGCCTATTTTCTTATAAGTAAATTATTTTCAACAAATATTTTCGTTAGAGTTCGACAAGAACTTTTACTGATATGCCTACTTTCTCATAAACAAATTATTTTCAACGGTTTCCATTAGCGGTTAGCCAAGGCGGGAACTAGATAGGGGCTACGGTCCGAATCGGCGGAACATGCAACTATCAAGAGCGAAGCTACAAAGTCAACGCGAATCAACCGCCCCTCCCCCAAACTCACAAATTTTCTTTGAATACAGGTTCTTCAGGTTGAAAGAAGCAGGGAAGCCACATCACTTATGATCAATTTCCCAAAGAATTTTGGCATCACAGTTCACTACAAGGATTACGTTCCTGTTTTGCATCTATACGAAGACATCATCTTGACCTACAGGGTCCCGACTATTATGTCTGCACAAAGATGTTATTTCGAATCACAGGGAACGACAACATAGCAAACCTGATGACAAAGACGTCGCATCACATTTTCGCCGTGCCGGGACGACATTTCAATTCACGTCCACATGAGTTTGAATCGGCGAAGATTGGCACAATGTGAAACCATATTACGACAAGCGACGGCAAGGACGTCACTTACATCATTTTACAAAACGCAAGACAACATTACAACGATGTCATCGACTTTATCATTACAACGACGTCAACAACATTACAACGACGTCTTGCCAAACAACGATTACTTTTTTACCGCATTACAACGACAACAAAGCATTACATTTACTTACACATCAACGTCATCTTCGCGTTACAAAGCACATCAACTATCTTTTACAGCATTACAATGACATCAACAACATTACAACGATGTCATCGGCGTTATCATTACAACGACGTCAACAACATTACAACGTCGTCTTCGCCGTAAATGACTATCTCTTACGACGAACAAAACATTACATTCTTGCAACAACGTCATCAGCATTACATTCTTGCAACAACGTCATCACAATGACGTCTTCAACACAACACGTCGATACAACGACGACATCAGTGTTACATTCTTACAACAACGACATCAACAGCATTACAATGATGTCATCAACAACGTGCCCATACAACGGCGTCATGAACACCACGTCTATGCAATGGCGTCTTCTGCAAAACAACTACCTTTTACAGCATTACAACGACATCAACAGCATTACAATGATGTCATCGACAACGCGCCCATACAACGGTGCCATCAACAACGCGCCCATACAACGGCGTCATGAACAACACGCCTACGCGGTGGCGTCTCTACAAAACAACTATCTTTTACGAGCATTACAACGACATCAACAAGACATTACAATGATGGCATCCGCAACGCGCCCATACAACGGTGCCATCAACAACACGCCTACGCAACGGCGTCTTACGCACAATATTTATTTTTACAAAGCACTACAATGACGTCAACAACATTACAACGACGTCTTGACAGACATTTATCTTTTACGACAAAACATCTTTACAACAACGTCATCGACGTTAAATGACACAACAAGCAGTGTCTTTTACATAATTTACAACGACGTCAACAATATTACAACGACGTCTTCAACACAACACGTCAATCCAACGACGTCATTTCAGGCGCCCACCTTATAATGCGGGTATTTTAATTTCAGTTAGGCGACCACCTCCTAATGCGGGTATTTTAATTTCAGTCATGCGCCCACCTCCTAATGCGGGTATTTTAATTTCAGTTAGGCGCCCACCTCCTAATGCGGGTATTTCCAAGTTATATTCTCTACAATTTTTTCTCAGCAGGTATACACTAATTATATCTTAAGCTTTAGGTTGCAGGAGTTTTTTTTAATTTGCAGGAACTTTATCACAACGTGGAACTATCTCTTACGGCGAACCGAGGCAAATTGGTCAGCGACCTACTTCGAACGTCGATCCGCTCTTTTCCAATAGTTTCTCGCATCTGCGACCAGTGTCATCCTAAGTCGACACTGGGGCATTGTTGCTTGAATGTGCACCATCTTTTTGCACTTCACTTCCCCCCGGGGATTCTATTTCTTACCATGCAGTTCCGATGATCGGGACAAAATTGGCTACTCAGTCAACTTCTTTGGCCGAAAACTCTTTCATCGTCTCCGTCCAAAGAGGGGCATCTGTTGACACCCAATTTTGTCCCATCTTTTATGATTTTATTCGTAATTTTTAATATTTTGACACTTTTAAAATAATTTTAAAATATAGGCATATATGTGTATATCCTCGTATTATTATTATTATTCGCATATTTTATATCATTTGCATTTTATAATAATCATAAGTTTTATCCGAAATTCTATGCTATTTTATTCTCGCAAAATTGCATCGCATTTCCCTTTTATTAAACATTAAACATTTCGCAAATATTATATTTTATTATTATCACGTCGTTATGTTATTTTAAATAATTCACATCTTTTACAAAAAAAAAAATATATATAATATCTTTTAATATTAAACCCCTTTATATTTTTCAATTCCTAACCCATTTCATTTTTCCCAACCCAATACAAATTCTACCCAAACAAACAAGCCCAAAACCAAACTCCCCAATTAAATTCCCTTATTCCCTTCCCCTTTATTCCCACAAGCCCAAAGTCCCTAAAACAATTCCCCCAACCGAAGCCCAGTCGGCCAAACCCGCGGCCCAATTCCATTTCCCCTTTTCCCTTCACCCCTCACCCAACTCCCTTTTTTTTTTATTATTCCCCATCGCCCCTGACCCAAAAACCCAATCGCCGACCCACTCGATTTCGTCCGACCCACAAGCCCATCACCCATCTTCCCCTTTTAACCCCAAAACCCAAAACAAAAACAAAGAAAAAAAAACCTAAACCTAAAAACCTTCAACCGCCGCACACCCCATACCCCCCATACCCGACCGGTCACCTCGCCCACTGCCACCACCAACTCCCCGCCACCAAACCACGACACCACCACACCCCTCCCATCACTTCACCATACCCATACCCCTAAAATCCGCTTCCAAAGTTCGATTTCTTTTGCCTTTAATTCAAATTTCAAACTCGTTCTTGGGGGGAAATCCACCTATAAATATCCCCCTTGTTCTTCATTTTTAGGGAGGTCCGAAAATCGTCTATGAAGTCGATATTTTAGAGTTTTTGGGGTCGATTTGAGGTCCGAAAATCTGTCTATGAAGTCGATATTTTAGAGTTTTTGGGGTCGATTTTAAGTCCGAAAATTTATGGTTATGAGTCCGAAATTTTCTTAAAGGTTTTGCTTTGTACTTTGTTTGTGTTCTTCACTATTGGGAAGATTCCGGATTTCAAAAATCCGAAATCTACTTAAAAGTGTTTGTTCTTGCATATGTTCTTCAACTTAAAAAATTCCGAAAAAATACTACTTTTCTTTTCCCTAAATTTCACCCTCAAAATATCTGATTTCTTTTGTTTCAATTCGGGTCGGGTCGTCAGTCACTGCCGGGTCGGGTCATTCCGGGTCGGGTCGAACATCAGAAAACAGAATTCTATTTCAGAGGAAAATCAGAATTCGAAATCGAAAATAAATCAGAATTCTAAACATTTTCGCGCGGATTCGACATTTCAAAACAACGCCTCAGTTCGCTACCCGGAGAAGGTAAGTAAACACAAACCCTTTTGATCTTCTATGTGATTAGCTTAGTGTAATTTACATTATGTGTTTGCGTGTTGATTAAGCATGTTTAATTATTGTTTGAGCCTGCTAGTTAATTATTATGTATGTTTTGTTAAATTAGCCACTGCCTGGGATCATTAGGTTATCTATTAAGCGTAATAAACATGTCTGGTTATAATGGTTCGCTTGTGTTCATTAACCAATTATTAGTGTGTTAACTACAATTTATTTTTAACCATTTCTTGATTGTTTGGTTCATATGATGTTGGTTTGAGAAGCATGTTCGACCTCTTAAAGACTCTGTTTAGCCAATCATTGTCCCTGTGTCCTTGCTATGCCATTCAACACCAATTTTAAGTTAAGAACATGTTGTTAAGAGAAATCAATGCTTGTATAATGTGTATGTTGGCCTCCGGACATCTTACTTGGCTTGAATGTGTTTAAAATGCTCTTAATATGTCACCTAGTCTCTGTTTGGTTAAATAATAATCTAAATGGTTGATGCTTGGTTTAGGTTAGTCTGTTTAATCCGATGATAACCTAGACTGTGCTATATTGCTTACCTTACCACACTTGTCTACATTATTCTGGTTCTGACTTACCCTTTTCAAGAGATTAATATGACTAGTTAGGCTCGAATCCTAAATGCACCTGCCTATTCACGATGAAACACTTAGGATATTCTATGTATTTGTCCTGTCCCTATATCATTGTGGTTTGTGAGTGATGTGATGCATGTTAGTATTCTCTGTGAACATTCATTTAGTCTGCCTAAGTCTGTATGAAATGAATCTGGAGAAAACAAATATATAGCCTTATGCATGTCCGTGGTTTTACGGATATGATTAACTAGGGATAATCTAAATAATATTGAAACATGTTTGTTCCTGTTAGAATTCTTGTGCTTAATTTAACATGTCCTAGATATTTCTTTGCTCTTGATATAACAACTTGTTGACTTAAGGTTCATTTGATAACCATGTTGAGTCATACCATGTCTAATACCAATTGACACAAATATACGTATATATACTTGCACATCTATGTTGAAAGCTATGGTTTTAAAGCTAAGTCATTTAGCCTAATATCTATTTTTAGATGGAGTTTCAAATCGAATTACTATGATAAAGGTCTGGATTTGTGCATTTTTCTGAAATATAGAGTAATTTGAATCATGTCTGTGTCACTTAGGAGCTAGTTGAAAGGGTTAATGGGATTGTCTACACCTGCTTGTGTGAAATAGAGATTACGACTTCAGTTAAAATTTATGATTTTTTAATCTTGCTGTGTTAAGTGCAGAGTATACCTTTCCTGAAATTCTGTGTTCTTCATTGGTCCTATCCCTGTAAAAGAATTACATCTATGCATCCTGAGTATTCAAATTTGCCTGAACTACTGCATTTACAATGGCATGTTTCAGTGTATACAAAGTATAGACGTCTAGGTATACCCCAGATGAATATCTAGGTTGTATATCCTTGTATATTCCCAAGCATATCATGTATACTTTGAATATTCCATGAATATCAACGCCTCTACATGGCTGAGTATGTATCGACTGGAAGGGTTTGTATTTCATGTCATATGAATCCTCTATGTTTGAAATCACTCACTGTTCTACAAGTTTGAATGATAAGTCTGTGTTTCCAGTCCCCTTCCATCTCATGTTGTTCCTGTCTTTGTTTGAGACCTTCAGAATATATATGTTAGGTTTTATATTTATCTTGTTATGCTGGTTGAAAGCACAGACAAGCTTCGGGTTGGGTTTAGCCTTCTTCGATAGCCTGCCATGCCTAAGGTTCAAGAAGCCTTTTGAATCTTGTTGCGGCATCGGAAATGAATGGTGGTAGCCCCCCCCCCCCCTTGGTCTTCTTATCTTTCAAATTTGAAGTTTAGAGTGACCTGGTCTTTAAGTTTACCTTCCCCTTTATGTCTTTTCTTTGTGCTACCAATAGTTGTGGTATCCAGTGCACCTTGAGATTCTGGATATATGTCATCTTTAAATAGTTCTAGTTATGGGTTTTGTTGCATTTTGGTTGCGATTCCGAGCCCGCCATTGCTTTGCATTACTTGGGCGGTGACATCGCACTTTTGAGCCATTATTTCTGCTTTGCGTTTGCACGCGCACACCGCTGCAATCTTGACCATTTACACTTCTTTTCGGAAATATTTTACTGCTACATTTTGAGCATATTTGATGTCTTATCACTGCTGTATTTTAGCCCAAATTGCTGCTGTTTTCTTGGCTAAAAGCACCTGCTACTTTAGGTCGTTTCGGACATTGCCCCATCGCTTCTGCGTTTCCAGCCCACTCTTTGCGTTATTTTAAAACCCATTTCTTCTGCTGTTTCTTGGCTGAAAACGATCGCTTTTAACACTTGTTTTTCTGTTTCGGTTCTTTGCCCGGCTTGATTACTATTTTCTTGTTTTTTTTTACGAGTTTTAAACTAAACACCGCCTCTTTTTCGGAAATTATTTTTACGCTTCTTGTTTTACCGTCTCCTTTCGTGTTTCTTGTTTCATTTTAATTTTTGATTTGAACACGATACTACCCTGGCCAATGAAAAATATCCGTCGATTTTGAGGCCTCCACGGTTGAAAAGACGAAAATATAACTTCGGGCAATGATGAAGACTTAAACCTTCTTATTTCATCCGAGATCAACATGTTTAGTAGGCGAGGTGATTAAAATAACCAACAAGTTATATATTCGCAGCCACGACGTGATTATAGTGATCTTTTCTATTTCACCCGAGAGACCAACACGTTTAGTAGGCGAGGCAATCAAAATAAACCACATTAGTCATATGTTTGCATCCACGACGTGATTGGAATGTTCTTTTCAAAATTTAAGTCGAGCCCTCCGTGATCAAAACATTCACTTTGTTTTGAATACGGATATGAAGTTATTTGTATTTAATTGTTTCTAACCGTTTGTTCTTGACGTGACTTGCGAGGATTAAAGTAAATAAAGGCAAATGTTCCGCGGAGTTATTTATTTCATTTACTTTCTTTTTATTCGGCTTTTACCCCGCTTCCGTATTGTAATATTATTTATCGCACTTATGTAACTATTGAAATGCTTAGAATAGGCAAACTTAGGATTAATTCATAGGGTAGTTTAAGATTTGAAACCCGTCGCTAGCTTATTTATTTGTAGGCTCGGTTAAATTCAAATTTAGAAATCCTTCTCTAGTTTATTTATTTTAGGCTCGTCACGCGTATTCAAGATTTTCAAAACAACTTTTGTCATCTTTTATTTGCTTTATTAAATCATACTGAATAAGTTTATCTTTTGTCAACTTACAATTCATTGATTCCCCAAATTTTACTTCTTTGGCATTATAAATAATTTGTTTTACTATTAATTGTCAAATACATATTTTTTCAACTCTACATGTATTTCTCTTTAAATACCATACAAATGCATATTTTAAAAATCTCTGCATGTATCTTTCTTTTTAAAATGCATCATTTACTAATTATTTGCAAACATCTTTAAATCTGTTAACATATTTTTTTCTAGTAATAATTAACCTGAGTTTGACCGGATAACCGCAAGTTAGCGGATCTTAAAGGATGCCTAACCCCTTCCCTTTAGGATAATAAAGAACCCTTACCTAGAATCTCGCTAGTTTCGCAGACCTTAAAATTGGAGTTACATTGCAGCATTTAGTTTAAATATTTAGGTGTCCTAATTCACCATAAAAAATAATTAGGTGGTGGACAAATAATGTTCTGACACGTGGAACATGGTGTTGAGTCATGTCCATATCAGCTTATGGCGCTACAGGTAAAGCTTAAGCAGAACTGGACACGTCGTGCGTATGTGAAGTACCGGTAATTCCAAATATTAGGGGAGCGTTTCAATCTCAATGGACAGTCGTTACACGGAGCATTAATGATATTTATGGAGACACTAATTATCCAATTAGTACAACATTCATTCTTTTATATTAATAAGGGTATATATCGTGGGGTGTGTACCCGTGAACTTATGTATAAATAGGACACATTGTTTCATTGTAAATCATGATATGCAAGTTATTACAATACACTCTCTAATATTACTCACAATTCTTACTCTTTCATATTAGTCACAGAGGCTTTGCCAAGAAGCTAACACAAGGCTCAGACTAATTATCTCTTTACTTTATCTTAATATTATTTACTAGCATTGTGTTTTGTCTAATATTATTGCCAAATCAGTAATTTGAGATTCATGTGTCTTTGACCACGTAGACAAATTCAACTGTATCATTTTACGGGTAAATAAAACTAATTTTTTATAGTACCAACTACCAAGACAATAATTTAGTGAGCAAAAGACCACAAATCAAATTCGTAGTATTCACTTCCAGTTGGATCTTCTCCAATTACTAATTAGATATGTAAAAGAAAAAAAGCATTACTTTAACATTCTCTTCCATTCCACTTAAATGACGCATGAGTCAAATTAACATTTAAATTTTCGCGTTGATTCTAACAATGTTACTATATAAAATAGGATGAATAGTATAGTACATGAAGTATATATATTATTAGTCAAAGTGTTTTTTTCCTTTGTGTACTTGCATTTGGTTCTTTCCCCACTATGACCAGAGAATGATTGAATGCATTCCTTTTGTAAGTATATGTGCCCCAAGGATCTCGTGATAGCTTTAAATATGAAATAAAACCTTTTTTCAAATAAATGAAATTCTGCATGTTACAGAGATATGTTAGATTTTTTCTTACGCGGACAACTCAATCTTTTTAAATTTAAGCGCCAATCATTGAATTCATTTTAGTTTTAGAAAAACATTTATTACGAGAGAAACTGCATGTACTCAATAATTGTTAGAGTTTTTATTTAAATATAATTATTTATTAAAGAATTTTACATGAGAAGGTGTATTTTTATGAAAGGAAGTGTCCTATTAAAATTATATGACCCCTCTTTTCTATTTGAAGAGAATTCCTTCACTTTTTGAAGTGAAATCTCTTAATGTTACTTTTTCCTCCTCCCTCTTTTCTTTTCTAAAAAAAATCATGTAATTAAAAATCAGAAAAGTTATTGCTTTCTAAGATGGATTTTTTCACCGTTTGTTTGGTCCAAATTTTTAAAAGGCTTGTCATATTCACTAAAACTATTTGTGTACAATTCCATAGCAATTTCGCAGATGAGAGGGAGGAAATATCATTTTTAGAAAAATGTTTCACACGTGTTTCAATCCTTCAGTCTGTGTTCGTTGATTATATTGTTAAACCTTCATCTTTGTGTTCTTCTTCATATATTTTTTATGTTCTTAGATTTATATTTTGCAACAATCTAAAAACTATATTTCGACGCAAAGAGAAACGAAGAAGTGGGATGGCTTTTGGCAGAATCTGTGTTATCACTTTCAAGAGAAACGGAGAATGGGGCAAAGTTGTGTGACGAGGCCAGTGAGTTTTTTCGAACCGGCGCATCTGTTGCAAAATGCTTTTGTGATAAAATTTGGATTAGAAATGTGTCGTTTCTTTAAAATGGCAATCACTTGTTCAAATTGCCATTGACAGTTGGAAATTCTCCCGCAAGATGATTATTGAATGGAAAATCAGTGAAGTGGAATTACGTTCCTCCATTAATGTTGCCTCTAGCTTTCTGGACGATTCATTATTGTAAAGATACTGAGAAAACTCAATTGGTTGGTATCTCTTGGATGAGACCCTAGTAGGTTATGGATGATGCATTGAGTATTAATTAATGAACTGGCTGTGAGGAAACTTTTAGCAAAGAAACTGACGAGTTGAACTAGCAATTCAATTTGGTGATCGATGAGTCCCAAATCATGTAGATTCCATGCTATTAACGTGTTCCTAGAATCCCACCACCATAATATTAACGTGTACATATGTATCCCTAGAATCCCACCACCATAATATTAACGTGTACATATGTATTCCTAGAATTCCACCACCATAATTAGAATATATCTCATATATTGTATAAATATTAGTGATGTAGAATTATGGTAAGTAGAAGATTCTTATTGTACTAGGGTTCTACACATTGTACACTATATATATTTGTATTAATGAGAAATCATCCGCAAGGGAGATTAATTCAATCTTACGTGATATTAAAAGCCAAAACCCTAAAGCCCTTATTCTTCTCTTATTTTGCAGCCCACCTTGGTCTAGAAACCACCGGCGGCTTCCCCTCTCCTTGACCGAGAACCACCACATTGTTCTTCCTTGTCTTCTTTTCTCCTTCTTCAACACCTATAATCCACTATAATAACTCCCCCCACAACCCCCACAGCAGCCTCATCCTCTTCTGTCGTCACCCCTGTCATACCAAAATCACCCTTTGTTCATCCAGCACTTACTGTCACTAATATCAAAAACTTCATCCCTATCATTCTTGATCAAGAAAATGGTTAGTATTCTCCATGGGTTGAACTATTCCGCATTCATGTATGTGTCTATAACGTGCTTGACCATATCGACAACTCCTTCTCTCGCCCTATTGAGGTTGATGACTCAACATGGCGTTGTCTAGACACCGTTGTCAAATAGTGGATTTATGGTACTATCTCTCAAGACTTGCTCATTACTATTATGAAAACCGGCACCACGGCTCGTGAGTTATGGATTCGGTTAGAGGAATTTTTTCAAGATAATAAGCACACTCGTGTTGTGTATTTGGAAGAACAGTTTAATAATACACGCCTTGAAAATTTCTCTACCATGTCTGATTATTGCAAGCAGTTGAAACTTGTAGCGGACCAATTGTCCAACGTCGGCGCACATGTTTCTGAAATAAAGATGGTCCTACAATTAGTTGCAGGCCTACCAAAATATGAGTATGACACTCTAGCCACAATGATACAGCAGGATGATCCGTTACCCAGTTTTAACAAGGCCCGCTCGCAACTATTGTTAGAAGAAACCAGACGTGCAAAGCAGGACGAGCACAATCAGAAGGAGTTAGTAGTAGAAACATCTTCGCAAAATAACATGACCGCCACCTCGCTTCCGCCTGAAAATAATCAGTCGCGGCAGAACCGCGGTGGCAGGGGCGGCAAAGGCCAAGGCGGTGGAAAAGGGTGAGGGAAAGGGGGCCGCGTCCACCAGCAAAACACACAGTCGCAGGAGCCCAGTCCGTTTGGTAACTGGACCAGCCCAGTTGTTCACTATCAGCATTGTCCCTGGGCTTCCCAATCTGCCCTTCCAGCAACCCACTTCTTTTATCCATAGCAAGGGTTATTGGGCCCCACTCTAGCAGCTCATCCAGCCCATTATCCGACATACCAGGCCCATTTTATACAGGCCCAGTACCCGCAACCTCCATCTGGTCTGGCCCCGACTGACTTGGGCCAAGCTTTCAATAGTTTGAACTTGCAGCAGCCCGACGAAAATTGGTAATGGACTCGGGCGCCACATCTCACCTCACCCGCTCTGCAGGTACTATTCCCAAATTGTGTCGTTTAAAGCATCCTCAATACATTATTGTTGGAAATGGTCATCGCATTCCAATCTCGGGTTATGGTACCACCCACACACCACCGCCTCACCCGCCCTTTTCCCTCAATAATGTCCTGTATGCCCCAAACATCATTAAAAACTTAATTTATGTCCGCAAATTTACTCGTAATAATTCCGTCTCTGTTGACTTTGACCCTTTTGGTTTCACTGTGAAGGATTTTCGCACGGGGACACCTCTTACGAGATGCAATAGCACGAGGGATCTCTACCTATTCCCATCTACCTCCGCTGCCAGCACATGCTCTCCCACATCTCTCGCTGCTATCTCTCTGTCAACTTGGCACAATAGTAGGGATGGCAATTGGGCGGGGCGGATGCGGGTAGTCCCTCCACCGCACCCGTACCCACCAGAAAATTTTATACCCGCCACCCGTAACGGGTACAATTTCAACATCCATTTCCACCTAGGCGGGTATATTCTTAAATCTACACCCGCACCTAAGTGGATATCCGCCACCCGCCAATACCCACCTGTACCCGCCAACCATATCAATGACATTAACACAATAAAAACTACTTTCACTAACACATTTTCAGCAATTTGCAGAGAATAACTCAGAAAAGAAAATAACAAAAATAAAACTCAAAACAGAGAATAACTCAGAAATTCAAGAACAAAACAAACGCACAATCTAGTTCCTGGCTAGTAATTTGCAGGTTTCATAAGCTCACAATCTCAAAAAATTAAGAAAATTCAGAACCCTATTTCCAAAATTGACAACACAAACACATGAAAATACCAAAATATATTATTAAGGGTATCTGACTAGTTTATCATGCTTCGACAGTGAACAAAACATAAGGGAAAAGGTTTAATTTTTTTCGATAGACTAACCTTTTTTTTGGTGCAGCGAACTGAGGCGGAGGTCTTCTAGATCCACTGGACTATGGTTGACAAAGCTTGTAAGCTTGTGTAGAAGAGGAAAGGGCGAGCTGCTGCTCTGTGCTTTCATTTTGGGGAAAGGGTTGAGAGAGAATACGTTGGTTTTATATTAGGGATTGGTTTGGGTTTTGGGGGAAATAAGGGTTGGTCGATGGGTTTGGGTTTTGGGGGAAATAATATTATTGGGCTTATAGGGCGGGTAGGCGGACGGTTTGATGCGGGGTGAGGGAGGCGAATATGAGGCGGATATAACTGTAAATCCACCACCTACCCGCCTACCCGTGGCGGGTACATTTTTAATACCCATACCCGCCTACTACCTGCAAAAGTTATACCCATACCCTCCCCAACTGGAGCGGGTGCGGTGCAGAATCCGCAAAATTATACCCACCTGTCATCCCTACACAATAGGCTTGGTCACCCAGGAGCCCCAGTTTTTAATTTTCTTAAAGGCAATTATTTTATTAAATGTAATAATGAGAAACTTGCCCAACACTGTGTTTCTTGCTCATTAGGCTAAAATGTTCGTCTACCTTTTAAGTCATCTACCAGTGTTACATTTTCACCTTTTGATATTATTCATGCTGATTTATGGACATCTCCTATCTCTACTTCGTTAGGCCATAAATACTATCTAGTGTTATTAAATGATTTTTCTCATTATATTTGGATTTACCCACTTAAATTTAAATCTGAAGTGTTTACAAAATTCCTTGAGTTTCGTTCCTTTATCAAAACACAGTTTGAGAAAAATATAAAATATGTTCAGTGCGATAATGGTCGTGAGTTCAACAACTCTATGTTTCATTATTTTTGTACAAATAATGGCATGTTCTTTCGATTCTCGTGTCCCCACACCTCTTCTCAAAATAGCAAACCAGAATGAATCATCCGCACTATCAATAACATGGTTCGTACTCTCCTAGGTCATGCCTCCCTACCTCCGACCTTCTGGGTCTATGCAGTCAAAATGGTAGAATACCTCCTAATTATTTTACCAACCAGCACTCTGCACAATATGACCCTAACCGAAATATTATACCGTGGGTTCCCACTTATGATCACTTTCGGATTTTCAGTTGACTGTGCTACCCCAACCTCACCTCTACTGCCCCTCATAAATTAGCTCCTCAAACCACTCCGTGTGTCTTCGTAGGATTTCCGTCCAACCATAGGGGCTACCTGTGCTATGATGTATCCACACATCAAATTCACATCTCTCATCACGTTACATTTGATGAAACAGTTTTTCCCTTCGCAAATATTTAAAAATTCTGTAACACGGACTGCACTTTTCTCGAGAGTAACACATCACCCGTCGTCCTCGAAGACCTGCTCCGATCCACTATTACTGGTATACTACCGACCCCCGTGGGTCCCGTCACTGTCACTTCCAGCGGTGCATCGGCAACCCCCATGTGTCCCGTCACTGCTACCTCCGGCGATGACTCAGCTCTACCTCGTTCAGCCTTTGTCTCCACCTCCATGATCGGTCACCACCACACCATCTCCCCTGCGTCTCCGGCTATCACATAATACTCCTCTCGGCTCGGTCCACCATGGCCCTCGTGCCGCTGTCACACCACCGTTCCAGTACCCCTACCCACCATGTTTTTGTGAACCTCAGCTCCCGTCAAACCGTCAACCCGAAACCTCAAACCTCCCTGTTACCAAAACCCTGATCGACACAACAACACCACATCTACATCCCATCTCCAACCTGCCTCCAATGTCGTACCCCACTGCTCCTCACCCGACCCCCCTACAAATTGACACACCCAGTTCCCACCCCAATCAACTCCCGTCGAACCACTCTCACAGCCAGATCAAAATACCAAATCCCGATACTACCCCTGTCCCTACCCACCATATGGAAACCCGTGCCCAATACGGTATTTTCAAACCCAAAGTCCAATTTAACTTATCAACCCAAATTGTGTTACCAATTCCCAAAAACCCAAAATTAGCCAAACTAGACCCCAATTGGAATGCGACCATGTGTGAGGAATTTAATACTTTAAAAAAATAACTGACGTGAGATTTGGTTCCTTGGCCGGAGGGGGTGAATATGATCCGATGCATGTGGCTTTTTTGTCACAAATACAGAGACAGTGGTGACCTAGAGAGGTACAAGGCTAAACGTGTGGCTAATGGAACTAATCAACAGGCAGGTATAGATTGTAGTGAGATATTCAGTCCGGTTGTCAAATCGGCCACTATCCTCACAGTTCTGAGTATTGCTATAGGTAAGCATTGGCCCATTCATCAGCTTGATGTGAAAAATATGTTTCTACACGGGGATCTGAAAGAAACTTTATATGCACCAACCGCCTGGTTTTGTCCATCACGCCGCTCCTCAGTATGTATGCTATCTGCATAAGTCACTATATGGTTTGAAATACGCTCCTCGCGCATGGTATGATTGATTTGCACAGTACATTGTACAAATTGGGTTCATCTACAACAAGTGTGATAATTCTCTCTTTACCTTTCATCAAGGTAGTAACATTGCTTATTTATTGTTATATATGGCCGACATATAACAATGTGTTGAAAATGAGATTATCGCACTCCTTAAAACTGAATTTGCCATGAGTGAATTGGAGAAGTTGAGCTATTTTTTGGGGATATCAGTGACTCGTTCTGCGGATACTATAATCTTATGTCAGCGCAAGTATGCAGATGAGATAGTGTACATGGCTAAAATAGCAAACTGCAAGATCATGTCCACTCCAGTTGACTCTAAATCAAAGCTTAGTGTTGTTGATGGTAACCCAGTGTCCGATCCCACTCTTTACAGAAGTCTTGCAGGTGCACTCCAGGATCTTACTTTCACCAGGCCTAACATAGCTTATGTTGTTCAGCATGTATGCTTATTTATGCATGCCTCCAGGAAGCCTCATTTTACTGCCCTTAAACGTATCATTTGATATATTAAGGGAACACTTGATTATGGATTACACCTATACCCCTCAGCACTGACCAGATTGTTAGCATATACGGATGCTGATTGGGCAGGCTATCCGGACACGCGCCGCTCCACCTCCGACTATTGTGTGTTCTATAATCTCATCTCATGGTCTGCCAAGAGGCAAGTCACATTATCCTATTCAAGTGCAGAAGCAGAGTATAGAGGAGTTGCAAATGTTATTGCTGAGATCTGTTGGCTCCGGAACCTTCTTTTGGAGCTCCAGTGTCCCTTGCGTAAGGCATCTATGGTTTACTATGATAACATATCCGCCATATATTTATCTCATAATCCGGTTCAACATTAGCAAACCAAGCATATTGAGATAGATATACACTTTGTTCGTGAGAAGGTTGCTCTCGATCATGTTAAAGTGTTGCATGTGCCTTCCTCTTATCAGGACGCAGATATTTTCACGAAAGGTCTTCCTCGACAGCTATTCCTCGATTTCAGATCCAGTCTCAGCGTCTGGCCTCCTGCCGCTCCGACCGAGGGGGTGTATTAACGTGTACATATGTATCCCTAGAATTCCACCACCATAATTAGAATATATCACATATATTGTGTACATATTAGTGATGTAGAATTATGGTAAGTAGAGGATTCTTATTGTACTAGGGTTCTACACATTGTACACTATATATATTTTTATTAATGAGAAAGTCTCCGCAATGGAGATTAATACAATCTTACATGTGCAAACTAGTGAATACGACGTAATCCCGTGCAAACTAGTGACGATATCAGAGTTATTGGAAGTTTCCATTGAAAGAAACTTAAGTTCTGAATGATCTTAGCCCATTAGACGAACACACCCAATAAATGGCTACGGTAAAGCTATAGCCAAACACAAGCATGGAAGGAGAATTTGCTGGGTAGTCTCTGGAGACATGTAAAACTTCTAGTGGACAATCAATTCAGTTTGAAGTGGTTTTCTTCAAATTTTGGTTATGGAGATGGAAAAAAGGAACAATGTCAAAGTGATAAATCAAGAAATAAGTGGGAAAATCGGGTTCTACTTTCTTAATATCATTATTTACGCTTTATGATTTTCGTGAATCTGATTTTATAAATTTTAGAGTAAATATTTTACTTTGTGATGATCTTGAGATGCATGATAATTAAGAATAACATTTTTAATGTGTGTGATTTGTTATTCTTGCATAAAAATCATATGTGAAGTTTATTTTTGTGAGTTGATATGAAATATTTTATTTATAAAGATTATATCAATACTTGAGAATTATTTTATTATTTAATATCATGAGAATGAATTATGTTTATGATTATGTTTAAAGGTTAAAGACTTTTTATGAGCTTGATATTTGAAAGTCATATTCCATGTGTTTTGAAAAAAAATGAATTATTTGAAGAGTGAAAATATTTGGCTTATGATTAGAAGTCAACATTAGGCAATTAATTTTATGTCTTCAAAAGAGAAAAGGTGTGTTCTTTCATGAAAGGTGTCATTATAAAAATAAATTATTCTTTCATGAATACTTGAAAAGTTTTATATACATCAAAGTATGCGGTAATTATTTGTGTTAGTTAATTTGTTCATATGTTATTGCTAGAGGTGATATGGAAAATATAGTAGAAATAAAGAGATTTTTATGGTATAATAGAAACAAAGATGTTTATATGGAAGAATAGAAACGACGAGGGTTTTCTTTCTAATATATAGGATCTTGGAAAAATTGATACCATGTTGAATATCATGTCACACCCCAACCTTGGGGAGTGTGGCCGGCATCCAGCACCTGAACGGTCCGAGCGTACCACCTGTATATCGTAACCTGGATGTGTTGAGTTGTGGAGCTTAATTCACCACCGACACTATGAAGACCCTACACAGAGTTTGGAAGGGGGTGGTAAACCCCCCTCCCGGGGGAGTAGGAGGCGGAGCCCCCTGAAAATTTTATAATGTAATGTTATTTAGTGGAGGGTATTTTGGGAATTTTAGTCTTCTATTATGTTCACCCTAGTTTTTACAATATATAAACTAGGGTGTCGTTTTTCTTTCAGAAGAGTGATAAAAAAAGAGACAAAGAGAGAATTGTAAACTCAAAACTCCATTATAGTAAAATCTGCAGCGGCAAAGTGGACATAACTCTCGCATTGAGGGTGAACCATTGTAAATCTGTGTGTGTAATTTATTCTTCGCTTATTTATTATTTTTCTGATTAGGTAGGATTTTGGACGTAAATCCTAACAACTAGTATCAAAAGCAACAGGCTATGTTGCAATTCAGAAAACGATAGGAGGCGAAGATGGTTCGGCGCACGGCATTGGGAAATTCGATGGTATAGATTATGCATTTTGTAGAGTGCAGATTGAATACTATTTGTACGACAGAAAGCTTTATCAACCGCTGAGCGCGAAGCCAGATGAGATGAATGATGCAGATTGGAATCTCCTTGACATACAGGTTCTAGGAGTAATCCGATTGACTCTGTCAAAGAACGTTGCTCACAATGTGGCGAAGGAGAAGACCACCACTGGCATGATGAAGGTTGTGTCCGACATGTATGAGAAACCTTCGGCACACAATAAAGTATTTCTCATAAAGAAAATCTTTCATCTAAAGATAAAGGAAAGTGCTCATGTTGCAATGCACGTGAATGAATTCAACACGATTGTTAATCAATTGTCATCTGTTGCAATCGAGTTTGACGATGAAGTGCAAGCCCTAATTTTTCTGGCGTCTCTACCGAATAGCTGGAGCCGATGAGAGTAGCGGTTAGTAATTTTGTTGCCAGTGGTAAATTGAAATTCAACGATGTTAGAGATCGTATCCTTGCTGAGGAGGTTCGCAGGATAGATTCTGGTCAAACATCGACAAGTTCTGCTATGAATGTTGAGAACAGAGGCAGAAATTATGACAGAAACTACAACCGAAATAAGGGCAAGTCGAAGTCAAGGAATAGCAGGGGTCAATCCAGATCCGGGCCAACACTTGAGTGTTGGAACTGTGGGAAATCGGGTCACATCAAGAAGAATTCCAGGGCACTGAAGAAAGAGGAAAACAAGGGGAGTGAAGAAGGAGGAAAACAAGGGGAGTGTATTTCCACACCATCCCACATCGTGATATAATAACGAATTACGTTTCTGGGAATCACGGCAAAGTTTATTTGGCAGATGGTGAGCCTTTAGACATTGTTGGTACTGGAGACATTAATTTGAAGATGTCAAATGGTCATGTGTGGAAGATCACAAAGGTCATACATATGCCGAAGCTGATGTATAATCTAATCATAGTGGGTCAGCTTAATAATGAGGGACATAATGTTAACTTTGGTAACGGGTCCTGGAAGGTGACGAATGACGCTATGGTGGTTGGTTGAGATAAGAAAATTGGTACTCTTTATATGACGACGAGTTGTCGTGATACAGTCACTGTTGTTGACAACACAAAGAAGATAAAATTTTAGCACTGCAGGCTGGGCATATGAGCGAGAAAGGGATGAACCTTCTAGTGACTAACGATATTATTTCAGAGCTAAAATTGGTGGACCATCATGTGTGAGAGTTGCATTCTCAAAAAATAGAAGCGAGTAAGTTTTTCAAATACAGGTAGGGAATTGAAAAGTGAGAATCTTGAATTGGTGCATATTGACGTGTGGGGACCTGCCACTGTCCTCTCACTCGGAGGATCACATTACTACGTGACCTTCATTGATGATTCAACGAGAAAGATATGGGTCTATTTTATGAAAAATAAATCTGAGGTGTTCACTGTCTTCAAAAGGTGGAAAGCCATAGTCGAGAATGAGACAAACCTCAAGTTGAGAAACCTAAGGTCCGACAACGATGGAGAATACATTGATGGTGACTTCAAATGGTATTGTTCTGATAATGGGATCAAGATGCTGGACACTATTCCTGGAACGCCCCAACAAAATGGAATAGCGAAAATGATTAATCGAATATTTAACGAGCGTGCACGGAGCATGAGAATACACCCTAGATTGCCCAAGAAATTCTGGGCAGATGCAATCAATACTGCAACCTTCTTAATTAATAGAGGAACATCTGTTCCTTTGGATTTCAGAATTCCAGAAGAGGCTTGGAGTGAAAAAAAGGTAAATCTTTCTTTTTTAAAAGTGTTTGGTTGCTTATCCTATGTTCATATTGATGCTACTGCTAGAAGTAAACTTGATCTGAAATCTAAGAAGTGTTATTTTATTGGCTATGGTGACACCGAGTTTGGTTATCGATTCTGGGATGACCAAAATCGGAAGATCATCCGAAGCAGAGACGTCGTCTTCAATTAACAGGTGTTGTACAAGGACAAGTTGCGGGAGAGTTCAGAATGTAAGAACAAGGAATCAGAAATAATTGATTTGAGAGACTTCTCAGCACCCGAACTACAGCCAGGTACTATCAAGGCAGAGGAACAAGCTAGTAATGGCGGGGTTGATGAAAATGCTGACTCTGAAACAAATCAGCGGACGCCGATCACAGAATTACGCAGATCATTCAGGGTCAGTAAGCGATTCATTGGTTCTCTCCGTCCCTTAACTACATTCTCTCACTGACAGAGGGGAATCGGAATATTACGAAGAAGCAATGCAAGTTGATGAATCGATCAAGTGGGAGATGACAATGAAAGATGAGATAGACTCACTATTGTCAAATCATACATGGGAGTCAGCTGAGTTACCAGAGGAGAAGAAGGCATTGCAGAACAAATGGGTCTACCGGATAAAGGAAGAACACTATAGAAGTAAGCGTTATAAAGCAAGGATGGTTGTAAAGGGATTTCAACAAATAACAAGGCCTTGACTACACAGAGATCTTCTCTCAGGTAGTAAAGTTGTGACAATCAGAACTGTTCTTGGGCTGGTAGCAAAGGAAGATCTGTATCTTTAATAGATGGATGTGAAAACTGCTTTTCTTCACGGTGATTTAGATGAGGAAATCTACATAAAACAACTTGAGGGATTTGAGGTCAAAGGGAAAGAGAATCTAGTGTGCAAGCTTCAAAAGAGCATGTACGGACTGAAACAGGCTCCAAGACAGTGGTATAAGAAGTTTGACAACCTTATGAAGAAAGTCGAATTCGTAAGGTGCGAAGCACATCACTGTTGTTACTTCAAGAGATTTGAAGGCTCCTACGTCATACTGCTTCTTTATGTTGATGTTATGCTAATCGTAGGAGCAGGCCTACATGAGATTGATAGGTTGAAAAGGAAGTTATCAGAAGAATTTGCAATGAAGGATCTGATAGCCGCAAAGAAAATCCTTGGGATAAGAATCATTAGAAGTAAGGAAGGCCTCAAGCTCTCATAAGAAAAATACTTGAAAAAGGTTCTCAAGAGGTTCAACATGGATGATGCCAAGCCAGTCAGTACTCCTTTAGCTGGACACTTTCATTTGTCAAAAGATCAGTCATCGGTGACCGAGGACGAGATGAAGTATATAGACAATGTACTTTATGCCTCTACTATTGGCATTCTTATGTATGCGACGGTACTTATGAGGCCAGACATTGCACATGCAGTGGAAGTTGTTAGCAGGTTTATGAGCAATTTGGGAAAGCAACACTGGAGGTTGTGAAGTGGATTTTCAGATATCTGAAGGGCAGCTCAAGTTCAGCTTTGTGTTTCTGAAAGTCATAGACAGGATTGCAGTGATATGTTGATGCTGACAATGGTGGTGATGTTGATAGTAGAAAGAGCACATCTGGGTATGTTTACACCTTTGAAGGTACTGCAATTTGCTGGGTTTCAAAGTTGAAGAAGATAGTAGCTCTTTCAAGTTGTGAGGCTGAATACGTTGTCGTGACGGAGGCCACTAAGGAGATGATGTGGCTACAATCTTTTCTGCGTGAATTGGATCAGGACCACGAGGGGAGTGTGTTATACTGTGATAGCTAAAGTGTCATTCATTTGGCAAAGAACCCGGTTTACCATGCTCGAACAAAGCACATACAACTCCGGTACCATTTCATCAGATCATCTTTGGAAGATGGAGTATTAGTGCTTGAGAAGATCCCAAGGAGTTAAAATCCAACAGACATGCTGACGAAGGCCGGACCGAATGATAAACTGAAGTTGTGTGCAACTTCAGTTGGACTTCTTGGATGGGGATCGGAGACGCTACTGCAGATGGAGGCAGATGATTGAAATTAGTCTCCAAGTGGGAGATTGTTAAGTTGTGGAGCACCTCTGATACAATGAAGACCCTATGCAGAGTATGGAACGTTGATCGACTTAGGGGTTGGAAGGGGGTGGTAAACTGAAGATTTTACTATAATGTAATGTTATTTAGTGGAGGATATTTTGGGAATTTTAGGCTTGTATTATGTTCGGCCTAGTTTTCACTATATATAAACTAAGGCATCGTTTTTCTGTAAGAGGAGTGGTCGAAAAAGAGAGAAAGAGAGAATTAAAACTCAAAACTCCATTATAGTAAAATCTGCAGTGGCAAAGTGGATATAGCTCTCGCATTGAGGGTGAACCACTATAAATCTGTGTGTGTTATTGATTTTTCGCTTATTTACTATTTTTCTGATTAGGTAGGATTTGGGACGTAAATCCTAACAGGATAGATAATCATCTGGGCTGACAATGCCTCAAGAGACAATTACACGAAATATTAGAATAAAGAAACATGTACAAGTGACAACCAACCCAATTTATACATACATCATAAGGCCAATGAGGCCATAACAAGTACACTAACAACTGACAAGGGGCCGACAAGGCCATACAAAACATATATACAAGAACCTCTTGTCTACAAGCCTCTAAGAATGCTATAGTATGTCATCAGATCGGGACCCTATCCCGCCATATCTAAAATAGCTATAAATAGAAGCAACAGTGCCTACAAAATCTTGTACAATAACCCTGAAGGAGTGGAGTGCGACGACCGACAGTTAAGTCAGATAACCTACTGTAGAGGTACGTCTGTCTATCAATTTGTACCAACGGGCATGAAACACAGCGCCCAGCAAGGGACTTCAGTACAAAAGGATGTACTGAATATGTAAGGCATGTAAAGCATATAAATAAAGTATGTAATACAGGAGGAGGGTACACGAGTCAACCTAAAACTCAGAAAGGTCAATGAGGGCGTACAACTGATATAATCATGATCATATGCATAAAAGTAAAATCGAGCCACTCTATGGGGCCATTTAATATAGTATTAAGCCTCTATATGCATATATAAGTGTAGTACCCGGCTGACTATAGTAGGGCTCGATAGAAAATAGCTATATATATATATATATATATATATATAACACATGCAAGACCTCAGAACATCAACATGATAGGGCGGAGTGACCTAAAGTCGTTAACCTCCGTCTATCATGATGGAATTATATATAGTGAGCGTTACAATCCAACAAGAGTTCTCAGAATCATTCGCATCAAAAAAAATATCATAAGATGCAAATAGGAATTCTGACAATAGACATCAACGACAAATCCATAACTCATAAGAAAACTCTTTTCGCACTTCATCGAATACCCTATGTTCATGAAGTTTACAAAAGCTTTTACATTCAACTTTTACATGAATTCCAACACTATAACTTCATACCAATTCTCTTCTACCTCCATAACCTTAATAACATCCCAACAACCTCATAACATACTCTTAGTTCATATAAATCAGCCCAACAATATCATAATTCTAGTTTCAAGATTCAATAACTTGTTATTAAAAGAATCCTTCAACTATCACCTTCTAAGTACTTGTATACATCTAAAAACAAGAAGAATTAGATGAGAATTATCTTAAAACACACGAACCACCTCTAACCAGAGATTAATTCAACCATAACAAGTCTCCACAATCACAACATCATATAAAAAGACGATAAGATGATAATTACGGAATTCGTTACGTTAGTCTTGCGTAATTTGCCTTTGGTTTTAGCCTAGAACCATTGAAGAGGTTTAGGATTTGATTTAGATAAGACTTAGGGTTAGAAATGAAGTGGAAATGAGGTTTGGTCAATGGAAAGGGTACTTATACAACTTAAAAATATTCTCATTGCCACAAAATACGCTCACCATGCACAGTCCGTACATTTGGCCATATAAAATGCACGGTCCATACATCCTTGCTCGTATATCATTGGTCAAAATTTTGGAAAATCTCCTATACTAGATATGGTCCAAAGCCCACTTTTATACTATCCGTACATTTTTGTACGGTCTGTACCACGTAGGGTACTTTCGTAAAGTTGTCGAATTTCATCAAAATGTATTCTCTTAGATTTGTTTAGCTCTTATACTTCCCGACACTTCTATAAACAAGTTCTAAACCATCATTATTCTTCTATAAGGTCTCATATCTTCTTGGGATACCCGTGTTTATTGACGGCATGACTAGACGTAAAACTACGAGGCGTAACATCCTTCCCTCCTTAAAAACATTCATCCTCGAATGTTGGGGTAACGTATTTTTTGAATCTTAACCCTTATGGATTTACTAGATATTTGGGCAGAGTTTCCTCTATAAACAGGACTATCCAAAACCTGTCAAGCAACCCAAAACACATATCCAATATCACACGGGGCCATATAACAACATAATAAAACATTATCGGCCTCACATGACTATCTATCAATCCATAAATAAAAAAGAGTTACCTATAACTCACCTCAACAGTCATGTGCCAAAGTCTAGGTTGCATCTGCTATGTCTGTGCCCACAACATTTCCTAAGAAATATATATGAAATAAGTTGAATATACAAGATAAGAATAAGGAAATCGTATCGCACGAGTGTCGACGTATACCTGTAGTTTGAAAAAAATGGGGATATTTAGACTTCATATCTTCCACAGCCTCCCACGTCTTCTCCTCTACATTACTATTCCTCCACAACACTTTAACCGAGGCTACTTCTTTAGTTCATAGTTTGCGGACCTGATGATCTAGGATAGCAACTGGAGTCTCTTAAAATGATAGATCCTCTGTAATCTGAACATCTCGTATAGGGGTAATACGGGAGGGATTGCCTAAATATTTCCGAAGCATGGACACATGAAATACCGGATGGAGAGCTTTCAACTCAGGGGATAACTCAAGCCTATAAGACACTTGGCCAATTCTATGAACAATCGGATATAGTCCGACGTACTTAGGGCGAAGTTTGCCTTTCTTGCCAAACCTCATCACGCCCTTCATAGGCGATACTTTCAGGAACACCCAATCACCAAAAACAAACTCTAGATCTCGGCGTCGGTTATTTGAATAGGACTTCTACCAACCCTAGACAGTCAACAATCATTCTTGAATCAATTTTACCTTTTCTACCACTTGTTTTACTAAATTAGGCCCCAATAACTTCACTTCTCCCACTTCGAACCAGTTGATAGGAGACTTATACTTCCGCTCATACAAGGCTTCATACGGGGCCATCTTAATACTGGAATAATAGATGTTTTTATAGGCAAGCTCTATAAGAAGAAAATGATCTTCCCAGCTGCCCTTGAAGTCCAAGACACAAGCTCGTAACATATCCTTGAGCATCTAAATAGTGTGATCGGCCTATCCGTCTGTCTGCAGATGGAAAGTTGTGCTGAGATTAACCTGAGTGACCAAACCTTTCTGAAATGATCTCTAGAAGTTAGCTGTGAACTAGGCACCTCTGTCAGATATAATTGAAACTGAAACTCCGTGTAGCCGAACTATCTGTTTAACATATAACTTGGCATAATCTTTGGCCGAATAGATAGTTCTGACAGGTAGAAAGTGAGCTGACTTTGTAAGTCTATCAACAATAACCTAGATAGAATCGAACTTCAGATGAGAACAAGGTAACCATGTAATGAAGTCCATATTGATCGCCTCTCATTTCCATATTGGAATTTCTATAATCTGAAACATTCTCCTAGGTTTCTGATGTTCGACATTAACCTGCTGGCAATTTGGACATTGGGCCATGAATTCTGCTATATTTCTCTTCATGTCGCTTCACCAGTAAATCTGCTAAAGATTATGATACATTTTGGTAGAACCAAGGTGAATAGAATACCTGGACTGGTGAATTTCTGAAATAATTCGCTCTCAGATTCCTCCAGCATCTGGCACACATAATCTACCTTTGTATTTAAGAACCATGTTATCTAACAGCTCAAATAATTGTTTCTTCTCAAAGGGAATACCTTTCCTTATCTTGGCCAATTCTGGATCATTGAATTGCCTCACTTTTACTTATGCTACTAAGGACGACTCTGCAGCATTCTGGACTATAGCACCTCCATCATCAGTGTCAAGCAATCGTACATTCAGGCTGACTAATCAACATAGATTTTTGGCCATTTCCAGCTTATTAGCCTCTACGTACTTCAGGCTACCCATGGACTTTTGACTTAAAGCATCGACTACAACATTTGTTTTGCCATGATGGTACAAAATATCCACATCGTAGTCCTTCAGTAATTCAAGTCATCTTCTCTGCCTCAGGTTCAATTCTTTCTGCCTAAATATATACTGTAGACTCTTATGATTAGTAAATAGATCAACATGAACTCCATAGAGATAGTGACGCTATATTTTTAGGGCAAATATAAGAGATGTCGATTGAGGATCATGAGTCAGGTAATTCAGCTTATCTGCTCATGCTTCATCAATTGTCTTGACGCATATACAATAATCTTACCGTGCTACATCAAAACAAAGCCTAAGCCGACTATGGAGGCGTTGAAATAAACAACATAACCTTCTTAACCATTTAGGAGTTCCAGGACAGGCGTGAATGTCAACCTATCTTTCAACTCTTTGAAACTCTTTGCACATGCGTCCGTCCATTGTAACTTAGTTTTCTTGTGAGTCAACTTCTTCAACGGAACAACAATGGAAAAGAAATTCTCCATGAACCTCCGATAATAAACTGCCAAGCCCAAGAAACTACGTAACTCTGTAGGAGTTATGGGCCTTGTCTGATACTATATGCACAAGGAAAGTCACTGAATTCAACCAGAACTCACATTTGGAGAATTTAACATATAATTTACGATCTTGGAGAATTTGCAATACCTCTCGCAAATGATCTACATGCTCTACCTCTGATCGAGATTACACCAGGATGTCATCTACAAATACAATTACAAAGATATCCAAAAATGACTTGAACACTCGATTCATCAAATCCATGAAAGCCATTGGTGCATTAGTTAGACCGAAGGACATAAAAGGAATTCAAAGTGTCTGTATCTGGTCCTGAAAGCGGTCTTCAGAATATCTTTCTCCTTAATTCTCAACTGATGGTATCCAGACCTAAGATCGATCTTCGAGAAATATTTAGCACCTTACAACTGATCAAACAAGTCATCGATCCTTGGAAGTGGATATTTATTCTTTATAGTGGCCTTATTAAACTGACGGTAATTAATAAACATTCTCAATGAACCGTCTTTATTTCAGACGAATAACACTAGCGCACCCCACGGGGAAGTTCTAGGCGTAATAAAGCCCTTTTCTAGCAAATCTTTCAATTGTGCCTTCAACTCCTTTAGCTCAGCAGGGGCCATTATGTATGGAGGAATAGATATATGTTGGGTATCTGGAAGCACATCAATGGCAAACTCAATCTCCCTCTCAGGAGGATTACCCAGAAGTTCATTAGGGAATACATCGGGAAATTCATTAACAATAGGGATAGACTGAAGAATTGGAGATTCTACTTCTGCATTTTGCACTAGTACTAAATGATAGATATAACCCTTCGAAATCATCTTTCGGGCCTTAAGGTATGAAATAAACCTTTATTTAGGTGCTGCTGCATTACCTTTCCACTCAATAACGGGTTCTCCTGGAAAATTAAAATGAACAACTTTCATTCAACAATCCAGATTAGCATAGCAAGAAGCCAACCAATCCATACCCATAACAATATCAAAATCAGCCATCTTCAATTTGTTTAGGTTGGCTAGAGTATGACGATTATAGATCATCACATCACAACCCTATATACCCGCCTAACAATTACGGATTCACCAATCGGCGTAGACTCTTTAAATGACTTATTCAATAGCTTGGGTTCTTTAGCATACATTCCAATAATAAAAGGGGTAACATATGATAAAGTGGATCTTGGTTCTATCAACGCATACACATAAAAAAAATGGACATATCATACCCCAAGCTAGAGGGTGTAGCAGGCTCCCGGTGACCTGCTAGCCCGAGTGTACCACTCTGATGACCAGTCTCCTATACAAGTAGAATTTTCAGCCGACAAGATCGTACTAGGATATATCACAACAATAAAATTTTATAAGAGGGATTAACCCAAAATATATACAATAGGATCGATTAGGTCACAGCATGGTCTAACAAAAGATAACTTAGCCGACAAGGCTATACATCAACAATGTACATACCAGAACAAGTTTGTGAGCCTCTATGAGTGATTGAACTGACTTATGGCCGGAACAGGGCCCTGACCTACCTACATTATACATATCTCTGATAAAATACTCCATATACATACAACCAGAAAGCTCCGGGAAGACGAAACTCACTTATGGATGGTTGAACTCAACAGTTCCTACTGAGGTGGCCTAGCAAAGTCTCTATCAGAACCTGCGGCATGAACACACATCACCCCCGATAAAAGGGATGTTAATAAGAAATAATGTACCGAGTATGTAAAACATGAATAGAAATGTAAATCTGTAAGTTGTCAAGAAAAGAATATAAGCAATGTAAAAAAATGCTTAGTTGTAAGGGAAGGCATAAGCAACCTGGGACACATGGGTGAATAATAAAACTCTGAAACTTAATACAACCTGTCTAGATAGGCCTTTACTGTATAAACTATCCTCGTCTTATAGTGCGAGGTATAACATATCACTAATCTTAGGTATATGTGTGAAAATAAAATGCAATATGCACACTAATTCATGTATGTGTTGTGAAATGCTCAACCCGATCCATCATATATATATGTTCCAAAACGTGCAACCCGACCCAATATATGTTTATGTTGCAGAATGTGCAACCCGATCTCTATATATGTGTATGTTGCAGAACGTGCGACCCGATCATCTATATGATCATGATTATATGCATGATATTAATGTTAATCAAAATATGTCAATACCAATGAGAGTAGGGGTGTGAACAACAAACTTAGGATAACAACGACTCTTTGGCCCTTTTTGATACTCATAACTCTTTGACTTTATTCTTAGAACGACTCTTGGTCGATTCAAAGATTATATCTTTCTAGAATGCTTTCTTTCGAAGACATGATATGATCAGTAAACAACAATAAGGATCATAAGAATATGAATAAGTAATAAACACTTCTCAACACAGGACTTTGATAGACAATAGAGTGGAGTTCTCAGCGTTTCTTTTTTATAATGATAGCTCTTCAGATTTCATGCTTTTAAAAGTAAGGGATAGCCTTACATACCTTATCCACAAAGCTATACATCGTGCTATAAGCTCTCGTACCATTCACGACCTATTATTTATAACAAAAAAATGGTCGATATTAATATATAATCCATATTCAATAAAGAAACTTAGGCATCTTAGTGATCATCTTAACATAAAAGGTTATTAGACTTGTTAACAAAAGGTTATTCATGTAATTTGGCCCCACGATTCTCCGAAATATACCCTCTTAGGTTTTACAACATCAACAACCAATATATTAATCAATTTTAACTCATATCTTGATCAAAATAGCCCATAAGTCCATATACAATAATTTCATACGTTACAGGTTTCTGTTTAGAAAATCCTCCCACAACTTATCCCAAATCATCAATTAATCACATATATAGATAGAGGAGGATAAATTTTACCTTGACGCAACAAAACCTCCTTGAAACAGCAAGTTGCTCCAATCTCAAACGTTTCCAAAATCACCTCTCTATGGAGATGATGATTTCTACGATTACCACGTAGATTATCACGTTAGTCTTGTGTGATTTACCTTAGGATTAACTTTGGATTGAAGTAATATATTTGAGGGTTTTGAGATCAATTGGAAGGTTGTTTATAGAGAAAATCAAGCCCTAAATCGTTATACCCGAATTTAAACTTGTCAAATTTTTCCACCGCCGTACTTTGACGGTGGGATTGACGGTCCGTCGAACGATTGACAGACGATTGATCTTGATTGTCTATCTGCCTCAAGAGAGCAGAAAATCTCAGGGCAATTTGATGGCACACCAAGGCAGTTTGACGATCTGTCAATCCATTTTACAGCGCGTCAACTGTACCGTTAAACTTCCATAGTCCCCGATTTTGTCGAGACATTTTTTTGATACATTTAGCTTCCATATACTCCGGAACTTCTGTAAACAAGTTATAAACCTTGGTTATCCTTTCATAAGGTCATACTGCTTCTCGGGACTTAAGTATCAATCGATGATACGACAGAACATGAAACTACAGGGCGTAACATCCTTCCCCCCTTAGGAACATTCATCCGTGAATGTTAAAGATATTTTTAACCTCTAAGGGTTTTAAGAATTTTGGCAGAGTCTCCTTTGTAAACAGGACTATTTAAAACCTGGTAAATAGCCCAAACATATATCCAATGCCACAAAGGGCAACATAATCACAAAATAAGATCAATTTGGCCTCACACGACCATCTATATACGAAAGAATCAAGAGAGTTAGCCATAACTCACCTTAACTGTCCTCTGCCGTATTCTGAGTTGCACATGTCTCATTTGTCTTAACATCAACACCTAAATAAGACATAAGACTTAGAATTGTCGAGTAGAATAGAAATGAGAGAATCGTATCACTTGAATGTTGGTATAAACCTGAAGACTGAAATAGGTAAGGATATTTGGACTTCATATCTTGTTCGTTCTCCAAAGTTATCTCTTATATATTGTTATTCCTTAACAATACTTTAATAGATGCTATATGTTCAGTCTGAAACTTTTGGACTTAATATTAAAGAATCATATTTGGGACCTCCCCATAGGATAGGTCTTCAGTAATCTGAACACTCCCTACATACAATATACGAGAGTAATCTCCTATGTACTTCCGTAATATCATTACGAGAGAAACTGAATAAATTGTATCTGGCTCCGCAAGTAATCTCAAGCTCAAGGGTCATTTATCCAGGTCTTTAAGTAATACCATATGTCCTGTTGTATCTGCGGTTTAAATTTGCTTTTCCTGTCAAATTCTCGTTACACTTTTTATGAGTAAAATCTTTAGGGATACCCAATCATGAATGGTGTTCTTTAAGTCTCGGCATCGCACATCGACAGTGACTTCTGGAAATCATAAACTATTAACACTTACTTCTAAAGGAGATTTATCTCTTCCATATTATGGGGAACTAACAAGACTAACACAGGTTTAAGCAAATCTTATTTTATTACGTCAAGTCAATCCATAGACGATCTTTATTCCCTACCAGATAAGATCTCATAAGGATTTGTCCTGATGACGACATAATATTCTTTATATATACATCTCGTAGTGGGGTAAATGACCATCCCAATTCTTTTTTAAATCAAGCATACCTGCCCGTATCATTTCATCAAGTTCCTGAATTATGTGCTTGTCTTGACCACCTATATAGGAATGAGTTGTATCATGGCTTTACTTGTGCTTCTAAACCTTCCTGGAAAAGTCTTAGAATTTTATTGTATCTGAAGCTCTTCATTCTTCATTAGACAGTTAAAATGTCCCGAAATCATACCATTCATTTCAGTGTATAGCTAGTATAATCCTTGACTGTGCGAATCACTCTATCTTGGCAAGAAGTGGGTCAAACTTATATATATGTTGACCATTGATTACCTGAAGTAGTATTTCTAATAAGATCAGGGATAAACTTATACTGGACTTTATCTTTGAATCATTTTATCATTTCCAGGTGGAAATCTGTATTTCTCTCCACTAGCCCATTGGGCCTATAATGCTTTATCGTTACTAGCTAACCATGGGGTCCCTATGCCAAACTTGGCACTACTTTGCTTTTTCATTATTACCTCAATCCATGTCTTGGGTAGGGTGGTACGTCTTCATCAAACCTGGACGAATAGAATAGCGAGAACGAAGCATCTTTATTCTAATCTTATCCCACAATAATTTAGATCTAGGACTCTTGATCAACCTAGATATCAGAGAACTCCGTCCCCTTTTAACTTAAACATTGGCGTTCTTTATCCGAACCTTCTTTTATGATAGTATTAACTCCAATTTCCCACATTGTTACTTTTTTACTATACTACAGTGGCAACACTGATACTTTGTGCGCTACAACTCTATTATCCTTGGAATCCAAAAATTAGACCCCTTGAACTTGCTAACTGCTGAAGATCTTTGGTGGATGTTCTCCCTCTCTGACCTCTAGATGGGCTAAATTTCTTATACCTATTATCTTATGTTGTCCTGAAGGCTTCCATTCTGTTCTGTCAAACTTTCTCTTTAACTTGTAAGAGGATCAAATCCTTGAATGGTTATTCCTCCATTTCATCATCTAAGGGAGGCATCATTGAGTTTTCAGTATAATATTTCTATTTTTATTGAGTCCTATACTTGGATTCTTAAATGGTTGAAGGAACAATTTTATACTCTTTCCTTCTCATCGTATTTGCTGAATATCCTTCCGTTGAAGTCTAACTTCTGAAACAACTATCTTTTAAGGAGAATCATGCTATACTGTATCAAATGAGATATTCTTTATTTACGTTTAAGCTCGAGAACTATTATTCTCTTTAAGAAGGCTCATAAGTCTTTGCATCACTGTAACTTGTTTATGGCAGAAGCTTAAGTTTGAATTCAACCATTGTCACTTAAAGGTGTACCAGAGGTCTTCGTGGTTACTAAAGATATCACGCCGCACCTCCAATACATGCTTACTGCTGCCGAACTGGAATTTTAGGTCTAAAATTCCCTTTGGCTTTCCCAATCGCTCTTAAGCGTAAATAACTGCATCTCTTTGTTAATTTGAAATATGTGCATTACAACGCATTAATTTATCTCAACCCCTATTATTCAGGAGTTTCTTATCCATTTTGTCTTAAGCCCCACACTGAGGTCAACTCGGGGTCTCATTCGACTAACATAGTTGGCAATGAACTATTGACATCTTCCCTATTGGGTACACATCCATACTCAAACCTCCATATTCAAAGTAAATTCATCTTTTGTCTATTGGCTAACATCTTTTTAGCGATATACTTACAACAATCACATCGTTATGTATTCTAACAAGATCTTAGACCCTTTAACTGGCCACAGTTATCCTTCTTACTCTTACTCTCACTTTTGCTCTGTTGGTACTAACTTTGAGCATGACCTCTAATTGTTTGCCTTTATCTCCACGTTTCATACTTTTTTATCTCGATTTGTTTCATACTAGTCCTTTTGTTTTCCAGTACTTTCTAACCGATATACTCCCTGAGAGTTGAGATTACTTATTGTGAAATTAGAACTCCAGACATTGAGACCATTCTATAATATGAAATCTTATATCAACGGACGACTCATCTGAACTTTTGGATACCCTACTTCTAAGCTTTCACAAACATCATCTCTCGATGTAACTCGACTTACCCTTCTATTCATTAATTCTAAATGACCCCTCCTGGGTTTACATATGCCACTATCTTGATTACTCCTCATGTTTTCCTTTATAAGTCCCGTACATCTAGTAGCTCTTATCATTGCTTTAAATCTTCTAATTTGAAGGCTACCACCCATCCTTTCTTAACGTTAATACCTATATACCATTTGATAGTCATAGCATATAAAAAATTGGATAGCACAATCTTGTTTGTCTAGGAATTCTTTGTTGCAACCTCTGCATCTACTTACTAACCCATCATATGAGTCTATGTCGGTTATTTCCCATACTATATCCCATATTCCACTCTTTGTGCTTGGGGACTTCCTCAGTGAAATATCAGGTTATTAAATCGACATTCTCTGTAGCTTGTCATCCTTTAATAACTTATAACTTGCCTTAAAGCAATACCCTCTTAATAGAGACCACTGAATCGGTTGCATACATAAGATGCCACGTGTTTGCAACTAACATGCTCCGTAGTAATAAACTTTTTAACTTCTAATCAAGACGTTAACTTTAAGACTCCTTTCTTGATAACCTTTAAGGATTGCTCTTTTCTGCGATTTATTCTCTTACTATTTGATTGTTTACTCCATAATTTCTCAATATTTTTTGTTACAACAGTCCTCTCGAGTTTCTGACTCGTGTTTCATTTTACTGAGGAGACCTTTTTTCCTGTATTTCCTAATTCAAGGAGCTAGATCATCTGATCGGTATATTCGGTTGACCATTATCAATTCAAATTTCCTAATATGCTTGGTCTTATAACCCATTCTTCTTCTAAACTCGGTATTTACTTATTCATACCTTTTTGTCTTACTTAACTGTGCTCTGGTCACCTTTCTATACTTTATTCTGCGACTCTCAGTCATTCCTCGCATTTATTCCGATGTCCCTTGTCCTTATATTATCCTTTCGCTATCATCCTTACTTCTTATTTTAGTCTGAATACTTGTAACAAAATATGTTCCTACTTTTAATATTTTCCTTCTTAATTACTCTCAGTTCTAGGCATTTGAAATTCTTTCTTTACTTTATACATGAGCCTTTCTAGGAAAAACATTTACCTTGCATATAAAGGGTTCCTTACTTGGCCCCCCTGGACCTTCAATATTCTTAATTCATATTCAACTATCTATTTTCTGGGCACGTTAGGTACACACCTTCCTAGGGGTGCCCCTAACTATCACCGCTTTAGCATTTTCTGTCTTTATTGGTCGTGGTTTGCTATCCTACTATACTTTATCTCACGACTCTTAGTCATTTCATACCTTTATTCCAGTGTTTCGTTTACCTTTGCATCATTCTCTTGCTACCAATATCACCCTCTATCCTTGTTTATACCCTAATAATATAACATTTCCTATGTCTAACTCCCTCATTGCCTCTACTTTCTAATATGAGTCTCACCAAGGGAAACATTTATCTTTCGTACAAAGGGTTTCATGCCTGGCCCGCTAATTTTTGAATTATTTCAAAGTCATACTTATCTAACAATTCCCAGGTATATAATGTATATGTTCCCAAAAGGGAGGTATCACTACCTAACCGTACTATTCTTCGGTACCGTCCCTACTGAGGATCGTGCTAAATCCTTACTAGATCCTGAGGTCCCACTTCCTTTTAGGCTACATCCATTGATGTCAATAGATCAATAATAGAAATAGTTACTTCTTACTAGGATTCCATCACCACTGAAAGTGGAACATCATTACCTTGTTCATTGTTATCTGGATTTTGGCCTCAATACGATTTTCTATACTCCAGACATTGGGTACCTCCATCACCTTACTCCTCTTGTATTTCTATGTTGATGCTTTATGTTTCTAAGCTTACATCACTTGCTTCATATGTAAAGGGAAGGCAATTGCTCATACTCTGAAATTTCAATATCATACTCGCATCTCTGGCGTATCAATAATCTGATCAGAATCTTTCATGGACTGGCTTTGAATACGAGTTAACCAAGGTCTTTCAGGTTATTATTAGAACTGAAACTGGGTAACGCACGAGTTAGACTGGAATTTTCACAACTCAGCTCTATTGCACGATCTGAAGGGGAGCCTTGGAATAACTGGTAAAATTGTTGCCATGTGACCAGAAGGTCATGGGTTCAAGCTGTAGAAACAACCTCTGGCAGAAATGCAAGGTAAGGCTACGTACAACAGACCCTTGTGGTCTGACCCTTCTCCGGACCCCATGCATAACGGGAGCTTAGTGCATCGCACTGCCCTTTTTCCCCAACTTTATTGCATGATCTATGAGATTCAAGAACAAAAACCATCCCTAAATGCCCAATACCCTCTTGCTTATAAGTGTGGTGCACAACACACCTATAAACAAGACTCTGCTAGACACGGCTCACAGACTCCCTACGATTGACTTGCTCTAATACCAAGTTTGACACACCTCAAGTAGTGGGTGTGGCTGACACCCGGTGTCATGCGGGCCCGAGCGTACCACTCTGATGACCAGTCTCATGTACAAGTAGAACTTCCAGCTGACAAGGCCGTACTGGGATATATCACAACAACACTGGATAAGAGGAATTAACCCAACATATATACAACAGGACCGACAAGGTGACAACATGGTCCAACAAAAGACAACTTAGCTGAAAAGGCTATACATTAACATTGTGCATACCAAAACAAGTCTGTGAGCCTCTACGAATGACTGAACTGACATATGGATGTAACAGGGCCCTGACCTACCCATACCGTACATATCTCCACTAAAATACTCCATATACATACAACCAGAAAGCTCCGGGATGACAAAGCTCACTTACGGATGGTTGAACTCAATAGCTCCTACTGAGGTGGCCTAGCAGAGTCTTTATTAGAACCTGTATCATAAACACACAACACCCCCAGCAAAAGGGATGTCAATACTAAATAATGTACCGAGTATGTAAAGCATAAATAGTAATGTAAATCTGTAAGATATCAAGAAAAACATATAAGCAATATGAAACGATTATATGTAAGGGAAGACATAAGCAACCTGGGCCACACGGGCGAATAATGAAACTCTGAAACTTAATACAACATGTCTAGATAGGCCTTTACTGTATAAACTATCCTCATCTTATAGTGCGAGGTATAACATATCATTAATCTTAGGTGTATGTATGAAAATACAATGCAATATGCATACTAATTCATGTATGTGTTGCGGAATGCGCAACTCGATCCATCATATGTATATATTGCGAAACCTGCAACCTGATCCAATATATGTATATGTTGTGGAACGTGCTACTCGATCTAATATATCTATATGTTGCATAACGTGCAACCTGATCCTCTATATATGGGTATATTGTGAAACGTGTAACCCGATCCTCTATATGATCATGATTATATGAATGATATTAATGTTAATGAAAACATGTCAATACCAATGAGAGTAGAGGTGTGAACAACATACTTAGGATAACAACGACTCTTTTGCCCTTTTTGAAACTCATAACTCTTTGACTTTATTCTTAGAATGACTCTTGGTTGATTAGAAGATTATATCTTTCTAGAATGCTTCCTTTCGAAGACATGACATGATCGGTAAACAAGAACGAGGATCATAAGTATATGAATAAGCGATAAACATTTCTCAACATAGGACTTTGATAGACAATAGAGTGGAGTTCTTAACGTTTCTTTTTGAAAACGATAGCTCTTCGAATTTCATGCTTTTGAAAGAAAGGGATAGCCTTACATATCTTATTCACGAAGCTATATGTCATGCTATAAGCTCTCGTACTATTCACGATCGATTATCTATAACAAACAAAGGATTGATATCAATATCTAATCCATATTCAATAAGGAAACTTTACTTAGGCATTTTAGCGATCATCTTAATATAAAGGTTCATAGACTTGATAACAAAAGGGTATGTAGGTAATTTAGCCCCCCCCCCCCCCCCAATTCTCCAAAATATACCCTATTAGATTTACAACATCAACAACCAATATATTAATCAATTTCAACTCATATCTTGATCAAAACAACCCACAAGTCCATATACAGTAATTTCATAGGGTTACGGTTACGAAAATTCTCCCACGTCTTATCCTAAATCATCAATTAATCATATATATATATATATGAGGATAATGTTTACCTCGACACAACAAAACCTCATTGAAACATCATGCTACCCCAATCTCAAGGGTTTCCAAAATCGCCTCTCTATGGAGATGATGATATTTCCATGATTACCGCGGGGATTATCACATTAGTTGTTCATGATTTACCTTAGGATTAACCTTGGGTTGAAGTAATATATTAGAGAGGGTTTTGAGAGCAATTGGAAGGTTTTTCATAGAGAAAATAAAGCCCCAAACCGTTATACCCGAAATTATACCAGTCAAATTTTTCCACCGCCGTACTTTGACGGTGGGAATGATGGTCCGTCGAATGATCGACGGTCCATCAATCCTGACCGTCAATCTGCCTCCTGAGAGCAGAAAATCTCAGGGCACTTTGACAGTCCGTCAATCCCTTTGACGACCCTTCAACTGTATCGTCAAACTTCCACAGTCCCCGATTTCGTCGAGACGTATTTCCTTTGATCCATTTAGCTTTCATATACTTCGAAACTTTCGTAAACAATTTATAAACCTTGGTTATCCTTTCATAAGGTCATACCCTTTCCCGAGACTTAAGTATCAATCAACAATGTGATGAAATGCGAAACTACGGGGTGTAACAGGACAATATACCTGTAACCACATCAGGAGATGACTCAAGGTCCTATCTACCAACTAACGCATAGATACGGTTCTAATGACCACTTGAGCTGGATGCTCCACCTCTACCTTTGCCTCTACCTCTGCCTCTACTAGCCGATGACTGAGTACCCTACCCAGGGGGAAGTATAGATGAAGAATAAGCAGCTACTGATACGGTGGGTTGTGCCATAATGCCTCTACCTCTCATCAGACAGTTCTGCATAATATGACCAGGCTGTCCGCAAGAATAATACAATTTCGAACCCTAACGACACTGCCTAAAATGAGTCCAACCACATCGATCATAATAATGTAACGGAGGCCTCGTCTAACTAGAATCCCCTCTATATTGCGGGCTTGATGCCTGTGAACTCTGTCCCTGACCAGAATAAGTAGACCTATCACAACGATGGCCCTGAAACTGGGGTGGTGCACTAGTTGTCAAATACGATGGACATCTAGAAAACTACAGTCTAAATCCACCTATAAACTCTCATTTATCACCTGCGGATCGGGCTTTCTTATGCTAGCCCCTATCCCTCTTTTGGTCAACCCACTGCTACCTCTTATGATCTTCTAGATTTTGCGCATAAGCCTGAATGCGGGCGATATCCATATTTAGATTCAAAGAAGTTGTAGTACACTCATTAACCAAATGTGGCCCCAAGCCATTAACAAACCGATGTACTTGATCACTCATCTCAGCTACGATCGTAGGAGCATACCTGGACAATGAATTAAACTGCAAACTATACTCCTATAGACTCATATTACCCTTCTCAAGATGTAAAAATCTATCATGCCTGGCTCGTCGGAGCTCAACCAGTAGAAAATGTTGTAAGACGGCCTCAAAAAGCTCTTTTCATCCTGCAATGGGCATGGGGTTCCCGAGACTGCTCTCATGTCTCATACCATGTCACGGCAACATCCCACAACCTATAGGAAGCCAACTCTACTAACTCAATATATGTGGCATGCATCACCGCAAAGTACGTTGTATCTGATCCAGAAAATTCTGAAGGTCCGCATTTGGATCTGATCATATGAATACTAAAGTGTCCAAATTGATAAAATCCCAAACTCTCACATTAACTGCTCTATCAGAAGGACCACTAGCCTGGTGGTGGGCCTAAGCGGCCACCAATTGAGTCAATAACTTTACGGTGATCCACATATCGAGGTCCTGCTCAGGAGCAACCTGGGGAGGATCTAGAGGTACACAACCCCCTATGCTCATGTGGAGGTGGTGGGGGTGGAGTCCTAAAGGCCTGAGATCTAGCCTCATCCTAATGCTCCTGATGCCCCGTGTTAGTTGGTAATACCTGACTCTCTGCATCTAACCTCCGAATAGTCGTCCGTCGTCTAGTCGTAGGCATCGCGGAAAGTGCAAACAAAATAAGGATTAGGAGTTGAACACTCACGACTCGTCTCTTTTGCACGATCTGGATCAGTAAGGAAAGTAACCATCCTAAATTCCATATAGCCTCATATTTATAAGTGTGGTGTACAACACACCCATAAATAACACTCTACTAGATACAACTTGTAGACTCCCTAAGACAAACCTGCTTTGATACTAAGTTTCTCACACTCCAAACTTGGGGGGGTGGCTGGAACCCGGCGCCTGAAATGCCTCGAGCGTACCACTCATATATCATAACCTGGATGAATAATCATCTGGGCTGACAAGGACTCATGAGACAATTACATGAAAGATTAGAACAAAACAACCTATAAAAGTGACAACCAACCCAATAAATACGTACATCATAAGGTCGACAAGGCCATAACAAGTACACTTACAACTAACAAGGGGCTGATAAATCCATACAAAACATATATACAACAACCTCTAGTATGCAAGCCTCTAAGAATGCTATAGTATGTCATCAGGTCAGGATAGGGTATTGACACCTAGTTTTACCCTCCAATATTTTATTTAATTATTCGGGGTTTCTGAATAATGAACGGAGTAAAATATGCATTTTACAAGGAAAAAATGATTTTACAAAATTTCCTGGTAACATTTTACCATTTTATTTGGCAAAATATCATTAAATATATTATTGTATATCACTTACATATTTTTAAGAAATATTTATCAATTTTAATAAATTAAGGAATACAATTATCTAATGAATTGTCTAAATTGACTATTATAAATTGATCAATATTTTACTCCGTTAAAGTTAAGGAAATTAAATTAATTAAATAGTGTCAAATAATATTTCATTTTATTTCTTAATTTTTTAAGGATTTTATATTTTATGACTTTTATTTAAAGACTTGTTTTAATTTTATCTCTAATTGATTTTTAATTGGTCATTTTGGCCACAATTGAAATATCAAGTGACCACGTATTAATTTATTTTCATGGCCTAATTTGAAAAATCTAACTTCCAAGTCCCAACCCTTTTAATTTATCCAAGACTTGGGCCATTTTCCTTTTATTTTGGACCCAGCCCAAGTGTCCATTTAAGAGACAAAGAGCCAGAGCTCTTTTGCCATTTGCACGATTTGGGGCCTAGGGTGTTGAAAATCCTAGCTTAAAAATGCTTAGATTAGTTTCAATTAGCTTAATATAGTCTATTATACATGTTGTGTGCTTAAAAGGTATGATTAAGTCCTGTTTGTATCATATGTTATATGATTAACCATGATCAAGTCCAAATACTTAGTTATCATGGTTGTGTAGTCGATTCTATGTAGTAAAAATGACTTTGATTTGGACCGTACCTGAGCCTAATGGATCAAATATATACATGGTTTAAGTAAATGATGATTGACTTTATGTTTAGCGTGACCTGTTTCCTAGAATTGATTGTACTTAAGGTAGGTGCTTATGTGAACAAATCTGAAATCAGTAGAATAGTTCATGATATTTGCTTAGTTATTTGTGCTCTAAACACAATAGGATAGTCCTAAGTTTATGGTGATGTGATGAATATGCTCTTTTCCCTGATATTTTGTGTAATAGATGTTATGACATGGGGTGACTGATAGAACTGTATGCTTTCATTTCTTTGGAAAGACCATGATTGTGTTAGTTAATGTTTGGAATGGAAGACTATGTTTATTCTTCTTACATGTTAGGACTGTATTGAGTTAGCTATGAAATTCTGGTTTCCTGCTAAGCTTGTATATGCATTTACATTTTTCTTTGATATGTGGGTAGCATAGGCTTTGTTTGGTCTTGAATAGCTACTGTTGGGTATAGACCTGTATGAAAGCAACCTCTGAGATAAGCAATGGGGACTTTGTGTATGTCTATTGATGTCTAAACAGAATTAATTGGGACTATATCAGGTAGCTTTAAGACACATTTATTCATATTTTGGTTCTGTACTTAGATATTCATATTCATGTCTATTTTGTTTTAGTATGATGGTTTAGAGCCTGTCTAAGTGCCATATCAATTATGCCATGTCTAATCTCATGTGTCACAAGGTCTAGTATAATCTGGATGTTTGAACTGGTATTTAGGGTCCTGTATATCTAAGATAGTATCCCTAAAGGGTTAACTAATCATGTCTTAGGTCCTTACCTGTATTTGGTTCACAAGATTCAGTTTCCTGTAAGTATGCATAGATAAGTTTGAAGTGCCATGTTTATTTGAAGATTACTGACTAAATAGGCTAAGTACATGGCTGCATGCAGATACTCTATTAGGATATGTGTTGTTTGCCTTAATTATTCAAGTCACATGCCTGCTTCCTTTCTCCTTGACAGTAAATATGCATGTTTAGTCTAGCTTAAATAGTCCTTTTTGTAAAAATGATAGCTCTTAAATTGATCATCCTTGAGTCTATCTGTGTACAGGCTTGATTGTATATGTGTCTTAAGTTGTTTTAATATCCAGTCTATTCAAGCATTGTGTTAATTATGCCATGCATGTTTGCCCTTATGAGACTGTCTAAGTCACTTTCCTGCTTGCTCTTGTCTATTTTCTGGGTATACATGTATGTTTGGTCTAGTTTAAATAGTCTTTACTTGTAGTTACATTAGTTTAATTCACCAAAATATAATTTTACATGCCCATAAGTAGATTATAGTTCTTTCGTGTTTGTTCTAGTGTCATTATATTTTGGTAAGAAAATTTGAAGATGGTCTTATGTGCTTAACTTAACCAAAATGATCCTACACCTTGGAAAATTCTTTCCCCTTTAAAGGTTACTTGTTCAATTTCCATGTCTACCTGTTTTGCCAAATTAACTACATATTTGCCTTGCCTATCTACCATAGTGGTCCAGATGGTGTCTGTAGCAGTATTTTGTATTTATTGAACCTTTTCCTGTTTGTATGGTACTTTGGTTTATAATCTTTCTCCAGGTAGAAAGCATGTATAGGATATGATTTGGTGTTATAAAATACTTTAAATATGTGTGAGGGATGACCTTACTTCTGGGCATGTTGCTACTGTGTGGTGTGATGTTAAACCATTCTCCTCTGGTAGCCATACTTTCACCTGTCGGAAACGGGAGTCGGGAAGTTAGCTCTTGTATGAGGAGTTGATAACTCTCTACATACGACTTTCTTTCTCTTTCTTCAAGCATTAGATCAGATAGAAATCAAAAGTCTTGTATGAGTTCCTTCTTTAATAGGGGAAGATTTGTTGACTTATCGACCATTCTTTTGTTCTGTTTGCCTATGTGCAGAATGTGAGAATGGGTTGTATGAGTTTAGTCTCTGTCAATACCTTCCGAACATGTATTGCAAATTGATTTCTCTTTAAAAATAGGCATTTAAATCATAGGCATATATGATATACTATCTAACTTGACCTCTTCATTTTTACCTCTCCATACATCAATATGCTCTATCTGATTTGCTTAAGGTCTGAAAACTGTCTATGTTCTATCTTCTTGTTATATTGTTTTTTTCGTTTTGGTGTGAATTGTTGAGTATACGATGATATACCTAAAGTATATAAGGTATAAAAAACATAGGTATACACCAACTGTATATCAAAGTTGTATACCTTTGCACACTCCTAAGTATATCATATACCCTTTGTATATCATGTATAGGTTGGTTTTAAATGACTAGTTTATATCACATGTGGGCTTATAGATGATCTAAGTATGCATTTAGTTTGGGCCTGTCTGTTTCTTTCTTTTGAAATCTGAGAATAGCTATTTTGGCTTGCCCTTTTATTTCTGCATATTGTGTTCTCTATCAAAGCCCGATATTGAGTTAATTTGGGCTATTACTTCTTTGGGTTTACTGGTCTGTTAGATTGGTATAATTGGTACAAAGTATATACATATGTGTTTAATTATTTTTTTACCAGTATTTATTTATTTATATTTGATAAATTTTGGGTACGTTCTAACTGCTATATTTGTTTTCCCCTCTTCTTTGCATGGTCATGGGCCCACGGGGCCCACATTCCTCCTCTTTCACGGTTATTTGAGTTGTTGGGCCTGAGGGCCCAACAATATGTTTTATTGAGTCCGAGAAACTACGAAGGCTCTGCCACGAGTAAAAATGGCTAACATTTGCAAGAAGGTCTTGCTTTGGTAAAGTTATATTCTCTACTTTATATAGAATTAAATATTTTAAATAATCCATTAGTATCTCTTTTTGATGAAAAATAAAGGAAATTGCATTCCAAAAGAAAGACTTCCAAAGGAGGAATTTTTTACTTTAAATGTGTGTGAAAAGCTATCTTTGGCGGAAAATGATTTTGAATGACAATATATATTTATAATATTTTTGAACACTTTAGCAAATAAAAGTAATTTTTATTATATAAGACCTGAGGTTATCCCTATTTTACGGATCTTTATTATCGGGTGCCTAACACCTTCCGGGAATCACTTGAACTCTTACCTCGAACTCTGGTTATAATTAGGATTTTTCTTTGTTTTAAAAAATCTTTACAAATGGTTTTCCTAGTTTTTCATATAAATTAGGTGGTGACTCTAAATACATACAAGAGTCCACGAGTTATTTAGTAGCTTTTATGCATCTGAGTAAAAGTGAACCATAACAGATGGTGACTTTGCTGGAGATTTCAATTAGGTTCTAACCATAAGGGTTCTAATAATTAAAATTGCTTTAATTTGATAATGTGTTTACTTTATTGTAAATATTATTGTCATTCATGTATATCATTTTCCGTCAAATGGCAAATCACACACACACTTGCATCAGTGCACAAAGACAATTATGCGGATTTGCAATCGTCCTCCAGTAAAAAATTTAAAACAATTCTTTGGAACTTGTTGAAGATTTAGTTGGTTATTTGCCGTTCAACGATCAACAACGGTTCACCCCGGGTAGTCCACTCGGGTATCCAAGTCATTTGATTAAGCCTACTCTAGTCAATTTAGGATAGAGCTAAGTCAAATCCTTAATGATTTGCGTATGTTGACCCAAGAAGGGCTTTGAATATCTAAGACGTGTTCGAAGCCCATTAGAAGACTACCCTACGTATGCGCGCGGTCTTTGACCCGAGGATACGTTCATCCAACTATGTGCTATGTGTGAATATGTTTTGCGCCGTATTGATTAAATCATTGTCTGGTGGGTGGGGCCTAACTGTGTTTTCTGTGTAGATATCTATCAACCTCTGCTTTGACATGGTTAGAGTTGCTGAGAATGTGGTGGTTCGACTCAGATGATAAGCAACATAAACAGATTACCTGCTGCTTAGGTCATTTACCTTCCCTCATGACTATGACGGGGTGTATAGCACTCATTGAGATCTTAATCGAATACTAGGATAACGATAACAATAGGATGTTGTTTAGGTTCGGGCTTATAGAGATGACCCCGACCTTGGAAGAAATCCTGGACTGCATAGACAGTTATAATGGAACCTGTTTGAGAAAAAAAAAAGAAACCCGATCACAACCCCCTGGCTCCAAACAAACCCACTCCAGCCGAAATTATTAAAATGTTATCCCTAGCCCAAGACTCTTGGATTTCTGGAGAAACAATAGCCTTCTGGGATTTATACCAACGTTACGAGAAAAAGGAGGAATTTATAAACCATTCTCTAGAATTCGGCACTTTCAAAGACTAGGATGCCACCCGATCCTTAGCCTTTGCCATCTGTCTGTTGGGTACGATGGTGTTCCCTCAAAATGTCCACATTGCCATAAATACCCGAGTCATCTTAGTCGCCCATGCCATCTTCTACCGCATAAGAAACAATAGAGAAACAAAATATGTTGATATAGTCTCAGTCATCCTTTCTGATATATATCGAGCCTTGGATAGATGCAGAAACCAGCTTAGGTACTTTCAAGGGTGCAACCTGTTGCTACAATGGTGGATCTTGAAACATCTTCGAAAGTCTGTAGGACCTCCAGTCTTGCCTACTAATAGTAGAAAAGATGACCTAAAAAACCATTACCCGTATTTCGCTGATAGAACCAAAAGAGAGTGGTCATTTTTCTTTGTGAGTCTCAAAGAAGAGAATATACAATGGAGATTTACAGACTTCATCTCAACATGGGTTGTAGTCCAGGGCAGAAAGTGTTTATTCTTACCACTTATGGGTATCCGCGGGGTTCGCCCTTATGCGCCGGCCCAAGTCTTGAGACAATTTGGGAGAAGACAAGAAGTGCCCAAGTCGAAAGCATGGGTGGTTATGTAATTGATTGCGAGGAAGATAAGATTTGAGATGCTGGAGACTACATCTCAGAGTGGAATAATCATCTTATATGATAAGTGGGTTTGATTGCCGAGGATTGCGATGAGGATTAAGAAGAGTGGTTGAAAGTAGATTTGTTAGGAACTGCTATCCCAGGGATTAACCAATATCAGCGTGTCAATGACTGATTCCAAAGCCGAGATCAAAGCTAGATTGGTTTAGAGGTGAGCCGATGACATAGATTCTAGGTACTTGGAGAAGATAGAGTTCGATAAGAAAATCATAGCGAGTCTAGATGCATAGTTGGGGTTCGCGCATGGGTATTTAGAGGACCTGGATGGTCGGGTAAAAAGAGTTTTGGATGATACTACACAGATTCCATTTCAGGAGAAGGGGTACATGGCATATGCTTTGCTGATACAGACACATCTTTGGATCCAAACCACGCTTCGTCACACATAGAAGGCTCGGACAGATAGGGAGTCATCATCAGCCACCGGAGGGCAGTTCTACTGATTTCCATTATGTTTTTATTTATCTTATGTAACCCTTCGGGAGATTATTATTAATAAAATCTATGATTATGAGACCATGGTTTGATTTAACAAATTGGCACAATTCGTGTTTAAATGCTAGAAGGCCTTGGTTAACGAGGTCTAGGGGCGCATTTCAATTTTAATTTTTTTCTTTGCTATCCATGCATTGAGGACAACACATATTTTTAAGTGTGGGGTAAGTTACTTCTGATACTTTTGAGGTCGAGGATGATTATGGCATAGGAATTATTTTAGGAGTGTTAGAGTCTTAGAAAAAAAATCAGAAAAGTGAAAATTTTCAAAAAGATTTTTACTTTGTTTTTCTTTTTATATACCTTTCTTTTTTCTCATTAGTGGCATGAATCATCAACCCCTTATTTTTTCTAATGGGGTCGGTCTTTTTCAAAAGGGGGCTAACTGGATAATTTCTTTAATTTATTAGGATTTAGGAGTAGTAAAGGAGAGAGAAGAAAGACCTTTTAACTTGTTTGATACTAGTATATTTAGGCCTGAGCTTAAGTAGTACTTTCCTGTGAGTCCTTGAGTTAATTTAGAATAGCATACTTTCGGACACGTAGGCTTAGGGAAGTGACTTTGTATATAACTTATTCTTATTTTGTCGTTCGCTATGATTCTATATGTCTTAGAGTAGAATTGATCCATCTTGATTGATACTTGTGCCATGTGTGGTGAGGATTTTCTTGCATATATTCCATATTTTGCATCTTAGTCTAGAACTTGTCATGCATGTTATAGAAGCAAAATAAAAAGTGTTGCTTTGTTTATAAGGTGATGATAGGCTTTCGTTGATATGTCTTGTAATTTTTTAGCCTTTTCAGTTATTATACCACTAGTTAGCCCTTTGAATCTGTAGTCTTTCATTTGGAAACCGTATTTTTTCCTTCATCCATTTATTGAATCTCTAGTTTTTGCACCCTGCTTCCTTGAGCATTGTAGCTTAGACTGTGATATTAATTGAGTGTAAAAAAAGGTGACCAATGATAGTTGCAAAGTGAGGAAAAGACCCTCTTAGAAAGAATGAGACATTAAAAAAATGAAAAAATAGTTTGAGAAAAAAATGATTGAAACGTTTTTTATATGAGGGAAATACTTGTGAAATATCGATGAAGAGAGGGCTAAAGATTAAGTGAAGGGATCAAAATAATGGGTGATAAAGTCTAAAAGTGCAAAGTGCTTAGGAAAGTGTAAGTCATTGTTATATAGTTTTCCTACCCGTCCTTTAGCCATCATTACAACCCGTTAAAGTCTTATTTGATTCTATTAAAGAATACTTAATTAGTAGAGATGTACATAATGGGCAAGCCTATGGTTCTTTGTGCATACATGTGAATTTCTTTGTGAGTGTGAGAGTTGTGCTTTGATGCTAAATCCTTAAATTACATTCGATTCCTTGATTTGAGTGTGTGGGTTGTTTCTTCTTGTGAGGGCACTTGTTTCATGATAAATAGGTGATGTTATTAGATTTCTTTGACTGAGTAGGTGAGCGAGCTTAAATTTGATAAGTTAGAGTCTGTCCTTGAGGTTAGAAGTTTGTTGTTTGTTTGTATATCTTGTATGGTGATTAGAAGTGTATATTGATGTGAATTGATATACGGCCTAATTGTTGGTGAAATAAATCAATTCCATGATTTATTTCATTCCCATAGCCAAATATATATAGAAGTATACAATGCAAACATTAAGGAAGACTAATCTAATCATCCTAAATTAACTTATTCTAATTTACAATCAAATCCTAATCATCCTAAATTATGTTATTACACAATATATGATGTGATCATGATTAGAGATAATTATGGGATAGCCCCATAATTATCCTAACATTCCCTGCAGTCTTAGCGAGAGGTTCTCGTATGCTGAGACTGTCCCTGAAATCATCAAATAGTACGCGCGGAAGACCTTTTGTGAAGATGTCGGCAATCTGATAACGGGATGGTAGATGGAGAACACGGACTTGTCCACGTGCAACCTTTTTCGGATAAATAATATATCCATCTCTATGTGTTTTGTATGTTGATGCTGGACATGATTACCAGAAAAGTATATCACACTCACATTATCACAATACACCACGGTTGCCTTATAAATCAGACAATGGAGCTCTAAAAGAAGATTACAGAGCCAGTACGATTCAACAACCACATTGGCTACCCCTCGATATTCTGCCTCGGCCCTCGACCAAGACATCATTGGTTGTCGTTTAGACGACCATAAAATGAGGTTGTCGCCAAAAAAACCGCAATAATCAGAGGTGGAACGTCGTGTATCCGGACAATCACCCTAATCCGTATTTGTATAAGATGAGAGATTCGAAATGGATGACTTATACAGATGTAATCCAAAATTAAGAGTACCATTGACATGCCGCAGAATTTGCTTGAGAGCCCCCATATGTTCCTATGTCAGATCATGCATATGTAAAAACACTTGTTGAACCGCATAGGAGATATTAGGTCTCGTGAAGGTAAGGTACTGCAAGGTTGTGGTAGTGTGTTGGATCACTGTATGGGGTCCCTGTAGCGGTGCTTAGTTTGGCCTTTGAATCAACAGATGTGTGTGACTGTTTACAGGAGGACATACCAGTTTTTCAATGATCTCCTCGACATATTTCTTTTGACTGAGAAACAGACCACCTGCATATTGGATTACAGCAATTCCTAAAAAATAATTTAATGCACCCAAATCCTTCATCGCAAATTTTTTTGCAAGAAGGGACATAATAGATCGGCGAAGTGATGTAGATGAGGTCGTGAGAATGATGTCATCTACATATAGGAGGATATATGCCATGTCGTTTTCCTTCTTGTAAATGAACGGACTGATCGGACTTGCTGTGTGAGAAACCTAGTACGGATACAAACCTTGCAAACCTGTTATACCATGCCTATGGAGCCTGTTTCAAACCATATAAGGATTTTTTCAATAGGCAAACATAATCCGGATGTGTAGAGTCGCGAAAATCCAACGGCTGGTGCATGTAAATTGTTTCTTATAAATTGTCAAGTAAGAATGCATTTTTGACATCCAATTGATGAATGGACCAGGATTTTGACAGTGTCAGGCTAAGAACCGTCCTGATAGTTGTTTGTTTAACCACCGGACTGAATGTTTCACTACAATCCACGCCAACTTGCTGAGACCTGCCATCACCAATAAGACGAGCTTTGTATTACGCAAATGATCCATCAGAATTCTTTTTATGACAAAAAACCCACATAGACCGAATTGTGGTCACGTTAGATGGATGGGGCACTAACTCCCACGTCTTATTTTTAATAAGAGCATCAATTTCATCTAATATGACAGCTTTCCAATTCGGGTGTGATAGAGCTACTTTAGGATTTTTTGGTAGAGGTAATGGTTGGACCGAGGATATTATGTTAAAATGACGTTTGGCCGACAGATCATGTGCATGGCATGAATTTCAATGGTCCGAGATTGGGCTAACCCCATTGTCTGTGGAGTAGGGGTCTCGGCTAAAGTAGTGGGCTGAAAGGATGTGGTATTTTGGGCCAAGGGTGAATATTGTTGAAGCTGGGTTTCTGCCAGGTTATTGGGTTGGGAGTGGTCACGGTTTGAGTTCACGGGTGATGGAGCAATGGGCTCCATCAATTGGGCCTGGCAGCCACTCTAAGTGGACTAGGTCAAGACCGACGGTAAAGAGGTAGTGACCTCCATACCGCGGACTAGTCCAATCCCATTTAGTGGTTAGGCCGGTCCCATATGATTTATGGTATTGAGAAGATGTTGTAAAATTGGTTGTATTCCGTTGTCCAAGAAATTATTTTAAGGATGGGATGCCACATGAGAATTAGCAAATGGGAATGTACACTCATCAAAAACTACGTGACGAGAGATAATGCTTTTCTCGTTCATAATATCATAACATTTATATCCCCTATGATTTTGTGGATATCCCAAAAACACACAAGGAGTGGAATGAGCCTGAAGTTTGTTAATGGTTGTGAACGGAAACAAGGGATAACACAAACACCCAAAAATCCTCAAATGTGTAAAAGATGGGAGGCGGTGATACAACATTTGTGTAGGTGACACATTGGAGAGTAGTTTGCTAGGAAGAATATTTAAAAGATATGTGGTCATTTGAAGTTCATGATGCCAAAAAGTTGGTGGTGTGGACGAATGCACAAGAAGTGTGCGAATCATATTGTTAATTGTTTGAATTTTTCCTTTGGCTTTCCCATTTTGAGGTGATGTATGTGGACATGAAAGACGTAAAGACATCCCATTTTAGTGAGAAAATCATTAAATTGAGCATTTATGAATTCTCTCCCATTGTCACATTGAAACATTTAATAGATTTGTCAAATTGAGTTTTGATAAAAATACTAAATTGTTTAAAAATGGTGTACGCATGTGATTTTTGCCCTAAGGGAAAGGTCCACATAAAATTTGAATAATCATCTAAAATGAGCATATAATATTTATGACATGCAGAACTCAAAACTGGTGATGTCCACAAATCACAATGCATAAGATTAAATGACATAAGTGTATGTGAAGTAGATGATGAAAAATGAAGTTTAACATGTTTCCCAAACACACATGTTTGGCAAACAGAAGAGTCCAAAAGTTTGTTACAAGTAACAAAATTATTTTTCGTAAGATTATTGAAAATTGGTGCTCTCGGGTGTCCCAATCGATTGTACCATACGATTGGGAAATAGCTGCAAAGGTTGATGGTTTGGTCATATGATTGTTGGAAACGGTAGTGATGGGATACAAGTCCCCCATGCTATTACATCTCATTAGTGGCATCCCCGTCTGAAAATCCTTCACAGAAAACCCAAACAGATCAAAATTCACAAAAACATTGTTGTTAGTTGTAAAACGTCGTTCATACATCAAGGTATTAATCAGTTTTGGTGCATGTAAGACATTTTTCAAATATAATGGTAGGTGTGGAGGGGGGAGTTTTACCTGACCAATACCACGAATTAGAATTTTCTACCCAATGCCGACAATAATATTTTTATTACTACTCATATTAAAATAAGACGAGAGATTACCTTGAGATGTCGTCATGTGTGACGTAACCCCCGTATCTATGTACCATGAATCATCTGGAACATTCAGATTCATGTTGTTCAAGGCATGTTCGACATCGGTTGGAGTATAACTTGTAGAAGATGGTGTGTGGGCTGCATGCTTGTTGCGGACAAGAACCTAAAAGTTCGGGTTGTTGGTTCGAAGATGATGGTCTAGCTCACGAAGAAGTGGGGTATGGGCATGGAGGGGCAGCCCACTGTGGTGGCCAAGCCCACTGTGGTGGCCAAGCCCACAGCGTGTACTGCCCCCACTGGGCCCCGCTGGACTGGGCTGGTGATTGCCGCCATTTCCATGCGGCTGGTGGTTGCCGTTGCCGCCATCGGGTTGGCTACCACCCCTTTCACGTCCTTTTCCGCTATTATTTTTCCTTTATTGTTGTTGCGATTTGACCCTCATTTTTTACCATTGTTGATGCGATTTTTGGTTCCTCCCGAACTGGAATTTGGCGTCACAAAATTGTAGAGGTGGAGACAAGTGTTGTTCCGGTGGTAGATGCCCCGTAGGCTGTCTGTTTTTCCTTGCGGGTTTCTTCGAGAATCAATCTCGAATGAGCCTCATAAAATGGAGGCAACAGATTACTTTGTTGAATGAATGAAGCCACCCCCATCATAATTTTCATCCAACCCTGCAATCAATTGAAGAACCAACATTTGATTTGTCACCGGCGCACCAACGTTGGATAGTTGGTCGGCAAGCATCTTCAATTCTTGACAATAAGTGGAAACGTTTGAAAAGTCATCCAATTTGACGTTGGTGAATTGGTTTTCAAGATTAACCGCCCTAGAAAGTTTATTATCTTGAAAAAATGTTTTGCAAACGTTCCCACGCTTGTTGAGCCGTAGAGTCCGATTCTAATATAGTATGCAAAAGGTCGTTGGAAATAGTGCCATAAATCAATTGAAGGACTATAGCATCTAAACGAGATAATAACTTTTTGTCAACATCATTGGTGTCAGATAAAGACTCGGAAGGAATAATATGGTCTATTACTTCATAGGCGCGGCAATGAATTTTGAATATTTCCGTCGAAGAAGAGTATTGCCCTTTCTCCATCTCAAGGGTGATTGAGATAAAGTTCTTGACGTTGTTTACGGAAATGGAAATTTTTATTTGTCGGCCATAGTTTCTCACGAAGAATAGAACAAGAAGAAGAGAGGGTGTCGTTTAGGGTGGAAAAGAAAAGGAAACAAAACAAAACCTAAAAGAGGGGAGGTTTTTCGGGTGGGGTGTTTTAGTGATTTAGGTTTAGGTTTTGTATTTAGGGTTACGGTTTTAGCAAAACCCTAAACTTTGTTAAGGTAAAGAGAAAAAATGAGAGGAGAAGAGATTTTCGGCCGATGAGAGAGGCCGAATGGGGGGTGGGGTGGAAAAGGTTTAGAGCAAATTGTTTGTGGCTCTTGATACCATGAAGGAAATCAATTTCATGATTTATTTCATTCCCATAGTCAAATAAATATACAAGTATACAATGCTAAAATTAAGGAAGACTAATCTAATCATCCTAAATTAACTTATACTAATTTACAATTAAATTCTAATCATTCTAAATTATGTTATTACACAATATATGATGTGATCATGTTTTGAGATAATTATGGGATGGCCCCATAATTATCCTAACAGTTGGTATCAACCAAAGTGGTGGTGTTTCTAGGTTTGATTTATTGAGAGTGGTTTTTAATGCTTACTCGAGGACAAGCAAGAGTTTAAGTGTGGGTGGTGATGTTCAGCCAAAAATGCATATATTTAGCCATTTTTGTCTCACATTCTAGTACTTTTAGTCATTTTTTGAGTATTATTTTATAGTGATTTGTGCTAATATTATATTTTTGTTATGTAGGAATAAAACGGTATGAAGATAAAGAGATTTGAAGCAAAATTAAATAAAAACCGGGAAAGAAAATAAAAAAAAAGAAGTCACGTTGAAGGAGACATAAACTAGTGGACACTAAAGATGGGGCTCATTATGAAGGCAATGATGGCTGTATAATTAAGGACAAAAAGATGAAGAAATTGAGAAAATTGCAAGATATTAGACTACGTGTGTGTGAATTAAATTCTTGGATAACTTCCGTCCAACATATTTTGGACCCCTTATATAAGCAAAATTACACATATTTTAGGGGTATCACAGGCGGAAACAGAGAAAAAGAACGCAGCAGCAACACAAGGAGTGAAAATTTTGGGTTAACTTGTAATCCTGAGTCCAGTAACCAAAAACTTGTTCCTCCCTGATGTTCGGCCAGAAATGTATATATCTAATTATTGTTGTCTCACATTATAGTACTTTTAGTTATCTTTTGAGTATTCATTATAGTGGTTTGTGCTTATATTATATTTTAATATGTAGGAATAAAGCGATATAAAAAGGAAAGAGATTTGAAACAAAAATAAATAAATAACAAAAGAAAAGAAACAAGGGAGACATTGATTAATGGCCTCATGATTGAAGCATTATGATGCATGATGGGAAGATGCAGAACAATTGAAATAAAAGGAGCAAATTTGGAGATAATGGCGGCAATTAATTTTGTAAGAAGCAGCAAGACATATAAAGTTAGGAAAGTAATCTACTTAATTTACCTGTCAGCACCTGCGCCGCAAGAGCATCGCAAGAATGACTGCTCTCTGAATCTTTGCACTATTCGAGCAAGAACCAATTTTCAGACGGAAATAATTTCCAACTCTATTTTGTACTGGGTTATATTGTATGAGCTTTTTTCTACCCCTACAAATAATTCATAAAATAAGTTATTACATAATTTTGGGGATTAATTGTAACCTGAGTTTAGAATCTTTGACCTAGAGAGAGCTTGAAACAATTGTGGAGGTTGGAGTTATTGGGTTTTATCTCTTCTTCTCCTTACTACTAGTTTTTATATTTTCTTGGGATGATTTATTGTATTTCCTACATGTCTATGTAGAGCTAAACTTCTCGTTCTAAGATTATCGTTCTTTCATGAACGTTGTTATTCGAATATTGATTTCAATTAATTAGTTTATCATATTGGTTTTTTTATGTAATCCTAAGCTTAATTATTTGGTTGCTTGATCACCAATCGAATATTATCTTTGATTCTTAGATTGAACTCGAGAGAGGAATACTAGGATACCAATATGGTTAAATATAGCAGGATCTCAATGCCGGGAGATCGGGATAGGGATTTGTGTCTAGGATAGAGATATACATAATTCGCCCTGCTTGGTTGATATACAGGAAATATAAATGTATTCGTCTTAAGGTTAATAACAATAGAGATATAGGCGTGAAAGTAATACGAATAGGCGGCTAGAGGACTCGAGAAATTCATAGTCGTAATATCAATCCTGTCAATCAGTAAATTGGATAAATCAAGAAGTTGAATCAATTGAAGAGTACAACATGATTGTTAGGTAGCCCATAACCCTAGATCGGTTTCATATCATTGATAATATAAAAACCCGTTCTTTCTTTGTCGAAGTTCAGTATTTGATTTTTTATATGTGAAGTTTTTACAACCTACGGATTTTCTCTCGTGTATAGATAATTCGGATCGTTTAATTTAGCTAACGGTTAATCATAAGCTCCTGTGAGTTCGACATCCGATTTCTAAAATCACTATATTCGAATAACAACGTTCATGAAAGAAGCATAATCATAGAACTAGAAGTTTAGCTCCACATAGACATGGAGGATATATTGTAGAATTGTATCAATCTCCCTTGGGGAGCCTTTCTCATTAATACAAATATATATAGGGTGTACAATCTGGAATCCTCATACAATAGGGATCATATATCTACCATAATTACACAACACTAAATATGGCTAAATATATTACAATTGTACACGTGCTAATACACCCCCTTAGGCGGAGCGGGAGGAGGCCGGACGCTAAGACTGGATCTGAAGTAGGGGAAGAGCTGTCTAGGAAGGCCCTTTGTGAATATATATGCATACTTATATAAAGAAGGCACATGCAATACCTTGACATGACCGAGAGCAACCTTCTCACGAATAAAGTGGATGTCCATCTCAATATGCTTGGTTCGCTGATGTTGAACCGGATTATGAGATAAATATATGATGGATATGTTATCACAATAAACCAAAGAAGCCTTACGTAATGGACACTGAAGCTCCAAAAGAAGGTTTCAGAGCCAACAGATCTCAACAACAACATTAGCAACGCCTCTGTATTCTGTTTCTGCACTCGAACGAAATAATGTGGCTTGTCTCTTGGCAGACCAAGAAATAAGATCATCCCCTAATAACACACAGTAGCTTGAGGTCGCGTGTCCAGACAGTCTGCTCAATCAACATCTGTATAGGACAACAGTCTGGTCGGTGTTGAGGGGTATATATGCAAACCATAATCAAATATGTCCTTAACATATCGGATGATACGTTTAAGGACAGTAAAATGAGGCTCCCTGGGGATGCATAAATAAACATACATGCTGAACATCATAAACAATATCAGGCCTGGTGAAAGTGAGATATTGTAGTGCACCTGCAAGACTCCTGTAGAGAGTGGGATATGATACTGGATCACCATCCAAAGCACTAAGCTTTGATTTAGAGTTAACTGGAGTAGATATGATCTTGCAATTTGTCATTTTAGCCCTGTACACAATCTCATCTGCATACTTATGCTGACAAAGAAACATAGTATCTGCAGATCTAGTCACTAAAATCCCCAAAAAATAGCTCAACTTTCCTAAGTCAGTCATAGCAAATTATGTTTTGAGCAGTGCAATGATCTCATTTTTCAACAACTCAAATGAGGCAGTAAGCACAATATCATCCACAAACAATAATAAATATGCAATGCTACAACCTCTATGAATAATAAGTAGAGAATTATCACACTTGTTGCATACAAACTCAATCCGCATGATGTACTGTGCAAAGCGATCATACCACGCTCGAGGTGCTTGTTTCAAACCATAAAGTGACTTATGGAGATGACATACATATTGAGGGGCTGTTGGATCGACAAAACCAGACGATTGATGCATGTAAACAGTTTCTTTCAAATCCTCATGTAGAAACACATTTTTCACATCAAGCTGATGAATAGGCAAATGCTTACCCATAGCAATTCCCTTGGGAAGCCTTTCTCATTAATACAAATATACATAGGGTGTACAATCTGGAATCATCATACAATAGGGATCCTATATCTACCATAATTACACAATACTAAATATGGCTAAATATATTACAATTGTACTGCTAATATATACAACAAATCATCCAAAGAAAATATAAAACGAGTAGTAAGGAGAAGAAAAGATAAAACCAAATAATCTCCGACCTTCACGGCGTCTTCTAGCTCTCTCTAGGTCCAAAATTATGAACTCACGATCACAATTTATCCCAAATTTTGCAACTCCTTGTGCTACTGCTGCTGCAACATTCTTTTTCTCTGTTTCCGCCTGTGATACCCCCTAAAATATGTGTATTTTTCTTATATAAAGGGTACAAAACATGTTGGACAAATTTTCCACGAATCCCATTACGCTAAGGAAAGGCATTACACGGAAGTTCTCCAAGAATTTAATTCACACAGACATAGTCAAATATCTTGCAATTTTCTCAACTTCTTCATCTTTTGTAATTAATTATACAGCCATCATAATGAGTCTCATATAAGTGTCCACTAGGGGTGGCCAGTGGGCCAGGGCGGGGCGGGGCGGGGAGGGCGGGGCGGGCCGGGACCAATCACGATGGGACGAGGTAGGGTTGGGACGTGGGCTCCAGCAGGCCTGACGGGCCGGGATTAGCGGGACGGGAAGAAGTCCCGTCCCGTCCCACGTCCGGCCGGAAGGGGGACAGGGATTTGGGGGGTCGGGTCGGGTCGGAATTTGGGTATTTTTTTGCCACTTAATTTTAAAAAATAATATATATAAACACTTCAATAATTGAACAAGATAGTGTAATAAATACATCCCAATGTTGTTTTTGTGCCTCTTATATTATTAATAGAAATATGGTTTTTTGTAATACAATTTTAAAATTGCAACTTTGTGGTGTTGTTCAAAAGTTGCAAATCACATAGTAAAATTATAACTAAAAAAATTACATAGTTAACCATACTTTTTCTAATTTCCTCACAATGTCTTGAGGATCTTCGATTGGAATTGGAATTTTATGATCAAATTATTCGACATCACTTCTTGTTCCCTCGGATAAGATTTTGTTGTAGTTGTAGTCTTCTTATTCGTTGATCTCCTATTGACCGCACCTTCTACACTTCGCTCGAATCTAATATCTGAAAAGAACTGCAATCTACAATGTGTCTCCCACCAATAAATGTATGTGCTCTCCTATTTGAAATCTTCCAGCAGAAAAAGCGCATTTAGATGTTGTTGATGGCGTTTGAATGTTCAACATATCTCGGGTCATCTTTGCTAGTGTCGGAAATATCTTCTCATTCTTCCTCCAGTATTTCAGCAAGTCTTCATGTCATTCATCGTTGACAATTAATTCGTACGGTACAACACCCTGCAAAACATAAACATCAAATTCGCTAACTTGTGAAGAAGTTGAACCACTAAACATTGTATTTTTAAGGCCTTGAATACTAGCAGCAGAAACCGCATATTTTTTATAAGGTTGCAGCGAAGTAGTAGAAGATGGTACAGAAGCCGGTTGATTGTTTGCACTTTGTTATTGGTAATACATATAATATGTGTTTGCATTCAGTGTGTATGCTAGACGTAACTTCTTCTTTAGTTGGTTTTTGAGTTAGTTCTTCAGTTGGGTCTATTGGAAGTACTTCTATACAATCATAAATCGTTTTTACAAGTGTTTTACAACCGTCTACTTTAATAGTTGAATGGGAATAGGAAAAAAGTATTTTATAAATTTTATAAATATTTTTTTAATAGATTGAGCGTAAGATGGATTTTTTCGTATATTCATTAAGTAACAAAAATATTAGAGCTATATAAAATAATATATTTTAAATAGTAGGATAATAAATACCGGAAAATTCTTTAGTAGCTTGAAAAAATTTCTCTAGCTAATCCATTAAGTTCTAAAAAAAATTCTCAATCATTATCTACAAGCATATCCCTTGGATTTTTATTAAGGACGTTAAATAATAAAGTTATAGGTTGTATATAATCGTAAGCAACAAGTAGTTGCTCATACAGAGAATTCCACCTAATCGAAACTTCTTCTGGAATTTTTCTATAAGGTAATCCACGATCATGACAAGTTTTTTTATATTCTTTGCGTCTTTGTATTTTATTACATTTAAAAATAAAGTTTATAGCAAATTGTATTTTATCAAGAATGTTTTCAAAAAGTTTTAGGCCATCATTTACAACTAAGTTATAAATATGGCACGCACATCTTATATGAAAATGATCAGGAAAACATGGAGTTAATCTAAAAGTTTTAGGCCATCCTTTACAACTAAGTTATAAATATGACACTCACATTTAAAAAAGGAACGAAAGTACCAAACGCCGACGTAACGTCGACGTGTAATCAAGGTTGAAAATTGAAACTTTGCTCAATGGATGATCCTCAAGCTAGTTGTCAACTTCACTCCCAATTTTTTAACTTTGATATAAATGAGCAAAAAAAATATAATATTTAATAGGCAATGTAGAATTGTAGAGAGATAAATTGAGAGATTGAGAGATGGTAGGAAGATTTGTGAGAATAATGAGGTATTTATAGTTGAGAAATAGGGTTAAAGTGTAAATATATTAACTAAGGGGTTAAAAATAAATATTAAGAGGGTATGAGGGTTTATGGAGTAGGGGGGATGACCGTTATAGTTGTTGCACAACGGCCAAAATATAAATTTGGCCGTTGTTGCAACGGTTAGTTTTGCAATGGGGGAAGGGGGCTGGCGGGACGGGGTCGGGGTCGGGATCGGGACGGGCGTGACGATCCCAGGCCCCGTCCCGAGTTCGAACCCCGACACCGATAATTATTTTTTATGGGGGATCGGGGCGGGTAGCGGGAATGGTCGGGTCGGGATCGGGCCAACCCGACCCACTGGACAGCCCTAGTGTCCACTAGTTTATGTCTCCTTCAACGTGACTTCTTTTTCTTTTATTATTTCTAATCAATTTTTGCTTCAAATCTCTTTATCTTCATATCGTTTTGTTCATATATAATAAAAATATAATATTAGCACAAATCATTATAAATAATACTTAAAAGACGATTAAATGTACTAGAATGTGAGACAACAATAACTAAATATATACATTTTTGGGGAACATCAAAAATGTTACCATCACTCTTCCATCTTGGAAGACATCAACACTCATAATTACCCATCCATAATCCTGTGATGGATTCAGAATTTTAATTAATATGGGTTCTGAGTTGATAGTGATCTAAAAATATATTTATATCTAACTTTATCTATATTTGTTTTTCACACGTTTATATATAGGGTTCGAATTGATAGTGGTCTAAAAATATATATTATATATCTAACTTTATTTATATGTTTTTCACACGTTTATATATAGGGTTCAAATTGATATCACTGGGTTTGACAAAACATGTAAAACCACCGGTGGACCGCTACCTAACAATTAAAGATGTGACCGAGATTTTCCCCTCAGCAACATATATCTAGAAATGACCATCATCTGATGCTGAGAACAATGTCTTTGACATCAGTGATAAATACCGGTGATATACACGGAATATACACCGATTATATCACGGGCCGAATGCTCAAAATCAAGTTGTTAAACCCGTGATATACACAGTGTATACATACCGTGTATATCACGGTTTAGTGGTCTTGTTTAGGTAAATGTTTTGTTGTAGTTAAATTAGAATTGTACACTTACCATAATTGTATAATTATTGCACAAGTAGCATAAGGTTTTAGGAGTAGAATAGGAATAGGATTTTCCTATTGTGGAAATTGTAAATTGTATATATATTCTTTCATTAATGAAAATAATCAAGAGATTATTTCTTTCATGGTATCAAAAGTCTAGGTTTTTCATACCTGTCCCATCTTTGTCTTCCGCAAGCTCTCGGCCAACCAGAATTTCGAGCCACCATATCGGGTTCTGTGCCATTATTATTTCTTCTCTTCCCAAAATTTTCCAAATCCCTTCCTCATAAATTGTTCTTTCGTCATGTCTAAGAACGTATTTCGTCCTGCCCTTACTGTTTCCAACATCAAGAACCACATTCATATTGTTCTTGAGATGGAAAACATCCAGTATGCGACGTGGGCAGAGTTGTTCAAAATTCACGCAATCTCACATCAAGTCCTCCATCACAAAATTCTTTCCGCTACCCTTACTCCTGCGGAGGATCCTCAGTTATGGATTAAGTTTGATGCTACCGTCCTTCAGTGGATTTATTTCACTATTTCGACCGACCTTTTACAGATGATCATTGAGCCGGACACTACGGCTATGGCTACTTGGAATAGATTGCGTGATATATTCCAAGATAATCAACATTCCCGAGTCGTCACCCTTGAGGAAGAATTCTCCCAAGTCCGCATGGAAGATTTCCCAAACGTTTCTTTATATTGTAAATGGCTCAAGGAGTTGGCGGACCAACTCCGTAACGTTGGAGCGCCTGTGACCAAAAATCGTCTTGTTCTACAAATGGTTGCCGGCCTTTCTGAGGCCTATAATGGCGTTGGGACTCACATTCGTCAAAGCAATCCGCTTTCTACTTTTTATTAGGTCCTCTCCATGCTCATCTTAGAAGAAGTCATCTTGGAAAAAAAGGCGGCTACCGACGCTAGTTCCATGGCAATGATGACTTCGTCCGATAATTCTCATGGATTTGTTGACAATTTGGGCCAAAATCGTAACAACGGTGGCGGCAAGAAGGGTCAAAACCGTAAAAATAATAGCAAGAATCGTAGCGGCAACAATGGTGGCGGACGAAACAGTAGTGGCGGTGGCGGTGGGTCTCGGGGTAGTGAACAACAACCGAATTGGGCTCAACAGTGGGCCCCATGGCAGTGGCCTTGGCCTAATAGTGGCTATATTCCAGGCAGTGGGCCTTAAATGGGAAACTGGGCCCAGTTTCCACAATAGGCCAGTCCCAGTTTTGTAACGCCCCATATTTTCGGGTAACGGTTGAACTCGTAACGTAGGTGAGTAGACCCGGCCCCGGGAAAATTTCATTGTACTTGTGTATATTAATAAGAGGATTAGTATATAAAAGGGCGTGATCCCGAAATAATTTTGGGATTTAGTAAGAGTGACGACGGAGTTGAATAATAATTGTGTGTCCCCGAAGAGAGTATAGACGGGTATTTTTATTACGGGAATTATGATATTGACATAAGAGGATTTTAGTAATCGTCGGGACTTAAATAATTGGAGACCGAAAATTTAATTGTGTGTATAATTAATTAATTAGGGAGGGGACAATTTATAGTGGGAGTTGGTAAGTGGGATTTTATAAACGATTTGGGGGTGACCAAGCCCCAAATCGACCGGTCGACGATATCAGCGCCCATAAGGGCTTCTTCTCCAAAAAAAAATTCAAATTCTTCAACTCCATCTCTTCCACCATCAATCCTTCAATGTGCTCTCTTCATCTCTACCAAACTCCTTCACCAAATTCATTTCTAGCAACAAGAGTAAGCTCAGTTGATGGTTTTCTGAAATTTCGACCAAAAATTGGGGGATTTTCGGGAGCTTCCATATAACCAAAACAAGGGAGAATTCGTGGTGTTCTGGGCTTTGATTCCAGTAGAATCGAAGCCAAGAACGAGCTTAGAAACTCAGAAGCTAAACAAGAAACCTTGAATGCGAAAGGATTCTGGCGCGAATCGATGTTGGGGTCTGTTTCTGGTTGTCCGAAGCTGTGTCGAGCAAAAGGGTTTCCCAACGATTCTCGTCGATGTGTTTAATGAGGTAACCTTCCTTGTTCTTAATAGTATGTACAATTTTCTGAAGTCATTTCTTGCTATTAGTTCTAAAGACGATTGTCGAAAATGCGAATTTGGGTTGGGTATTGTTAGGACTGTTGTAATTGGGAGTTACTGGGATTACATGTGAAAATGTGGTACTGTTTTGGAGATTGTAGTGGTATAAGAAGGAGGATTAAGAGAGTTGGATGTTTCACTACTTACATAGATTTTGATTAAAAGGAATATAGGTTCTACGCGTTTGAGGTGTTCGTTAGAATATCCCTAAGAATATGTTTTTAATGTGTTGATTCGATTGTGATGAAATTCGTCCGTATGATGTAGATAATCATTCATAGAGCTTACAAGGACCCACAGAACTTAGATAAATTCGACGACAAGGTTGAAGTTCTAAAACGAGGCATACTCTAATATTGAGTTGATTAGTTCGTCTAAGAGGTATGAGAAACTCTTACTTCTTTCTTTTTGGCATGATTTAATGAAAGTACGGCGGACGTACTTAATTCTTATACAGTTTTATTCCTAATGAGGATTGTTATGAGAAGTGCCTATGATTTATCAACAAAGAGTTTATTATGACTTATTACAATGATTTGATGGAGAGTCAAATGATAATTTTTACTTACATATGGTTACCCATGATATCTACTCGTGCTAAGTGTTACTACATCACCTCACCGAGTCCCGGGCCGGGTTACGACTCGTGCACAGCCTTGCATTGTTCACCGAGACCCTCACTAGAGGGTCGGGTTACGTAGGATGGATCCATAGATGAGATATGACTGTACCGAGTCCCAGCATGGGCCGGGTTATGATATGATTCCACCGAGTCCCGCATTAGTAGGCCGGGTTACGTCACGGGTATATATATGTATATGGACATACATTCATGTTTTCTTGCCTTGACTCTCATTTTTATAAGGCACAGCTGACTTTTATGGTTTATGACACAGTTGGATTTGGATCCTGATTTTTATACGATCTTCGTTTTTCGTTGGCTAATTATGATCTCTTTTACAGCTTCATGTTTTACATACTCAGTACATTATTTCGTACTGACCCCCCTTTCCTCGGGGGGCTGCGTTTCATGCCCGCAGGTACATGTTTTCAGTTTGGTGAACCTCAGGCCTAGGTTCCTACTCAGCAAGTTGGAAAGCTCCTTTGATCCAGGGCTTTGTCATTTTGGTACCGAATCTCTTTTAGACTTATGTTTGTATTTAGGGGCACGACGGGGCCCTGTCCCGTCATATGTCGTTATTCCTCTTATAGAGGTCTGTAGACAGTGGTGGGTTGTACTTATGTAAGGGTTATGACTCTGTTTCGGCCAGTCATGCCATTGTATTCTGTGTTGGGGTGTTTCTATGTATATACGTTAGTATCTGTTGGCAGCCTTGTCGGCTTGTCTGTTATACTGTGTTGGCTAGTTGTGACTCCTCAGGAGACAGGTGCATTCGGGGGTAAAGGCAGCCTTGTCGGCTTGCCTACCCTGGCATATGTTGTTATTGCGACGTTATGCTGCCGGATTTCAGACTCATTAAGGATTAGCTGGATTATGTGTGACAGGTTGGTATAATGACGTTATTAGGGCGGTTAGTCACGGCCCGTCGGGTCGGGTCGTGACAAAAGTGGTATCAGAGCAGTTAGTCCTCGGAACGTCTACAGACCGTGTCTAGTAGAGTCTTGCGTATGGGTATGTTGTGCACCATACTTATACTTAGGAGGTCACTTGGGACATTTAGGATTGGTTTCTATTCTTCTTACTCTAAGATCGTGCGATAGAGCTATGTTATTAGGTTATTCCCTCTCTGACGTATTAATGTGTTACAGCTATGCCTCCAAAGAAAGCGACAGCCGCTAGAAGGGCAATACGAATTCGAGGTTATGAGAACCTACCTTACTCGTATACGGGAAGAAATAATGTAAGTTTGGGAAATGGAATATTTGAGACTCTTAGAATATTAGATAATCGTTGAGACCTTAGATATACAAGGCCTTCTTGAGTAAAATATTTTATGTTTGATCTGGGTTATAGTACATGGTATGTGTGAAGTCTATTAGTTATGATGACTCCTTGATATGCTTATGTTTGTATGAAAAGGAATATGAGATATGCCAAAAATTGGAGTCGCTACTGTTGTACATATACGGTTTGTTGTCTCTGGAGCAAGTTGTCTGGATAAGTCCTTGAAATTAGTTCAGTAGGTAGTTGATAGTCGTTAACGGGTTGTCCTACTTGTGGATGGGGCTTAGGAGTATATGGTCCTCTACATGTTGTAATGTTACCATGTTTAAGTTGATGTGTTCCAACTTTTCTTATGAGTTATGCTATCTATGTTATGTATAAATGTATTCTGTCTTGGTCATACTTCTTAGGGTGGTCTGTTAATGTCCCTGTACAATATGTGGGTTGAGTATAAATCACTTGTGTTAGGACCTATCTTCGCCAATTTTGCTCAGTGGGACTACCCCTAAACAGTTAATTAGACTTGTCTAGATATCTTTTATGTTTGATTAAAATTTCCCCCGTAATTGTCTTTGCGTATCATAGTGTAGATTGCAAAATGTTCTAATAACCCAAGCCTGCGTTTTATCTCTTAAATAGGAAATAGACTCGTATGCTAAACATGTTGTCAATAGTTGCTTAAGGGGGGTGGAAAAGCGAGTATTTACATACTTCCAGGAATGAGTCGTTCTGCAATAAACGGTTTACTTATTTAGTTAACTATTAAACCTTGAGTATATTATGCCAAGCATTGAATATTGTGCTACTTGTGACTACTCTATTAATGTCTAGCATGTTCAGTTGATGAAAACACTGCTAGAGTATTGTGTGATGATTATTTGTGTGTTAAGTAGTTGTCTTGTTAAGTTTAAGGGTTATTTGACCTTGTATGACCCGTTTAAATGATTGAAGGGCTTAATGTTTTTATTTATTTATTTATCTGCCTGTAATAAGGGAACTAAGATTTAGCATAAGAATGTTGTTATAGTTAGGATAGGATCACCTAATGACTTTGAAATGGATGTGTGTCTTGTTTAAGTGCTGTCGTGATCTGAAGGATAGCTTAGGAGCCTATTTGGTGTATGTTTTGTTGGTTAAAGAGGTCATACCTATCCTTGGCATGTCCCAATAGTCTTAGGTGTTCTAATACCCATCTGGACATAACTATTTAAAATAACCTTGTCCCTTCCTTATGTGCATAACTCTGCATCCAGTTGGTTGATTGTATATGCCCATGTTTTGTATCTATGTGTTGATTAAATCAAACTGTTAAGTCCACCTATTCCCATGTCCGCTACTGCAGTGTGTCTACCCCCTTCTCCTTTCATGTAATGGTGGTAGACAATATAAGATCATTTGAGTTTTGATAGGTATCTAAATCACATGTTGGAAAAAAAAACTATAAGAGAATGAGTTAAGTGGGTTGATATGGTTGGGGTTATATGATGTGATTTATGATGGGAATTGATAAAGGGTAGCCTATGTGATGATTGTGAATTATGAATATTACCTAAATTCCGAGCATGCTTTACTGATTTGGGGGTATGTTAGAAGATATAACTAAGCATGCCTAAATAAATGGTTATATGTTTGGATTAATCAAAAAGGAATATGTGGATTTTGCATGTTGATTGATAAGGTTGTTGTATAGTCGGGTGTAATGTTAGTTGAATCATGAAATGACTTTTAAACTATTGTATGCATAAGTTAAGCAATAATAACCTTGTTTGGATCGATCTTGGAGAGATTAGTGTTGTTAGAGACAATTCCGACTTGATATGAATCTAACCTAAAGTTAGGAGTAACCTATAACTTATTGGTTATAGTAAAAAGACCGGTGTGGCTTCTATTACATTTTTCATATAATTACAATAGTAACCCTGGTTGAGTATAAGCTTAGAGAATATGTCGGCTTACTGTTTTTGGTTTTTCCATGTGGTATCCAATAATTTGAAATGATGTAGCCTACGATGTGGCCTCTAATGACATGTTTAGCTTCAATTATGACTACATGATGTCCTGTCTGTGCTATTAATATCTTGTTACTTCTATGGATGCATACTGTGATATAAACTGGAAATTTTTTTTAAACCAAAGGACTTATTTTAGTTTATTGCTGAACCTTATGAGCTTAACACTAACCCAAGAGGCTGTGGTATGTCCAAAGGGAAGTTTAATTCCTAAGTTATTTTCTTAGGTATGTACTTGTTGTATCTATATTCTTGTAACTTGAACTTTATGTGGGCTGAACTTTGAAGTTATGTTATGAATACCTAGAAAAGAGTACTTCTGCACCCATTCATGTATCTATGTGATCATTGCCAATGTGTAAACCAATCCACCTAGTTTAAGTACATGTGTAAGTTAGGAATAAAAGCTTAGGACCACTATGTTAGTTGACATATGTTCCCAACAAGTTAAAATGATAGGCTTAGGATAATTTCCACATGCTAGTCTTGAAGAGATGATTCAGAAAGTTCCCCTGGATCCTGTATTTCGCTTCTGTGGACTGTTGGTATGCAGTCTCTTAATGCATCTGTTTTGACCCCTGGATATGCAGACTGTTTATGCTAAAGTAGTGGTAATATGATAGTTTGGGAGCCTGCCTAATTAGATAAAACTGACCTAAGTGAATATATGTGGATGAAGGTGTTGTGGTGGTTTAAAGTTAACATGTGCAGTTAAAACAAAGCATAATGTGTGAATTTTAGACTTGTACACATGTAGTGTTAGGTAACTTCATGACTAAAGTGTTGTTAATTTAAAGTTGTTCCAGTTATATGTAGACTTTAACCTCCAAGATGAGTTTCAACCCTTCTTGTTTTAAAATATGACCTCTCATGTTAGGGTTCTAATTAAAGACATGTTATAGGTAAGAAAATGTGCAAAGGTTGCTTAGTCCATTTCTATGCCTTGATTGCATTTGCTTGCCTATAATATTATTTGTCTTGTTCAAGGATGTATGACTGTATGAGAAGTGAAATATCCAAGCATGTTTAGACTGGTTGTCGGAAACCGAGTCAAGATAATGAGGCATTTAGCTACCATGCTTGATGCTATTATGGTTGTGGTTTGATGTCACCTGTTACTGCTGGTTAGCTTCTTGTTCTTGGTAACTGCTACTACTGTCCTTGTTACACTTTAAACATATATTATTGCTTCAGTTGGCACAGATGTTGCTGCCTTTTTCCGTCTCAAAGGTCCTGTTTTCAAACATGTGGTGCTCTCTTAGTTATCTTATTCATTGTTAAGACTGGTGTGGCTCTTAAAATCTTTGGATTCGAGTTATAGTTGCTTTGCTTGTTTTGCGATTCTTTGCTACTGTTGTCCTGATGCCCTGGACTACTGAAAAAAAAATTGGGAAGGGTTGTTGGGCTTTTGAGGTAACTTGTGGTTATGTGTAGTCGTTATTTTTGCTACACATATAGCCCTATAGGACTGTTCTGTAGTGCTGAAAAAGTTACTGATCTATTGTGCTTTAGTGCAAGTCATTGCCGCATATTCTGCCTCATTTATATAGTTGTTGTTAGGACTGTTTGGTTATGCTTTAAGGCTGTTGTTGGGCTGCTATTTTGCTGTTATTTTCAACTGAAATCACTGTTGTCTGTAATTTCGTTTCTATTTGTTATTTACCCTTTGTTTTGGTGTTATTTGAGCTCAGTTTTTGCTGTTATTTAGCTGCTGTTTTGGCTGTTATTTTAGTTGTTATTTGAGCTCAGTTTCTGCTGATTTTAGCTGCTGTTGTGGCTGATATTTTGGCTGTTATTTGAGCTCAGTTTCTGCTATTATTTAGCTGTTGTTTTGGCTGTTATTTTGACTGTTATTTGAGCTCTGTTCCTGCTGATTATTTAACTGCTATTTGGCTGCTAATTGGCCTGTTGTTTTGCTGTTATTGCTACTGAAATCACTGTTGTATTTTGGTGAAATTGTGTCTGCACAAACACATGTTGCTGCCTTTATTTTGAGGCAGCTGTGGGCTGTAATTCTTGGTAGGGGCAGAGTGAAAAATCAGCAGTTGTGTTGCTGCACTCTAGCCCAAAAATAGTGCAATAAAAGAATCAACTGCAATAGTATAAAAACAGTTACATGGCTAATTGTATTGATGTGTGAGCTATTATAAATAACGATGTTGCGTATAGAACTCTAAAATTTGATATTAGGACCTTCTACCTCCTTTACCTATTGTTTGAATTTAAAAAATGTAGTCACCATGTGTTTATTTTGGTTCGCATATGAAACTTGAGTCTATTTCTTTAGAAGTAGTTATAAACTGATATGTACCGCCTCACAGTTTAAAAGATAGTCTGAATTAATTCCTGAATGTCGTACCCCTTGTTTTTGATGAAGTGGAATAACAATTGGTGTATTCTTTTTGAATGGTGTCAAATGTTAGAATTGTCGTACCGACATTCGAGGACGAATGTTTCTAAGGGGGTGAGGATATAACGCCCCGTATTTTCGGGTAACGGTTGAACTCGTAACGTAGGTGAGTAGACCCGGACCCGGGAAAATTTCATTGTACTTGTGTATATTAATAAGAGGATTAGTATATAAAAGGGCGTGATCCCGAAATTCAAATTCTTCAACTCCATCTCTTCCACCATCAATCCTTCAATGTGCTATCTTCATCTCTACCAAACTCCTTCACCAAATTCATTTCTAGCAATAAGAGTAAGCTCAGTTGATGGTTTTCTGAAATTTCGACCAAAAATTGGGGGATTTTCGGGAGCTTCCATATAACCAAAACAAGGGAGAATTCGTGGTGTTCTGGGCTTTGATTCCAGTAGAATCGAAGCCAAGAACGAGCTTAGAAACTCAGAAGCTAAACAAGAAACCTTGAATGCGAAAGGATTCTGGCGCGAATCGATGTTGGGGTCTATTTCTGGTTGTCCGAAGCTGTGTCGAGCAAAAGGGTTTCCCAACGATTCTCGTCGATGTGTTTAATGAGGTAACCTTCCTTGTTCTTAATAGTATGTACAATTTTCTGAAGTCATTTCTTGCTATTAGTTCTAAAGACGATTGTCGAAAATGCGAATTTAGGTTGGGTATCGTTAGGACTGCTGTAATTGGGAGTTACTGGGATTGCATGTGAAAATGTGGTACTGTTTTGGAGATTGTAGTAGTATAAGAAGGAGGATTAAGAGAGTTGGATGTTTCACTACTTACATAGATTTCGATTAAAAGGAATATAGGTTCTACGCGTTTGAGGTGTTCGTTAGAATGTCCCTATGAATCTGTTTTTAATGTGTTGATTCGATTGTGATGAAATTCGTCCGTATGATGTAGATAATCATTCATAGAGCTTACAAGGACCCACAGAACTTAGATAAATTCGACGACAAGGTTGAAGTTCTAAAACGAGGCATACTCTAATATTGAGTTGATTAGTTCGTCTAAGAGGTATGTGAAACTCTTACTTCTTTCTTTTTGGCATGATTTAATGAAAGTACGACGGACGTACTTAATTCTTATACAGTTTTATTCCTAATGAGGATTGTTATGAGAAGTGCCTATGATTTATCAACAAAGAGTTTATTATGACTTATTACAATGATTTGATGGAGAGTCAAATGATAATTTTTACTTACATATGGTTACCCATGATATCTACTCGTGCTAAGTGTTACTACATCACCTCACCGAGTCCCGGACCGGGTTACGACTCGTGCACAGCCTTGCATTGTTCACCGAGACCCTCACTAGAGGGTCGGGTTACGTAGGATGGATCCATAGATAAGATATGACTGTACCGAGTCCCAGCATGGGCCGGGTTATGATATGATTCCACCGAGTTCCGCATTAGTGGGCCGGGTTACGTCACAGGTATATATATGTATATGGACAGACATTCATGTTTTCTTGCCTTGACTCTCATTTTTATAAGGCACAACTGACTTTTATGGTTTATGGCACAGTTGGATTTGGATCCCGATTTTTATACCGATCTTCGTTTTGTTGGCTAATTATGATCTCTTTTATAGCTTCATGTTTTCATACTCGGTACATTATTTCATCGACCCCCCCTTTCCTCGGGGGGCTGCGTTTCATGCCCGCAGGTACATGTTTTCAGTTTGGTGAACCTCAGGCATAGGTTCCTACTCAGCAGGTTGGAAAGCTCCTTTGATCCAGGGCTTTGTCATTTTGGTACCGAATCTCTTTTAGACTTATGTTCATATTTAGGGGCACAACGGGGCCCTGTCCCGTCATATGTCGTTATTCTTCTTATAGAGGTCTGTAGACAGTGGTGGGTTGTACTTATGTAAGGGTTATGACTCTGTTTCGGCCAGTCATGCCATTGTATTCTGTGTTGGGGTGTTTCCATGTATATACATTAGTATCTGTTGGCAGCCTTGTCGGCTTGTATGTTATACTGTGTTGGCTAGTTGTGACTCCTCAGGAGACAGGTGCATTCGGGGGTAAAGGCAGCCTTGTCGGCTTGCCTACCCTGGCATATGTTGTTATTGCGACGTTATGCTGCCGGATTTCAGACTCATTAAGGGTTAGTTGGATTATGTGTGACAAGTTGGTATAATGACGTCATTAGGGCGGTTAGTCGCGGCCCGTCGGGTCGGGTCGTGACATGTTTCTCGGGTCCAGTTTTGGGTGGCAGGCAGTTTTCTGGGCCGGGACAACAGGCCGGTATGCTTGGGCCTTGGCCTCCGCAGGCATTCCAGGTAGTGGGCCCCACACCGACTCGAACAGATATTGAGGCCGCAATGCATACACTTGGATTAAAATTCTCCATACCCGAATTGGTATATGGACACCGACGCCACTTCTCACATGACATCCGACCAAGGTACTCTCTCGTCTTATTACAATTTGAGCAACAATCGTGGCACTATTATTGGTAATGTCAATTCAATTCCAATTCGTGGTTACGGTCATAAAACTTTATCTCCCCCCCCCTCCACCTCTTGTCTTGAAAAATATCCTTCATGTCCCTACCTTAATTAAAAATTTGGTGTATGTCCGTAAATTCACCACTGATAATTGTGTTTCTGTTAATTTTGATCCTTTTGGGTTTTTTGTGAAGGATTTTAAGACGGGGATTCCTCTCATGAGATGTGATAGTAGGGGAGATCTTTATCATATCACGCCCACATCCGGTCTATCGAGTCAAGCCTTGCCATCTACTTTTGTAGCTCTCGCTCCTTCCTTATGGCATGCACGTTTGGGTCACCGTAGGTCGTCTATTGTTTCGTCCTTACATAAAAACAGTTTTATTTCTTGTAAGGCTACGCGTAGAACTCCAATTTGTCAATATTGTCCTCTAGGAAAACTTGTTAGATTACCATTTGTAGACTCTACTTCTCGTACTTTAATGTCATTTGATATTATTCATAGTGATTTATGGACATCTCCTGTTCTCAGTTCTTTGGGTCATCGTTATTATATTCTATTTTTGAATGATTATTCTAATTTTTTATGGACTTTTCCCATAGCGAAAAAATCTCAAGTGTTTTCCATTTTTTAAAAATTTAGACCATTCATCCATACCCAGTTCGAACGGAAAATAAAAAATATTCAATGTGATAATGGCAAAGAATATGATAATGGGTTATTTCGGAATTTTTGTGGTATTAATGGGATAGATTTTCGTTTCTCTTGTCCTCATACGTCCTCACAAAATGGGAAAACCGAACGCAAAATTCATACAATTAATAACATTGTCCGAACTTTATTGGTCCATGCTTTCGTACCCCCTCCCTTTTGGCATCATGCTCTACAAATGGTTACATATCTTCTTAACATTCTTCCTTCCAAAGGTTTGACATATTCGTCCCTCTTCAAATTTTATAATAAGACTCATTCGTATTCACATCTTCGGGTCTTTGGGTGCTTGTGTTATCCACTCTTTCCGTCCACCATAATTAACAAACTTCAGGCCCAGTCTACTCTTTGTGTATTTTTGCGTTATCCGTCTAATCATCGTGGTTATAAATATTTTGATTTATCATCTAATAAAATCATCATTAGTCACCATGTTATATTTTATGAACCTCAATTTATGTTTGCTAACGCTAGTAGTCCTGTGCCTAGTTCGTATAATTTTTTAGATGACGCCGTCTCTCCGTATATTATCCACTATTTTTCAAACTTATCTCGCAACCATAATCCGCTAGCGGGCCCACTGCCCACTGGACCTCCTGCCACTATTTCTGTCTCGAGTCCAAAAACTTAGCCAAATATTCAGCCCAGTTCTGCCCCTGCTACTGTTCTCGGTCCAACTCCCAGCCCCAGTTCCAGTTTTGGGCCAGCAGGCCTACTGCATGTTGGTCAGTCCGTCACCTGTCCCGATATTTCCTAAAATCTACTCAATTCTCCCCCGAGTCACAGACCGGTCACTCATAGTCAACGGGGTATTTTTAAACTAAAAAAACATTTTAATTTATATTCTAATGTTCTTAAATTCCCTCTACCCTATAACCCAGTGTCCGCATTAAATTATCCGAATTGAAAATTTGTTATGACCGACGAATATGATGCTCTTATTGCAAATAAGACGTGGGAGTTAGTACCCCGTCCTTCTGGTGTGTTATTATTATTCGGTCTATGTGAATTTTTACTCATAAGGATAATTCTGTCGGTTCTTTTGCGAGGCATAAGGCTCGTCTTGTAAGTGATGGTGAGACTCAGCAGGTTGGCGTGGATTGTGGTGAGACGTTTAGTCCGGTGGTCAAACCGGCTACTATTCGCACTGTTCTTAGTCTGGCTCTATCGAAATCTTGGCCCATCCATCAGTTAGATGTGAAGAATGCTTTCTTGCATAGTGATCTTAAGGAGACCGTTTACATGCATCAGCCATTGGATTTTCGAGACCCCAAATTTCCTCATCATGTCTGTTTATTGAAGAAGTCCTCGTATGGGCTTAAGCAGGCCCCATGGGCTTGGTATAAGAGGTTTGCAGACTATGTTTCATCTATTGGGTTTTCACACAGTAGGTCTGATAATTCATTGTTCATATATCGTCGTGGTACTTCCCTGGCTTATATAATATTATATGTGGATGATATTATCTTGATTGCCTCTTCTGATGCTTTGCGAAAGTCTATTATGACAATGTTCAGTTCTGAGTTTGCTATGAAAGACTTGAGTCCTTGAGTTACTTTTTGGGGATTGTTGTCACTCGTCATACAAGTGGGCTATTCTTATCACAACGGAAGTATGCAGCTGAGATCAGTGAGCGAGCTGGTATGTCCTCATGCAAGTCTACTTCCACTATAGTTGATACTAAAACCAAGTTGGGTGTTGCGGCTGGCTCACCGTATGAGGATCCGTCCCACTATCAAAGTCTTGCAAAGGCTCTTCAGTATCTTACTTTCACGAGATCCAGATATTACGTATGTCGTACAGCATATGTGTTTGTTTATGCATGATCCCAAGGTTGAGCACATGAATGCGCTCAAACGCATTATTCGATACATCTAGGGAACACTTGACTATGACTTACATTTATATCCTTCATCGACGTCTACACTTGTCTCGTATACAGATGTTGATTGAGGTGGTTGTCTGGATACCAGACGCTCCACATCCGGCTATTATATGTTTCTTGGTAATAACTTGGTCCCATGGTCTGCGAAGCGTCAGTCTACATTATCACGCTCTAGTGTAGAGGTCGAGTATCGAGGGATGGCCAATGTGGTCTCTGAATCCTGTTGGTTACGTAATCTTCTTCTAGAGCTTCATTATCCTATTCAAAAAGCTACATTGGTTTATTATGATAATATTAGTGCCGTTTACCTTTCTGGTAATCCGGTTCAACACCAGCGCACTAAACACATCGAGATGGATATTCACTTTGTTCGTGAAAAGGTAGCTCGTGGACAAGTACGCGTCTGTCATGTCCCTTCCATGTATCAAATTGCAGACATATTTACTAAGGGTCTTCCCTCCATCATTTTTGAAGATTTTTGGGACAGTCTCAACGTACGAAGACCACCCGCTATGATTGCGGGGGTATGATAAATACCCGTGATATACACCGTGTATATCACGGGCCGAATGCTCAAAATCAAGTTGTTAAACCCGTGATATACACGGTGTATACATACCGTGTATATCACGGTTTAGTGGTCTTGTTTAGGTAAATGTTTTGTTGTAGTTAAATTAGAATTGTACACTTACTATAATTGTATAATTATTGTACAAGTAGCATAAGGTTTTAGGAGTAGAATAGAAATATGATTTTTCTATTATAAAAAATTATAAATTATAGATATACTCTTTCATTAATGGAAATAATCAAAAAAAAAAATTCCTAGGAAAATAACATGAAAAAATGAGTGTGCATAGCCAAGCAGTAGCCGAACCTTGGCAGTTGGCACGTCCTCTATAAAAACAGAGTGAACCAAAACAAGAAGTCCGCCATCAGCATTAGATGAACTAAGAGAAAATTTATTGGTACTGCGACAGAAACGCCACACTTGAGTGAGTGATATCTTCCTATGACTGAAGAAGATCCAGGGATTGGTCGAAAGAGCGGGGCCTTGGATTTCGGATTGTTGAAATCCTGTTTGATGTAGAATTCACAATGTAGCAAACAGTTACACCGATTCGTATTCCATAGTTAGCTTGACTAATGAACTACTTCCCCTCGCTCCAAATGATTATCCGAGAAAATGACTAAGATCTCTTATCTTTTATTTTCGGATTTATTACGTATACAAATAAAAATCTTTTGAGAAATTTAATACTATAAAAAAAAAAATCTATGGTGGACCATGAAACAAATTGACCAGTAACATTAATAATTGGTCGTGACATAAGCAAGTTGTTATATATGATGATTAAAGATATTTTTGTGTTAGGCAAAATCTGTAGATACCGCATTAGGCGTTGACACGTGACAGTGAGTTACAGATCATGTGCAGGTTAGCAAGTAGGAAAGTACCGGATAAGTATTCATGCTCGGACAAGAGTTTAGACCAGTTCTCCGTCTCCGGAGAAAGAAATCACGAGGAGTCCGGCGAAGCATGTTAGTTCACCGATCACGCGTCATACAAAGCTCAATAGTCAGCCATTAAGAAAAATCACGGGTCCTCCTGCAGCATTTATCGCTCTTTAATTATTGTTGGCACTTATATTAGAAATAAGGGAAAAGGGTCAAAAATACTCTATTTTTTTATTAGCTTGTTTGTCCTTCGTTACAAATTGGGGCTATTTAACCTCTGTCATTATTAAAGTTAATAAAATTACTCCTCAATTGGATGGAATCTCTATATCAACCTCAATTTCCCAATTTCACTTAAAATAACCTGATTTCCCCTTTTTAAATTGACCCGACCCGACCCAATAAACTATTTTAATCCATAGGAATTAAACTCAAAAACCTATTTTTCCATTTCATTTCCTTTAAAATGACTCTGACTTTGTGCCCAAATTTTCCTTACTAGTTCCTTGCTTCCGGCATGATTGCACGGAAGCAAATGAGCCAAACAATCACTTGTCAAGAGCCTCTGTAGTAAGAGTTGTTTTAATCTGGCTTTTGCTTTTGTGTACTTGAACTTCTGGAACTAATTAAACTTTAGAAAACTATGATAAACATGTTCATTTTCAAAACAGAAAATTATGATAAACTAGTATTTTATCTACATGTTTAATCTGTGTTAATATATATGGATTTTTCTTTATGAAGTCAGTCAGAGTATCTCAAGCATGCCCCTCAATTGGTAACACTGCTTAGTGATTGTTGAGTGCTGGTAACTTTGCTACTTCTATGTCTTTCTTTCCCTCGTAATGGGACTTGGCTGTTAAATCTTTTAATTGTTCTTCTTTGTTAGCTTTCTGACTTGATTAATTACTTTTGCAGGAGAGTAGGAATAGCTTACCATACTACAAAACTGCTGACTTCCTAAGGTTACTCATTTCTCATAGAATTCAACGATATCAAGAAACTTAAAGAAGCAAATCGACGGAGGAAAAAAACTCGTTTTGCGGTCTTGTAGAATTGAGGTTTTGGAGGGAAATGAAATGGAAAAATGGGTTTTAAAGTTTAACTCCTATGGATTAAATTAGTTTAGTGGGTCGGGTTAAAAAGCAAAAATTGGGTAATTTTAAGTGTAATTGAGGTTAATTTGGGATTCCATTCAATTGAGGGGTAATTTTGTTAACTTTGATAACGACAGATGTATAAATAGCCCCAACTTGTAACGGAAGACTAACTTAACTAATAAAAAAAAGTAAAAATATTGTTAATTTTTTACCCTAGAAATAAAGAGCACATGATTCATGGATTGTGTGTCCCAACACAAGTATAAATAGAGGTTTTCATCCCATTTGTAACACATTATGAAAGAAAACAAACATTCTACTTAGCATTTCTTTGAGATCATAGTTTCTTACTTAGCTTTTAAAGCTTCCGAGTATAATCAAGATCTTAGCCCCGGGACTCAAAAGCTCACATAATTGTCTTTGGAATACAGGCTACTCTACTTGAATTTCATTGCATTTCCTTTAGCTTAACTTATTAATTCTTGTTTTTACTTTGCTAATTAGGCATCTTGATCCGCACACGTGTCCATAACACGTTTATAGATTCAATTGTACCATTTTACGGGTAAATAATTTTACACAAAATAGAAGAATAATATAGCGATAAGATTATTACTAGGAAATATCTTCGAGCCCCATTTAGCTCTTGTTTAGGAAAAGAAGCCCACTTACTGCAGATATAGCAGTAGCAAACATAAAGGCAAATATCTGCATCGTTTTCCTGTTCCACAATAAAAGTTGTGATATCACAGTTTATAACTTACATGAATTCAACAGGTGCACCCATCATCTGTGTAGTACTGTAGGAATTAAGATAGAGTAAATTATACTTGAGTTGATTGAATAAATCATCTAAAGTTTTTACTAAACCTTTCAAGTTGATATGATTTGTTTAATTATTTTCCTCAGAAAGATATTACTTATTGTTTAATCAACAGCTAGAAATCCTGCAAAAAGATTTTACGTTGCTTCATTTTACTCTGTGTAGTCTGTATAAATAATCCTCAATTAACGTCTGCTCCAAAGGACAAAAAGGCCCTCTTTTTACCTCTCCCCCCCCCCCCCTCTTCCTCCCTATTCATCGGACTGAGCTAATTATGGGGTTGCTAAACTCTGCTATGCTCAATCTCTAAATTTGGTTCAGTGGTTGGATTAGTATCTAAGATAAAAAAAAATCGACAAATCGAAATTTTCAGTGAAAACTTATCGATCATATTCTAATTATTTTGGGTTTAAAAAAAAAAAAAAGAAAAATTGAAGGTCTATGCTATTTGGTACATACAGAAAATTTAAGTATATTTTTTTGTGTAGGATATATGCGTGCTTAGAGCCAATTTTTAAGAATAGAGTTTTAAGTTTTATACATTTAGCAATTCCACGATTGAGTCACTTACAAAAATAAGTACAAATAATCCTTTTTTAATAAATATTATTAGTAACCTGATAAAACTAGTAACTAATATACTATCCTAAGTTAAACTACAACATATATAGTCGTAAAATTTGAATCCTTAAAAATATCCTTACATTATGCAATGAGATATTTTGAGAAAAAGGCTTCCTGAATTATCCCACAAGACATGTTAGTGGGTCATAATGCTTCTTCTTTTTGTTTAATTAATGCTAGGCTAAAAGCTTTATTTTCTAATTGAGCATGTAAAAGAGTCGCAACTTTTGCAAGATAATAGGTCCACTCTCTAGGAATTGAAGTTGAATGGTAACTTAAATTATTTTAGTTCCTAAAACTAAAAGTATGTTAGGTTGTTTCCGGTCCACCAATCGTTTCATTTTATGATATCATCTTCTTATGCTACATCAAAGAGATATGAATATACTGTAGTATAATGTAATTCTTATTGGGCGGAGGATTCTTATTTATGAAGTATATATAGGTGTTTACAATTATAAACTTAATTGTATAGGGATTTCTACTTTATCTAATTACACTAGAATAATAATTACAGAATATATGGAGAATATTTATTTATTCTCTATCACACCCCCTCAGTTGGAGCGGGAGGAGGCTGGACACTCAGACTGAATCTGAAGTCAAGGAATAGTTGCCGAGAAAGTCCCTTAGTAAATATATATGCGTAATGATAGGAAGAAGGAACGTGTAACAACCAAGCATAGCCCGTGACAACCTTCTCACGAACAAAATGAATATTCATCTCAATATGTTTGGTTCGCTGATGCTGAACCGGATTATGAGATAAGTAAACAACATATATGTTATCACCGTAGACAAGAGATGCCTTACATAAGGGACAATGAAGCTCTAGAAGAAGGTTTCTTAGCCAGCAGATCTCGACAACAATGTTCACAACGCCTCTACATTCTGCTTCTGCACTCGAACGGGAAAGCGTGGCTTGCCATTTGGCAGACCACGAGATGAGATTATCACCAAAAAATACACAATAGCTGGAAGTAGATCGATGTGTGTCCAGACAGCCGCTCCAATCGACATCTGTATACGATATCAGCCTTGTCAGTGCAGATGGATAAAAATGTAATCTATAGTCAATAGTACCCTTAACGTACTGAATGATACGTTTAAGAGTGATAAAGTGAGGCTCACTGGGAGCATGCATGCACAAACACAATTGTTGAGCGGCATAGGAAATATCGGGCCTAGTGAAGGTAAGATACTGAAGTGCACCAACAAGACTCCTATAAAGAAAAGACCGAGCATTGGATCCCTATCATCGGCATTGAGTTTCGACTTTGAGTCGACTGGAGTGGGCATGATCTTGCAGTTTGCCATTTTAACCTTGTAAACAATTTCTTCGGCATACTTACGTTAACACATGAACATTGCATTTTCGGATCTGGTCACTGAAATCCCCAAAAAATAACTCAACTTACCCAAGTCTATCATAGAAAATTCGGATTTGAGCAGGTAATGATCTCATGTTTCAGCACATCAGATGAGGCAGTTAGAACAATATCATCCACATAGAGCAAAATGTATGCAGTGTCGTTACCTCGATGAAAAATAAAAAGTGAATTATCGCTTTTGCTGCACACAAACCCGATCTGCATGATGAAAGTGTCAAAGCGCTCATACCAAGCCATGGGGGCTTGTTTCAAGCCATAGAGTAGCTTTCGAAGACGGCAGGCATACTAAGGAGCCTCTAGGTGCACAAAGCCAGGTGATTGATGTATATATACGGTTTCTTTCAAATCTCCATGTAAGAACGCATTTTTCACATCAAGTTGATGAATCGCAAATTATTTCCCATAGCTATGCTCAAAATAGTGCGAATGGTGGCTGGTTTAACCACTGCACTGAAGCTCTCACCACAATCAACTCCCTCTTATTGCCCCGTGCCATTTGCCACAAATCTCGCCTTATGGTATTCAAGTTCCACCACTATCTCTAAATTTGTGAAGATATAGCCATATGCAACGAATCACATTCACCCCCTCTGGTCTCAGGATAAGATCCCAAGTGCGTTGTGTAGTGAGCGCATTAAATTTCTCACGCATGGCCGCATTCCAATTCGGGTCAAGCTTGGCTAATTTGGGGTTTTTAGGTATAGGTGAGATAGTTTGAGTAGAGAGGTTAAAGTGGACTTTTGGTTTGAAAATCCTATGCTGGGCACGGGTTTCCATACGGTGGATTGGAAGTGGAACTGTTTGGGTCACGGGCAGTGGGGTAGTTTCGGGCAGTGGGGTGGTTTGGGACACGTTATTTTTCATGACTTATTGAGGGTGGGGCAGTGACTTATTATGGTGGGTGATCGACGGGATAGGGTTCAGTCGACGGGTGTTGGGGGGTAGTCGATGGTGGGGTAGTAATGGGATGAAGGGAGGGGTAGTCGACGGTGGGGAAGTGGGTTGGGGAAGTGACGAGATGTGATGGGTTGCATGATGTATAGCATTTTTAATGAGAGGGGATGTGTTCGGATCATTAAAGAAGTCATAATCAGGGACTTGAATTTTTTAGATGTTTGCAAATGGAAAAATGTTCTCCTCGAATGTGACATGGCGAGAGACTAGGATTTTATTTATGGACAAATCATAGCATAAGTACCTACCCCCTATGGTTTGACGGAAAACCTAAGAAAATGGAAGGGGTAGTTTTAGGTGCTAATTTGTGAGGGGTCGTGGAGGCGAGATTCGGGTAGCATAGACAACCAAAAATCTGAAGGTGATCATAAGAGGGGATTCGACGGAAGATAATTTCGGTTTGAGTTTTATTTTGAAGTGTTCGTGTTGGTAATATATTAAGGAGGTATGCCGCCATGTGTAAGGCGTACACCCAAAAATAAGGGGGGATGGAAGCATGGAAGAGCATAGTGTGGATATTATTGTTGATATTGCGTAGGATTTTTTAGGCTTTACCATTTGAGGAGAGGTATAGGGGCAAGAAAATCGAAACACCATGTTGATGGTCTTTTTAAATTGGATTTTAACATATGCTTGAAATTCAAGAAAGATTGTGTAAACTTAGGACTTATATTTTAGAGGATACACCCAATGAAAGTGAGAGAAATCATCAAAAACACCAAATAATATTTGTGACCTAGTTTGCTAGTAATGGGAGATGTCCATAAATTCGCATGAATAATATCAGAAAGAGAAAATGTTATACTTAATGAAGATTGAAAAGCAAGTATAACATGCTTTCCTAAAGGACACGAGTAGCAAACGGGGGTAAATTTTCCGTTATTACATTGAATGAAATTTTGACTTCTAAGGAAATTAAAAATTGATGCTCCCGGGTGCCGAGTCTATTGTGCCAAGTGGATGGAGAGATGACAACAAGAGAGGTTGGTGGATTGACACTTACAACGGAATTGGATGAGAAATGATATAAGTCCCCCACACTATTGCATCTCATAAGAGTTATTCCTGTACGTAGGTCCTTTAGAGAAAAACTAAAACGATCAAACTCAATAGATACAGAGTTGTCACTAGCAAACTTTCTAACAAAGATAAGTTTTTAATGATGTTAGGAGCATATAGGACATTTTTTAGGGTAAAGGGTGGGTGAGGTAGTTGTATTTGAGTGGTGCCATAGCCTTGAATTGGATTGTGATTGCCATTGCCGACCAAAATAAATTAAGAATTGTTCAAATTGAATAGGTGAGGGATATTACCAGAGTCGCGAGTGAGGTGGGATGTGACACATGTATCCATGTACCATGTGTCATCGGGCTACTAGTGATTAATAGTTTTGTAATCCTAACTCAGATCGGTAGGGGTCATGGGGTCGTAGTATTGCTGCTCGAACGTGGAGAAGTAGGCCTTACCACCGCCTCACTTTCCGCGGTCGCATCCCCTTCCGCCTTCTCGGACACTACGTTGAGGTTGGTGGTCCGTAGGTTGCGGAGGACTGACGGGTGTGTTGGCCGTTGGCTTTACGACAACCGCCAATGACTATGGAGTGTTCTCATCTTGTTTGGCTCTTCTAGTCTCCTCCAACAACAATTGTGACCAGGCCCTGTTGAAGCTAGGGAGCGAATCAACTTGTTGGATCATCGTCGCAAGTGTATTGTACTCATATTTCGGCAAACCATTGATAAGTTGTAAAACCATCCTTGTTTCGGAAATCAGAGTGCCAACATTAGACAATTGATAGACAATCAAATTTAGTTGTTTACAATAGTCTGACATGTTGGAAAAGTTCTTAAGACGGGTGTTGGTGAATTGTTCCTCCAAATAGACGACACATGTATGTTTGTTGCCTTGAAAGATTTCCTCTAGTCGTGTCCATAACTCGTGAGCTGAGGCACATGTCTTCATAATAATATGAAGTATATCCTTGGATATGGTGTCATATATCCATTGTTTGATAATAGCATCGAGCCGCTTCCACGTTAGATTGTCGACGTCGGGTGTACGGGGGTGGTGGCATCGATGTGATGAAGGACATTGTAAGCACAAACATGTATTTGAAATAATTCGACGCACAATGAGCATTGTCCATCCTCTTGATCAAGAACTATAGGGATAAAGTTTTTGATATTCGTTACGGCAAAGGCCGGATGAAAAATGTTAGTTGGGGGAGAAGGAGGAAGATGTGTGACGTCGTGGGTGGAGGAGAAGGAAGTGGGAGAAGCCATGTGGCCGCCGGAAGCAATTAAGGAGAGGTGGGTGGCGGCGGAACATTTTTAGGGTTTGGGGGGGGGGGGGGGGGGTTGCCGCCGAAAAATAATAAAAGAGATGGGGTGGCGGCTGAGTATAATTTTAGGGCATGGAGGGTTTGACTTCTGATACCATGTATAATAGTGTAATTCTCCTTGTTTGGAGGCTTCTCATTTATGCAATATATATAAGTGTTTACAATTACAAACCTAATTGTATAAGTATCTCTACTTTACCTAATTACACTAGAATAATAATTATAGAATATATAAAGAATATTTATTTATTCTCTATCATATACAAATGGTCACCTCTGAAATACGGTTCCACCCCTAAATATATATCCTCTTCTACTCCTACAATATAATGTCGTATGAGTTAGTTGTCATTTGTCCAAACGGTAGGTTAATTATCAAGATAAGAGTCATTAGTAGGTCCCCAAACGGTACAAACTTTTTAAATTAGTCTATAGGTTTTTTTTTTTATAAACATGGTGTTTGGCCAAGTTGTGCGAATCTTGATTAATTCTACCGTCGACCAAAGCCTGAATATATATATGAGAAGAAATCACCAAATATTTAGCCCCGCACATATAAACCTAAGATATCATGATTTTCAGTTTTCTTCTCTTATATTTAAGAGAACAACTTGAAAGATTTACCTAAATGTATAGACTACAGACAACAAAAACCAAAAGGTGCTTTAACTTTGTTCAAAATAATAATTCAAAGTTAGTACGAAATTAAAATTAGTTAGGATTTGATATTTTAATTCATGTCTAGTTAGGATTTATAGTTAGAATTTATATTGGAATAAGTTTTCCTATTTTGAGTTAAAGTATGTTTCACACTATTATAAATAGGGGTGTTGCTAGCTATTTTCATAACAAGAGATATTGTGGAGATTGTAGAGAGAATTCAGAGATTCGTAGAGTTTATCAATAAAATATTTTCCTTCAAGTTGGTATCATAGCTTCTACAATCCTGGTAGAAAATTGAAGAGTTTTCGTTGCCGACGGGCGACACTAGTCAATGTGTGTCGTCCGTCTAACTAAGAATTATGTATACAAACGTCGAGTCAGTGATAAATGCATGAAAAATAATCATGTTGAAAAGGATTAAAGAAAAATATTGCAGATTTAAAAAGAGTAAGCAAATATAACACAAGAGGAAGAAACGATATTCTCTAAAAGTTGGAGAAGTGAGATAAAACAATTGAATGTTGGAGAGAAGTGCTCCAACTATTGAAAGTTGGAGAGAAGTACTCCAACACAACCAAGAAAAAAATAATGGATGTTAGAGAGAAGTGCTCTAACTATTGGAAGTTAGAGAGAAGTGCTCCAACACAACCAAGAAAAAATAATGGGTGTTAGAGAGAAGTGCTCTAACTATTGGAAGTTGGAGAGAAGTGCTCCAACACAATCAAGAAAAAAAAATCGGAGTTGGAGAGAAGTGCTCCAACAATTGAAGGTGAAGAGAAAGTGCTTCAACAATTGAATGTTGATAAGAAAGTGCATCAACAAATTGGAATACTAGAGAGAAAGTGCTTCAACATAAATTGAAGGTTGGTGACAAGCTAAGTGCATCAACAAGGTTGGAGATAGATGCTTCAAAAAGATTTGGTGTTTGTGACAAGTGCATCAACGGGGTTGAAGACAAGTACTTCAACAAAAATGATGGTTGGTGACAAGTGCATCAACGGGGTTGGAGACACGTGCTTCAACCAAAATTGGAAGATGGTGACAAGTGCATCAAAAGTTGGATATACAACTTTGAATTATGGGAGAATGTTGAAATTAATAATTCAAAGTTGTAAGAAATCAAAATTAGTTAGGATTTGATATTTTAATTCATATCTAGTTAGGATTTATAGTTTAAATCAATATTGGAATATGTTTTTCTGTTTTGAGTTAAAGTAGATTTCATGAGTGTTGCTAGCTATTTTCCTAACAAGAGAAATTATGAAGATTGTAGACAACATTCAGAGATTCATAAATTATCAATAAAATATTTTCCTTCAAGCTTGAACCTTATTTTTCACAAGCAACTAAAATTCTACGTGATGGATCTGTAAGCTCCGCGTTAAAATGATTTACGCTCGCTTTCTAATACTAATCTAATATAAGAAGTTATATATACTTGTATCATTGATATCAAATAAATTCACATTAACCAATTGGAATATAGATCTGCCTCTAGTTGAAGTGGACTTCAGAAAGATTTACAACAATAGATTGATCAATGATCAACAACAAACATCTATGAACATATCAAGTCTGCCAGTCTAAAACAATCCAATCTCCACACAAAACAACATTTCACATCCTTTTATTTCCTATGTTTACAAAGAGCTCCAATTGTGACAAAAAAATAAAACAATCAGAGCCAAATCCCAAACTAGTAATTACCCCTCTCTCTATATATATATATGCCCTAAGACTAATAAAGATGCATAACAAATGAATTAAAGAACAGAAGAAGACACCTTTACATTTGGGCCTGGGCTCACCCCACCTTTGCACCTTATTGGGTCTGCACTGTCCAACTTTAGCTTTAGCCCTCATTTGGGCCCTCGCTCAACCCAACTTTTGCCTCTCTCGCAATGAATTCATCTTCTCCAACCTCCATTCACCTCTGAGTCTAGCAATAAAAGTATCAGCTTTCACGTTCACGTCCGGGCTCGGGCAAAAAACCGCCGGCGCATTTAACTTTTCACCGTCCATTGCCTCTGACGATGATTTGACTGACACAACATCAATGTCTTCTAGCTCCGGCGAGCTGCGTCGGGAGCTGTGGGCACTCCGTATCCAAACAAAATCACCGAAAGGAATGAAATTCGGTTTTTGCATTTTGAACGGCGGCAGAGGTGGCAGAGGTATCAACGGTGATTGAGAGCCACTGTTCAACTTTTCGTCGTAGTAACTTGTTTCTGTTTTTGTTGGTAACGGAGGTTTACTGGAAGTGACTGAATATCTAGGAGAAGTTTTCGATGATATGCGTGTTTGTGGTGGAGGTGGAGGTGGAGGAGGTGGTCTAGGATATGACCTTGTTGATTTGAGTGTCCTGCTCTTATTTTTGAACAAATTGTTGAGAAATAAAGGTGGAGGTGGTGGCGGTGGTAGATGACTTGACGACGGTGGTTGAAATCGTTTATTCTTAGTGCCTGTTTTAAACAAATTGTTGAAAATTGAATTTGATGGCGGTGGTGGCGGCGGAGGTGGTGGTGTGGTGGTGGAAGCAACAGAATGTACACGTTTGCTTTTACTACTCTTTTTGAATAGGTTCTGGAAAACCTTAGATGGAGGTGGAGGTGGAGGTGGTGGTGGTCGTGGTCGTCGTGTTTGAGGTGGCATGACTGACTCTGTAGATGATGAAAATTCCGAGACAGTCTCATAGCTGTTTCTCCTATTTGACCTTTTCTTTCTCTTTCTCTGATTATATAAGGACGCTATAGCTGTTGCTATTTCCTTAGTTGCATCACTCTTATTTCTTTGAAGTTTTTGCTCCGGTGGTGATATCCTTATTGGTGGTGCTGGAGGTGGAGGCGGAGCTGAAACACTATGAAATGATCTTCGCCGTTTAAAATTCACATGTGGGGGCGCGTGCGATGTAACTGGAGGTGGAGAAGAACGATGTTCAACTCTATCTACAGGAATGATCACTTTAACATGAGACTCCTCTTGTTGCTTCTCACTCCGCCGTACACGGCGATCATGATCATATTCTGTCGCCGTTGAACGATACAAATTCACTCCAAAATCATCCATAAACCGGAAATGATTGTCACCGGTTTCCCATTCCGGAACTTGTCTCAGATCAGGATATGAGCTACTGCGCCTCCGTAACCCGTTAACACCAACTCCACGTAACCCAACATGAATCGAATCATAAGCTTTTCGATCATTATACTCAAACCATTGACCACTCGGAGAAACATTTGAGACATTTCTGTTTCGTTGTTCATCCCAAACATCGTCTTTTTTCCTGGCGAAAACCCCAAAAAGAATGGCAAATATTACAACCAAGATGATGAACGAGTCCCAACCTTTTTTAACTGAATTGGGTCGAAGAAGTTGTGAAGTGTGTGAAAGAAAAGGAGGGACCAAAAAGAATAAGATGACAAGTGTTATGATTGGTAAAAGTAGAATAAGTGTAACGGGGTTGATGATCGGAGACGGTGGTCCACGGAGGCGTTGACGGAGGTGAACGGTGGGGGTTTGGGACCAGAAAGGTGGAGGGTCTCCATTTTGTTCCATGGGAGTATTATTATGAGTTTATGGTTTCGCTTTAAAGGCTTTAAAAAGCTTTTGATGACAGGTAATGGAAATGTTTTGCTAAAGAAACGTATATCATGCACATTTTAATACTCAATTGTATACAATTTGTCATGCACTGATGCTCATGGGGCATACCTTGATGCCCACTAAAAAAAAATACTCCTATAAGACTTGGTCTAAATTGGATATTCCCTCTTTAAAATAGTCCTTAATAGCTTGGCTTTGGATAATTTCAATAGAATAGTCGGACCCAATATGAATAATTTGAATTGGTATTTATACTAATCCAGTTAATTAGTATATATTATATTATTTTATCAGTTAATCGTGTTAAATTAATTTAATTTGATATACATAGCCAATATTAGTTTTGCTAAGGTTCTATGAATTATGAACTCCAATAATTTGTCTAACTAAGAATCGTAAGTACTAGTAAAGGTACTGGAATACCTGAAATATTGCTAAGCCATTAATTGAACATAACGTTTGTATTGCTCTTTAACGGACAATATAAGTTCACATAGTTAATAATCAAATGTAATAGTACTATAAATAGAGCCCCAGCATCAAAGGTTGTGAACTTGTGATGGGATGATAGGATTATTATCGGGTTCGAGTTTCGACATTGTTTTTTTTTTAATAAGGAGCACTTTTTTCTTAAATGAATTTAATTTTACAACGCCTATCAAAACTTATAAAAAAATTCTACTGTTTTTGGTATAGAACTGATCGATTTGGTTTTTCTTTGGTGGTATTTGCATGGTCCACAAGGGTCCAGTTCTACTAACTAAGTACTACATTTCATTTCGAAAAGAAATACGTAAAAGGAACCTTCCCCTATTGTTCACTTGATGAAAAGTTGTTGCTTAGATCTTGGGTAAGTTGATCAGCTCAGCTCTTCAAGAATGCTCAATGTCTACCTTATGTCACTTGCAAACCAACACTAAACTTACAGCTAGTTAAATAAAACTTGTTTTTTCTTAAGTAGTAGATAATATAATATTTTCACGTCTCAAATATTAATCGTTTTAACAAACTAAATTTATTTAAGAATATCGGATGTTATAAACAAAAGAAGCTTTTATTACTTGAACTCCAAGTTCATGTTTACTGTTTAAATTATTAGTGGAATATTAAGTGAACCGCTTAAATTAAGCGAAAGATAAATGCTTGTTATGAAATACATATCTTTTGTATGAATGTCCATACACATTTACTAACCTTTTGTATGTTACATGTACCTATTAATTTGGACACTTAATATTTGTAACCTCCATTGGGTGGTTTTATCTTATAAATTGGGATGTTATTCACCTTTGAAGGAAGACTAACATACACTTGAAATAAGAAGAAAGTCTCATCCTCTTCTCTACTTCTTTCTCTACATCTCTTGTCTTATATTGCTATTGCTATCATTTTATAACACGTTATCAGCATGAGACTATACCGACTCAAGAATTTTTCAGAGGCTAAGGTACTATTTTTATTCTCTCTATTTTATGGCTAACCTTACAAAACTTGAGTTCATTGCCCTCGATATTTCGGGCAAGAACTACCTATCATGGGCGCTAGATGCTGAAATACATTTGGATGCTATGGGTCTTGGAGACACCATTAAAAGAAAATAATGAAGCATCCAACCAAGAAAACGCCAAGGCTATGATATTCATACGCCATCACCTTGATGAGGCCCTGAAGACGGAATATCTTACTATTAAAGATCCGCTCATTTTATGAAAAAACTTGAAAGAAAGGTATGACTACCTGAAGATGGTCTTCCTCCCAAAAGCACGATACGAGTTGATCAATATAAGGCTACAAGATTTCAAGTCAGTTATGAAGTACAATTCTGAGATGTTCAGAATTACTTCTATATTGACACTATGTGGAGAAAATATTAGTGATTCTGGTATGCTGGAAAAGACGTTCTCCACCTTTCAGGCCTCGAATGTGCTCCTGCAGCAGCAATATCGAGAGAAAGGTTTCACAAAGTATTGTGATTTGATTGCTCACCTTCTAGTGGCTGAACAAAATAACAATTTGCTGATGAAAAATCACGAGAATCGACCTACTGGCACTACACCACTCCCCGAAGTGAATGAGGTGTACGCCCACTACTCTAGGCGTGGAAAACGTAGTGGCCCCAGTCGTGGTCATGGTCGTGATAGTGACCATGGTCGTGACAGTGGTCGTAGTCGTGATAATGGTCAAGGAAGAAATTCTTTCCTTGGTGTTAATCATTCATCAAAGAAAAATCACTACTAGAAGAGAAAAAAGAAGGAGGAGAGGCATGAAGTGCCAGAAGCACGTGGCTCAGAAAACAAATGCTATCAATGTGGTGGAAGAGGACACTGGGCACGTACCTGTCATACGACAAAGAACTTGGTTGAGCTTTATCAAGCATCAATGAAAAGAAAGAGAAAAATCTCGAAGCGAATTTTATCTCTGAAAATCAATTTGACATCACACACTTGGATGTAGAAGATTTCTTTGAGCTCCCTGAAGGAAAGATAAATCACTTGATTGGTGATAGTTATGTGGTTAGAGATGATTAAGTTGTTTGTTTTTTTATGAATTATTTTTGCTAGTCACAATAGTTAATGAATAAAAGATCATATCACAATAATTGTTTATGTGATTACTTTAAATTGTGCTTGTAATCTCCTATTGAAATCTGTAGTGCTGATGCTCCATTTCGTGTGTATAATTTTGTTGCGGATTGAAGACATATGTTATTTACTGCTTTGATTTAAACTGAATGGGGAATTGTTAATAAAATAATTATTATATCTCAAAATAAGTTAAACATGTTCTTTATTCTAATATCATACAATTATGAGTCTTAATATTCCTCCATTAGGTCCTTGTATTTTAATTGAATTGATACAAATATTGAATTGTCTTAATGACATTTATTATGAGAATATTTGATTCGTTTGCCAGATGATTTTCTTCAAACAATTGAATGTCATATATTATTTTTAATGAACAGTATATTGTCAGTTTCTAACATATCATTTGAATTTGTTGCAATTCAATTGATAACGTATTTGACCTCTTAAATAGCCATCATTGGCTTGTATTTTATTTCAAAAATGAAAGGTTGGCTTATATATAGTTCTATGTTTATAATTTTATATTACTGTTTTTTTAATGCTAGTTTGTTGGGTGTATGAAAATATTATGTACGGAGCATATATTTGGTATGTGTTGAGAATGATTTGATGTAAATCAATAAATTTAATTTATAGTAGATGATAAATGGGTTTAAAGGTATGGACGTTACATTTGAGAGGGTGATTAATGAGAATTAAATGGTTTAATTTTCTGCAAAATGTTAAGGTAACAATTAAAGGCAAAGACACAAAAACTTTTAAAGAATGATAATAATTATACAGATCATGGCTTGCCCAGAGTTTTTGCATTGGTGTGTATCCATATTTGTGGTTATATTTCTTCTGAATGTTTTTTATGGCCAATGCCTTTATGGCCTTAAATAAAATATTACTAATATCTCAAAAAGAATAAGAATTAATTTTGGAATTTCTTACTATGTTCATTCAGTAATATGTCATGTAGTTCATTCAGTAACGATTACTTCGTTATATTACTTAGTTTTCACTTTGTATTTTATGACAATATGCTAGTAGTTACTGTGTATTAGTTTTACTTTGTGTATGTCATTCTATTTGAAGATATTTATACTTCTCAACGCAAGTTTGGATTACAATTCAATTATGAAGATATTTGTCTGATTGATTCTGCTACTACACATAAGATATTTAAAGACAAGAAATATTTTTCTCATCTACTTATGGGTAAGGCAAATGTTAATACCATTTCTGGTAGTACCAACTTGATTGAAGGTTCGGGAAGAGCCACCATAATTTTGCCTAAGGGAATAAAATTGGCTATAAAAATGCCATGTTCTCTCCTAAATCCCGAAGGAACTTATAAAGTTTTAAAGATATCCGTCAAAATGGATACCATATTAAAAAAATAGATGAGATGAATCTTGAATATATTGGTATAACCAAGGATGTCTCTTGCCAAGAAGTTGTTATAGAAAAGTTTACCGCCTTGTCTACTGGCTTATATTGGACAAAAATTGGTGTGATTGAGGCACACTCTGTCGTAAACCAGAAGTTTACTGACTCCAATATGTTTGTACTTTGGCATGATCGACTGGGACACCCTGGATCTATAACGATGAGATGAATTATAGAAAATTTCAATGGTCATCCATTAAAGAACCTGAAGATTCTTTTAAACAGTGAATTTTCTTGTCCTTCTTGTTATCAAGGTAAGTTAATTATTAGGCCATCACCTATAAAAGTTGGGTTTGAATCCCCTGAATTTTTGGAACGTATACATGGGGATATTTGTGGACCTATTCACCCACCTAGTGGATCATTTAGATATTTTATGGTCCTAATAGATGCTTCTTCTAGATGGTCTCATGTGTGCCTATTGTCATCTCGCAACCTGGCATTTGCAAAATTACTATCACAAATAATTCAATTACGGGCACAGTTTCTTGATAATCCGATAAAGTCTATTCGCCTTGATAATGTTACAGAGTTTTCATCCCAAGCATTTAATGATTATTGTTTATCAATTGGGATAAAAGTTGAACATCCTGTAGCTCATGTTCATACTCAAAATGGCCTTGTAGAATCATTAATTAAACGTCTGCAATTGATAGCAAGACCATTACTTATGAAAACAAGGTTACCCACGTCTGTTTGGGGTCACACTATTTTGCATGCAACAATACTTGTGCGTCTCAGACCGACAAATTATCATAAATTTTCTTCGTTGCAATTGGTTTTGGATCAAGAACCTAATATATCTCATCTAAGAATTTTTTGATGCGCCGTATATGTGCCTGTAGCACCACCACATCGCACCAAGATGGCCCCCAAAGAAGATTAGGGATATATATTAGGTTTGAATCCCCCTCCACTATTCGCTATCTTGAACCATTAACATGAGATATGTTCACTGCTCGATTGCTGATTATCGATTTGATGAGATAATTTTCCCAAAATTAGGGGGAGAGAATAATGAAATAAAAAGGGAAATTTTGTGGAATAGTCCATCATTGTCTCATCTTGATCCACATGTTTCTATTTGTGAGCAAGAGGTCCAAAAGATTATTCACTTGCAGAAAATAGCAAATCAAATGCCAGACGCATTTACAGATTTGAAAAGGATTACCAAATCACATATCCCTGCAGAGAATGTCCCAATTCGGATTGATGTCCCTGTAGGACCATCTACTAGCGTCATGACAAATGAGTCCAAAGCACACCTGAAGCGTGGTAGACCATTGTGTTCTAAGGATCGGAATCCTAGAAAAAGAAAAATAAATGGACACAATGACACTAAAAAAGAATCTCATAAAGAAATGCAAGATTTGATCAATCCTGGTATTCTTGAATAAATCAATAAGCCTCAACCTCAATAAAATGAAGAAATATCAATAAATCCAAGTGAGGTTAGGACTAATTTGAATTGCGTAGAAATAAATATGGATTATGTTTTTGCTTATAATGTTGCAACTAGAATTATGCAAGATAGTGAGGATCTTGAACCCCAATCTGTTAAGGAATGCCGAGAAAGATGTGATAGGCCAAAATGGCAAGAGGCAATTCAATCGGAGTTAAACTCACTTACCAAACGGGAAGTTTTTAGACCTGTAGTCCAAACACCTAATGGTATTAAACCTGTTGGTTATAAATGGGGTTTTATACAAAAAAGACATGAGAAAAATGAGATACAAAGATATAAGGCACGCCTTGTTGCACAAGGATTTTCACAAAGGCCTGGCGTCGATTATGAAGAGAGGTACTCACCTGTTATGGACACAATAACCGTTATCTCATTAGTTTCGATGTCCATGAGGGACTTGAGATGCACTTAATGGATGTGGTTACAGCCTATCTCTATGGAACACTTGAAAATGAAATATACATGAAAATTCCTGATGAAAGAAAGCCCACGAACTTAAACTCTCAACATGAGTCGAGAAGAGATTTAATAGGAATGCCAATGGTGACCCGTCAACCTACACTTACATGCCTCATATGGCATGGAGAATGGAATGAAGTTGGAGTTGTTACATGAAGGGTCAATAAAACATTGTATTTTCGGCCTTCTTGTTGGTCTTGGCCGAGACCATGCATTTCTTTTAGCTTGTTGTTTTCCTTTAGTTCTTAGCTTAGCTATTAGTTTTCATTAGGACATATTTAAGGATCCATGTAATAAGGAGACAAGGCCGAGAGTTCTTCCTATAAGTTGTCAAGGCCGAGAAGAGGGTAAGAGGACAAGGTGGCAAGGACAAGAATGATCTAGAAGCTAAGGCTTCCAAGAAGACAATTAATGAACCAACTAGTTCATGAATTTGGCTACATTAGAGTATTCAAAATCATCCAAGGGAAGATGAAGAGGTTGGCCGAAATGGTTGACCAAGCAAGTATAAAGAATGGAAGCTTCCAAACACATTCCAAGAAGATGAGATCCTTGAGAAGCAAAATCCATCCACTCTTCTACTTGGACCCGACAAAGAGGTGTGAAGGAGTTGGAGTTCATCCTTGTCTCCAAGAAAAGCCAAATCATTTCCCAATTATTCACACCAAGGCCTAGAACACCCTTGACCACTAAGAAAACCCGAACCCTTTCCCATTTGTCCCCACTTGGCCAAAAGGTTCAAGCTAGAGTTTGTGTTCTAGAATAATCTATGTACTACTATAAATAGGAAACTTAGGATGAATGTAACAATCAGTTTGATTTTAAGATAAAACTAAGTTTGTTTTCAACTTGTGTGTTGAAACCTATCGATCATTTGTGGGTCACCCCTCCATTTAGTATAAGACTTGGTTAGGACTGTGTGACCTGATCATTTCCTAAACTTGAGGAACCCCTTTAGTGGTAAGCAAACGTTGGCACTTTGTGGACAAACCTAGCCTAAGCTTTGGGTTACCAAAAGGGCTTTCGATCACCTTCACTTGGCTAGTTCACGGGCATTGCATTTAGCAAACCCGGTCTTGACCTTGTGGTATTGATCACATTATCCTTGGTGTCAGCTAGGGAAATAAATCCCCCGTGTATATGTCCTTGGGCGCATCGACCGATCCTCATTTCAACCACAACCACAACCACTAAACACCTAAACCATATCAACCAACCAACACTTAACCAAAAGTCACCTTTCCTTCATTCGAGTTTGTATTCGACAACTCGTGTTCAACCCTCGCTCAACATAATATATACCGGATACACTTCCATCCCACAATACCTTATTAACATACCCACCAAAGGCCACCACCAGAAACAGTCCGCAAATACCCGTCCAATCCAAACAACACTAAGTAGTCCACATAACACAACCTTCCGAGAACCATAATGTCTCAATTTTGTTCCACCAGCATTCCACCACCCAACCACCAAAGGCCGACCATCACACTCACCCTGAACGTGTATAAAACCACCCAACAAAATGCCTTGACCTGATGCCCTCTACATTCTCCCGAAATCACCATCAAATACACACTGTCCCGTCAATCCGAGAACCCCATTTTGTCATCTTTTTTTGGGTCAACCCAAATATCCTCCACACCTGACCCACTTACCCAACATTACCCCATCAGATTGGTATCAGAGCGAGGCAATCCCGTTCCACGATTTAACGCTATGCCTCTCACAAGAAAGGAACTAGAAGGGTTGTATGTGACGATTTGACCGACTGTGGGCAAGCTTTGAAAAAGAGACTTGCAGATCATGCCATGATAAATGGTGTTGAATCCGAGGTTGTGCAAATCAGCCCAAGGCATGAGAAGGGAAATACCTCTTTCGTTAATCCATTATATGATGTTGAAGAAGAGTACCGTGCCACCTTAAATAATACATTGTATAGTCACGAATGTAGGGATTCCCATTTTATAGAGAAATCTGTAATTGAGGAGTTCTTGGAAGAAGATGTTACTCTTGTAAGAGAGCGTGAAAATTTAGTACCCCAACATGTGTTGAGAGTCTCATTTGAAATGCATGAGGAGACATAAGGGGAACAACTTTTTCACACGCGTTGTAAAGTAAATGATAAAGTGTGCAATGTGATTATTGACAGAAGAAATGATGTCAACTTGGCCTCCATGGAAATGGTAGACAAGTTAAATTCACCCACCCACAATCATCTGAAGCCATATGATCTCTAATGACTAAACCAAGACGAAAGACTAAGAGTAGTGAAACAAACTCTTGTTAGCTTTCAGATTGGAACATATGAAGATAAGGTATGGTGTGACATCCTCCCTATGGATGCATGTAATATTTTATTGGGGCAACCATGGCAACTTGACACAAAGGTACAACATGATGAAGGAATGAATACTTATTTCTTTCGGAAACATGATAAGAAAATTTGACTAGTGCCGATGTCACCTAGTGAGGTGAAGGACTTGAGAGTCCGACGTGCAAAGAAGCGTGAAGCCGAGGCCCTACTACTTGATGCACGAAGGGTAGAAGAAGAATCTAAGAAGGGGAGTCCTATGGATTCATTGGCATGCAATAAAAGGGAGGACATTGCGAAAGTTACATTGGAAGGTGCCGTTGTGAAGGAACTTGCAAATGATCTTACATCCGAGACACCACCAATAAAAGATAGTGAACTTGCTTTTGATTTATTTTTAAGAAGCTCATTGTCTACTTACCAAGACTATAGATGTCAATAATAAGAATTGGTAGGCAAAAAACATGACCGAAAGTGCCTTAGTCCCTACACAACACCCGTATTATTGGTACCGAAAGAAATTTGGTCCGCATGTTTTCGAGAGGATGATAACCTCACCATGAAATACACAATTCCTATGCCGACATTGAGAGATCTCTTTGGTGGAGGGAATAGAATGCAGTTGTTCTCCGAGGAAGATTTGAGGGATGGACACCATCACATAAAGACCCGAGAAGGAAGTACAAGGAAGTTGGATTCCAATGCCAAGCATAGTATGTCTGAATGGTTTGTTATGCCATTTGGAGTATATAACATTCCAAGCTCTCCCGTGAGTTTCATGTACAAATTGCTACAACCGTTTACGAGTTACATGGCATTACTCGAGGGCCTTCACACTACTCCATTAGAAGTAGGAACTAACTGAGGTTGGTTCAAGAACACAAGTGTTGCCCCGAGATCATGAGTTGGTTCCCTCCTATCCTCATATAATTTGAGATTTTGGACTCCTTACTGCCCTATTTCGACCATGGAGCTACTAATTAAAATTGAACATAATGCTAGAGGAATCGGTGTTGGTCTTATCCTAATTCAAGACCAAAAGTCCATTGCTCTCTGGTCCACTGCTTCCGTGTAAAGACTTGTTCATCACGGAACCCTTGGTCCATTGGAGACACTTGACTTGCCTTATGTTTGGCTCATTGGGATTAACTACACTTAAGGAAGAAAGGGGCAATCAAATGCCAAGAGCAGACCGTCCTTGTAAGATATTGGCCATGTCATCCTTCTACCTATGGCAAGGTAGCATCTCTTATGGAACCCGAGATCCAACATGAACATCATAAGAAGTTAAAACCAATTGTCTTGTATTCAGATCTGTATTTGGAAAGTTTAGAAGAAGGATCTTACAAAATGAAACCTCCGGACTTGTCCAATGATAGAAATATTGGAGCAACACTTTTTGATGAAGGATCATTTCTACGTTTAGGCAGCACGAATTCGTGGATGAATTATTTCAAAGAAGGGGAGATTGATGAAAGAAAGCCCACAAACTTAAACTCTCAACATGAGTCGAGAAGAGCTTTACTAAGAACGCCAATGGTGACCCGTCAACCTACACTTATATGACTAATATGGCATGAAAAATGGAATGGACTTGGAGTTGTTATGTGAAGGGTCAATAAGACATTGTATTTTCGGCCTTCTTGTTAGTTTTGGCCAAGACCATGCATTTATTTTAGCTTGTTGTTTTCCTTTAGTTCTTATCTTAACTATTAATTTTCATTATGACATATTTAAGGAGCCATGTAATAAGGAGTCAAGGCTGAGAGTTCTTCCTATAAGTTGTCAAGGCCGAGAAGAGGGTAAGAGGACAAGGTAGAAAGGACAAGAATGATCTAGAAGCAAAGGCTTCCAAGAAGACAATTCATGAACCAACTAGTTCATGAATTTGGCTACATTAGAGTCTTCAATATCGTCCAAGGGGAGATAAAGTGGTTGGCCGACATGGTTGACCAAGCAAGTACAAAGAATGGAAGCTTCCAAACACATTCCAAGAAAATGAGATCGTTGTGAAGCCAAATCCATCCACTCTTCTACTTGGACTGTACAAAGAGGTGTGAAGGAGTTGGAGTTCATCCTTGTCTCCAAGAAAAGCCAAACCATTTCCCATTATTCACACTAAGGCCAAGAACACCCTTGACCACCAAGAAAACCTGAACCCTTTCCCATTGTCCCCACTTGGCCGAAAGGTTCAAGCTAGAGTTTGTGTCCTTTAGTTTGTCTTCTAGAATAATCCATGTACTACTATAAATAGGAACCGGATGAATTTAACAATCAGTTTGAGTTTAAGATAAAACTAAGTTTGTTTTCAACTTGTGTGTTGAAACATATATATCCTTTGTGAGTCACCCCTCCCTTTAGTGTAAGACTTAGTTAGGACTGTGTGACCTAATCATTTTCCAAACTTGAGGAACCCCATTAGTGATAAACGAATGTTGAAACTTTGTGGACCAACCTAGCCTAAGCTTTGGGTTACCAAAAGGGATTTCGATCACCCTCAATTGGCTAGTTAACGGGCATTGCATTTAGCAAACCCCGGTCTTAACCTTGTGGTATTGATCACATTATCCTTGGTGTCGGATCGGGCAATAAATCCCCCAAGTATATATACTTAGGCTCATCGACCGATCCTCATTTCAACCACAACCACTAAACACTTAAATCATATCAACCAAACCAACACTTAACCAAAAGTCACCTTTTATTCACTCGAGTTTGTATCCGACAACTCGTGTTCAATCCTTGCTCAACATACTATATATCGGCTACCCTTCCCTCACAAATACCTTATTAACATCCCCACCAAAGACCACCACCCGAAATAGTCCAGAAATATCCGTCCAATCCAAACAACACCAAGTAGTCCACATAACACAACCTTCTGAGAACCATACTGTCTTGGTTCTGTTCCACCAGGCAGCCACCACCCAAACACCAAAGCCCGACCATCACACTCACTCTTAACATGTCTACAACTACCCCACAAAACACTTTGACCCGATTCCTTCTACATTCTCCGGAAATCACCATCAAATACCCATTATCCCGTCAATCCGAGAACCCGAGAACCCCATTTTTGTCATCTATTTTCGGGTCAACCCGAATATCCTCCACACCCGACCCACTTACCACACATCACCCCTCTTTACTTACATCATTTCCTGAAGGATTTAAGATGCATGAAGCATGTAGTTCAAAGTAAGGGTGGCCAGTGGGCCGGGCTCGGGTCCGGCGGGGTCGGGGTCGGGCGGGACGATCCGGGGGTCGGGATCGGGCCTAGCGGGCCTAGCGGGGTCGGGTGCGGGCGGGACTGCTCTCCGTCCTTCCCGATCCCGATCCCGTCGGTATCGGGGCGGGGCGGGCTCGGGTTTTCCTTTTTTTTTTTTTTTTAAATAACATATGTATAAAAAAAAACTCAATAAATAAAACAAGATAGTGTAATAAAAACATCCCAAGGCTGTTTTTGTGCCTCTTATATTATTTAATAGACATATGATTTTTTTGTAATACAAATACAATTGTCTAAAATCTAAATTGCAACTTTATGGTGTTGTCCAAAAGTTGCAAATTACATAATAAAATTGCAATTAAAAAAATTACATTTTCAAAAAAATCTGTTCTAATTGCTTGATGATTTCATGTGGTTCTTCGGTTGGAATAGGTATTTGTTGGTCAAATTGATCCACGTCGCTTCCACTACCTTCGGTTAAGATTTCGTTGTAGTTTTCATCATCTTCTTCGTTGATCTCCGGTTGACCGCACCTTCTCCGCTCCGCTCGTATCCAATCTCTGAATAATACTGCAATTTCCAAGCTGTCTCCGGCCAATGAGTGTCTGTGGTCTCCTATTTGATATCTGCCTGCAGAAAAAGCGCTTTCCGACGCAGTTGACGACGCTTGAATGTTCAAAACATCTCGAGCCATCATTGAAAGTGTCGGAAAGGTCTTCTCATTCCCCTCAAAGTATTTCAAAGCAAGTCTTCTTGTCCATCTTCATTGATAACTTCTTGATACGGTACAGAACCCCGCAAAACAAAAATATCCAACTCGCTAATTTGGTTAGTAGAGGTACGGCCGCACATTCTATTTCGAGGCTTTCAATACTAGCCGCAGAAACAAAGCATGTCTTTTGTGAGGTTGTGTTGAAGATGAAGAAGATGGTATGGTAGCCGGTACGTTACTAGCATTTTCTTGTTGATAAAATCTATATATATTTTTGCAGTGGTGTTCTACGCTATTCAACACTTCTTCTTTAGTTTGTTCAATAGGTGGTGGGTGATTTAGATTTTTGGGACTTGGAGGTGGTAGTACTTCTATACAATCGTAAATAGTTTCAATTAGTGATTTAGTACCGTCTATTTTAATAGTAGGATTTAATACAGAACCAATAATATAAATAGAAGGAATAGGAATAAAATATTTTTTTATTTTGACAAACATTTTTTTAATAGCTGCCTTATAAGCTGGTTTTTCCATATATTCACTAAGTAATAAAAATATTAGAGTTATATAAAATAACATAGTTGAAATAGTAGGATAATATATACCGGAAAATTCTTTTGTTGCTTGAAAAAATTTCTCTAAAAATACAATAAGTTCGGAAATTTTTTCCCAATCACTATCTAAAATCATATCAGCTGGCTTTTTATTATGAGAGTTAAAAAATAAAGTTATAGGTAATTTATAGTCATAAGCAACAAGTAGTTGCTCGTATAAAGAATTCCACCTAGTGGATACTTCTTGTGGAATTCTTCTAAAAGGTAGTCCACAATCATGACAAATTTTTTTATATTCTTTTCTACGTTGTACTTTATTACTTTTAAAAATAAAGTTTATAGCAAATTGTATTTTACTAAGAATGTCTTCAAAAAGTGATAGACCATCCTTTACAATTAAGTTATATATATGGCACGCGCATTTTATATGAAAATGGTCTGGAAAAGATGGAGCTAAACTATTTTTTAACATTGTAATTGCGTAATTGTTATTAGAAGCGTTATCTAATGTAATAGTCATAATTTTATCGGTAATTCCGTAATAATCGCACACTTGATAAATATTTTCTGCAATAAAAGTACCAGTGTGCCTATCATCTATATATCTATACGCTAAAATACGTTTTTGCATAGACCATTTATAATCTATCCAATGACAAGTTACAGTTAAATAATCATGGCCGTTAGTACTACGACCTATATCAGACGTGATAGATACTTTGCCATTAAAATGATATAATGAAAAACGTAAATATTGTTGATATTCATGCGCAAATTTAAATACATCTCTCTTAACAGTTGACCTAGGAAAACCGTTAAAAGCAGGATTATATATATCTCTAATGTAATGAATAAAACCGGGAGATGAAGGAAATGAAAAAGGCAAACCCTCCACAGCAACTAATTTTGATATTGCTTCCCTATCTCTATGTTTGTTGTATTTAGAGCCTACAATTCCCCCCGTCATAGGGTTAATTTGACCCTGTACTTGGTCCGGGACAGTATCAGTATGTGAACCTTGTCCCGATGGAGCGGCCGTTTGCGCACCCGGTTTTGAAGCCTGGTATTGGGCATACCTAGCTGGATGAGCACTTACTACATGTCTAATTAAACCCCCCGTCCCACCGTGACCTTTTCCAGTTTTAAATTTTAAAACATTTTTACAAATTTTACATATGGCTACTTGATTCTCTACGTCCCTATCAAAAAATGTCCATGCATCTGATTTTAATGGTCGTTTTGCTGGACCTCGTCTCATACTAGGGGGAATAGGAGGTATTTCAGTTGAAGGTGCACTAGTGGGCGTGTTGTCATCAATATTAGTGGGTGTATCGTCTAGATCATCGTCTAAATTAAAGTCTTCTTGAGTTCCAGAAAATAACTCCTCGTCTAAATCTAATGGTATTGTAGGAAAATGTTGAGTATCAACAAAATCATCCTGTGTAGGAATAAGATGACTAGAAGAAGTACCCTTGCCCTGATTACCCCTACTAGAAGAAGTCTTACCCTTACCCTTAAACATACCTCTAATTCCTTCCATTTTAATTATATGCTAACAAATAATTAAAGTAAATGAAATTAAGTGCGCTAAATAAAATAAAAGAGACAATAATAATTTAATGAAGGAACGAATGTACCAAACGCCGACGTAACGTCGACGTGTAATCGAGAGGTTGAAAATTGAAACTTTGCTCGATGGAAGATCCTCAAGCTAGTTGCCAACTTCACTCCCAATTCCCAAATGAATTAATAAAATTGAATATTTAGCAAACAATGTAGAGAGATATATTGAGAAATTAGAGAGATTGTAGGAAGATTTGTGAGAAAGATGAAGAGAAAATGAGTTATTTATAGTTGAAAAATTGGGTTAAAGTGTAAATATAATAACTTATGGGTTAAAAATAAATATTAAGGGGTAGGGGGGTTGGGGGAGGGGGGGGGGGGCCTAAAATGGCCGTTGGCCAACGGCCATAATCTAAAATGGCCGTTGGTGCAACGGCTATTTTTGCAAAGGTAAGGTCGGGGTCGGGGTCGGGGTCGGGACGGGCTCGAGGCGGGCTCGGGTCCGGCGGGCCTGGGGGCGGGCTCGGGTCGGCGGGACGAGACATCGTCCCGTCCCGAGTTCGAGTCCCGCCCCGTTAATTTTTTTTTTTTTTTTTTTTTTAGAGCGGGGTCGGGTCGGGACCGGGGCGGGGTCGGGACGGGGTCGGGCCGGGGTCGGGTCGTCCCGGCCCACTGGCCAGCCCTAGTTCAAAGTCTCGAGAAATGCACTCAATCAGATTGCAAAAATCATTGTATGGTTTAAAGCAATCCGGACGCATGTGGTATAACCGCCTTAGTGAGTATTTGTTAAAGGAAGGCTATATAGATGATGCCATATTCCCATGTGTTTTTATAAAGAAAATAATATCGGAATTTGTAGTACTTGATGTATATGTTGACGACATAAACCTCATTGGAACTTCTACCGAGCTCAAAAGGGCGATTGATTATTTAAAGAGGGAATTTGAGATGAAAGATCATGGAAATACAAAATTATGTCTTCGTTTACAAATTGAACATTTGACAAATTGTATCTTTATCCATCAATCTGTATATACAGAAAAAGTGTTGAAACGATTTTATATGGATGAAGCACATCCATTAAGTACTCCGATGGTTGTTAGATCACTTGATGTGAATAAAGATCCATTCCGACCACACAAAAAGAATGAGGAAATTCTTGGCCATGAAGTACCATATCTTAGTGCAATCGGTGCACTAATATATATTGCCAATACCACAAGGTCTGTCATAGCATTTTCAGTTAATGTGTTAGCAAGATATAGTTGTGCTCCTACAAGGAGACACTGGAACGGAATTAAACACATATTGCGGTATCTAAAAGGGACTGTCGATTTGGGCATATTTTACTCTAACAATTGCAGTCCCGATCTTATTGGTTATGTTGATGCAATATATTTATCTGACCCACACAAAGCTAGATCTCAAATATGCTATGTATTTATATGTGGGAGTGCTGCCATATCTTGACGATATACAAAGCAGTCTATCGTGGCGACCTCTTCAAATCATGCTGAGATAATAAATATTCATGAAGCAAGCCGAGAAGTTGTGTGGCTGAGGTCAATGATACATCTCATTCGAGAAAAAATTGGTTTGAAATGTGAAAAAATACCCACAATCTTATATGAATATAATGCATCATGCATTGCTCAATTGAAGGGAGGATTCATAAAGGAGATAAGACAAAGCACATTTCACTAAAGTTGTTCTTCACACACGAGCTCCAAAAGAATGGTGATATCAACGTGCAACTGATTCGTTCAAGTGATAATATGACGGATTTGTTCACTAAGTCTCTGCCAACTGCAACTTTCGAGAAAATGGTACACAAGATTGGAATGCGAAGACTCAAGCATTTGGCCTGAAGTTCTCATCAGGGGGAGTTAATACATGTTGTGCTCTTTTTTCCGTATAAGGTTTTGTCCCACTGGGTTTTCCTTGTAAGTTTTTAAATGAGACAACCAAAATATGTATTATTAGAAATGTGTACTCTTTTTCCTTCACTAAAATTTTTCCCATTGAGTTTTTTTCTAGTAAGGTTTTAACGAGACACATTATCTATGGACATCTAAGGGGGAGTGTTATGAAATACATATCTTTTGTATGGATGTCCATACACATTCACTAACATTTTGTATGTTACATGTACTTATTAATTTGGGCACTTAATAGTTGTAAACTCCATTGGGTGGTTTCATCCTATAAATTGGGATGTTATTCACCTTTGAAGGAAGATTAACATACACTTGAAATAAGAAGAAAGTCTACTCCTCCTCTCTACTTCTTTGTCTACATCTTGTCTTATATTGCTATTGCTATCATTTTATAACACTCTAGTTATTTAGATATACTTTATTAATTAATAAGACTATTAAATATTCTTTAGGGAATGTACAAAAATATTTGAAATTTTAGTACTTTCCCTGTTTCGATTCATATGCTATTACTCTCTGTGAATTTTAAAAAAAAACTTTTAAATTTTGTGATATTAAATGTATCATATTATTTGTGTATAAATTATTTAAATTTTGTGATTTAATATTTGTGTGACTATAAAAATACTTTCTTAAGGACAAAATAAAAAATTTATAATTAGGTATTTTTAAATATAAATATTTGTTATTTTTTAACAAATTAATAGTGTAAAAGAAAATAGATAAATGAAGTGGACAAAATGGAGTATATGAATAGGAGATAGTAATATAGCAAAGCTACCAATAGAGTCGGGTGGGATGGATAGAGTACCTTCATTATTAACAAGAGGTTTCGGGTTTGATTCCTGATATGAAAAGTCATGTTAGATAACGTTTTCTTCGTAAATGAATCTTATGCGATGGGTATAGAAACAACTAATGGAAGAAGAAGAAAACAAAGCTTAATTCTTCCTATTTATCCAATTCTAGTTAGTCCGATCCTGTTTGTCATAATAATAAAAGAAGGAAAGCCATCTGGCAACAGTGTATATGTTGGTGCTTTTACATTTTACGTGGAAAAAAGAAAGCAGGCAGTTCACTGCCAGAATGATTACAGCGTGGCTGTAATCATTGTAAGTTTCAAACCTTTTCAACATGAAAAACATCAAACTACACCTTTAAATAAAAGTAAGTAGTTAGGTAAACGGTTGGGTCTCGTTTGTTAGCTGGTTAAAATTATACATATATTAGTAATATATAGATTAGTCATAAAAATCTATGTATTATTTTATGCATATATTATTTATGTAGGATTAATACATAGATTAGTTATGGGAAATCTATATATTATTTTAGGTAAATATTAGTTATGCAGAGCATTAGTTATTCATGTCCTATTAGTTATTCATGTATTAGTTATTCCATCTTTTGCCCTACATAAAATAATATATAGAATCTCTCATAACTTATATATGTATTAGTTATGCAGGTTTCTAAATTACAAACCATACACTATATTAATTTTATACATGAATAATACATCTCATCACTAGCTACCAAACACAGTATTACTTATGCATAATTTTAATACATGAATAACTTACTTCTAACCAGCTACCAAACGACCCCTTATAGTTTATATACTTCTAATCAACGGTAGCTACTGTTTTTGTAATTAAAATTTGTAGCTATGTTTTACCTATTTCACGTTTATTTAAATATATAGTTTCAAAATTAATATAATCAATCAAATACATATGTGTATATATCAGTCAAACAACAACCCGTCACCTTCTGTCTTCCTGACACCCCATCCCTTCGTCGACGAGTTTAATTTTCCAGAAATTCCAACACCATTTTTTTTATTAGGTAACCCACTCAGGCCAGATCAGGTTTCAACCGGCCATGACCATATTCCGATGAGCATAATGGTGGATGAAGGGGAGAGGAAAATCAGGATCTTAGTGCCTTTTGAAATATGAAATAGTGTATTACTACTATTATGGAGAAGAGAGAGGGAGAGATGATAATTAAAATACACATATATAACTACAAGCTGTAATATCTGTTTCGTCGTACCTCTTATATGTTAGATACTGTTGGAAATTTGCCTTTGGCGGGAGTTGCGACCGACCAACTTTAACGGCTTAAACACTAGTGTAACGTATGTTGGAGAATCCGGTTCTTCACACATGCATGATCTACTAAGTACGTAGATAACCGTAGGGCCAAGACTCGTCAAATTTCATTGAGAAATGAAAGAGATATTGGTTCACGAAGTAAGGTGTTTGAAGCATGGAAAGTGTGGTATTGTGTGTAATTCTCCCTCATCGGTAGAGGAAGAAAGAATTGTTGTGTATATAAGATTCGAAATTGGTTTGGGGTTTGGGACCCCAAGGGGTATCCCATGTGTTTAAAGGAGGGAGGACCTAGATGTGCTTCGGTTCGAGGAAAGACCACACGCGCGCCGCCGCCGCCCGCCCGTCCGTCAGGTCCGGTTCCGGTTCCGGGGTTCGTGGGCGTGGGTCTTCTGATATTATCTTTTTGGGCCAGAAAACTTTGCCAGAAGTACAGTTTGATCCCAGAAGTTTCCAGATGTACAGTTCGGACCAGAATTCTTTCAGATTTACAGTTTGGTCCCTGAAGTTTCAAGATGTGCAGTTTGGTCCCTCAAGTTTCCAGAATACGGACAGTCAAAGCGCAGCTGTTGCCAAGCACTCAATTCAGCCATTTATTTTGGCTGAATTACTCCTCCTATAATGGCCAAATCCGTTGGTCTTTCACCATTTATGTTGGTGGCTTTACTACCTCCATAATGGCCATTATTTGGCTATTATGGAGGCAGTTTTTCAGCCCCTCCCTCACCTATATAAACACCCCCTTACACCATTGTTGAGCACTAAGACATATGCACGAAAATACAGAAACAGATGCAGAAAAACAGTGCACGAAAATACACAACCGAAATAGTTTTCTTCCTACAACTTCCAAGCATCATTTCGTTACTCAATATTCTTCACGGTAGCTCTTGAGTTTCCTTTGCTCAAGGGTTCCATTGCTGTTTTATCTTGGGAGACAAATTGTCCAGGACGTATAAAGGATACATACGGGGCAATATTGTCTTAAGGACAGAGTGCTACACTCGACTCAGCAAAAACCAATTTATATTTTTCCGTCTTCTATAAAACTGGAATTTCCAGTTTTTACTTGTGTAACTATTGTAATTTTCAGATTCCATGTTGAATTATTGAATCTTTGTTTATCCTTTCGAATACTTGTAATAGTTAAATACTTCCCGTACTGCTTTATAAAGTACCATAAAGAGAAAAATCTCCCAACAACTTAGGACAATATTTGTATTGTATTACTATTAGTGTTCGAAAGATGTCGGTCAAAAATTGTGTGACCAAATCTGAATATGGAAATGGTTTCTGGTAGAAGAGAGTGATGATGATGAACGTGTTCATGGTGTCACCGCTACCAAGACGGTGGGAACAAGCGCTCACGAGATCCCGAGGATGTCAAGCGGGACAAGAGGAGAAGAGTGAAGATGTTATTCTATCTTGTAGCAGAAGGCCTATATCTGTTCCAGACAAAGGATCCGAATAATGGTGAGAAGGAAATGGACACTCAGTCGATGAAGTGACCGAAGTGAGCCCAGAATCCGAAATTGGGATAAGTATTTTTCTTACTTGTCAAGAATAAGGATTAAATGATAAGTATTTTTCTTACTTGTCAAGAATAAAGATTAAATGATGTACGATTAAAAAAATAGATTAAAGTAAGGAGTAATATGAAAATAATTTATATTCCTTACGCTTTAACAAATCAGAAGTTTAATCTCATCTTCTTTCCCGTTTAAAGATTGGATTTTGTAAACGACTTAAGAAGATCCGTTCTTTTAAGTGTAATTATTAAAGTGTGTAAAGTATGTTCGCACATACGAGGGAGTAAGATCCACTGACTGTGCGAAAACTGTTACCACTCTTAAGTAAGCGCCAAAGAACTATCTAGGCACCAATCATAACGGAAGAAGTCTAAAAGTTAATGACGTTGAGCCTGTCATATTATTTGGCAGAAGATCCTTCATAGGATGATATTGGACACTCAGTCATACAAAGCCTCCGGGCGACTAGAGTGGGCCAAAATTCCTTTGATAGGATGATATTGGACACTCAGTCATACAAAGCCTCCGGATGACTGGAATGGGCCAAAATTCCTTTGATATGATGATATTGGACACTCAGTCATATAAAGCCTCTGGGCGACTGGAGTGGGGCCAAAAATCATTTCATAGGAAAAGTAATGGACACCTAGTAAGGTGGGCCAGAGTTTCCAGGTCCTGAATGATCTGAAGGCCTAAAGAAAGGCAGTAAAGAAATTGGACACTCAGTCTGCCAAAGCAACTGGAGTAGGCCAGAGTATCTAGATCACATATGATCCGGTTACGCCCTAACCACGGGCAAGAGGTTGTTCATGTGAAGCAACGCCACCTCTAAATTAGAAGGGGTTGGAGAGGTTGTCCTCAATAGGACTTCATGGATTGTGATCACTCTAAGATGAGGCGATACATATTCCTAACTTGGTTTAAGGGACGCCGCCGTTGGTCAATTTGGTTTGAGATTAGTCCAACAGTCCGTGATAACTAAGAATGGTACAAGTATGTCTGTAGCCAAATGAATGATATATTTGTAATCCGTGCGTCTATGCCATCATAGATTAAGACACGTTAAATAGCAAGTCATTCAAAAGCTAACGATGTTGAGATTGTTGCCTTCTTCGACATAAACCTTCAAAATAAATGTGAGGTAGATGAAGAGGCAAAATCACCTTTCCAAATTCCGTCAAGGGAATAGCGAAAGAAGCACTTGCTCCTCTAGAACTTAGTCACACCTACTTGGGTGATTTGAAGTTTATACAAAATAGAGGGGGAGACAAGTACGTTGTGATCTTCATTGATGATGGTACAACGTATGGAATCCTTTGTTTGTTAAAAAGCAAAGATGAAGTTGTTGAAGCGGATAAGCGCTACAAAGCGAAGTTGAATATCAACTAAGCCTACGGATTGAGAAATTCGTAGTGATAGAGGGGAGAATGTGAAGCATCGTTCGTTAAACGATCGCTCATTACTCACCTCCGCCTAACGGTGTTAGGCAAGCGCAAACCCGTACGCCTAAATTATGTAGGGCAAGGCGATCCTTACCGCTAATGCGATTCTCAACGAACTCCGCATAAGGATAAGGATAACTCTCCGTGTGAGACATGGAAATGATCTCACATACAAAAGTTGTGATGTGGGATGGCTTGGTAGAAGTTGGACTACCGAGACGGGTCAAGTTCGACCTAAGATCGTAGATTGCATATCCACCGGATCTGTAAATAACAGTAGTGCTGATCGCCTCTTGGCATCAAAGAATGCTGAATTCTTTTAAGATAGCTTTCCTTGAAAAAAAAAGGAAAAATGTGTAATTGCTCAAGGTTAACAAGAACCCGCGAGGGCCTGACTGTCCGGAACTAGACGTTCCGTATCTTCATGACTCGAAAGTTCTTGTCTATCCGGAACTTAATATTCCGATCCGCAGAACTCGGGGATTCTAGATGTTGAACCAAGACGGAGCAAAGAGGGGACAAAGACTTGTTCCAATCCTTCTAGCTTGTATGGTTGAGAACGAACCATGGACAATTGACAAAGAATTGTCATCTCCAAAAGCACTGCTTTGGAAAGAAGCTAAAGAGAGAAATATATTCCATCATATAGAACCATACTTGTGTAATGGTTGATCTTCCTCCGGGAAAAGAACCTTTGGGTTGTAAAATGTGCTCCCTTGTGAGTAGCTTAACATCTAGGGCCATTGCAGTCCTGCGTGGCATGGATGTTGAAACAGCCTTCCCAATCGGAGAGTTGGAAGAAGAGAATCAGGGTTGGTTTGCTGAACTGTTGGGCTTCTTCCTGAACTTTCATTTTGGTCCCTGAAATGTTAACATTTTGGTCCGAAAGTCTCGGATAAAACAGAAACAATGAATCGATCACGAAACATTGAATCGAAGTTAGAAAGCCAACGAGTTGGAAAACCAACGGTCTTAGAGTGAAAATCATATTGAAACAAAGTCTCGATATGAAAGATATGAGTATCACAGATGACATCTTAGGAATTGGATTTCTAAGACATCTAACGGATCGGTCGATAGTTGATGAGTCTCGTTGAAGCCACCAATGGATATGAATCATAGAACCGATTGGAATCATGGTGCACCCATAGACAAAGAGCGATATGCTCGGGTCACGTGTAGTTCAATGTATTGTACACACTACAACCGACCTGGTATCGTCCTACAAACATATCAGTTGAACTAAGGTTCACTGATAATTTCAATACATGATTAATAGGAAGGCGTTAAGTCGGATATGACGATATCTGAATTATTCGCTTATCTACGGATTATAGTATTCGGATGTCCAGCGGTTCTGAGAGAACACAATGATGCAAAGCTGGACATCAGATCTGAAGAACACCAAAGCCACAAGTAAATGTGTATGGTGGTTCTTGGAAAATCCTCTAAGCAAACTCGCATCGGCCGATTCATGATGGAATCGGAGTTTATCGCTCTATACAAAGCATGAAAGAAGTTGAGTAACTTCACGACTCCTTAGAGGACGTCCCTTATTGGGAGAAACCCGTGCCTTCAGCAGTTATACACTGTGGCTAGCCGGTCGGCTTTAGGAAGGACACGGATGACGGCGTCTGGACATATCTGTCAGGATCTGTCCGAGACATAAGACCGTATGGCAGTTGATCATCACGGGTGTCACTTCCTTATTTACTAACTAAGGGACTACCCGGAGATCAAGTTTTCTGCCTGTCTAGGGGAATGGGCTTAAAACCCAAAATATACGGACCAATACAGTGGAAACCCAACCTTACGAACTGGAGATCCCAGTAATTTGGTTCAATGGGAAAACTAAGTTGTAAAGGTTCGTTGATCGCTTCGGTGGAAGCATGAGCACTTCGGATAGTGATTTCGAAAAGAAACACCAAATCCAAAGCCGTTCCCGCGATAGACGTTAAGTGCTATCTGCAGTATGGGTAAAGGTTAAGTTTTCAAAACCTGTAATGATCCTCAACAGTTGAGGTTAGGTCTTTGGGAAACTTTTAATGGTTCCTAACACTTGTGAAGTGGGGTATAGCGGGATACCTTGTAGGAGACCACCTATTTAAGTGCGAGGACGGGCCGCCTCAAATTGAACGCACTTAAGAATCCAAGACGTTGTCCATGGCCAAAACGGACAAAACATTACGAAGAAGAGAGTAAGGGAATTTGTTGTGTTGGTACCGTTGTCTTGGCTTACACTAAACACCGACGGTTCAAGACATCACGTTCACGCGCGATAGCGGTAAGTAAGTCCGATGGTATTCAACTATGGAAGGTTCAAAGCTGAGGCTACCTCTCCTTATGCAACATCGGTCCATTTGAAATATTGCTTGGAAATGAAAAGACACCATGTGAGTGCGCCAAAATCTCTTTCAAGAGGGGATTGTTGGAAATTTGCCTTTGGCGGGAGTTGCGACCGACCAACTTTAACGGCTTAAACACTAGTGTAACGTATGTTGGAGAATCCGGTTCTTCACACACGCATGATCTACTAAGTACGTAGATAACCGTAGGGCCAAGAATCGTCAAATTTCATTGAGAAATGAAAGAGATATTGGTTCACGAAGTAAGGTGTTTGAAGCATGGAAAGTGTGGTATTGTGTGTAATTCTCCCTCATCGGTAGAGGAAGAAAGAATTGTTGTGTATATAAGATTCGAAATTGGTTTGGGGTTTGGGACCCCAAGGGGTATCCCATGTGTTTAAAGGAGGGAGGACCTAGATGTGCTTCGGTTCGAGGAAAGACCACATGCGCGCCGCCTCCGCCCGCCCATCCCGTCCGGTCCGGTTCCGGCTCCGGGTTCCGGGTTCCGGGGTTCGCGGGTCGCGGGTTCTGGGGTTCGTGGGTCGTGGGCTGTGGGCTGTGGGTCTTCTCGATATTATCTTTTTGGGCCGAGAAAACTTTGCCGAAGTACGGTTTGATCCCGAAGTTTCCAGATGTACGATTCGGACCGAATTCTTTCGATTTACGTTTGGTCCCCGAAGTTTCAAGATGTGCGTTTGGTCCCTCAAGTTTCCGAATACGGACAGTCAAAGCAGTTGCCAAGCACTCAATTCAGCCATTTATTTTGGCTGAATTACTCCTCCTATAATGGCCAAATCCGTTGGTCTTTCACCATTTATGTTGGTGGCTTTACTACCTCCATAATGGCCATTATTTGGCTATTATGGAGGCAGTTTTTCAGCCCCTCCCTCACCTATATAAACACCCCCTTACACCATTGTTGAGCACTAAGACATATGCACGAAAATACAGAAACAGATGCAGAAAAAGCACGAAAATACACAACCGAAATAGTTTTCTTCCTACAACTTCCAAGCATCATTTCGTTACTCAATATTCTTCACGGTAGCTCTTGAGTTTCCTTTGCTCAAGGGTTCCATTGTTGTTTTATCTTGGGAGACAAATTGTCCAGGACGTATAAAGGATACATACGGGGCAATATTGTCTTAAGGACAGAGTGCTACACTCGACTCAGCAAAAACCAATTTATATTTTTCCGTCTTCTATAAAACTGGAATTTCCAGTTTTTACTTGTGTAACTATTGTAATTTTCAGATTCCATGTTGAATTATTGAATCTTTGTTTATCCTTTCGAATACTTGTAATAGTTAAATACTTCCCGTACTGCTTTATAAAGTACCATAAAGAGAAAAATCTCCCAACAGATACAACATGTAAAAAATTTCTTTAAATAACTACTTTATCCACCTTTATGGTCAATAGAACAAGAAAATGACCCATGCACGCACCCCTCATTCAATCTTCCAATCTTTGTACTGTTGCCAAAACTTCCCTTGCATTTGCCTGAATCCTCTTACACGAATTTGATCAGAATTTTCATTGAGCATAAAGGGTGTGTTTGGTAAGAAGGAAATATTTTTTATGAAAAATGTATTTCAAGAAAATAAGCAGATTTATTACTTTTTGTGTTTGATCGGTATGTATGTAAAAAATATTATCTTAAAAATATTTGTATATAATCTAGATAAATATAATGAAAAGTAGATGTGGGAGACAGGGGTGTGGGGTGGTGGGATGAGGACTGCGAGGATGGGTGAAAATGAAGTGTTTTGGAGAATGAGGAGCACACAATCGATGTGGAATGTCACTTGTGAAACTTGTTTTCCCTACTTTCACTAGGGAAATCATTTTTCTCATTTTTAAGGAATTTGTATTTCTAGAAAAAATATAGTCTAAATTTTTTAACCAACTACATTAAAAAATTGAAAAACATTATGTTTTCCACAAAACCGAACGGGAGAAATGGTTTTATAACCCTTTACAAATTTTTTTTAAAAGTTTTATATCTCTTTTATAAGAAATCTTCATTTTTTACACATAAAAGATCGAAAAAAAATCAAATAAGAGATCAGAAAATTATTTTCTTCTATTCAAATTGTAAGTGGACAAAAAATATTATTTCCGCAGAACACATCCAAAAGTGATAATATGCCACACAAATGTTCCACTCGTACTGTTACCCAAACTCCCTTCCATTTTCCTATATTCTCATGGACGAATCCTGATTTTTAATTGAGTGTAAAGTGGTACTAGCTAAACCATCGTTTTATCACAATGGATATAAACTTAAGTATAAACTACTATATATTTAATTTATGTGAATATAGAAATACTTTTAAAAATTATGATTTAAAACAAATTTTAACCTGTAGAAATTTGTGTAACGATAAATTATTGCATCAATTATAAAATTATAAATTTAAAGTTAAATTATTTATAAATAAAGAAGTATAGAATTCTTTTTTAGATAAACAAAAATGAAAATATGCCACATAAATTAAGGTGGAGGAAATATCAAAACTAGGAGGGCAAGTTTAAATACATGAGATGGACTCTTGACTCGCCCTTAAGTCTCATAAAATGCTGCTCAAGGCCAAATTTTAAGATTAAAAAATGTGGATACAATTAGTTAAATTAGATCATAGTTAACTTTTGATAGTTTTCTTTAAAAGGATACATGGTTGAACAAGTCTTAAATAGCATAAATGGAATCCATATTTCCTTTGGGTGGTGGAGAAGGAAAGGAAAGCTAGACTTTGCCACTTTTAATATATTTACATTACACAATTGGATTAACGAAGGGTATATATAAGACAAATCACAATTTAAAGATATTTTTTTACCCTTTTACTTTAAAGTGATCAACAATTACTCAAAAAATAATTTAGTACAACTTGTTTTTTCCTAATTTATCACCTATTATGCCTTGCACATTAAGCTATTAAATTATAATAACTTGCTCTTCTTTCAAAATTTATTACTGGGAAACAAAAACCTATTTCAATTAGCGGGGAATTGTGAGGTAACTTGAATATGAAATACATTATAAAAAGTCTTGTCATGTTTTAGCTTTCAATGATGTATAGAGAATGCAACTAATCAAATCCAACTTCCTTTTATTTCTTGGGCTTGAGAGTCTTTACACTTTTTAAACTTTTGAAAATACCAACTATTGAAACTTTCATTCCACCTTTCGGCGTCTTCCTAAAAGGTGGCAAGTTATTTCCATCAAAACATTACCTGAGACTGAAACTCGTGCAAATTCTAAGATTAACAAAAGAAAAATCCTACGTGCTTCAGTTGTTAATATTTTTTAAAATTAAACGTCTTATCAAGTTTACACTTTAATTTCTTATAAACATTAAACAAAATCTTGAAAGTACTATATTTATCATTGTAATTTACAAGTCCAGTATTTGGACAAATATTGTTTATGAAAGGAAAAGAAGAAACATATATTAGTAAATTACATGATATAGACTAATTAACAAATTTTACGAAGTAATTTTGTTTCATAATACAATTTTCAACTTAAAAATATTGTCGATCGATACATATAGCTAGATATCGATGAATTATGTGATTAGGATGCGCCGAGCAAGCTTAGAATTGTGTTTGTAGAATTGTATAATACTCCTTGTTTGGAGGCTTCTCATTAATAAAATATATATAGTTGTTTACAAGTACAAACCTAATTGTATGAGAATATATAGTTTACATAATTACATCAAAATTATAATTACAGAATATATAGAGAATATTAATACATTCTCTATCACACCCCTCAGTCGAAGCGGGAGGAGGCCGGACACTGAGACTGCATCTGAAGTCAAGGAACAGTTGCCGAGGAAGTATCTTAGTAAATATATTTGTGTACTGATATGAAGAAGGAACATGTAACACCCTAACATGACCCATGACAACCTTCCCACGAACAAAGTGAATATCCATCTCAATTGTTTGGTTCTCTGATGTTGAACCGGGTTGTGAGACAAATAGACAACATATATGTTATCACAGTATACAATAGATGCCTTACATAAGGGACAATTAAGCTCTAGAAGGAGGTTTGTGAGCCAACAAGTTTCGGCCACAACATTCGCAATGCCTCTATATTATGCTTCTGCACTCGAACGGGAAAATGTGGCTTATCATTTTGCAGACCAGAAAATGAGGTTATCACCCAAAAATACACAATAGTCGGAAGTAGATTGACATGTGTCAGGACAGCTACCCCAATCGGTGTCCGTGTATGATACCAGCCTGGTTAGTGTAGATGTATAGAGATGTAATCCATAGTCAAGAGTACCCTTAATATATCGAATTATACGTTTAAAAGCGGTAAAGTGAGGCTCCCTGGGAGCATGCATGAATAAGCACATATGTTGAACAACATAGGCAATATCAGGACTAGTGAATGTAAGATACATAAGTGCACTAGCGAGACTCCTATAAATAGAAGGATCATGCACCGGATCCTTATCATTGGCGTTGAGCTTCGACTTTGAGTCAACTGGAGTAGGCATGATTTTACAGTTTGCCATTTTAGCCATGTAAACAATCTTTTAGGCATACTTACGCTGACATAGAAACATTTCATTCGCGGATCTAGTCATGGAAATCCCCAAGAAATAACTCTATTTACCCAAGTCTGTCATGACAAATTCTGATTTGAGCAATGTAATGATCTCATTTTTTAGCATATTAGAGGAGGCAGTCAGGACAATGTCATCTATGTAGAGAAAGAGGTATATATTGTCATTACCTAGATGAAATATAAAAAGTGAATTATCACTTTTGTTGCACACAAACCCAATCTGCATGATGTAGGTGGCAAATTGCTCATACCAAGCCCGGGGGGCTTGTTTCAAGCCATAGAGTGACTTGCAAAGACGAAATACATGTTGAGAAGCCGAAAGATACACAAAGCCAGGTGGTTGATGCATATAGACGATTTCTTTCAAATTCGCATGTAGGAATGTATTTTTTACATCAAGTTGATGAATCAATTAGTTCTTCCCCATAGCAATACTGAAAATAGTACAAATGGTCGTAGGTTTAACTACTAGACTGAAGGTCTCACCATAATCAATGCCCTCTTATTGTCCTGTGCCATTTGCCACAAGTCTTGACATATGGTGTTCAAGCTCATCACTATCCCTGAATTTGTGACGATATAGTCACATACAATGAATCATAATGACCCCCTCTGGTCTCGGGACAAGATCCCAAGTGTGTTGTTTAGTGAGCGCATCAAATTCCTCATGCATGGTTACATTTTAATTTGGGTCAAGCTTGACTAATGTTGAGTTTTTAGGTAGAGGTGAGATAGTTTTAGTTGATAGGTTAAAGTGGACTTTTGGCTTGAAGATCCCGTGTTGGACATGAGTTTCCATTTGGTGTATAGGAATAGGGACCGGATGAGTGACATTTTGTGAGAGGTGGTCGGGCTGCGTGTGTTCTGGGCTCGGGGATCGGAGGGCAGATGGGGATTGGGGGTGTCCGACATGGGCAGAGGGACAAGCGGGGTGGGCTGCTAACAATAGGCATGGTGTGATGGGGAGGGGGGTCTAGACGACATACTGCCCGTAGGCATGCATTGTGTTGGAGTTTTGATGGAAGACGTGGCAGGTGTCAGGGCTCGGGTGGGGGCCGTTCTACTAGTCCCATGTATTGCGTTTCTAATAAGTCGGGATGTGTCCTAATCGTCAAGGAATCTATAATCAGTGACTTGGTATTTTTGGACGTTTGAGAATGGGAAAATGTGCTCCTCAAACGTGACATGACGAGAGACTAGGATTTTATTTGTGGATAACTCATAGCATAAGTACTCCCTATGATTTGACGGGAAACTCAAGAAGATGCAAGGAGTAGACCTAGGGGCTAGTTTGTGAGGAGCCGTGGAGGTGAGATTTAGGAAGCATAGGCAACCAAAGATCCGAAGTGACCATAGGAAAGGATTCGACAGAAGAGAATTTCGATTGGACTTTTATTATGAAGAGTACGTGTTGGTAATATATTAAGGATATATGCTACTATGTGCAATGCGTAGACATAAAAGAAAGGGGGGATAGAAGCATGAAGAAGTAAAGTACGGATCATATTGTTGATGGTGCGCATGATGCTTTCGGCATTTCCATTTTGAGGAGAGGTATGAGGGCAAGAGAAGAGAAACACCATGCTATTATTCATACAACATTTATGAAAAAGATAATTGTCAAATTCACAACCATTGTCACATTGAAATATTTTAATATTTTTCTCAAACTGGGTTTTAACATATGCTTGAAATTCAAGAAAAATTGGTAAACTTGGGACTTATATTTTAGAGGATAAACCAAAGAAAGTGAGAGAAATCATCCAAAAATACCAAATAATATTTGTGACCTAGTTTGCTAATAATTGGAGAAGTCCATAAATCTGCATGAATGTTATCAAAAGGAGAAAATGTTACGCTCAGTGATGACTGAAAAGGAAGTCTAACATGCTTCCCTAAAGGACAAGAGTAGCAATTGTAGGGAAATTTCCCTTTATTACATTGAATTAAATTTTGACTCCTAAGAAAATTAAAAACTAGTGCTCCCGGATGTCCAAGTCTATCGTCCCAAATCGATGGAGAGATTGCTACTAGAGAGGTATGTGGATTGACACTGGCAGCGGAATTGGATGAGAAAGGATAGAGGTCCCCCACAACATTGCATCTCGCAAGAGTTGTCCCAGTATGTAGGTCCTTCACAGAAAAACCAAAAGGGTCAAACTCAATAGATACAGAATTGTCACTAGTAAACTTTCTAAACATAGATTAAGTTTTTAATGATGTTAGGCGCACATAGGATATTTTTTAGGGTAAAGAGAGGGTGAGGTGGTGGTGTTTGAGTGGTGCCATAACCTTGAATTGGAATGCGATTGCTATTTCCGACCAAAATAAATTAAGGATTGCGCAAATTAAACAATTAATGGAGATTACCAGAGATATGAGTGATATGGGATGTGCCCCATGTATCCATGTACCATGTGTTTTCGGGCTGATGGAGATTTATAGTGTTGTAGTCCTGACTCAGTTCGGTAGGGGTCATAAGATCGTATGCTTGTTGTTGTTGTTGGGTCGTGGAGAAGTGGGCCTGGTGGGGTTGACCCGTGTGGTGTGGGCCAGGAGCAGGGCCCAGAATACTCGGACTCAGACTCGGGTGTTGTGCCGGGGTGGTTGGGTAAGGGAAAGGGGGAAGCCCAATTTTCGGGGGTTGTCCATGGCATTGGGCTGGCCCATGAATATGGGACTGGACCTGGCGTGGCTGTCCACCGAAATTAGACCGCCCCCCTCGGCCCCTTCCCCTGTTATCGCGTCTGTTGCCTTGGCCTCAGCCTCTGCCACCACACTTATTTTGGTGGTCGGCGGGTTGCGGTGGTCCGGCATGTGCAGGGTGGTCGGCGGTGCATCTACTACCAACGCCTTATGATTATATTCATCTTGTTTGGCACGTTTAGTCTCTTCCAGTAGCAACTGTGATCGGGCCTTATTGAAGCTAGGGAGGGGATCAACTTGTTGGATCATCATTGCAAGTGTATCGTACTCACCTTTCGGTAACCTATTAATGAGTTGCAAAACCATCTTTTTTTCAGAAATCAGATTCCAGTATTAGACAATTGATCAGCAACTAATTTAAGTTGTTTACAATAGTCTGATATGTTAGCAAAGTTCTCAAGACGGATGTTGTTAAATTGTTCCTCCAGATACACGACATGTGTATGTTTATTGTCTTGGATGATTTCTTCTAGTCTCGTCCATAAGTCTTGAGCCGAAGCATCTATCTTCATAATGATATGAAGTAAATCCTTGGATATGGTGCCATATATCCATTGTTTGACGATGGCAGAGAAGAACGATGTGGTTCATCACCAGATCAACAACCCTGCAATAGAATGTCCTTCTGCTAGCTACATCAATTCAACAATATACAGTGATAACTTATCATAAGATATATGATAAGTTTACATGCAAGCAATTTATGTTCATATTTTTTTTCTTTTTTCTTTATAAATACATTGGACCATTTCTTGATTTGTACGTGTTATTTTTGTGCGGGGGCTACGCTAATCTTCTCTGTATCGTTCCTATTTTATCGGATGCCTTTGAAAGACAACGTCTATATTTACATAAATTATGCCAAATAAACATTTAAAATTGCATGTAACACACGCATATGTTGAATATTTAGGAGATCGTGTGTGATACGTTTTCCAAATAAAATTTACAAAAGTATTGAATTTAGACTCTCATATATACAAAAAATTAAGTTTTAAAAGAGAACACGCAAGCTAATCATAAATCTATTGACAAATGTCTTATTTCAATGCTGTCAAGTCTAATAAAATACAAACTTAATTATAAAGAAACAAAATAACCATATGATAAACATTAGTTAAGCCCCTTTTTATTAATCAAATCATCCTGATATAGATGATGGAAAAGATTAGGATGAGTATAGTATTTACCAGAAAATGATTGAAGTAGTGAAAATGAAAGATAGGAAAATCTCGTGTAAAAGGAACTAGGGACATATGAATCGAATTCAAGTCCCATTGCCACCGTCAGGGTGCTGTTAGAGAAACTTAAAGAGGACACTTTGGTTGGTTTGGTGAAGAGGAAAATGAAATGTACATATAATATAATTGTTATTTTCACAAGCTATCTGTCTCTAATCCCTCAATCCCTCCACATATTATGTTTTAAACTTCAAATAAATATTATAGAATGACCCTACTTCAAGTTGTTGCAATTTATTAAATACTGGAAGAAAATATATTAATACTCTCCATATATTTTGTAATTATGATTTTGATGACATTATGTAAACTAGATATCTTCATACAATTAAGTTTGTATTTATAAACAACTATATATATTATATTAATGAGAAACTTTTAAATAAAGAAATTATACAATTCTACGTGATATCAAAAGCCAAACTCCACCCTCCTCCAAAACCCTAAAATTCGGCGTCCCATTCTTTCCTTTTTCACGCCACCGGCAGCCCCCCAAAACCCTAAAATCCGGTGCCTTTCTTTTTTCCTTCACACCGTTGGCAGCCCTTGTCCATGGCTTCTCCCGCCTATTCCTCCTCCACCCACGACACACATCCTACTCCTTCAACCCCCCTCCTACCACCTTTTATCCGGCCTTTGCCGTGACGAACATCAAGAACTTAATCCTTTTAATTTTTTATCAAGAGGAAGGTCAATATTCGTCGTGGATGCTTGTGCTTACAACTTCATTGATCACATCGATTCCACCACCCCATCCACCCGATGTTGACATTTGTCCCCTTATGTACAAATCTTTCAGCGAAAACAGATCAAGAAGGACGCCGTGGTTCGTCGTTCATCACCAGAGAAGGATGGAATACAAAAACAGAGTTTCACCTTTTTCACCAAATAAAGCGCAATATTTCCATGCTCAAAGATGAAGCTTTGTTTCTTTAACATCAAGAAATCAACTTGAGTTTTCATCATTTCAACTTGTATAATAAGTAATATCTAAAATTTTAAAGCAGAGCTAATTGAAATTTGATTGTGAAACGGAATGAAGCTGCAAATCTGGAAAAAAGATGAAATGTTAATTGGGCTGACAATGATTCTTCTCTTCTCCAAGGATAAACAAAAATCAAAAGTAATAAAAACACAAAATAAGTTCTAACAAACCCAGGTTGGATACTAAACTCAACTGTAAGTCATTTTTTATTTTTGAGTTGGGATGGTTATGTACTGATGTCGGCTAGTTGCTCAAGACGGGAGGGAAAGAAGTTGCGGTAATGAATTTGGGAAATTTTTGTTTGAAATGACAAAAAGGTCCTCTTTCTAATGAGTTAGAAAAAAATAACAAGGGTATTTAAGGAAATTAAAACACGAGGAGAGTGCTAACTTACCACCTTCATATAGACTATAGTGGGTTAGCAAGACCATATATATATATATATATATATATATATATTGTCATGTGTAACATACTTACGCTAAATAAATTAATTTTTTTATATAAAAAATATGAAAAATAGTAATAGACGTTAAAATAGATGCAATAATTGGTCTAATAATAATACCAAGCTTTCCAAATACATCATTTTATTAATTGTGATTAATGAACTATTATCGTCATTCAAGAAAGGCTTCAACTTTGGTTTCTTTGAGATAGTCACTTTTCTCTCAACCAAAAGGTGTTCTTTTTTCTTTCAAAAAACACAAATTCTCTTTTGTGTTTTTGATTATTAAGTCATTACAACGAAATTCAAAATGTTACAGCTAACGATAGCATTTAAAAATAAATTTAAGAATTATAGATATTTTCAAAGAAAAAGATATAAAATATGAGAATCTAAATAACCTTGAATATAAACTAAGTTTATTAATGATTATAAAGGACTTCATTTACTGTACGATCAAAGGTATAACTAACTTATGCCTTCTTTGCCCCAATTAATAGAACCCCATACCAATAGTTGATAAAATATCATGACTTTCCTTGCTTTTAGCCAAAAAAATGACTCTCCCTTGCTGAAAGTTTTCTAGTTACCCTACGCACCTAAGCTGCTACAAAAACAAAAACAACATGTATTCTAAGAAAAAAGGTATGTCTTATTCTTAAACTACTTCTTTGGATGAAAAAATATACTCGCAAAACATAGTTATTTAAATTACCTCTAAAATAACTATTTTATTATATTCTATGCTTGCGATAACTATTAATAGAGCATGTACCAAAAAAAATATCATTGAAGTCTATTATCAAAATAATAACGATATGTTAGATCTCATGATTTATTCATAATTGAAATAGTCACATGTAGTTAACTAATAAAAGATAATTTATATAATGAAGAAAATTAAGTTACCAAATATTACGACAATCATCCCTGTGGTGCGTACTGAGGAGCGTGTCACCCCTGTGACTCCTCCGCAACAAAGCGGATCCTTCGTATTGAGGCTATAAGACTCTGGGACACAATATTTCAAGGAATTGGAAGTTTGAAGGTTATACAATATCTAGTATTGTAAGATTGGAATAATTTTTCTTATCGATTTCTTTCATTATTCACAATATATATATAGTTGTACAGAGGTTGATTCATAATACAATAAGAATTCTAACTTACCTTAAATGGTTGATTCCTAATACAATAAGAATCCTAAGTTACCTTAAATATACATCTATCATAATTACAAAATATATTGTGAATATTTGGAGAATATTCGCTAATACTCCCCCTCAGTCTGAGCAGGAGGAGGCCGAACGCTAAGGCTGGATCGGAAGTCGGTGAAGAGTTGTCTCGGTAGTCCCTTTGTGAAAATATCTGCATACTAATAGGAGGAAGGCACATGTAATATTTTGACATGACCAAGGGCAACCTTCTCACGAAAAAAGTGAATATCCATCTCGATATGCTTGGTTCGCTGATATTGGACCGGATTGTGAGACATATAGATAGAAAGATATGTTGTCACAGTAGACTATAGACGCCTTTCGCAGTGGACAGTGGATCTCCAAAAGAAGATTTCAGAGCCAATAGATCTCAGCAACGACATTAGCAACTCTGGGATACTCTGCTTCAGCACTCGAACGGGATAGCGTGGCCTGCCACTTGGCGGACCATGAAATAAGATTATCCCAAAAAAATACACAGTAGCCTGAGGTGGAGCGACGTGTGTCCGGGCATCCTACCCAATCTGCATCCGTGTAGGAGAGTAACTTGGTTGGGGCAGAGGGGTACATATGCAGTCCAAATTCCAATGTGCCCTTAACGTATCTGATAATACGTTTGAGGGCCGCAAAATGGGACTCTCAAGGGCCGTTCATAAACAGACACACCTGCTGAACGACATATGCAATATCAGGCCTAGTGAATGTAAGATACTGAAGGGCACCTGCAAGACTCTGATATAGAGTGGGATCAGAAACTGGCGCGCCCTCATTGGCGATGAGCTTGGATTTCGAGTCAACCGGAGTTGCCATAATTTTACAATTTGCCATCTTAGCCTTGTACACTATCTCTTCCGCATATTTGCGCTGACATAAAAATATAGTAGCTGCAGATCTGGTCACGGATATACCCAAGAAATAACTCAGCTTGCCCAAGTCGGTTATAGCAAATTCAGTTTTGAGTAGAACAATGATTTCATTCTTCAAACCGTCAGAGGAGGCAGTAAGAACAATGCCATCCACATATAATAACAAATAAGCAGTGATGCTACCTCGATGAAAAGTGAAGAGAGAGCTATCACACCTCCTACATATAAATTCGATCTGCATAATACACCTGGCAAATCGATCATACCAAGCGCGGAGTGCCTGTTTCAAGCCATACAATGAATTCCTGAGATGACATACTAAGCGCAACTGTTGGATGAACAAAGCCAGGGGGCTGATGTATGTACATAGTTTCTTTCAAATCCCCATGGAGAAATGCATTCTTGACATCAAGATGATGAATCGGCCAATGAATGCCCATAGCAATACTGAGAACAGTCCGAATAGTAGCCGGTTTAACAACCGGACTGAATGTCTCACCACAATCAATACCCTCCTACTGATTAGTGCCATTGGCAACCAGTCTTGCCTTATACCGCTCCAAGTCACCACTGTCTCTGAACTTGTGACGAAATGGCTACATACACCGGATAACATTCACACCGTCCGGTCTAGGTACCAAATCCCAAGTGTTCTGCTTGGTTAAAACATTAAACTCATCGGACATGGTCGCATTCCAATTAGGGTCCAGTTTGGCTAGTTTTAGATTTTTTGGAATGGGTGATAAGGTTTGTGTAGAGAGGTTGAAGTAAACATTGGGTTTGAAAATCCCGTGTTGGGCACGAGTCTCCATGTGATGGGTAGGCAGCAGTGGTTGTTAAGTGGTTTGAGGAGGCTGGCTTGCGGGTTCTGGTTGGGTGGTGGTTAGGCTCTGGGCGATGGCTGGTTGAGTAGGAGACAGTGGGGGGTCGAGCAGTCGAAGGCTCGACCAAGAGTTAGGTGGTACTTAGTCGGAGACGTCGCCGGACACCGTAGTTGACGGAGCTGCCTGGAAGCAGTCTTTATTGGGGCAGTGAACTACTGTGTGGACTAGTGGTACATCGACTGGATCATGGGGGACAGAGTGGACTCATCGAGAAATATGTAATCCGTGGTTTGAAATTTTTAGAGTTTTGAAAATGGATAATTCGCCTCGTCAAATGTGACGTGATGTGAGACAATGATTTTATAAGTGGTTATGTCATAACACAGGTAACCCCGATGATTAGATGAGAAACCAACGAAGACACAAGGAGTGGTACGTGATGCTAGTTTGTGGGGGTGCAGTGGAGGACATGTTGGGGTAGCACAGGCACCCGAATATGCGGAGTTGGTCATATGATGAGAATCTACGATATAAGATTTCGGTGGGGGTCTTATTTTGGAGAGTGTTGGTTGGTAAACTATTAAGGAGGTACTCTACCATTTTAACAGCATAGACCCAGAATAGTGGTGGAAGACTAACATGAAATAGCAGGGTACGAACCATGTTATTGATGGTACGTATGATTCGTTCAGCCTTGCCGTTTTGGGAGGAAGTGTACGGACAGGAAAAACGAAAAACCATACCTTATTTAGAGCAGAAATTGTGAAATGTCTAGTTATTAAATTCACGTCCATTATCATAGTGGAAAGCTTTAATGGATTTTTCAAACTATGTTTTAATGAATTTTTGAAATTCAAGGAACTTGGCAAAAACTTCAGATTTGAACTTCAGTGGGTAAATCCAGACAAAGAGTGAAAAATTATATAAGAATACTAGATAAAAATTTTGACCCAAGGAACTAACAACCGGAGATTTCCACAAATCAGCATGAACAATATCAAATGGAGAAAAAGTAACATTGTTGGATGACGTAAATGGAAGACGAATATGTTTGCCAAGCGGGCAAGAAAAATAGTGTTGGGCAAGTTTCCCATTATTAAATTGAATATGCTTATTAGTTCTAAGAAAAGTAAAGACATGGTCTCCTGGGTGTCCGAGTCTGTTATGCCAAGTTGACGAAGAGATGGCTGCAAGGGAGATGTGTGATTGTGGTCTGACAGTGCAAGATTGAGTGAAGGGGTAGAGGTCTCCCACACTATTGCAACGCGTAAGAATTTTCCCCGTATTGAGATCCTTCACAGAAAAACCAAAAGGGTCAAATTCAACAGACACAGAATTATTGCGAGTGAATTTTCTAACAGAGATTAAGTTTTTAATGATATTAGATGTGTAGAGGACATGATTTAGGGAGAAAAGTGGGTGGGGATGTTTGGTATGTGTGTTACTATAACCTTCAATTGGAATGCAGTGACCATTGCCAACAATAATAAATTGAAGACACTTTAACCGATGCGTTTGAGATAAATTACTTGACGACCGGGTGAGATGAGATGTGGCTCCAGTGTCTATGTACAAATTATCATCGGGCTGTTGAAGGGTCAGTGTGTTGAAGGCTTGACCAAAATCAGTGGGAGCCAGGCTGCTGGCTTGCGGATGCCGAGTGGCCGAAGACAGGTGGGCCTGCTGTGTGGACTGGTGGGCTTGCGTGCTGGCTAGGGTGTGGCCTAAAACACCTGGTGCCCATGTTTGCTGGAACTGGGCCCCTGCAGTTGGGTAGGGGCATGCAGGCGAGGCCTAGTTCCCTTGATTGGGCCACAATGGTTGCTGTCCAGGCCACGGAAGATAGGGAGCAGGGGTTGGGATTGGCTGTTGGTTTTGGTTGCCCTTGCCGCGGCCCTTCCCTTTATTGTTGTTACCGCGACCTCTGCCGCCACGCCCTCCACCGCCGGACTGCTGCTGCTGGTGGTCTTGCGGTGGTGGCTGGGTGGTGTGCTTGTGCTCCTCTTGTTTAGAACGGCGAGTCTCTTCTAACAAAAGTTGCGACCGTGCTTTGTTGAAATTTGGGAGGGGGTCGTCCTGTTGAATCATCGTTGCAAGTGTATCATATTCACCTTTCGGTAAACCAACAACTAGTTGAAGTACCATCTTGGTTTCTGAAACAGAAGTTCCTACATTGGAAAGTTGGTCGGTTATGAGTTTCAGTTGTTTACAATATTCAGACATGGTGTTAAAATTTTTGAGACGTGTATTGTTGAACTGCTCTTTCAAATACACGGCCCGAGTATTTTTATTATCCTGAAAAATTTCTTCTAGCCGTACCCAAAGTTCACGTGTCATAGCACTTGTTTTCACGATAGTGCACAACAAGTCTTTAGAGATGGTGTCGTAGATCCACTGTTTGACGATGGCGTCAAGGCGACGCCAGGTTGAGTCTGCAACATCGGTTGGACGAGGAACAAAATCGTCAATATGGTCGAGCACATTGTACGCACATGCATGAATATAGAACAGTTCTATCCATATGGAATATTGACAGTCTTCTTGGTCAAGAATTATAGGGATAAAATTCTTGATGTTGTTAACAGCGAATGCCGGATGAAAAGAAGACAATGAACGTTGAGGGAGGTTGTCAAGTGTGCCAGTGGATGAACCGGAATTAGTGGGGGAAGTGGGGCGAGACATGGTGGCAATCTTGTTGCCGCCGGCCGAGAGGAAGGGAATTTTGGGTGGTGGTCGGCCGAGAGGAAAAAAATAGAGAAGAGTAGGGATTATGGTTTGACTCTTGATACCATGTAAGATTGGAATAATTTCCCTTAGAGATTTCTTTCATTAATCACAATATATATATAGTTGTACAAATGTTGATTCCTAATACAATAAGAATTCTAACTTACCTTAAATGGTTGATTCCTAATATAATAAGAATTTTAAGTTACCTTAAATATACATCTATCATAATTATAAAATATAGTGCGAATATTCACTAATAAGTATGATATGATGAATATAATTTGCATGATGATTCCAATTGGCATGCAATGCAATGGATATTTTGACCTGAGAATGCCGACATCACAGTCCGCTCAAGCTTTTGTACGTGGGGTTATGTATAAGCCATAAAAGTCTATGATCTTGCTTCAAATATATTAATTTCTCTAAAGCTTTCAAGTATTAATTGTAGTTATAATTTTACATAATATGCTTATAATTTAATTATCTTTTAAATTAGCAATATCATATTAACTCCGACTTCTAGAAATTTATACTTAAAATTAAATCAAAACTCTTAAAATTTTAAGAAAAAAAAACATGCATTGCTGATGTGCCATAATTTTTAGGTAATCATGTATTGGTAATATTTGGGAAAAATTAATAATTATATACCTAAGAGGCTAGTATAAGAAATTTCTCAATTTCTACGTAATAAACTCCAAAACCCCTTTTAAGGTCCTTACGAATATAAAACTTAGGCAAATAAGGAAAGATTTATTTTAGGTAAAATTTTAATTAATTTTAATTTCCTAAATATTAGGACCTTTTACATAGTTCATGTAAGTAGGGATTTAATAAGTAAAATTCTACTTGATTTCAAAGTGCTAATAATAGGAACACATAAAAGACGATTTCATGAAATCTACTTTTAAAGTCAGCAGAAATTTGGGTTTGATAATTCTGCAATTATAATTCAGAGCTAATTCCGATGGTTATATATAACTATACCTAATGCGGACTTACATATGATAAGTTTGTAGCAAAAATCAATGAACAAAATGAGGATACATTTTTACATACGAAAAGGGTTAAAAATGCTCTTAACGTATTGAAAATGGTTCAAAAGTTCCCTCCTTCCACCTATTGAATCAAATTTGCCATTTCTTCCACCTATTTGGATAAAAAATGCCCTTAGCATATTAGAAATGACTCAAAAATGCCTCTTTTCAACTTATTAGATCAAATTTATCCCTAATATTATTTTTATATTTAAATTATCCATTTTATTAAAGACACAATTATATGATATTTAATTAAATTTTAATTAAACACACGGCCTCTTTTAATCGTATTTGTAGCACAATTAGTTTGTTTGGAAAATATATATCCTCACTTCCATCACATAACTTTTTGTTAATTTTCTTCTATCTTAATTGTTTAAATTTTGTTAATGTAGCTTGATAAATATTATATCCCATTTGGTTTAAAGTGTGGAAAATAAGTTTTATTGTTCTGGTATATAAAAATTGTTTAAGGTTCCAGTTCGATTAATTCGAATATGGACTATTAAAAAATAAATGGGTAGTGGGATTTGTTAAACAAATTTGTATATCACCACATGTAACTCAGTTCACCCAAATACTCATTTTATTTGTTAATCTACATGTAGTAATTAAAAGAGGGTGAAATTGAGTATCCTTGATCTTGACTGCCAACACAAAAAAATAAGTTATTTTCTTTCGTTTTATTCTAGCATATTGTACTTACTAATACAAGATTTTATTTATGCATAGAAATGTACTAGTGGTATCTGCCAAACTCTTGGTGCAATTTCAAAATAATTCTCTTAACAAAATTAAGTAAAATAATCTACACTAGATGCATACGTTGTTTAACGTATTAGTAACATAACGAAAAATTGAATGCCACATATTTAATTAAAATTTAAAAAAATTGAATGCCACATGTTTAATTAAATGTCATATAATTTTGTCGTTAATAAAATAGATAATTTAAATAAATATAATATTAGGGATAAATTTGATCTAATAAGTGGAAAAATGACATTTTGAGCTATTTCTAATACGTTAAGGACATTTTTGATCTATATAGATTAAAGATAAGGCAAATTTGATCCAAAAGAAGGGCATTTTTGAATCAATTTTAATATGTTAAAGGCGTTTTTGACCCTTTTTCCGTTTTACATATAACCAACTTTTACAATCAACGTGCTACAAATCCTTTTCAAATAAGTTTATTAGCGAATATTCTCCGAATATTCTCTGTATATTTTGTAATTATGATAGATGTATATTTAAGGTAACTTAAAATTCTAATTATATTAGGAATCAACATTTGTAAGATAAGTTAGGATTCGTACCATATTAGGAATCAACCTTTGTACAGTTATATATATTGTGAATAATGAAAGGAATCCCTAAGGGAAATTATTCTATCTTTCATGGTATCAAGAGCCTAAAACCCTCTCCCTTCTCTTTCTCCTTCTGGCCAAAACATATTTTTTTCTGCCCCTTTTTCCCTCGGCCGAAAAACAGTAACAAGGCACCATGTCTTCCCCCACAAATTCCGGATCCTCCACTGGCACCTTTGACAACCCCTCTCAACGTTCTTCGTCTTCTTTTCACCCGGCTTTCGCCGTTACAAACATCAAGAACTCTATCCCTATAGTTCTTGATCAAGAAGACTGTCAATATTCCATGTGTACAGAACTGTTCTATATTCATGCATGTGCATCCAACGTGCTCGATCATATTGACGAATTTGTTCATTGTCCCCCCGATGTTACAGACTCAATCTGGCGTCGTCTTGACTCCATCGTCAAACAATGGATCTACGACACCATCTCCAAAGACCTATTGTGCACTATCATGAAAACAGTACTACGGCACGTGAACTTTGGGTCCGGCTAGAAGAAATCTTTCAGGACAATAAAAATACTCGGGCCGTATATTTGGAAGAGCAATTCAATAATACTCGCCTCGAAAATTTTAACAACATGTCCGAATATTGTAAGCAACTGAAACTCATAACCGATCAACTATCCAACGTCGGACTTCTGTTTCAGAAACCAAGATGGTGCTTCAACTTGTTGCGGGTTTACCAAAAGGTGAATATGACACACTCGCAACAATGATTCAACAAGCCGACCCTCTCTCAAGTTTCAACAAGGCACGTTCACAACTATTGTTGGAAGAAACTAGACGTGTTAAACAAGAGGAACATAATCAAAGGCGTTAGCCATTGACGGGATAGCAACACCGCGGCTGGACAACATCCAACCACTGGACATCAAGATGTCCAACAGCAGCAGCAGAGCGGCGAAGGTCGTGGCGGCAAAGGTCGCAACAACAAAGGCAAGGGCCGCGGAAAGGGCCAACGCAACCAGTGGGCTGGACAACAGCCAACCACTGGACAACAACAAATCTGGAACTAGCAGCAGCAGTGGTCCAACCAGCAGTAGTAGTGGCCCAACCAGCAGAACTGGGCCTCGTATGCATACCCGTACCCCACTGCAGGGGCCCAGTTCCAGCAGCCTTGGTCGACTGGCCTCTTAGGTCTTGCCCCGGCCACCGAGCAGCCCACCAGCACAAGAACAACAAGCCCACTGATTGCGGACCAACAAAGAAGAAGCAAGCTGCGGCAGCTAGCGGCCCCGACCGATTTGGGCGTGCCTACACCACCGTGAACCTTAACAGCTCGACGATAATTGGTACATGGACACCGGAGCCACATCTCACCTCACCCGGTCGTCAGGTAACCTATCTCAACTACGTCGGTTAAAGTGTCCTCAATTTATTACTGTCGGCAATGATCATCGCATTCCAATTGAAGGTTATGGTAACATACACACCAAACATCCACACCCACCTTTCTCCCTAAACCACGTCCTATACACACCTAACATCATTAAAAACTTAATCTCTCGTTAGAAAATTCACTAGCAATAATTACGTCCGTCGAATTTGACCCTTTTGGTTTTTTCGTGAAGGAACTCAATACGGGGAAAATTCTTACACGCTGCAATAGTGTGGGAGATCTCTACCCATTCACTCAATCTTCCGCTGTCAGACTGCAAGCACCTCTATCCCTTGCGGCGATCTTTCCCTCAACTTGGCACAACAGACTCGGACACCCCGGAGACCCAATTTTTACTTTTCTTAGGACTTCTAAGCATATCCAATGTAATAATGGAAAAATTGCCGAACACTGTTTTTCTTGTCCACTAGGCAAACATACTCGTCTTCCATTTATGTCATCAAACAGTGTTACTTTTTCTCCCTTTGATATTGTTCATGCTGATTTGTGGACATCTCCGATTGTTAGCTCTTTGGGTCATAAATTCTATCTAGTATTCTTGGATGATTTTTCACACTTTGTCTGGATTTACCCACTGAAATTCAAATCTGAAGTTTTGCAAAATTCCTCGAATTTCAAAAATTCATTAAAACACAATTTGAAAAATCTATCAAATCATTCCAATATGATAATGGACGAGAATTTAATAACTCAGCATTTCACAACTTCTGTTCTAAACAAGGCATGATTTTCAGTTTTTCTTGTCCCTATACTTCTTCCCAAAATGGAAAGGATGAACGAATTATATGTATCATCAATAACATGGTTCGCACACTCTTGTTTCATGCCTGCCCACTACCGCCTTTCTGGGTCTATGCTTTGTCAAAATGGTAGAATCCCTTCTTAATATTTTACCAACTAGCACACTCCAAAACAAGACTCCTATCGAAATCTTATACCGTAGGCTACAATCATATGATCACCTACGTATTTTTGGATGCTTATGCTACCCCAACATAGCCTCCACTGCACCTCACAAACTTGCCCCTCGCACTCTGCCATATGTCTTCCTTGGTCTATCTCTAATCATCGGGGCTACTTGTGCTATGACATTGCTACTCGCAAAATCATCATCTCATGTCACGTCACCTTTGAGACAACCTTTCATTTTTCCAATCTCCGGAAATTTCAGACCACCGATTACTTCTTTCTCGATGAACTAAGTCTGTCCCCGGTCATCCAAAATATGTACCAACAATAGTCCACTGTCCCGACACCAACGTCCTCACTATTACCGCCTCCAGCCACCTGCTCTCGATCGACAACACCACTGCTGCCTTCAACAGTGCTGTCCGGCCCTCCAACAGCAATGCTGCCACCCAGTACAACTCCATGCTCTCTGTCTAATACCCATACACCACCCATACTGCCTCCAGTCTAGTCTCCTACACCTCCAGAACCACTGCTACCCCTCAGCCCAAAGAACCGGTCCCACGGCCATGCGCCTCCCGGCCCAAAGAACCTATCCGCGAGCCTATGCGGCCTCACGATCCACGACCTCCCACCGCCCCCTCACCGCATGGAGACTCGTGCACAACACGGGATCTTCAAATCCAAGGTTCACTTCAATCTCTCCACACAAACCTTATCACCCATTCCAAAGAATCCAAAACTTGCTAAACTTGACCCTAATTGGAATGTGGCCATGTGCGAGGAGTTTAACGCTTTAACCAAGCAAAACACTTAGGATTTGGTACCTAGACTAGCTGGTGTGAATGTTATCCGGTGTATGTGGCTATTTCGTCAGAAGTTCAGAGACAGTGGTGACTTAGAGAGGTATAAGGCAAGACTAGTTGCCAATGGCACTAATCAGCAGGATGATATTGATTGTGGTGAGACATTCAGTCCGGTTGTTAAACCGTCCACTATTCGGACTGTTCTCAGTATTGCTATGGGCATGCATTGGCCGATTCATCAGCTTGATGTCAAGAATGCATTTTTATGGGGATTTGAAAGAGACTGTGTACATGCATCAGCCTCCTGGCTTTGTTCATCCGGCAGCTCCACAGTTTAAGTGTCGTCTTAGGAATTCATTGTATGGATTGAAACAGGCACCCCGCACTTGGTATGATCGGTTCGCTAAGTATCTTATGCAGATTGGTTTTGTATATAGCAGGTGTGATACCTCTCTCTTCACTTTTCACCGAGGTAGCAGCACTACATATTTGCTATTATATATCGATGACATTGTTCTTACTGCCTCATCTGACGGGTTGAAGAATGAAATTATTGCTCTACTCAAAATTGAATTTGTTATGACTGACTTGGGCAAGCTAAGTTATTTTTTGGGTATATCGGTGACCAGATCTGCAGCCACTATGTCCATGTGTCAGCGTAAATATGCAGAAGAGATAGTGTACAGGGCCAAGATGGCAAATTGTAAAATTATGCCATCTCCGGTGGACTCAAAATCCAAGCTTAGTGCCAATGACGGTGCACCAGTTTTTTATCCCACTCTATATCGGAGTCTAGCAGGTGCCCTTCAATATCTTACATTCACTAGGCCTGATATTGCATATGCCGTTCAGCAGGTGTGTCTATTCATGCACGACCCCCGAGAGTCCCAATTTGCCGCCCTCAAACCTATTATCAGATACGTTAAGGGCACACTAGACTTCGGATTACATCTATACCCCTCTGCCCCAACCAAGCTACTTGCCTACACGGATGCAGATTGGGCGGGATCACACGTTGCTCCACCTAGGGTACTGTGTATTTCTTGGGGATAATCTTATCTCATGGTCCGCCAAGCGGCAGACCACACTTTCCCGTTCGAGTATTGAAGCAGAATATCGCGGTATTGCTAATGTAGTTGCTGAGATCTGTTGGCTCCGAAATCTTCTTTTGGAACTCCAGTGTCCAATCCGCAAGGCGTCTATAGTCTATTGTGAAAACATATCTGCCATCTATATGTCTCATAATCCGGTCCAACATCAGCGGACTAAGCATATTGAGATGGATATCCACTTTGTGCGAGAGAAGGTTGCCCGTGGTTGTCAAAATACTACACGTGCCTTCCTCTTATCAGTATGCAGACATCTTCACAAAGGGACTACCGCGACAGCTCTTCACCAACTTCCGATCCAGCCTTAGCGTTCGGCCTCCTCCCGCTCCGTCTGAGGGGGAGTATTAGCGAATATTCTCGTATATTTTGTAATTATGATAGATGTATATTTAAGGTAACTTAAGATTCTAATTATATTAGGAATCAACCTTTGTAAGGTAAGTTAGGATTCATACCATATTAGGAATCAACCTTTGTACATCTATATATATTGTGAATAATGAAAGGAATCCCTAATGGAAATTATTCTATCTTTCAAAGTTAACAACCACAATTATGAGCTAGTAATAAATATATGAAGATGAACTTAATTGACCATCAAAATTTAAAGTATCTGAATGAACATGGAAAAAGTCTTAAATATTAGATTTGTGCGTGTTGGAATTGCTACATGCACGGCGTCTATCAACACTTTCAAATGAAAATTGTTTCAAAATCTTTATATTGCTAGAAACTCGTTTCCTCCATATACCTTATTTAGTCAAATAATGAGCTCCATAACGTGAAGAACATCAGACAAAAGTAAAAACAAAAATAATAAAAAGAAAAAAAATGAAAGTAATTTAATATAAACTCCATAACGTGAAGAACATGCTACATGAAAACGAAGAGAAGCTAACCTCTGAAGTCTAAAGAATTTTTGCCAGTTCTTCACAGCAGGGGAAACCTAATGAATGATGATGTAGCAATATATAAGTATGTACTTTTCATATGAGGTATTAGTGTTTGCATATGAAAAGGAAAAGAACCTTCCATAAAAGTTTAATGCAAATAAAAGGTAAAATATACATTCCTTAAATCTCTAACGTAAACAAAAGAGGAAAATACATTTTTCAAGAGGAATTAAATAGTTTTAACTCCTAAAATCTAAAATAAATAACAATAATTTGAGAAAATAGAAATGACAATTTTGTCTATTGTAGAGCCTTTTAATGAAGGAAAAAAGTTTAATCAACATTTGTAAGGCCCGTCGTTCTTTTAATATATATATACACACACTAATGGGGCTAGCCCGGACTTTGCATGGGCCCAACATGAACATCGTTATATTGTTTTATAATTTTTTTACACGGATTGTCCTTCAAACACACCGATTTTTAATTTTTTTCCCCTCATATCTGTGGTCTCTATTTCCCCCTCATATTTGTGGTCTAAATTTTTTGTCCCTGTTATTTATTAAATAAAAATATTGAGACCTGCTTCGCAAGACACAGTTTCTTAATATTGTTATTTTTGAAAACTGATTTTTTGCCTCGCTCGGCCTGAATTCTGTAGAAATTAAGTTATGCCTCATAGTTTTGTAGTATTGTTTCAGGTTATATTAGGTGTTGAAAATTATGTCTTGTCGGCATAATTTGTGTGGATGTTATGATATACATGCTGAAGTTAAACATAAACTATGTCGAGTGAAATCTCAAATTATGCCGAGTGTTGAAAGTTTGTTTTGTCCGGCATAATTTGCGTAGATGTTATGAAACATATGCCGAAGTTACACGTAAACTATGCCTTGCAAATCTAAATTATGCCGCCCCAAACAATATTGAAGGACAAAAATTAAACATTACAAATTTGAGGGCAAAAATTAAAGACACCTTGAAATAAGGACATTTGTGTGAATGTCCCTTTTATGAATTTTGTAATTCAAATACATAATTAAAACAACAACAACAACAACATATCCAGTGAAATTTCACAGTGTGGGGGTCCGGGGAGAGTCAAGTGTACGCAGACCTTACCTCTACCTTGAAAGGTAGAGAGACAGTTTCCAAAAGACCCCCGGCTCAAGAAAATGCTAGACAAAAAATGTTAGATATTGATAAGTAGATCAAGCAATATTAAAATGAACATAACGAGAGTGAAAAAGCCATGATAAAGCAGTAACTACCACAAATAAATAAGGTAAAAAACATGATATAAAGGCGGGACAAGAAATAACAGAATGTAACAGAAGTCGAAGGCTAAGAAATTATACACATAATACTACGACAACTACTATGGACCTACGAAAAGGCAACACATGACAACTACTACCCTTCTACCCTAATTCGTGTCCTCCATAGCCCCCTATCTAAGGTCATGTCCTCAATAAGCTGAACCTTCGCCATATCATGTCGAATCACCTCTCTCCAATACTTCTTCGGCCTACCTCTACCTCTCCTGAAGCCGTCCATAGCCAACCTCTCACACCTCCGCAATGCCGTGCCTCTCCTCTTCACATGACCGAACCATCTCAGCCTCGTTTTCCGCATCTTATTATCCCTCTGCAAATACATAATTAAAACATTATTGAATTCACGTGCATCTCTATATGTCCCTGATCAAGAATAAATTTCTAAAATAAATGGTAATTAACTTCTTACTCAAGCTGAATTGGACGATTTTTTAGATTAAGAATATCTTCGTAAACAAGAATTCATTTTTTCCACATAATTATAATATAATAATTCATTTATTCTAATTGTGTTTCTTTTTGTTTGTTCGTAATATGTGATACATAATTTATCCCCAATTTAATCTTATTTATATGCAATGACTATTTATTTAATGGTTTATTCCCAACGTTTTATTGTTTTAGAAAAATAATATACTTTGCCAAACTAATGTAGTTACAATTATGTATTTTTTTAATTCTACTTTAGATAGAATAACATAGAAATCAAATTTGGTTTTGTTTACTAGTTGCCCTGAGATCTTCTTATATGTCTCTGCTTATGAATCATCATCTTCAAGAATTCATGTTCACACGAGGAAAACAAAATGGCGTCATCAGCATAACATATATGGGAAATGATAGAACTGTGCTTATCTATAGAGTAAGGAATAAAATCAGAATTGGTTATTGATAAGGAATAAAATCAGAATTGGTTAGTGAATCCATTAATTTGGAAAGTAATTCAGCCCCAATGAGGAATAGATAGGGAGATAAAGAATCCCCTAGTTTTAGTCCTCTAGAGGAATTAAAAAACCATGTCTACTTCCATTGATGTTCACAGAGTACCAAATGTTGGATAGGTAAAATAATACGGAAAGTAAATAAATATTACAAGTGTTCGAAAGGATAAACAAATAGGCAATTCAGAACTGCCGCAAGCTTGTTGAGTCTTGAATCTTGATAACCTGAAATCAAGAAACACTAAATCTGGATTGTTACAATTGTGGCTGAGTCGAGAGATGACTCTCTGTCTTTAAGACAAGATTGCCCTGTATATATGCTTTTACGTTAACGGGAAATAGTCTCCCAAGATAAAACAACAACTAATCAACACTACAAAGCAAATAGGTTGATTCTGACGAAGAAAACAAACACGAAACGACTTGCTGAAGAATAGAAAAGGAAGGAAGAGTTTTCTGTTTTTGTCGACTGTTTCTGGTCACGTTTTGGATAGAATTTGTGTTGTGCTCTCTTCTGCTTGTCTCTGTGTTGTGTTGTATATATTCTCGTCTCTCCAATTGAGCCAAAAGGCACTAATATATAGCATAAGGGGAGGGACTCCTCAACTGCCAAGTAATGGCAGTTTATGGCCATTAGTGAGGGAGTTAATCAGCCAAGTAATGGCTGATTTAATGTGCAACATAAATGAGTTGTTAGGGAGGAGTTAAGGTGCAAATTAATGGAGTTTTAACGCTCCAAAAATCAACTCAAACGGCAGGCAGAAACTTTCTGCCTTCCGTCATTCCCAATTTCATCTTTCCGAAACTCCAGGGTCCAAACTACTGTAAATATTAAGCAATTTGAGGTCCAAAGAGATAATATCATAAGAAGCCCAAGGCCCAAGTCCCACGACCCGTGACCCGAGCCCGGACGGGCGGGCGGCGGCACGCGTATGGACTTAGCCTTGAATCCAAGCACATCTAGGTCCTCCCTCCTTCAAACACATGGGTTACCCCTTGGGGTCCCAAACCCTTAGCCAATTTTGAGACTTATAAAGAGAACAATTCTTCCTTTTCCCACCGATGTGATAGATTTGTCCCACACCATATTTCCATGCCTCAAACACCTTACTTGCGTGGACCAATATCTCTTTCACTTCTCAATGAAATTTGACGAATCTTGGCCCTACGGTCATCTACTCACTTAGTAGATTATGCACGTGTGAAGAGACAAACCCTCCAACATATGGAACCCTAGTGTTTAAGTCATTAAATACGGGTGGACGCACCTCCCCAACAAAGACAAATTTCCAACACCAAATATTAGACATAAGCCTCCAGATGATATCAATCTAATTTTTAATAAAACCAAATTGTCTGATAACTTTGCATAGGTATTCCCAAGAGACTCTATCATAAGCTTTAGTCATGTCTAATTTTAAGACCACAGGTTTAGAGATGTTTTGGACCATGTCCTGAGTCATCTTGCTATTATCAGTAATGGATCTCCCTTTAATGAAACCAATTTGATTAGGGGAGATAATATTGTTCATGAGGTGACTCAATCTTCGGTTGACTAGGCTAGAGATTATTTTATAGGAAAAGTTGCTTATACTAATTGGTCTCAATTCATTGAAAGTATGAGGACTATCAACTTTAGGGATGATGATCAAACAAACATATGTGATGGCCCTTGGAATTTGGTTACCTGCAAAATAATCAGTAATCATTAGTAGCAGATCATCTTTAATAATATCCCAACATGAATGATAAAATTTCCCAGTAAGACCATCTGGTCCAGGGGCACTGCAAGAACTCATGGAGAAAATTATATTTTCCAGTTCCTCCATAGTGGGACTAACGGTAAGTTCATCATTGACCACACCAGTGATCACTTTAGGTATATAGTTTAAAACAAAAAAATCAGTATCAGTATGCTCTCTAATAAATTGATTCTGAAAACAAGGATATGGATTCATTGGCAATGTCCTCATCTTCTTCAATCCAGTTTCCATTATCCAGCTTCATCTTCTTGAAAGATAATCTCTTCTTCCTTCCTTTACTATGGAGTGGAAGAAATTAGAATTAACTTCACCCTCGACAAACCACTTGATACCAGATTTTTATTTTCAAATGGATTCCTCTTTCTTATAAGCCATGATTAGGAGAGCATTGGTATGGTTGAGCTCAACTCTGTTGGTTTTAGTTTTGTCAACAATGATCTTGTGTTCAAGTTCCTCCACTCGCTTCTCAAGGTCTTTGACTATATAAACAATGTTATCAATAGAGGTCTTGGACCATTGAGATAAACTTTTACAAGTATTTTTTGAATTTTAGGTGAAACTTCCATATTGGGGATCCATGAACCTCTAAATCCCAGGCTTGTTTAACAACCTTTTGAAATCCTTCTTCTTCAGTCTAGAATAGGAATCTAAAGTAGCTTGTAGGGTCTAAAAACTGTTCTTAGCAATAGTGAAAATGGGGTGTGTTCAAAACCATCTGATTAGATAATTGACACAAGTAGATTAAAACATGTTCATCCAGTCCTGATTAAGCAAAACTCTATTAAGCCTTTTTCAAACTCTTTTTTCAGGAGCCCAACCATTACATCAAGTAATTGAGATCCTAAGTAATCAGGATTAATAAGGTCACAGTCCATGATAAATTGTAAAATAAGCATGTTTTTGGACATTCTATGAAGGTTACCCTCTTGTTTTTCACATGGATTTGTGATACAATTGAAGTCACCAGCAATATACCAAGGTAACTTATAATTCTGAGAAATATTCCTTAGTTTATCCCAAAGATCTTCTCTCATTCTAGCATCACATTTAGCATATTCCTAACCAGTCCATGAAACAGGTTACATGTTGATCTGATTCCTCCACCACCCTACAGCCCAAGTGTTCTTCCCAAAAAATCAAAATTTGACTGTTGCAGTTGGTATAAGCATTATCATACCTCAACATAATCTTGAATATATCAAGTTGATTAGCTTTGTGAAAAGGTTCAGTAATAACTATAAAAGGAAGATTTTGAAGTATAATAATTTGTTTAAGTCTATCATAAGCACCACTAGAACTGATGCTTCTTATATTCTAGTATAAAAACTTAAACATCATAAATTAATTTGAATGGTTTTGATCCTGTGATAAAACCACAACTTGTTGGTAAGTGAATCTGCCACCTCTTTCTCTTGTGTTGTGTCTGCCTCCTCTATTGTTGTTTCTGCCTCTTCCCCTTCCTCTAGGGGAGAGATGAGTTCTCTTAGCCACCTTTATCAATATCAGAGATCATATTAACTTTCACCATAGCATGGGGACTGAAGGTTCAATAAATTGAGCAGCAACTTCATCACTAGTGTGGTTTTCAGGTTTATCATCATTTAGAAAACTTTCATTGTCAACACTTTCAAACTCATCAAATTCTTCAAAGCTCATCTCATACTCATAATCACCATATTCAAATTTTTCCACATCTCCATCATCATTATCATATGATGATTCGGTAAAGTGATCATGGTTACTAGTGTACATATCTTCATTGTCTTATTCCTCCTCCAGGCTGGTACCACCGATAAGTTTAAGATAATTATTATGAGCATTTCCTGGGTCAATAGGGTGTTTATTCATAATGTCGTTGGGCTCTATGTCATTTCTGCTGTTAACTTCTTGTTCAATGTGATTGGTGGTATTCTTACCATTGGTGTTGTAATTCTAGAAAGAGTGTCTGCTGGCTTGATCATTGTTAGTGTGAACACTAGAATCCTTATTATTGTTATCCTTTTGTTCCAGGGTTTGTGGTTAGTATCCATCTAGTTGCTTGGTTGCCCTTTTTCTAGATTGGTGGTTTGCACTTGGACATCATTGTTATCCAAGTCAATTTTCTTCTTTTTGACTTTGAACCTCTTCTTCTTGTTGGTGTTTTGGTTAGTCTTCTGATTGTTGTTTTGAATAGTTCCTTCATTAATTTTGCCTTTACCTTTGCCTGTAACTTCTTCCATCTTGGGAGTCATTTGATATTTAGTAGGTTCATTGATAATAATACCTTTTATTTTCTTAGTACTCTAATCCTGCTTTGATCCTTGATAGTTTTTGTTACACCCCACACTTTGGATGCCATTATCATCTTAGGTTAGCCAAAATAAGTCCAGAGAGAGTGAGACCCCTCCACATGAGGTTAGCAAAGGTTTATCAAAGTGTTAAGTAAGTTTCGAAGAAGTTTGAGACTAATCGGATCAAATAAAATAAGTGTTGATGAAACTCGACAAGTATAGGATAACATGTGGAGCATTATGCCTCGAAAAGTTGGATATGCCTTGCATATTGGAACCACATATTGTCCTTCAAGATGCCAACATTTCTGTTAAGAAATGTGGTAGGATCTGCGGCAGCATAAGGTGATATGCGCCGTAGATTAGGCCGCTTATTGGAGCTGGTGGCCGACTTTCTTTAACTATTTAAGTGGTGCTTCATTATTTTTACCCAATTCATGACCAAAATAGAGCTCTACACTTCGAAAATCTCCCAAGACATCCCTCAAAGGTTCCTAAGCTAATCGAAGGTCAAATCACTCAAGTCTTTCATTAAACGTGAGGTAGAATTGGTGGAAATCACATAGTTGGTGTTGTTGTTGATGTGTGACTTCTTTCAAGATAAAGGAGAATGGCTATAGATCTTCTTCTTGATGTTTTAAGGTATATTATTTCTCTCCTTCATGGATTTGAGCATATCTAAGTCCTAGAAAAGTTATTTGGGTGAGATAGTGATAAACACTTGAAAAAGTTGTGTTATTGTTGTAGCTTGTTGGGCTGTGTACCAAGGTAGTTGTGATGACTATGAAGATGGATATTGTTGTATATATGGTTTGTTGTGTGCTAGAGGTGTTGAGCTTGTTTTATGGGATATGAGGAAAGTGAAAGGTATAGGGGAAGTGATGTTCGGATTGTCATAGAACGAACTTGTTGCTATTTTATATCGAAATCTAGCTTCTATAAACTAAACGATGGTTCCTTATCATTGTTTTAGATTCATGCGAAGATACGACTGTATCCGTTAGCTTGTAAAGGAGAACATTGAAGATATGTAAGACTTACCCCTTCCTTCTATTGGCATGATCCGAACAAATACTAAACGTAAACGGAAGTCCCTCCAAAATGACTCCATTCTTAGGATTAGAAGTGCTAATGTTTTCATTCTATTGAAATGTTAATTGACTTTTATTTTCCCTTACCGGGAGTACTTTCCAAACTTTGATTATCTCTTCTTATGTGATATCCTTTGTTACTTGTTGGATAGTAATTGACAATATGTTAAGTCACATAATGATAGTCGGGAGTGTAACGACCTTATGTCACTCCGACCAACTCATAATGCTCATAATTATCCTTTTGCACGTATATATGCATGTATTTATATATATACGATGGCGTTATATACACATATGATATATAGAAATACTGACTAGTCAGTTACGATAATGATGATGCCCACAAAGGCTTGATGGTGTTATATACACATATATATGTGCGACGACATTAAAGACGCGTACATAGTATACATATGCATATCATGGCCTACAGTGGTATCTCTAGAGCACAAATTGTTCCTCTTGTTTCTCTTTTACTTGTTGCCCTTATTTATGCTCATACTTGCCTTACATATCCAATACTTTATCCATACTGACGTCCTTTATCGGGACGCTATGTTTATGCCCACATATTCAGGTAGATGGACCGATGATCCACCTTAGTAGGTCCTAGCTCACCGTGGTGTAGTTGCACTCCCCTTTGTTCCAGAGTTGTAGTGTCGAGTTAGTATGCTCTTTTTGTATATGTTGTGGGTACGGAGGGGCCCTGTCCCAACCATATGATGTTGTTACTACTCATAAAGGTTTTCAGACGTATGTCATGTATATAGAAGTCATGTTTGGCCTTGTCGACGTATATTTGGATGTATTGACTTTCATGGGGGCCTTGTTAGTCCGTATATATGTATATATATGTACAATAGGTTAGTAAATGTCAGTTGTTTATAAGTTATGTTTTCATTCATTTTTATCATGGCGGCCCATTTGTTTGTTATACTTTAAGGAAAGGTCAGGTATGTTAGTGCTCGACAAGTAAGGCTCGGGTGCCGGTCGTGCCCCTCTGGTTTAGGGTGTGACAAACTTGGTATTAGAGCAAGTTTGTCCTAGGGAGTCTACAAGCCGTGTCTAGTAGAGTCTTATTTATGAGTGTGTTGTGCACCATACTTATAAATGGAAGGCACGAGACAATTAGGATGGTTGCTTTCCTTCTTGTTCTAGATCGTGTGATAGAGACAAGTTATAAGGATTATATTCCTAACCCTATCTATGATAAGGATTATATTCCCAATCCTATACCAGTCAGGTGCCACCCACTAATGTAGGATAGGGAGAGTCGTATAGCGAGACCCTGTACCAGGCTTCTCGGACTTCGCCAGCCTTAGTGGAGCAGAGAGGGGCTCCAGTTCCCCCAGTCTCTCCATCAGATACTCCAGAAAAGGATCTTGATATGTGGAGTGTAGTGAGGTTGTTGACCCAGTTAGTGGATGCTCAAGCCCAACGTTAGGGTACAAGATCTTTTGACATGGCTGTTAGTGCGAGAGTTTGGGATTTTATTAGCCCAGACCCTCCACTATTCAAGGGATTTAACCCTAAGGAGGACCTGTAGAACTTCATAGACCAGATGCATCAGATGGTGCGAGTGATTCATGCCACTAATACTGAGTTAGTATAGATAGAATCTTATAAGCTGCGGTATGTCACTGTGTTTTTGTATGAGGCTTGGGAGCATTCCAGAGGACCGCGTGTACTACCGGCTGGGTGGAAAGAATTTTCTGAGGCTTTCTTGCACCATTATTTGCCGGCAGAGTTACGACGGGCTAGGCTTGATCAATTTCTACACCTTGAGAAGGGTAATATGAATGTACGGGAGTACAGTCTTCAGTTTGACTCTTTGGCTAGATATGCTCCCTCGATAGAAGCTGCGATGAGTGATCGGATGCATCGGTTCGTGAATGGTTTGGGGCTGCATTTGATTAATCTGTGTACTATGACCTCCTTGCATGAGGGTATGGATATATCTCATATTCAGGCATACGCCCAGACTCTTGAGGATCGTAAGAGGAAGTAACGGGCCAACCGGGAGTGTGATAGAGGTTAACATGAAAGGGCAAGGTCTACAGGTTATTTGGGTGAGCCTTGGGGTGATTTTAGGCCACCGTTTTTGAGGCATCTATCTATCCCACAACTAGTGTACCATCACAGTTTCCATGGTTGAGGTATGATCAATTTGCTCAGTTTGGACCAAGTCATAATTCTCGGCATCAGGGTCTCAATATAAAAGGAAATCTAGTCAGATGAGGTTGCCTTTGCCTTAGTATGATTAGTGTGTTAAGGGCTACATAGGGACATGTTGCTGAGGATTGTATGTGTGTTATTCTTATTTTTATCCTAGTCACTTTATGCGAGATTATCTAATGAGAGGTGAGGGTGGTATGACCTAGTCGATCGGATCTGTTGTAACTTCATCAACATTAGTACGACCTTCAGGGCAGGGTTCTCAAACATCGACTGGTCATGGCAGAGGTCTAGGTAGAGTGTTACTCTTGCTTGTTCCCTTTATGGTTACCTCCCTTAAATCCATGATGTTGTCTTTATTTCTCGATTTCGGTCTCATTTGTAACTTATGTCTTTATCATCATGATCATTACCTTACCTTTCTTGTAAGGTTACCGGTGTACATAATCGTCCAAATTTACTATCACTCGCTTGCTCATATCATGTTCCTTTATTCTTAGTTTTTAGCTCTTTTCCTTATCGTTTACTTTAAATAACCTTTTCGTTGCTCCACCCTATACCCACGTTGGACTTCCCTCATGCTTACTCCCACTCATATATATTTAAACACCTTACTGATATTTTCGATGAACCTAAGGCTTGTCATACTTAATTCGAGTCATAGCTGGACTCATCCTTATTGCTAACTTCGGGTTTCTCTCCTAAATTGGTACTAGAATTCTTTTCTATCCCTTGTCCGACCACTCAACTTAGCAATTACCGATTGGAATTTTCTTTATAGATTCCTCATTTTAGCATACTTTGATGTCGTCGTTTGCTGACGTCATAACTTAAATCCTTAGTTCTGGAAACTTAAATGCCACTCCTTTACTTATACCCTTATCCTTTACTGGTATTCTGGTTACTTTAGAGTCCCACTCCCCACTCATTTATCGCCATCCTTACTATTTCCAATTTTCCACTAATCTATTTGAGTAGGATATATCCTTCAACTTTATTTAGTTGTCATAACACTCTTATTTGTTTCTACCAGACACTCATTTATCATTTTTCACCGCTTCTCTGTTAGTTATACTTTCATCGCAAATTATTTCCACTTAATGTCGAGAACAAATCTCATCCCGTTTGACAATTCCTTTTTAAATGGTTTACCCTTGCAGAAAGATTGGGATTACTCACTTATGTATAACTTTTCGCTTCCTTTTTCTTCCTTCAATTGTCTTCTAAACAAAGCTCCAGGTAACTTGTTCCTAGGAATCCATTTTCTTTATTAATCTTCTGGGCTTTTCCTAAATTCTTTGAACACGTGAACCCCTTTTTTTACGTTACACATTCATTTACTCTCTATGTCTCAGTATTCATGCTACAAGATCTAAGGGTGCTGGGTACATATATAGTTAATGACTGGTTGACTCCTATATCGTCTTGCTTAGGGCATTGAACATAACTGTGATTTCACTTACCATCTCCCATTCTTATCATCGATTTATGGTCGATATACGCCTTGTATGACATACTTGATATCTCAAAGATAACTGACGGATTATAGGTATAAGGAAAATGATTCCTAATAAAATTATCAACATACCTGATTGATTGCACGATTCTAAGTAATATCAGAATCGACTATTCTCCCTGACTCAACCTCGGGCATCTATACACTCTATGTATCCTTCTCCTACACCAATAACATCCCTCAAAATCATTTGGGCATGGCCCGTAATGCACCTGTCCACACTGATGGCACAATGACTAAAATCTCTCGGGACATTCTCTGGCCCTATGGCCCAGAGCTCCACATCCAGAACATAACTCAATATTGGATAAACATGCTCCGTCATGTCTCCTTCCACATTGTTGACAACGTGGTTACTACTTTTAGGCTTGTCTGATTTCTACCCGGGAGCTTTTATCTGATGCCTCTCTCAATACCAATTCTTCAGCACTTGCGTCCATCCCAAACCTTCTGGTCTATCTACTGGTTACTTCTTCCTCGCCTCTACTCATTAGGGACGAACCTTGGTTAACTGATGTCTATGATAATGGGACTTTGAGTCTCTCTAAAGGTCTATCATGTGAGGGTATCTAAACATGACCCTGCTCTGGAAAGATAACTGAAGGTGTTATTGCATACACAAGACCATTCACACCCAACCCAAATGGAAATGACTGCTGTGCTGATGGCCTCTGTATTGTACGGGCTTTCCTGTAATATGGCACGACCACTGGAATCGGTGGCACTTAGAAGGTTAATTCCTCGGGAATCTCAGATGGGTCTTCTTCCATAGATGAATGCTCAGATGAATCTTCCTCTATAGACAGTTCCTCATCCATGGACGAGTCTTCTTCTATTGAATAACTTACATTTATTTCTGGTGTTCTTATGTTCCTCGAATTCATACTGAAGGGTGGTTTTCGTCTTGTACTTTCACCCGCATTCCTAACTCATTTCCTGCTATTAGAACTTTCCCTGGATCTCCCATTACTGAAAAAGGAAGATTAAGATTAAAATATAGGAGTTTAGTTACTTATGACTTCGCTTCTAACGCACGATCTAGATTTTCAAGAAAAGTTACATTTGAAATGTCATGTAGCCTTCTGTTTAGAAGTATGGCATGCAACACACCCGTAAGAAAGACACTACTAGACACGGCTTGTAGACACCCCTAGGACTGACCTGCTCTGATACCACTTTGTCACACCCCAACCTTGGGAGGTGTGGTCGGCACCCGGTGCCCTAAGGCCCGAGCTTATCGATCCTGATACCTGTGATATACATAATAACTCATAGGCCGACCAGGCCTCTGACACATATTCAATTGAATAAGGATATAACTACATGCACTAAAAAAAGGCCCAAATCATACATATCTATAACAAGGCCGACAAGGACAATATAAGCATAATAAATTTACTACAGAGGCGGACAAGGCCACACACGACTACCACACAATACACACTGTCTACAAGCCTGTAAAGAGTATACTAACAACCACTGGTCGGACAGGTCCCCACCATACCCAACTATATACATATGCCTATCTATCATACCTATCAGCTTACTATACAACTCCGGAAGAATGGAGCGTGATGGCCTCTAGCTGAATCGAGTCCTACTATGAGGAAATCATTTGCATCTCTATCTGTACCTGCGGGCATAAAATGCAGTGACCCCGAAAAGGGATATTAGTATGAAAGATGTACTGAATATGTAAGGCAGATAATCAATATAGAAAAAGACATATCATAAGAGATAAAGGTACAGAAGTCAACCTGAAACTCATAACAAGCCTCTAAGGGCCTACCAGACACAATCATGAAAACATATACAAATCAAGCCGCTCAGTGGAGCTATATAAAGTAATATCCAGCCTTTTTGTGGGGCAAGTCATGTCATAATACATATATGTCGTACCTGACCTAGATGAGGATTCGGTCGTACCCGAACCAAACGTAGGACTCGGTATATCAAAACCAACTACAGCTAGGTGCACATCTACGTTCTATACTCGATTGACTATATTGCAACTCGGTAAGAAAATAGCTACATATATATAAGTTCAATGCAATACAGACTCTAAAGGGCCTTATGAAACCAATCGGAGTAACTCAAGGTCTTTATCCTCCGATTATCATTTTGTAGTTGTGTTTGTATCAATTATCTGAGGGTCGACAAGAGTCATAAGAAAAATATACGCTTCAAAGGAAACAATGCGAGAGGTGTCTTTGACCAGGGACAATAATAAAACCCAGGAATTTTATATCAACATAAAACGATGAGGTTTGCAAGCTTTCAATCTCAAGAATAGAGTTACTTTTTGGTGTAACATCGTTATAATTACGTTATTAATAGATCATTCCAAAATAATGAAAGAGTATTCCTTAACATACCTGGTCCTTGTTGCAACAATCGTTCTACAAGCCCTCGCTCCTCTTACGGGTGGTCATCTACATTACATAACAAGTTAACATCAATATCGAATTCAAATTTCATAGAGAAACTTTACTTAGGCATCTTATCACAAATCTTGAACATCTTGGGTTCTTAGATTTCTTTACGAGGAATTATTAAGCAATTCAATTCCACGCTTCAATCAAAAACACAATTTCCATAGAAACTGATTTAGGTGTTCTTTGACAATTTTAGCTCCCTTAAGCTTTTCTTATCCGAAAAATCTTATGTGATTCAACTTCACAATCCTTCAAACCAACTTTCTTTAATCCATAACATACACAATTAACTCCAACATCCAATTCAACTTATTCTTAGAGTACAATAGCTCAACAATTCATATTACGAAGATTTCATAATATTTGTGAAGTTTTGATCATGCTACTTTTTCATAACTTTCTCCAAATCAACAATTAAACATAATCATAAGTAGAGGAGGATAAAATATACATTAACATATCATAATCCTCACAAAACAACAGAATACTTCATTCCAAAGGTTTCCGAAATCAGTTCCTCAAGAAGACGGTAAATCCTATGATGATTACGGGGTTTGTCATGAATGCCTTACGGATTATGGCCTTGATTTAATATTTGGGTGATGGGGGTATGATGGAGAGGTCTTAGGAGAGGATTTTGGACTGATTTGGGGGAAAAATAAGGATTCTAGGTCGAAGATGCAATTTAAACCTGTAAAAACAATCTGCGCAGATGTAAAACGACGACCCATTTGATGGACCATAAAACATCCGATGATCCGTCAACCTTCCGATAAAACTTGCAGGAAAATTGATGGCTCATCTTGGGTAATTTGACGATCCGTCAAAGTATTTGACGGTCCATCAACTACACCGTCAAGCTACCCAAATTCCTATTTTCACCGAAACGTACTTTATTTGATCCGTTTAACTCCAAATCACTCCGATACCTCCATAAACAAGCTGTAAACATTTATTATTCTTAAGTAAGGTCATACTCCCGGTCTTCAGGATCCATTGACGACACAGCAAAACGCAAAACTTACAGGGTGTAACATTAAGTTTGGTATAGATATGTTTGTTACACCCCGTACTTTCATGTTAGAAAGCGTCGTAAGTGAATCAATATGAGATAGAGAGTTTAAGGACCTTTACAAAGATAAATATGGGTTAAAACAAGTGTTAAGGAAGTATCGTGAGGGTTGGAGGATACACGAATCAAATATGTTATAACCCATACTTTTGGGGTAAAACTAAGAGTGTGTAATATGTTAAGGAGATTGTTTTTAAGGTATTTGAATCATATAATATTCTTATGTTATGTTTTTAAGTCAAGCAAGTTGTAAAACAAAAGTCGGCAAAAGTTAGTGCAAGTTACGTTCAGAATGTTGCTAAATATTTTGGTCTAATGTGACTGAGCTTAATATACTTTGATTTACAGGGTAGACAACCCATAAAATTTAAGGTCTATAAGTCTAGTTTCCAACGCATTAAAAGGTTCATCGATTCTACATCGGAGTAGAAAGATATTCACATTTTCGCGAGACTATGCAGACAACCCCTTTGGGACCCACTGAGGCGGTGGCCGACTTTAACTCATTTTAATATGTTTTGGGGTTAATTTATGGTCATTGTTTGACCAAACCTCATCCTTACACTCCTCCTAAGGTTCCTGAACAGTTCCACAAGGGTTTGGAGTGAATCCCAAAAGTTTACACCCAATCTTGACATCAAAAGTTGCCTTTAGTGAAGAATAACACCCCTAAGGTGTTGTGATGACTTTGAAGGTTTTTGTGTGCTAAAACAAGCTTGGATTTCGAGTTATAATTTCTGTATAAGTTATGTATATTTCTTCCTTGCTTGTGTATAAGTTTATTTTGGTGTTGGTTGAATTATTAAGATGAAAAGCTTCAAGATATCATTATAGTTGGATGAAGATTGTTGTTTCCTTGTTAAGGTTGTTTTAAGGGTGTAGTCATGACTTGTAATGGCTGGATATTACGAGGTATATGTTATTTATGATATTGTTATGGTTGTTGATATTATGTTTGATTTGGAAAAAATGGTAAAAAAATGGGGGAAACGTTGTCCGAATAACAATAGAACAAGCAAGTTTCTTGTAGCTATTTTTGTATGAACCTACTTATTAATATTGGTATGTTTTGCTGTTGTAGACGGATTGTGACAAGGCGAACTTCATCATCGTCATCGGATAATCATCCTTAAGGTATGTAAGGATTTCCCTTTCTTCTTTCGATATGATTTCGACAAGTCCTTGTGTATGCTCTATATTAACATATTAAGATCCTCTAGTAGTTCATTAGAGAATGTAAATAATAAATGAGTCATTCATAGTGGTAATCTATGGATAGTTTCTAGAAATGAGTAGGACCTTCGGGAATCTTGTGCTAAGTATACGACGAGAGGTATAGCCTTCGTTTGAGTATTATCTATATATGGTTTATGAGTTAGGAATTGTACTTAGAATCTATGTTATGAAGTAATAGCCAAAATGGATCTTTCGATTAATAAAAGGGGCGACAGAATACATCTAGTGTTCAAAAGAGCGAGATGTAAAGTAAGAAACGAGATAAGTTGCTTAACAAGAACCTCCTCATAAATTTAAAGGTTATGAACAAGCAAGTTAATAAGATAATGGTAGTATGTAAGTAGAAGAATGTAAGGTTATATAAGTTGTAAAATGAGTTGTACTATTTAACGAGAATGATTGCGTATGTTTAGAAATAGTAATGAAACTCCTTACGTTAAAGAAATCAAGGAATGAGTTAACGAATACGATGAGTCGCTTGAAAGATTTATGAATTATGAACCGTATAACGTACCAAATGAATTGGTGAAAGGTAAGACTTACGAATCACGAAAGCAATTTAATAGTAGGTCACGAAGATTGTGTAAATCTGTGAATAGTTATAAGTTTCTTTAAAGCTAATACGTATAGAATACGAACTGTCAAATACGAGCTAAGAGTTACCTAAAGTATGGAAATAAGTTATTAAAGACGCGAGAACCTAGCTTGCAGGATATTAATGGTTGCATGTTGTGATAATGTTATTTATGCATGAGTACGTTCCCTACTATGAACGCGTATGTGGATGATAAAAGATAGCCTATGGACGGTCTATTAAACGCATAAGTATAAATGACGGTTGATAATAGACGGTCTCGTTTGTACATATATTCCAATCCAATTATTGTGAGTCGTACAGTTGGTCTGCCTTGTTACACATACAAACTACTAGATAATGTATTTATTGTGTGCCTTACGGAAGGTATATTTTTCCATGCGTAAGAGCCACTTTATGTTCATTTTGTATGGAAAGTCGATGACATAATAAAGGGCTGTAATTAAGGTAACTAGAGGTAGGTTTGAGTACCACGATAGTGAAGTTGTGTAGTTAAACATATGGGCCAAGTGGTCCAAATGATAATGATCTGGTAAGCTGATCTAGAATACATGGTAAGGCACTCTTATTCCTTTCCTTCAGTAGAAGATTCACTGTATGCATTCATGCTTTTCAGTTTTAGAGTTTACTTATATCTTTTGCCTTCTTTCCGACATACTTGGTACATTTCATTGTACTAACGCCCCATTGCTAGGGCGCAATATTTCATACTTGCAGGTGCATGTAATTAGTTTGACGAGCCTTTAGAGTAGACGGGGTTAATATTTAGTGGAGGATCAGTAAGATTCTAATTCTTCTAGAGTGCAGCCGAGTATAGAAGTCATCATATCAGCTTTTGTTACAGAATTATGGATAGGCTGGGGCCTTGTCCCGACCATATTTTGATGACAGCTACTCTTAGAGGCTTTGTAGATATATGTTCAGTATGTACAGTAGGTTAGACTCCTTGATAACCCGATTGTTTATATTTTTAAGTACGATGGCTCGTTTATATGGTGTTTGCCCACTTATAGTTATGCATTATGAGTTGTGGACATATTGGCCCATGATGGTTTATGATATTATATAGTCGGCCTTGTTGGCCTATGTATGCTTGGTCATGTCCGGAGGTTATAAGTTATGGAGTAGTTCGCTCCGGCCAGTGTGGCACCGAGTCCTAGCCATGCCTCATCTAGGTTGGGGTGTGACAAACTTGATATCATAGTAGATTGTGTCCTAGGGAGTATACAAATACGTGTCTAGTAGCGACTTATTAATGGATGTGTTGTGCACCACATTTATAAACGGGATGCTATATGGCATTTAGGTTTGGTTACCCTTCTTTTAAATTCAGATCTTATTGTATAGAGTTGAGTCATAAGGGACTGATGTCTAACTCCTATTCGATAAATATTGTACAGAGATGCCCGACACAAGAAGAGCTACAACTAGCCATAAGGGTAAGTGATATAAAGAAGGTCGTGAGCTTAAGTGTCCAATATGAGCCACGATGTGATTTGCTAGGAGTGCCGAAGATTTCTAATCATCCTATGATGATATTCTTAATGTGGAATGGAGTGTGGAGTGGAAATGAAGAAAAGACTTGAAGATCCAAGAAGCGCCATTAATTTTTGGCTTTTATGTAGGTCTTGGCAGAGACCATCTTTTAGCTTGCTTTTAAATTCTAGCTTAATTACTAGTTTCCCTTTTATCTTAATTACTAGGCCTTGTAATAAAATAGGATGACTAAGCCGAGAACCATCTAAAAAGAGAAGATTCCAACATCTCCCAAAGAGGTAATTCATGAACTACCTAGTTCATGCACTTATCAGCATGGATGACACAACGGTTGGCCTAGAGAACATGAAGGGTTGTTCGAGCATCTCCTCCATTCGGCCGTGATACATGGATGACACAAAAGGGTGGCCTAGAGAATATGAAGGGTTGGTCGGGCATCTCCCCCATTCGGCCAAGATACATGTTTGTGTCTTTCTTATTTTCTCTTCTATAGGTCTAGAACTAGTATAAATAGGAGATGTAATTGATGTAAGGGGACATTGAAGTTTTATGAAATATATTTGAGTTTACTCAAACATGGTATGTTTTCAACTTTTGTGTTGTTATGGTAGTCGGACCTTTTGTGGTCCAACCCTTGGTCCTTTTGTTGTCCAAACCCCGCTCCTTTTATGGGCCACCCCTTGGTCCTTTTGTGGTCCAAACCCTTGGTGTAAGTGTAGTTAGAACTTTTGTGATATAACTATACCCAAGCCAAGGTTCTATTCTGTTACTTGTTACAAACACCTCGAAGGTCTTCTCGGCCTACATTACCTTACCCACACACGAATTTGTTTAACAATTTCGTGCCCCATCCTTGTCAAAACATCCTAATTCCTTGCACCCCAATACACTCCAACACTTCCCCAACTCACACCCAAAAGGTCATCAACCGAATCATCCCACAAACACCCGAAACCCCCAACCAATTCCCCACTGTCCCGATTGCTCCCCTATTCCACCAACCTTACTGTCCTGACCTGTTTCCGCCACTTTACCACCACCCAACCACCAAATACCGACCACCAATATAACCTAGAATGTGTCTAGTTCATCCCCTCCAAACACCTTAGCCCAACACCCTCCAAATTCACCCGCACACTCTCCACCAAACACACACTGTCCGGAAACTCGCCAAGCTCCATTTGACCCCCATTTTGGTATCCACCCGGTCCCAATCCAATTCTGACCCACCAAACCATATAATCCCCTACTTATATATATTAGTTTGGTATCAAAGCAAGACTTTCCCATCCCATGCCTTGACGCTATGGCTAACATGAATGAAGAACTTCGGAGGACCATAAGTGACCTTATTGCGGAACGAATGCAACTCTTGAGAAGAGAGTTTGCGGAACGTGCCGTGATTAATGATGTTGATTCTGGGAAGAAGTTTGTATAAAACAACCCAAGTCATGAAAGGGAAGATGTCCAAGAAAACCTGAGGCATGAAAGCGAAGATGTCTGAAGCCTACGGTTTGATCTTCCAACCTTTAAAGGAAATATAGACCGGAAGAGTTTCTTGAACGGTTAAGGGCTATTGAGAGGCTTTTCGAATACAAGAAATATGATGACCACAACTGTTTTAAGGTTGCTACATTGAAGTTGAAGGAATTCACTTCTGTGTGGTATGAAAACCTCAAAACAAGCTGGAGGAGGAATGGGAAGACCAAGATTGAATCTTGGGACAAACTAAAGAAACATTTGAAGAAGTTCTTGCCAAGGGAGTATGAATAAGAGCTATACCTCAAGCTCACCAAACTTTGTCTAGGATTTCTTAAAGTTGAGGAATACGGTCGAGAGTTTGAGAAAGTCACCATGCTTTGTGACTTAGAAGAAAAGGAGGCTCAAAGGATTGCATGATTCATTGGAGGCTTAAACGTGGAGATTCAAGAAAAGGTTGAAGTTGCAACATACAACACATTTGAAGACATATGTCACTTAGCCCTCAAGTTTGAAAAACAACAAAAGAAAGGTACCCCAAAAACCTATGTAAAGCCCACTAATGCGAATGAAAAGGGCAGTACCTTTTTTTCAAACCCATTGTATAGCCAAGAAAGTGTAGAGAAATATAAAGGAAAGAAGGTAGAGGTTACAAATGGGGTGGATAGAAGTAGAAAAAGGTGTTTTAAATGTCAACGATTAGTACACTTTGCAAATGAGTGTCATAACCCTCGGGTAATGACTATTGAAGAATATCAAGAGTGTAGGGATTCCTTTATTATTGAAGAACCCGAAGTCGGGAATGTCTTTGAGGAGGGTGTTGATCTTATGGAGGAGGGTGAAAGTTATGACACACATTTGCAAAAGAACCCGAAGTCGAGAAGGTCCTTGAGGAGGATGTTGATCTTGTGGAGGAGGGTGAAAGTTTAGTACTCCAATGTGTGTTATCTGTTCAACTTGAAGAACAAGAGCAGACATAAAGAGAGCAACTATTTTACACTCTATGCAAGGTAAATGACAAGGTATGTAATATGATCATTAATGGAGGAAGCTGTGCCAATATGGCCTCTGTGGAAATGGTGGACAAATTGAAACTACCTACCCGCAACCATTCTAAGCCATATTATCTCCAATGGTTGAACAAAGACAAATGGCTAAAGGTAATGAAACAAACTCTTGTTAGTTTTCTGGTTGGTAAGTATGAAGATGAGATATGGTGTGACATCCTACCTATGGATGCTTGTTATATTTTATTGGGTCGGCCATGGCAATTTGATAGGAAAGTGCAACATGATGGAGAAAAAATATCTATTATTTTCAAAATGATAACAAGAAGATCCAATTGATACCATTGTCACCTAGTGAGGTGAAGAAAATGAAGATCCAAAATATCAAGAAACGCAAGGAAAAGTATGAGGCCCTATTGCTTAATGCATCAAATATAGAAGAAGAATTGAAGAAGGGGAGTTTTATAGGTGCGTTAGTGCGCAAGGAGTGGAAGAGTCTTGTGGGAGATATGGTTGAAGATGTCGACTCGAAGGAACTCTTGAAGAAATCTGAAGATGTGATTCCGAATGATCTTGCACTCGGGTTACCACCAATTAGAACCTATAGATACCATCCAGAATAGGCTAAGGAGTTTCAAGAACAAATGCCAGAATTACTAGACAAAGGCCTTGTCCGAGAGAACCCGGTACCTACCTTGTTGGTACCAACATGGACCGAGCCTACGAATGTAAGTGAGGTAAGAAGTTTCCATGGTATGGCTCATCATTTCGTTCGAGATTGTTGTACCCTTGCTGCTCCTATCACTGAACTAATGAGAAAGGGTGAGTTAAAATGGTCCCAAGGAGCACAAAGAACTTTGTAAACCTTGCAGGGAAGGATATGTGAAGCACCGACTCTAGACCTTGAAAAGCTATTTGAAATGGAGTTTGATGCTAGTAGAATTGGTGTTGGTGTTGTCTTGATTCAAGATAAAAGATCCATTGCTTTCTCTAGTGGAAAATTGGGCGGTGCACGGCTCAACCATTCTACTTATGACAAAGAATTTTGTATTGTGAGATCCTTGGTCCAATGGGGACATTATTTGAAGTCGAAACTCTTTGTCTTGTATTCAGATCATTTGGTTTGGCCATTCATAGATGACGAGAATTTGAGGGGAAATTCTGTTAAAGAAGGCCGTGAGCTTAAGTGTCCAACATGAGCCACGAGGTGATTTGCTAGGAGTACTGAAGATTACCAATCGTCCTATGGTGATATGCTTAATGTGGAATGGAGAGTGGAGTGGAGTTGAAGAAAAGACTTAAAGATCCAAGAAGTGCCATTAATTTTCGACTTTTATATAGGTCTTGGCCGAGACCATCTTTTAGCTTGCTTTTATTTTCTAGCTTAATTACTAGTTTTCCTTTTAGCTTAATTATTAGGCCTTGTAATAAAATAGAATGACTAAGCCGAGAACCATAAGCTTCCAACATCTCCCAGAGGAGGTAATTCATGAACTAGCTAGTTCATGCACTTATCAACATGGATGACACAAAAGGTTGGCCTAGAGAACATGAAGGGTTGGTCGAGCATCTCCCCCATTTGGCCGAGATACATGGATGACACAAAAGGGTGGCCTAGAGAATATGAAGGGTTGGTCGGGCATCTCCCCTATTCGGCCAAGATACATGCTTGTGTCTTTCTTGTTTACTGTTCTAGAAGGTCTAGAACTAGTATAAATAGGAGATGTAATTGATGTAAGGGGACATTGAAGTTTTATGAAATATATTTGAGTTTACTCCAACTTGCTATGTTTTCAACTTTTGTGTTGTTATCTTAGTCGGACCTTTTGTGGTCCAACCCTTGGTCCTTTTGTTGTCCAAACCCCGCTCCTTTTGTGGGCCACCCATTGGTCCTTTTGTGGTCCAAACCCTTGGTGTAAGTGTAGTTAGACTTTTTGTGATCTAATTATACCGAAGCCAAGGTTCTATTCGGTTACTTGTTACAAACACCTCGAAGGTTTTCTCGGCTTACATTACCTTACCCGGACATAAATTTTTTATCAATTTCGTGCCCCATCCTTGTCAAAACATCCTAATTCCTTGCACCCCAATACACTCCAACACTTCCCCAACTCACACCTAAAAGGCCATCAATCGAATCCTCCCACAAACACCCGAAACCCCTAACTAATTCCCCACTGTCCCGATTGCTCCCCTATTCCACCAACCTTACTGTCCTGACCTGTTTCCGCCACTTTACCACCACCCAACCACCAAATACCAACAACCAACATAAGATACAACGTGTCTAGTTCATCCCCTCCAAATGCCTTAGCTCAAAATTCTCCAAATTCACCCGCACATTCCCCACCAAACACACACTGTCCGAAAACCCGCCAACCTCCATTTGACCCCCATTTTAGTATCCACCCGGTCCCAATCCAACTCTGACCCACCTAACCAGACAATCCACTCCTTATAAACATCAGTAAGGCTATTGAGGGGGAAGATACTAGTAGACTACCGCCGATTGGTATAGATCAGTATAAGGTTCGAGTTGAGTCGTATTCTAGAGTACCCCATAGTCCACCAACATATGATGGGCTTTATAGTGCTCCAACATCTTCAGTACCTCCACCAGTTCCTACTGATGAGGATCTCAGAAGTGCTATACATATTTTGACTCAGTTAGTAGCTACTCAACATCCGCTTTGTACACCGACGAGTATAGAATCTTCTGAGGGTCACAAAAGTTTAAGGGTTTGAGAGTTTCTGGCCTTGATTACTTTGGAGTTTACAGGGAAAAAGTAGCATGAATACCCCCAGGACTATATTAGTCAGCTTCATAAGGTCTTTTGGGTTATGCATGCCTCGGAGATAGAGGCTGTTGAGCTAGCGACTTTCAACTTACGGGATATAGCTTTTCTTTGGTATGAAGGATGGGAGCAATCTCGAGGGCAGGACGTATCCCCATCAACTTGGGAGGAATTTTAATATGCTTTTATAGATCATTATCTTCCACTGGAGATCCGAGAGGCCCGAGTTGACTAGTTATTGAATCTTCAGTAGGAGAATATGAGCATTCGAGAGTATAGTCTTCAATTTGATTCCCTAGCAAGGTATGCTCCATTTTTTAATTCAATGCAGGCCATGATTTATCAGTTTATATCAGGGCTTGCACTAGAGTATGTTGAGGCTTGTACTACTACTATATTAAATGATAAGATGGATATTGCCTAGATTCAAGCATTCTCTCAGAACTTAGAGGAGCGTAGGTAGCGACAACAGATAAAGCACACTCGAGATAGGCAGCAGGGAAAACAATATAGGCCAAATATTAAGCATGGAGAGCCATCGAGTGAATGTGGGTCTTACAGGATATAAGAATAATTGACAGTTCAGGTAGGGGATAGTTAACCCAGATACCAGGGGTCTAGTTATGACCATAGTACTCGATTTGAGGTAGGTCAGTGGTCAAGGGTCAAGGGTACAAGGTGCAGGACCAGGAGAGTGGTGGTCAAATGAGGTCGCGTGATAATCAGTGTAGGAGGAGGCATGAAGGGTCATGCTTAAGATGTACAAATGCGTGTTTTCGATGTGGTACCCCATGGCATACGGCACGAGACTATATGATCTTGAGTTATAAGAGTGGAAGTCATTCAGGGAAGCCTACATGCTCAACACCTTCATTTATGTGGGGCAGAGGAAGAAGGAGGACGTCGAGCTCAAAAGGGAGCCAGAATTAGATGTATGCATTGGAAGATCAGTGGGAATACGAGCACCCATCTAAGAGGCGATTAGGTATGTTACCTATTTAGTTTGAGAGTATGTATACATGTCGGTGAGACTTTATATGTTTAGTATGGGTAAAAGCCTTTATCCTTACCTATTTTAGTATAAGGAATTACCATGTCATACCTAAGGTGAATTGCAGCGAAGTAGCTTTGAAAAACTGAAAAACTAGATAAGATGATGAACTCGAGTGTAGCTTGGAAATATTTGAACCCCTGAAGTGGGATGTAAGTTATAGAAAGAATCAAGTTGCGTAAATACAATAAGATTATTAACCGATGACCATTATGGCTATAACAATGTGAGAGATAGTTCTTCATAAGAGAACATGAGATATATAGCTTAACAAGTAAGACAATGAGGATCACGAGTTGCAGGACCAAGACGGAGCATGACCTATAGAATTAAATAGAGTTAGAACGTATTGAATAGGCTTGAATTAGAGGAGCATAATCATCAGGGTAGAAGTAAAAATAATGAGTTGGTGATGTCCATAGATGAAAAGCTTCGGTATGAGAACGAGAGCGATCACGAGAAAGATAGTTATATAACGACAAGATGCCGACCTTTCTCCACGGTTAAGATATTATATAAGATGGAATGTTACATCCCCATTAGCACAACAATTGAATGTTGAGATATGCTGGTGTTTATGTTGTTATGTTTAGTATAGAAGGCCATGTTAGGCCAAGTGTTCCTCTCTTTATATGTTGGCCCTTTTGTGAGATGTATACTATGTTTTCTGGCTGCATGCAGGTTGGGTTTACCTTAATTTATAAAGGAGACTCGCAAATTTTCTGTGAGACTGTGAGATTTAACATTCAAGGACAAATGTTTCTAAGGAGGGGAGGATATTACACCCCGCACTTTCATGTTAGAATGTGTCATAAGTAAATCAATATGAGCTAGAGAGTTTAAGTACCTTTACAAAGATAATTATGGGTTAAAATAAGTGTTAAGAAAGTATCGTGAAGGTTGGAGGTTAAACGAATCAAAGATGTTATAACCTATACTTTTAGGGTAAAATTAGGGTTGTGTAATATGTTAATGAGATCGTGTTTTAAGGTATATGAATCATATAATATTCGTATGTTAATTTATGAAGTCAAGAAAGTTTCAAAACAAAAGTCGGCAAAAGTTAGTGCAAGTTACGTTCATAATTTTGCTGAAAATTTGGATCTAATGTGACTAAGCTATTCTCCCAATATAATTGGATTTACGGGGTGGTACACCAAAAAATGTAAGGTCTATGAGTCTAGTTTACAATGCATTAAAACATTCATTGATTTAACGTCGGAGTAGAGAGATATTCACATTTTTGTGAGACTACATATGTAACCCCTTTTTGGATCCACTGAGGCAGTGGCCTACTTTAATTCGTTTTAATTAAGATTGGGAGTTCATTTATGGTCATTGTTTCACCAAACCTCATCCTTACACTCCTCCTAAGGTTCATGAACAGTTCCACAAGGGTTTGGAGTGAAACCCAAGTGTTTACACCCAATCTTGACATCAAAAGTTGCCTTTAGTGAGGAATAACACCCCTAAGGTGTTGTGATGACTTTGAAGGTTGTTGTGAGCTAAACCGAGCTTTTATTTTGAGTTATAGTTGCTGTATAAGGTAAGTAAATTGCTTCCTTGCTTGTGTATAAGTTTATTTTGGTATTGGTTGAATTATTGAGATGAAAAGCTTCAAGATATCATTCTAGTTGGATGAAGATTGTTGTTTCCTTGTTAGGACTGTTTTAAGGGTGTAGTTATGACTTGTAATGTCTGGAGATTATGAGGGATAAGTTATTTATCATGTTGTGGTTGATATTATTTTTAATTTGGAAAAAGGTAAGAAAACGGGGAGATGCTATCCGAATTGTCGTAGAACTAGGAAGTTGCTTGTAGCTATTTTTGTATGAACCTTCTTATTAATATTGGTATGGTTTGCTGTTGTAGATGGATTGTGACAAGGCGAATTTCATCATCATCGTTGGAGAATCATCCTCAAGATATGTAAGGCTTTATCTCTCTTCTTTCGGCATGATTTCATAGTGACATCACCCTTATTAGAAGCTCAAGGGGACAAGACCTTGGTATGCTCTGTATTAACATATTAAGATCCTCTAGTAGTTCATAAGAGAATGTAAATAAGATATGAGTCATTCATAGGGGTAATATATGGATAGTTTCTAGAAATAAGTAGGACCTTCGGGAATCTTGTGCTAAGTATACGACGAGAGGTATAGCCTTCGTTTGAGTATTATCTATACATGGCTTATGAGTTAGGAATTGTACTTAGAATCTATGTTATGAAGTAACAGCCGAAATAGATATTTTGATTAATAAAAAGGGGGAAAAATTCCTCTAATATTCAAAAGAGAGAGTTGTAAAGTAAAAAAAATAGATAAGTTGCTTAACAAGAACCTCATCGTAAATTTAAGGTTATGAACAATAAATTAATAAGAGAACGGTAGTATGTAAGTAGAAGAATGTAAGGTCATATAAGTTGTCAAATGAGTTGTACTATTTAACGATAATGATTGCGTACATTAAAAAATAGTAATGAAACTCCTTATTTTAAAGGAAACAGGGAATGAGTTAATGAATATGATGAGTCACTTGAAAGGATTATGAATTACGAACCGTACGACGTACCAGATGAATTGGTGAAAGGTAAGACTTACGAATCACGAAAGCAATTTAATAGTATAACACAATAATTGTGTAAATCTGTGAATAGTTACAAGTTTCTATAAAGCTAAGATGTATAGAATACGAACTACCGAATACGAGCTAAAAGTTACTGAAAGTATGGAAGGAAGTTATACGGGATAGACATGAGTACCTAGCTTGCAAGATAATGATGGTTCATGTTGCGATAATGTTATTTATGCATTAGTATGTTCCTTATGGATGGTCTATGAACGCGTAGGTGGATGATAAAAGATAGACTATGGACGGTCTATGAAACACATCGGTATAAATGAGGGTTGGTTATGGACAGTCTCGGTTACGCATAGTCCAGCCCGATTAGTGTGAGCCGTACCGATGGTCTTCCTTGCTACACATACGAGCCACTAGATCATGATGTTATAGTGCGCCTTACGGATGGTCTATTTGTCATGCTTAAGAGCCACTTTATGTTTAGTTTGTATGGAAATGTTACGCCTTGTAAGTTTCACGTTTCATCGTGTCATCGATTGATATCAGTGTCCCAGGATGAGTTACAACCTTACGGAAGGATAATGAAGGTTTACAACTTATTTATGGAACTACTGGAGTGTTTAGAAGTTAAACATATGGAAGAAAATACATTTCGACGAAATTGAAAAAACTGTCTATTTTGATGGGAAAGTTGACGGATCGTCAAAAGTTTGATGGACTGTAAACAGGAAAAATATGAACCATCAATTTTACTCTACAAGATTAAAATCTCAAAGCTGGTTTGACAGTCCAGATTGACGGACCGTCAAATATGTCAGTGCAGTTTTTTAGTATATGGTCATTTTCTCGACTTGGGATTCATTTTCCCCCAATTTTCAAACCCTAACTCACTCCTAAAACTCCCTATAAGATTCCTATCAATTTGGAGCCAAATCAAAGGCAAATCAAGCCAGATCAACGTAAAGAATCTCGAGCTATCGTTAATTTCACTTTCTTCTTGTTGTATTGACTTTGGAAACGATTTGGGGATGGAATAAGCTTCAGATCAGGTAATTTCTTATAGTATTCGAGGTAAGATTCGTCTTCCATAACCTAATTCTAAATTGGTATGCGTATTAAATTAAATTTCGGGAAAGGTACTTGAAGAATTTAGCAATTATGGAACTTGAGAATCGAATTGGGTTGTTTGGGCTATTCTTTTTATTAGAACCATGGAATGAAATTGTATGAGTATGAATATCTTGGTAAGAGGAAGTAGGAATGAGGGAAAGATTGGCAAATTGGATATATCAAATTTGAACTAGAAAAAATCGAATGAAGTATTACACGCAAGTTGTTTGACGATGTGTCTAAATGAAAACCTTAATTTGATATGAGCTTGTTGTTGACATAGATCCCTTATATGATGCAGATAATCATCCATAGCGCATACGAGGCTTTGCAAGACATAATTATTCTTCTCGATAAGGTATGTAAGGCAAATTTCTTTCTTGGCATGACTCGATACATAGTTTCTTTGAATAGAAATCTTTCTGGTGAAAAATCACCTTGCTGTTCAACTCCTTGGCCAGGTATGCTCCCGTGATTGTTGCTGATATGAGCGATCGGGTACATCAATTTGTTAACGATTTAGGGACACATTTGGTGAATGAGTGTACGACAGCTTCTTTGAATCTGAATATGGACATATCCCACATCTAGAGGACTGTAAGAGGAAACAACAAGCCAGTCAAGAGCATGATAGGGGTCTGTAAAAGAGACCCCGGTCTATAAGTAATACAGGGGAGTTTTGAGGTGGATTTAGACCTCAGTTTCATAGGCGGCCCTCTTACCCGATGATTAGTGATCCATCACAGTTGCAGAGTTAACGTCGTGACCTGGCCACTTATTCTGGTTAGGGTCAGGGTTCAGGGGCATCAGACCTAGAATATATAAGAGAAACTAGTCAATCGAGCCCACCGATATCGTATTATGGTCGATGTGGTAGGACTCATTTTGGGCAATTCGTATGGGCAACCTAAGCATATTATACAGTTCTTTCCAATAAGAGGTGGGGGTGGTATGACACAGCTAGGGGTGGCAAAATTAGCCCAAACCCAAAAGATCCGCCCAACCCGCCCAAGCTTTCATGGGTTTGGGCAAGAGTGATTTTGATGATGGTTGGTTTGGGCTAGCCCAAGTTGACCCATCATAAATCAACAGCCCAAATGAAACCATGATGATGCCCAAACTTGACCCATGAAAATGCTTAATCTTAACGATTAGAGCTACACTCTAGATTAAGATTTTTGTTTATAAATAATTATTTAAAAAATCCTTTATTATTTCGGAACAATAAAAATACACCAACGCACCTCAACCACCCACCACACTATCCATCCACCCTACCCCTCCCCTACACCAACCCCACCCAAGCACTAAACCATCCTCACAACTCTACCCCCTACCTTGCCTACTCCACCCCATGCTCTACCTCCCCCCTTCCGCCCTACCACTTTTTCAAATTTCTATTTTATATTTTTTTTTACTTTTATAAATAATTTATAAAAAATATGAAATTTTTTCTTACCTCCCCCGTCCTACTCACACCTACCCCCCTCCACCCCCACACCATTGCCCTACCCCCATCCTCAAATTTCTATTTCATATTTGTTTTATTTTATATAAAATATGAATTTATTTCTTACCTCCCCCACCACCCTAACCCCCACCTACCCCCTCCACCCCCACCCCATCCTCAAATTTCTATTTCATATTTTTTGTTACTTTTATAAAAAAATTATTAAAAATATGAAATTTTTTCTTACCTCTCCCCTCCACCCCCACCCCCACCCCCACCCCATCCCCTACCCCATCCTCAAATTTCTATTTCATATTCTTTTTACTTTTAAAAAAAAGTATAAAAAATATGAATTTTTTTCTTACTTCCTCCCCCCCCTCCACCCCATGCCCTACCCCATCTTCAAATTTCTATTTCATATTTTTTTACTTTTATAAAAAGGTTATTAAAAATATGAAATTTTTTCTTACCTTCTCGCCATCTACCCCCAACCTCCCCCTCTACCCTCCACTACCTCCGCCATCCCACCCCGCCCCCAAATTTTCTATTTTATATATTTATTTTACTTTTATAAACTTTTTATAAAAAATGAGAAATTTTTCTTACCCCCCCCCCCCCCCCCCCGAAGTTTTTACTTTATATATTTATTTTACATATACAAAAAATTTATAAAAAAATGAGGAACTTTTCTTAGCCCACTACCCCCACCCCCTCTCACCCCCACCCCACTACCCCTACCCTCCCACTCATTATTTTATATATTTATTTTTCTTTTATAAAAAATGAAAAAATTCTTAAAAATATTATTTTTATTTTAAAAATAAAGATATGGAAAATTAAATATCATACAAAATAAAATAACATTAGACAAGTAAGTTTGAAATTTGTAAAAGTAATGGGTCAAGTTGGGCAAGTTGGGTTATGACCCATCATTTAGCCCATCTTGACCCATCCATCTTAGCCCATGTAAGCTTTGGGCGGGTTAGGAATTGGTCCATCTATTGATTCAGCCCATTTTGACCCGCTCAACTTTAGCCCAAACGGTCCATCTGCCACCCCTAGACACAGCTGACTGCATCTATGGCAATTTTTTCTTATTCATCAGTACGCCCTTTGAGGTAGGGTACACAAGCACCAACTGGTAGGGGCAGAGGCAGAAGATCATCATTTAGTTCAAGCGGTCCCTAGAACCGCATCTATGCTTTGTCAAGTCGACAGGATCTTGAGTCATCTCCAGATGTGGTTATATTATAGGTATATTATCCATCTTCTCTTTTGACGCATATGCTTTGATAGATCCTAGTTCCACCTTGTCCTATATTACCCTCTTTGTTGTTGGTAAGTGTGGAAAGATCTTGAATTGTTACATATGTCCTTTGAAGTGTCTACGCCTATAGGTGAACCTTTAAGTGGTTAGGCGGGTGTATAAGAATTGTGTTATAAAGATATATGATCACCATATGGTAGCCGACTTAAATGAGCTAGAGATGGTGGATTTTGATGTTATATGGGCATGGATTGGTGGCTTCTTGCTATGCTAATGTCGATCGTTCTACGAAAGTCATTCGCTTTAATTTTCCAGGCGAACCTGTCATTGAATGGAAATGCAATATTGCAAAACCTAAAGGTAGGTTTATTTCCTACCTCCAAGGCCCGAATAATGATCTCAAAAGGATATATTTACCACCTTATGCGGGTTTAGGTTGCAGAGACAAAGCCTCTAACTCTTCAGTCAGTTCTTGTCATTAGTGAATTTCCTGACGTATTCCCTGATGAACTTCCTGACATTCCTCCTGAAAGGGAAATTGAGTTCACTATCAATGTACTCTCAGATACCCAGCCTATATTTATTCCTCCGTATCGAATAGCTCTTGCTAAGCTAAAATAATTGAAAGCTCAGCTAAAGGATCTTTTGGAGAAGGGCTTTATTAGGCTCAATACTTCTCTGTGGGGTGCACCAGTGTTATTCGTTCATAAGAAATATGTTTCATTAAGGATGTGTATTGATTACCGTCTGTTGAATGAGGTGACTATTAAAAGCAAGTACCCGCTCCCAAAATTGATAATTTGTTTGATCAGTTGCAAGGCGCTAAGTATTTCTCGAAGATTGATCTCAAATTTGGATATCATCAGTTATGGGTTATGGATAAAGATATTCCAAAGACCTCTTTCCGGACCAGATATGGCCACTAGGAGTTTCTTTTTATGTCTTTTAGTCTGACTAATGCACCGGTAGCCTTCATAAATCTGATGAACCGGGTATTTAAAGCATTCCTGGATTTCATTGTAATAGGATTTATTGACTACATTCTAGTATATTCTCGATCAGAAGTCGAGCATGCGGATCATTTGAGATCGGTGTTACAAACACTCCAAGATCGCGAGTTATATGCTAAGTTTTCTAAATGTGAGTTCTGGTTGATCTCAGCGGCTTTTATGGGTCATGTAGTGTCAGATGAAGGCATCAAAATGGATAGTCAGAAGATCGAGGCAATAAAGAATTGTCTGAGACCCACAACTCCAACAGAGGTGCGTAGTTTATTGGGCTTGGCAGGTTATTATCGAAGGTTCATAGAGAATTTATATTCTATTGTTGTTTCGTTGACAAAGTTAACACATAAGATAGCCAAGTTTCAGTAGTCCGAAGCTTGTGAAAGGAGTTTTCAGGAGTTTAAAAATAGATTAACGTCAGCACCTGTGTTAGCACTACCTGAAGCATCAGATGGCTATGTGGTGTACTACGATGTCTCCAAAGTAGGGTTGGGTTTTGTTTTGATGCAGCATGGTAAAGTCATTGCATATGCTTCGAGGCAATTAAGGAAACATGAGCAGAACTACCCGACGCATGATTTGGAGTTGGCGACGGTTATATTTGCTCTAAAGATATGGCGTAATTATTTATATGGAGTCCACATCGACATATTCAGAGACCATAGGAGTCTACAATATATATTCCGCCAGAAGGAGCTGAATTTAAAGCAAAGAAGGAGAACCTATCATACAAAGTGGCTTATAAGCTCGAATTACCCTTAGAACTAGAAGCAGTTCACCTGGTATTCCACGTATCAATGCTTCACAAATGCTTAGGTAATCCATCCCACATAACTCCCAGTGAGGATGTTCAGATCAAGGAGAACCTATCATACAAAGAAGTTCCAGTTGCTATCTTTGATCGCCAAATCCATAACTTATAGACAAAATAGGTAGCCTCGGTAAAGGTGCTTTGGAGGAATGATAATGTGGAAGAAATGACATGGGAGGCCGAGGAAGATATGAGATCCAGATATCCTTATATGTTTCAGACTTCAGGTTCATATTAACATTCATGCGATACAAATATTCTATTCCTAATCTATTTATCGAACTTGATATGTATACCTTATTTAGGAGATGTTGTTGAAACAAGTATGGAAGATGCAACACATGTATCCACGGAAGAATATTAAGGTGAGTTATGGATAACCCTCTTTGATTCTTGTGTATATAGACGGTCGTGTGAGGCCGATTGGATGTTGTTATACTATTTTATAGCCTTGTAGCCATGTTTACAGGGAATACTCTGCCGACATTTTCCAAAATCCTAAGCATTAGAGCAATCCTCAACATTCGAGGACGAATGTTCCTAAGGTGGGAAGGATGTTACGCCTTGTAAGTTTCATGTTTTGTCGTGTCTTCGATTGATACTAGTGTGTTGGGATGAGGTACAACCATTCGGAAGGGTAATGAAGGTTTACAACTTTTTTTTATGGAAGTATCAAAGTATTTGGAAGTTAAACAGACCGATAAAAATACGTTACGACAAAATTAAAAAAAACTATTTATTTTGATGGTAAGGTTGATGGACTGTCAAAAGTTTAACAGACAATCAATATGACCAATCTGAACTGTCAGTTTTACTCTGAAATAATGAAATCTCATATCCATTTTGACGGTCCAGATTGACAGACCGTCAAAGTTTGATGGATCATCAATCTGGCCGTCAAATAGGTCATTGCAGATTTTTTTAGTATAAGGTCATTTTCTCGACTTGGGATTCATTTCCCCCAATTTTCAAACCCTAACTCACTCTTAAAACTCTCTCTAAGGGTTCCTATCAATTTGGAGCCAAACCAAGTAGGATCAACGTAAAGAATCTCCAAGCTATCATCAATATCACTTCCTTCGTGTTGTATCGACTTTGTAAATGATTTGGGGATGGGATAAGCTTTAGACCATGGAAGTTCTTGGACTATTCGAGGTAATATTCATCTTCCCTAACCTAATCCTAAATTGGTATGAGTATTAAATTGGATTTTAGCATTTATGGAACTTGAGAATTGAATTGGGTTGTTTAGGTTGTTCTTATTGATTTGAACCATGGAATGAAATTGTATGAGTATGAATATCTTGTTACGAGGAAGTTGGAATAAGGGAAAAGATTGGAGAATCAGATATATCAAATTTGACCTAGGAAAGATCGAATGAAGTATTGCACGCAAGTTGTTTGACGATGTGTCTAAATGAAAACCTTAACTTGATATGAGCTTGATGTTGATACAAATTCCTTATATGATGTAGATAATCATCCATAATGCATACGAGGCTTCGCGGGACATAATTAGCCTTCTCGATAAGGTATGTAAGGAAACTTTCTTTCTTAGCATAACTCGATACATTGTTTCTTAGAATAGAAATTTTTCTGGTGAAATGAAGTAGCGAAAAGTCTTTTTTGACAAATTAATCGTAATTCTTAGGTACTTCCTTATCCATAGTATCTCTCGGATTATATATGTGTCAAAGTGTTTATATCGAGATTCTTGAATGTAGCACCAAAAAAATGGTCGGAGGATAACGATGATAGGTCACTCCGGCTCCGCTTGTGGTATCTGTTGGAGTCTGTCTTGCATTGCACTAATATATATGTAGATATTTTCTTATCGAGCCGCTCTATAGTCGGCCGGATACGACACCTATTTTTGAACACCACTACAGTTCATTTTGATAGTACTGAGTCCCACATCTGGGTCGGGTACGACAGAGTCCACATCGAGGTCGGGTACGATATATATACATTATGATATGATTTTCATCACAGATAGGTTGTATATTACATTATATGGACCCACTGAGTGTCTTGATTTTATAAACATGTATATATCTTTATGATTATGACAAGTAGGCCCTCGGAGGCTTGTTATAAGTTTCAGGTTGACTTCTGTACCCATATCTCTTACATTATACTTTTTGCTAACATTTGTTATTTGCCTTACATATTCAGTACATCTTTCATGCTAATGCCCCTTTCTGGAGAACTGTATTCATGCCCGCAGGTACAGATAGATAGAGCGGCGCTCTTCCCTCGCATAGGTGATTTGCGCAGTTGTGATTGTCGCACTCCCTTTTCTTGGAGTTGCAGTACAAGATTCCTTAGGTACTGTTATATATATTACTAGAATTTTGAGTTATAGCGAGGCGCTTTCCCGACCTGTTGGTGTGTATATATTACTCTTAGAGGTTGCAGACTTATGTACAGTGGATGTTGGTATGTCGTGGCCTTGTCGACCCTTTTTTTTATCACTGTAGTTATCTAGTGGTGTTTTCGGCCTTGGATACCTATATATATACACATCATGCTGGGACTCTTCTGCGTGCAGGTTGTTATTCAATCTTGTTGCATATAGTTATTTGGAGGTCTTGTCGGCCCAAGTTTCATACTACAAGGTTCGGATACTACAGTCATACGCTCAGGCCTTCGGGCGCTAAGTTCCCCCCCCCCCCAAGGTTGGGGTGTGACAGGAAAGATAATGACGTAATCATTACAGTTCACTTTTACGCGAGACATAAAATCTACTAAGAGGTTGTTGGTGCTCTAATTGGATATTTAGTTTTTAGAGTCGCCACCTAATTTATAGGTAAATTTGGAAAACCGGGTAAAAGGGTTTATTCAAAAGTCAAAGAAAAATCATTTTAACCTAGAGTTCGAGCTAAGGGTTCTGGTGAGCCCCCCAGAGGGTGTTAGACACCCCGATATTAATAATATGTAGAATACGATTGACCTTCGGGTTCTATAGCATGTTTATTTGTTACAAATTGCTTAAAATGTTTACTTTCCATAAAAATCATTAACATGTCATTCATTTCATTTCAAATCGTAAAGGGTTTTTTGAAAACCAAAGAGTTGAATTTCGCCTAAAAAGTTCGTATAAGGGTAATTTTGTCAAGTCATTTTCAGACCAAAGTACAATCAAAGTTAAATTTGAGTAGAACTCCACTATTTTTAGTCTAATGACTTGTCCAAATATTCCTTATACATTTATTCTTTAAAAATCTTTGAAGACAAAAGAGTGTAAATTTTTCAAAAAGACATGCTAAAGTTTAGAAGAAATGAGACACAAGGTTTTCCTTTTATTGTCATTTTGAATGTCAACTCATATCCCACACTACCAAATCAATTACCTCAATTTCAAGTTCTTTAAGGTTTTTTTTTTATTTAAGATAATTAATTTGGTTGGGCCTTGTCGCGACCCCTTTTAGGAATCATGGTGGCACCTACCCTTTTCCCACCGGTAGGCGAACCACTCTTAAATCAATAACATGATATAAGAAAGAAGTATGAAAATAATAAATTACTTAATAACTCTGTCTATCATAATATAAAAGCGGAAAGATAAGTCTGATGATCACACAACAACCTCATAGATCTGGTCAATAATACAACAACACTAGCTATCAAAATACATCAGCCAAAGAAATGAAATATAGTCTAAAAGACAAGATAAGAGATAAGAGCATCCAAGGCATGCCAGAAGTATCATCCTCACCCTGAACATTGACGATCAAAAAGATCGGACTCAAACTCGAGGTCTCAAACTGGTAGAAGGATTTGTATCTGCATAAAAAAAGAATACAACAAGTGTAGTATGAGTACACAACGTAACCCCATTGGCATCATATGCCGATAACAACGAAAGATACTCAAAAAAAGATAAATATTAAGTTGACACCAAATTCTATACTAATAGTTCAATAAACCAAGTAAGTCACGATGTTCACAGAATAGTTCACAGATTCAACAAATCACTTTGTTCATATAAGGTCTCATGATCATATAAGATACCCCAGTTCCAGAAAATTTCAATAACAGTATTCCAAGTATCGATGAGCAATTAACAATCCTTCTTTATACATGAATTCAATAAATACATCATAACCAGTCCAATACTAAATCCATCAACATATAATTAATGATATGATATATTTATGATATGAACGCAATGCATATGCCATGTACCTTTCATCTCCACTATACAAACGTTCAAATTTTATGAACTGCACACCCATAGAGGACCTGTGAAGCCCATATACTCCTCCGAAATTTTTCAACGGAGCCCAACTCTTAGCAGTAATAAATGTTGCAGGTGTGCAACCTATTCCCCCGCGTATCATCATCTAATGCGGCATGTAACCCGAGCCATATGTAATATTTCATAATCTCAATGTTTCCAATAATCTCATAAGTGTTCTTACCTTTCCAGTCTCTTGGACCCACAACATTTCCATACCACTCACATATAAATATCATCATAACCATGAGTGTATAAATGCAAATGACAATATAAGGCAAGAAATCAGGATGAATGAGATGCAACCAAGTATATAAGAGATGAATATCACATGCTTTCAAGAAATCAACCACACGTATTCAAAATACAATAAGGATCTCATATCGAAAGCATGTGATGAATAAGCACAATAATAGAAAATATGGCGATGATCCCACATAATAGCGACAAGCCTAATCAACAGCAGTCGGAATCAGCTTAAGGTTAATTCCCCAAATCACCCATCATCACAGTTCAACACCGGTACCCACCCAAACGTTCATATCAACTGTTTGGATTGGACCCCCAAACACGCACAATACCCTCAACATTTATAACTAATTATGTACTTCTATCAAAGTCTAATAAGAATAAATTATAGCCTACCTCAGAGATGAGCAAGTACCATGTGCAACGAAATCTCTGCGCTGGCCTTGCCCTTCCGGAGTGCCTCATAGTAATCCTAATATAACATGCATAGACTATACATTAATATAAAGGTAATACACAACACAAGGACTTAGTCCTTCGAACATACCAAAGACACCCAAAACCAACTCTAGGCCCACGGTGTCAAAATCAAAACTTTATTACTCAAAAAGCTTTAACACACGCTAACGAGTTATATTTTTAAGTTAATTTGAAATCTAACCCTAATTGAACCCTCAATTGCACAATTTAAGAAAATGCCTAATTTTACAAACCCTTGAATTTTTCCCAAATTGAAAAGGGTTTTCATATTCAATTAACCACCACAATATGATCATCTATCATAAATCAATGCCTATTCACAATATTAGGACAAACTAGCTCATATTACACCCTTAAATCAAAGTTTCAAGCCTCTTATTCTACCATCAAAGCTTAAGAACCCATCCTCCGCAAATAAGGATAAAACTAGGAATAGGAACCTCAAAACATGAAATGAAAGAAAATAGGGTAAATAATTTTACCACCCAAGAACTTAAGCACAACTTCAAAATTTTCATTTTAGCAAGCTCAAATACTGAGATAGGCTATTTTGGGAAAGTGATTTTGAGCTAGGGCTTTTAATAGGTTTCCTGATACAGTGATTTCGCTCTTGCGGAATTGACTTCGAAGGGGTAGTCACTTGACACCTCGCCTCAGCATATAAGCAGAAATATAGCCTATAGAGGCGTCTTTGTCTATGTATGAAAAAACCCCACTGGGTAGAACCTCAACATAATTTCAAGACCCGCTTCTGTGAGCCAACCTCCGCAGAGGCGAACACGTAGGAGCGGACACCAGACATCAACAATATGGAATTTTTTTCAAACTTCCACCAAACACTCGAAACACTCACGAGACCCTCCGGACACAAACCAGATAGGCTCTGCCAAGGAAATAGTGCTACGAACTCGTTGGCGCCCACATATTTCTCATTTAACCGAGCAAAGACATTATTTTAAAGAATCTCCCAAATTAACCAAATATCACAATTTCACAAATAAAGCCACATAGTACATCTGATTGCCACGGGAAGCGAAGCAATAACTCGACTAACTCATAAATGATCATCTGGAACTAATAGAAGTGATGTAACCCAAAAACGAATCCATATACTCGAAAGTCAACTTTGAGTCAAACTAATCAACTCTAAGATTCCTATTTTGGGCTTTTCATCCAAAAATTACATAAATGAACCTCACGCTCTGTGCCACCCATCCCCGCACATCACTAACCCGACACAGAGTCTACAGGAAGGGTAAGGTAGTCAAATAAGGGTCTTTAAGCTAAAAACAACCGGATGAGTCATTACAGGCCTAACCCAAAACAATTTGAAATATTTACAACTTAACCCATTTTCACATGAAATCTACTTTAAAAGTCTATTTTTGTCCAAAGTTTTCAGCTATTTTTTTCTTTCAAAACAGTCCGAATTTTCATTGAATCAACCCAGTTTTTATGATGTCAAACTAGTCCATTTTTTGTCAAAAAGAAGCAATCCAATTCTTTTAACTTTTGAAATTCATCCAAGTTTAAACTTTTCAAAATTAGTTCATTACACAAAACGTACAAGTCATATTTAATCTGTTTTAAAAATTATTTTTTGGTGATTCTAATCTAAATGATATACGTATCGTATTTGCCTAATCTTAAGTCATAATCACATGGATTCCAGTAATTTATCAACTATTTATTTTGGGCTGATGGGCCTACCAAGTGCACAAGTTAGCTATTTTCACCCATAGCTGGGCCTTCAATGCGCAACTACAATGATTCCAGACTCGATGAATGAAGTAGTTAGACCTTTAGCTCAACTAGATTGGTAATGCACTTGGCCCAACGGCATGTATCCTATGCATGTGAGGAGAGAGTGGACTAGGAAGAAAGAAGTTAGAAGGTATCTATGCTTATCTCATTCAAATAATTCATGTATATTAATAAAAAACAATTACTCGTGACAGAGATATATTAAAGACCCAACAGTAAATTAATGGGACAATAGCCCATGATGAATAGACTATGAATGCAGATAAATGGGCTTAGCCCATCTCATACAATAGAAACAAAGCATAAAAAATAAGAGAAATCAAAGAAATGACATGAAAATGGGTCATGCCCTAGGACACAAACATCGAGCAGTTAAGAGAAGGGTGTTAAAAAGAATAGAAGATTGATCTGAGCCTAGAGGTATTCAGAATGAGTGGCTCCCACTGATATACTTAGTCTGTATACCCCATATACTGAGTGTATTTGGTATACAACCTATATATCATGGCATATATCAAACACATACCTTAAAGAACAATCTCAAATGCAAGTAGGGGGCAAACAAATGGGGTATACATCACATATATCCTACACAGACCCTTATCTACCTCATATACTCCAGACTTCAATTCTAAACAAATAAATCATGCATCTTAACACACACAGATACACTAATTGGCATAATAATCGTAGTAAGATTAGTTAGTCAATTTTCAAATAATATTAAGCTAAATTATCCAAACATCATGCTACATATACTCGAACTTCAACAATATACAAAATCATTATAACTAAAATACAGTCATAGCAAAACCAACAGGATCAGGCCTAAAACCTTACCCAGACCAAAATCACAAACATATTGAAAACTTAAAGGTTACCAGTTGACTCAAGATGTAAAAAATAACTCCATAACATAGTTTGGAAGTTAAATAGGGAAAATATGCATGCTCATCTCTTTAAGTCAAACTGCTACAATGCAATACCATCCCAGCCAACTAGATTTCAACTAAGTATTCAACATAGATATATGAAAAATGAACATGTTATCCTTAACTAAACATGAAGCAGGTATATGCATGTACTAGTTTAGACAGATACCAAACAGTTATAAGATCCAAAACTTATTCAGAGCCTCATTTAACTAGGTGTTCAACTAGGTGATCTATTCCTAACAGGCTTACCATGACTATGCAACCAAAAATGACTGACATTCACTTTAGCATATAAGCATAAGCAGTATCTCAATTGCTAAGTTTATTTTACTTACGTCATGACCTAAACATGCTATTCAACAAGTCTCAAATTAGCAAAAGTGAGGCCAAGGCAGGACTATTAGTTACTGTATTTCTAGACATGTGATTTACAACATAAGACAAGATGTATATGGGGAAAAAAAGCTCCAGTAGGCATGCAGGGCATTTATATTGATAACAATACAAGTTAGGAACCTCAAATGGATAGTCATAAACTTAGGTAGAATTCAAAGATGCTTTATGCATATTAACTTGGCTTTTCATGTCAACAAAGCACTTAATAGAGCTTAAATACACATGAGTGATGACATAGCATGGCAATAAGTGGCAACATGCACATAGATGTGGCCTAATACAGCATACATGTGGTTTCATGAGTTTGAAATATAATTTAGAGGCCCCAAGGTGGACAAATTTTAACACACCATAATTTCATAATTCAAAATGGTACAACATGCACTACTGAACTTCACAAGGATACCTAACATTAGTACACATACCTCATAGTCTAGGTAACACAAGCTAGGTTAACCATAGAAGCTATATCAGACTTAGATCAAACTTAGATTAACATGAATGGGAACAATATGGACAAACATGCTAAATAGATCAAAACACATACAACTCCTAACCCAACAGATGCATTCTTAACAGGATATGAACTAGACTTGATTTTCAAGTATACAAACAAAGTGTCTCACATTCACCAAATTCATTTAAAACACAAAGAAGTGCAAATATTTGAATAATGAGCTAAACAAATTCCTAGTTCCATTTTTAGCTATGACTTAGGTGTGATGTGATTCAAGCCTAGACAAGTCACCTATCCTTAGTTAATAGCTAATCTACATCCTTCTTTATCCTACTCTAAGCAGTCTACATAATATAGATGCATATTTGAGTGTACAAAGGTACCAATAGTGAGCCAAAGTCATCTTATGACTAAGCATTGAAGATAAACATGTCATTAAGGATTACTTTTAACTTACCTTACCATAATTCAATAACTAAAGCATAAAGTAGGCATAAAACAGATGTCAATATACCTATTAATCTTATATTAGGCTAAAGTTAACTAAAATAAGCATGTGGGAGACATGACATAAACTAAACAAGTTCTTCATTCTAACAAGCAAATCACAAATATTTTAGACCTACACTGAATCTACACTAAGTCTAATCCATCCTTAATGATCAATAACCATTCATAAAATCAATTAAGAACAAGATCATCATTACACAGATACATACAGAGCTATTTTCAAGCCATTTCAAGCTTAAATGAGTTATACATCAATCATAATAGTTACAAATTATCTAAATACAAACAATATGTTGTTTTAGACCTATTTAGGTATCATACTAACTACAATAGGCACAAATTCATCTAAATAAGCTCATCAACACTTAAATGCACATGTAGACAGGTTGAAATTACAGGAGAATAAAGGGAAAAGCAAATACCTTCTTGTGAGGCAGCCTAGGATTGATGTTGAGGCTTGAATCTCTACTCCACACCTCGATCACACTCGCACACACACAAAAAAGGTTTTAAAACTGGAAGACCGATTTCGAATGGTTAGGGTTCCACCAAAGGACTTGGATCCCAAAATGCCCAAAATCATTTAACTTTATCAAAAAAATGCTTTTGCAAACACAAAAGCCTGAGATTTCGAAATTCTAGACCTTTCCAAACTTTTTTGACAATGAAAAAAAGGGTTTAATTTATAGAACCCAAAACCCAAGAAATTCTAGGTTGAGACCGATGTGGGAGAACACATTAAGGGGATATTTCCCTCCAAAAGTTCTCAACCAATCAAAAGACATAGTTTGAAATCGGATGAGACAAGAGCAATTAAGAACTTGCAGTGAAAAAGTAACGAAGGAGGGGCAACCTCACCTTATTGGGGTTGTGGTACGGTGGCGTGAGGGGACAAGGAAAAGCATTTAATGATTGCCTTATTCGGACATGCACACCTCAAAGAAGATCACAGTACACTGTGATTTTGCCAAATCAGGCGCTTAAAGACGAATGAATAGAGAGATATTAGGTCTCATCATCGCAAAGTTAAAGGGGAAAAGGGTATGGGTCTGGGTAGATATGGTAATGGATCCTGGACTCGGTCCGGATCCGGTGGATCCAGATCCGTTTTATAGGATATTGATGTTCAAAATTTGGATCCGACGAATCCGGATCGGACCCGGATCCGTTTCTGACGGATCGGATCTAGATATGGATCTTGTATTTGAGATCCGGATCCGGTCCAGATCCGACCCGTGGATCCATTTTTTTATTAAATAGATTAGACATCTATCTCTTTAATATTCTCGGCCAGGCCCAAGTCCATAAAGGACCGAAGCCCAGCCCATGTGTGTTAACTGTTAGCCAATAAAAGGGTAAATCGTAAATGCCTAACCTAAGGGAAAAGAAGCCGTAGAGTCTCCTCAGTTCACTCCACTGCCATCTCTCCTTCTGTTCTTCATAGTTCATACCATACGAAAGGGGCAAAGAGCCAAAGACCAAAACCCTAGTCCCTAGCCATCTTCTCTACTTGCCAACAGTCCATGTCCAACCCCTTTCGATTCCAATATAGTAAGACAAATCAGATTCAATACTTTCTACTATATTAAACGGTGAGTTCGAATTTTTTTTTTGCTCTTTTAACCTCTGGTAGTTCTTCTTTTTTTTAGTTCTTCTTTTTGTTAGTTCTGTTTTTTCATTTATATAATATTTGATGTTTTGGGATTTTGAAAGATATATTAACAATCATTTATATAATATTTGATGTTTTGGGATTTTGAAAGATTTATTAACAGTCATTTATATATAGGGTGTGTGAAATTTCTGGTGAAGGAAACATAGTGTGTGTGTGTGTATTATTGGTCTTTAGAAAAAATGATAGAGAGTATGGGAATCGAAGGTAATGGTGGCAGTGGCACTGGTTTAGTGTGTGTGTGTATTATTGTTCTTTAGGAAAAATGATGGAGAGTAGGGGAATCGAAGGTAATGGTGGCAGTGGCACTGGTTTAGTGTGTGTGTGTGTATTATTGTTCTTTAGGAAAAATGATGGAGAGTATGGGAATCGAAGGTAATGGTGGCAGTGGCACTGGTTTTTTAGAGAGTTAGATGCTTCAATTTAGTAGTAGTGTTAGATGAGATACAGTCAATAGTATATATACAATGCATTTTTTACATGATACTTCTATGTTATGATACTTCTCTGTTATATACAATGCACTGGTCAAGAGTATTTATATAATGCACTGGTTTTTTTACAGTATTGGGATTTAAATATGTTAATTGGACTAAAATGTGCATGATACATCTCTGTTATGTGCATGATATGGATACTTCTTTGTTATATACAATGCATTGTTTTTTTACAGTACTGGGATTTAAATATGTTAATTGGACTAAAATGTGCATGATACTTCTCTGTTATGTGGTTAAGTAATGTATTCAAATATTTTCTTGTAGGAAATGGATAGTGAACAATCTAACAATAATGCAAATGCTACTAATAAAAGTCATGTTGCTTCTTTTAGCCCACCTCCAGTGCCTCTTCTTTGTGGAGTGGATGATTTAGAAATGGATTCAAAAGGTCTTATTGAGGTTGGAGTAAAATAAAAAAGTCAATCAAGTAAACTAACAAGTAAGAAACTCACTTCCGAGGCATGGGAATCTTTTGATAGGGTCGTAGTGAAAGGTATTACAAGAGCAAAGTGTAAATATTGTGCATCTTTACTCTCTTATAATGGTGCGAATGGAACCTCACATCTTCTTAAACATTCTAAGAAGACATGTCGGGGAAATAATTTGCGGATTGGAGTTAGTGGTCAAACACAATTGAAGGTTAAAACGGAAGCCGATGGGTCTACTACTTTAGAACTTAAAGAAAAGGGAAAGGAAAGGAATTTGATCAAGACTGTTCAATGAGAGAATTGGTTGGTATGGTGGTGATTCATGAGTATCCTTTATCCATTGTAGATCATATAGGTTTTAAAAGGTTCGTGAGGAGTCTAAATACTCATTACAAGATGATTTCGAGGAACACTTTGAAGAGTTACATTTTGAAAAAGTTCAATGAAGATAAGGGTTCTCTTAAAGCTCTATTGGAGCATAATGAGGGTAGAATTGCAATAACTACCGACATGTGGACAGCTTCCAACCAAAAAAGGGGCTACATGGCCGTGACATCTCACTTCATTGATCAACAATGGTTTTTACGCAATCGAACCTTGAGGTAATGAGCTTATTCTTATTTATAAATGATGATTTTTAGGTTTATTGTATGTGTTTAATATATGTTTTTATTTAGGTTTTGTTTTGTGCCATGTCCACATACAAAGGGAGTTATTGCAAAGATTTTGATGGATTGTTTGTCTCAATATTCTTTGGAAAACAAAATTTCATCGATTGTAGTTGATAATTGTACCACTAATGATGCAATGATGAATGTTTTATTGGAGAAATTGGAAAGTAGGTATCTAATGTTAGGTGGGGAGTTTTTGCATATGAGGTGCAGTGCTCATATTCTAAACTTGATTGTGAAAGATGGTTTAGAAGTAATTGATCCGGCAATTGAAAAAGTTCGAGATTGCATTTTATTTTGGATGTCTACTCCTAAAAGGGTTGAAAAATTTGAGGAGGCTTGTCGGCTTTTGAATATTTCTAAACCTAAAAGAGTGGTTCTTGATGTCAAAACTAGGTGGAATTCTACTTACTTGATGCTTAATACCGCTTTGCCTTTTCAAGATGTATTTGCTAAGTTAAAACGTATGAATAAGAAGCTCAAGTTAGTTATTCCTAGTGAGAATGATTGGATGATGGCAAAAATTGTTTGTGAGAAGATGAAATTTTCTACAAGGCCACTAGAGTGTTTTCCGGTAGAAATTATCCTACTTCTAATTTGTTTTTTGAAATGTGTGTGAGGTAAGACTTGCTTTGAGGCGTTGGGTGGAGAGTGATGTTGAGACCATTAGAATGATGGCTAAAAATATGATTGACAAGTTTGACAAATATTGGCATAATATTAATAAGATGTTGGCGGTTGCTTCAATTTTAGATCCAAGAAATAAAATGGATTGTGTGGAGTACTATTTTAAGAGATTGTACAAAGATGATACTGATAATGAAGTGGCAAAACTTAGAAAAATCTTGTTTAACTTGTGGTTGAATATCAAATGAGAAGTGAGGGAAATAAAAGCCAAGAACCTTTTCCAAGTGGCAAACGAGGAATTTCAGAGTCTTGTGATAATGATGAGGATGAATATGCTCAAGCTAAAAGAACAAAGAAAAGAAAGATGAATGTGAGGGGTGAGGTGGAGCATTACTTGGAGGATGATCCTATACCCGAGAATGATGATTTTGATGTACTTAATTGGTGGAAAAGGGATCAAATGTATCATACTTTACAGAAAATTACCAAGGACATCCTTGCAATTCCCGTCTCTTCTGTGGCTTCGGAAAGTGCCTTTAGCATGGGTGGAAGGATGATTAGTTCTCATTGTTTTAGGCTTCACTCTAAAACGGTGGAGGCATTAATGTTCTTGCAAAATTGGATGATCGAAGACATTAAAGGTATCTATTATTTATGTATTGATTATTCTCATATACGTTAATATCAATTTTCCCCCCTAACATGAACCTTCTATTTATTTTTCAATTTCTTTCAAATAAAGGTACTTTGGATGGCACACATGCTTGTTCGATAGTTACTAAAGATTCTGAAGAAGAAGGGGAAGTAGTTGACTATATTGATATGGGAAATGATATATTTAATCATAAATATTTATTGAGATGATTTTTTTAGTAATCTCTTTTTAATATGATTGTTTCTTTGTTATTTTAGGATGTTGATGACGTTGAAACTAGTGATTTCGAAGACTAGTTTATGAAGTTTGGCAAACTGAAAAATCCAAACTGGAAATGCCAATTTTGAAACGAGAAACTGGAAATCCCAAACTGAATGCACTAGAAACTGTTAATATGCTCAATTCACAAATGTCAAGTTATAGTTCTTTCTCTTTTGTCCTTTCTATCCTTTTTTCTTAATGTTTAGCAGTTAATCGTGAAATTTCATCATTCTACTTCTAGTTCAATTAACCTTCTATTCAGAAGTTGTCCTTTAACTTTGCTTGAAAGGGCATGTATTTATCTCCATCTTTTTACAGTTCATGTTGTGACAAATATGATTCAGTGCATTATTTTGACTGGTGTGCTGTGTTCCAATTATTTTGATCTAGAATATTATTCAAGGCAAAAAAATTTACATGTGGATCCAGATCCGATCCGTGGATCCGATGGATCTGAATTTGGATATGATTTTTATGGACCCGATGGATCTGGATCCGAATCTGGATACAGGTATGAGAAAGGATCTTGATCTGGATCTAGTAGGATCCGTTCCAGATCCTATCTGTTGCCATCCCTAGGTCCGGGTATACGCTTTACGCATAATAAGGGAAATCGGGCCGGTTCGCAGTCTAGTTGGGCCAGACCCAACCGCTTTAATACAAAAACCAAAGGCCCATGTCGCAATTTTAAATGAAATAAAGGGAATGAACTCATTTTTAAAATGTGGCCATTTTTTAAATTAACAAATAACCAAAATAATTTCAATTATAACCAAATTAAATCATAATCTTCAAATTGAGCCCAACTTTGATATTAATCGGAGATAAAAATCTTTAAGTCATGCGAAAAACAAATCTTTTAATTTAAAAGTAATGGATTTAGAATTGATATGTAACTTAAATAGGAATTTTTCCCAAATTTGACGGAATAAAATATTAATGAATTGCAATTGCCAATTTAATAAGTTAATTGCATAATTTTCTTTACTTTAATTTTGAAATTTGTGATTAAAGATCAAAATAATGTAAAAATAAGATATGATATACAATGAGTATATTGGATGATATTTTCTCAAATAAAAATGACAAAATACTTCTGAAATAATTTTGTAAAATCATTTTTGTCTTGTAAAAAGTATATTTCACTCCGTTTGTGAATAAACCTTCTGAGAATGATATTGTAATATCATGACTTGGCAAAGAGACTTCTAGTTGTCAAGAATGGAAGTGTTATAGAGTAGCGTCAACTTTACATCACATTTATGGAGATCATGTCGAAAGAGGATGAAAATCCCTACATACCTTATCGAAGACATTAGCTATGTCCCATGAAGCCTCGCACTCTTTACGGATGGTTATCTATAGCAAACAAAGAGTCGATATAAATATCAAAAATTCATATTTTATAGAGAAACTTCTCTTGTGCATCTTATCGACAACTTTAAGCATAAATGTTCTTAGACCTCTTAACAAGGGATACTTGGGTAATTCGATCCCACAATTTTACGAGATGTTCTTCCTTAGGTTCACAACACACACAATCAGTTTACTTATCAATATCTATTCATACTTCAAGTAAAACATCCTATAAATCATATCACCGTGATTTCATATGTCTACGAGTTTCGAGTACGAAAATCCTTTCACAATTTACTCCAAATCATCAATTAATCATAATAACAAGTAGATGAGGGTAAATCCTACATTTATTCATCCAAATTCCCTTAGAACAACAAGCTAACCCATCACCTAGGGTTTCCAAAATTGATTTGCTATGGAGAAGATGATTTCTATAATTACCACGGGGATTATCATGTTAATCTTGCTTGATTAGCCTTAGATTTGATCTTGGGATGATACAGAACCTTAGAGAGGATTGCGGTAGGGTTTTGGAATCTGATTTGATTGAAAATGAGATCTTAATTCGCGTGACCCACTTATAACCCGAGAAACTTTTCCACCACCGCAACTTGATGGTTGGATTCACGATCCATTAATCTGGACCGTAATCTGCCTCCTGTACTCTCAAAATCTCAAACATTTTGACGGGTTCAACTTGCATTTTGATGGCGTCGTCAAACATGTTGACGGTCCATCAACCTCGCCGACAAATTGCACAGTTTTCCGATTTCATCAAAACGTATTTTCTTTGGTTCGATTAACTTCCAAACACTCCGATACTTTCATAAACAAGTTATAAACCTCTATTACCCTTTCATAAGGTCATACCTCTTTCCAGAATATCGGTATCCATTAATGACTCGACGAAACGCGAAACTACAGGATGTAACATCCTTCCCCTTAGGAACATTCGTCCGCGAATGTCGAAGATATTCTTAATTATCGAATGTTCTAAATTTTTTGATAGAGTTTCCTTTGTAAAGATGACTATCAAAAACCTTCTAAACATCACAAACATACATCCAACACCACATAGGGCGACATAAAATAAAACAATATCAATTTGGCCTCACATGACCATCTACATATGCAAAAACCCAAAAAGGTTAGCCATAACTCACCTCAACTATCCTCTGACGTACTCTGGGTTGCACCTGGTATATCTGCCTCAACAGCAGCACCTAAACAAGATATAGGATATATGTGTTCCTAATGTACTGTAGTTACGAGATAAGATTATGATGAAAGTTTATTATTCGCGATATTCTATTCATCTTGGATCTACTAAGATGTACCATGATATCAAAGGCATGTATTTGTGGAATGATATGAAGAGGAACATTGTAGAATCCATGGCTTAGTGTCCTAATCTCCATCTGGTGAAGATAGAACACCAGAAGCCCGATGGATTGATTTAGAACATTGAAATTCTAATGTGGAAATGGGAGATGATTAATATGTATTTCACTACAGGTTCCTCGCTCTCATCATAGGATTGATTCCATCTAGTGATTGTTGATAGGCTAACCAAATTAGCTCACTTCTTACCAATCAGAACTACTTATATGACCGATGACTATGCTAAATTATATATTAAAGAGGTTGTCCGCCTTCATGGTGTCTTTATTTCTATCATATCTGATAGAGGTGCCAAGTTCACAACTAATTTCTAGCGATCATTTCAAAATGAGTTGGGTACACAAGTCAATATTAGCACAGCTTTCCACCCTCAAATAGATGGGCAGGCCGAGCGTACAATTCAAACCGTTGAAGATATATTGTGAGCTTGTGTGTTAGACTTCAAGGGAAGTTGGGATGACCATTATCCCTCATTGAGTTTGTGATAACAACTATAATATGAGTATCAAAATGGCACCCTACGAGGTTTTATATGAGCCAAGATATCGATCTCTTATTGAATGGTTTGAGGTAGGTGAATCAGAGTTATTTGGACCTGACTTGGTATACCAAGCAATAAATAATGTAAAGCTGATTCAGGAACGGTTGTTGACCGCTCAGAGTCACTAGAAATCTTATTCAGATGTACGACGATGAGACTTAGAATTTCAAGTAGATAATTATTTTTTCCTGAAGATTTCCCCCATGAAGGGCGTAATGAGATTTGGGAAAAAGAGGAAGCTCAGCTCGAGATATATTGGACCATATCACATAATTCGGAGAACTGGTCAAATAGCTTACGAGTTGGACTTGCCTTCAGAATTAGAATTCATCCATCAAGTCTTACATGTTACTATGTTAAGGAAGTGTATCGGAGACCCTTCTCAGATTGTACCATTTGATGATGTACAAGTTATAGAAGATCTATCATATGAAGAAGTTTCTATTGTTGTTTTAGATTGACAAGTTCGGAAACTAAGGACCAAAGAGGTGGCTTACGTAAAAGGCTTATCGATAAATAAGAATGTAGAAAACGTGATGTGGGAAGCGAAAGAATAAATGAAGCATAAGTATCCCATGTATTCTAGGACAAAGTTGGTCCTTTGAATTAAGTACAACATGAGTAGGAATAGATTCGTTAATACATGAGGTGAGTTTTGTTTCAGATTCTATTACTTAATATTATGGTCGTGTAAGATCTGATGTTGTATATTTTTGTCGTATGGTATGGTCCTACAAGGCACATTTGGAAATGTTATGTATGTTACAGGGATTTGGATAGTCCTATTTGTAGGGGAGGCTCCATCGAATTTTTGAGGATTCTTAAGAGGTTATTGTATCTAGACATGTACCTCAACATTCGAGGATGAATATTATTAAGGAGGGAAGGATGTTACACCCCGCACTTTGGATGTTATTATTGTCATAAGTTATCTGACGTAGGTACGGAGATAGTGAGACCCTTCATGAGGTTACCAAAGATATATCAGACTGTTAAGTAAGTTTTAGGGATTTTTGAGACTAATCGGATCAAAGAAAGTAAGTGTCCATGAAATTCGACAAGTATAGAATGATAGGCAGAACATTATGCCCCACAAAGTTCATTATGCCTTGCATATTTTCCTTAAAGATGAAAACATTTCAGTTAAGAAATGCACCAGTATCTGCGGCCGCATAAGGTGTATGCGCCGCAGATCAGGCCACATATTGGAGGCGGTTGCTGACTTTCTTTAACTTTTTAAGAGGTGCTTTATTATTTTCACTGAATTCAGGACCAAAACAGAGCTCTTACACTCCTAAAATTTCCCAAGATACCCCAAAGATTCCTAAGCTAATCCAAGGTCAAATCACTCAAGTCTTTCATTAAAAGTGAGGTAGTAGTGGTGGAAATCACATAGTTGGTGTTGTTGTTGATGTGTGCCTTCTTTCAAGATAATAGAGAATGGTTATAGAGCTTCTTGTTGCTTTGTCAAGGTAAGTTCTTCCTCTCCTTCATGGATTTTAGTATATCTAAGTCCTAGATAAGTTAGTTGGGTGAGTTACTACAAGATAAACACTTGAAGAAGTTGTGTTATTGTTGTATCTTGTTGGGATGTGTACTAATGTAGCGTAATGACTATGAAGATAGATATTTTTGTATAGATGGTTAGTTGTGTATAGGAGGTGTTGAGCTTGTTGTATGGGATATGAGGAAAGTGAAAGGTATGGGGTAAGTGTAATCCGGATTGTCATAGAATGAAAATGAACTTGTCGCTCTTTCATATTTAAATCTAGCTTTTATAAACTAAATGATGGTTCCTTATCATTGTTGTAGATTGATGTGAACATACGTATGTATCTGTTAGCTTGTAAACCAGAAAGTTGAAGGTATGTAAGGCTTACCCCTTCCTTCTATCGGCATGATCCGAACAAATTCGAAACGTAAACGGAAGTCCCTCTAGAATGACTCCATTCTTAGGATTAGAAGTGCTAATGTGTTCATTCTATTGAAGTGTTGATTAACTTTGATTGTCCCTTGCCGGAAGTACTTTCTGCACTTTGATTTTCTCTTCTTATGTGATATCCTATGTTACTTGTTGGCTTCATGGTAACTAACATGTTAGTCACATAATGATAATCGGGGGTGTAATGATCTTATGTCACTCCGACCAACTCAAAATGTTGTTAATGATCCTTTTGCATGTATATATGTATGTATCTATATATCTACGATGGTGTTATATACGTATATGATATATAGCATCATTGATCAGTCGGTTATGATAATGATGATGATGATGATGCCCACAAAGGCTTGATGGCGTTATATATGCATACATATGTACAATGATATTATATAAACGTATACAATATACATATGCATATCATGGCCCACACTGGAACCTCTAGAGCACAGGTTGTTCCTCTTGTTTCTCTTTCACTTGTCGCCTTTATTTATGCTCATACTTGCCTTACATATTCAGTACTTTATCCGTATTGACGTCCCTTTTTGGGGCTCAAGTTTCATGCTTGCGGGATTAGGTAGACGGACCAATGATCCACCTTAGTAGGTCCCAGATCAGCGTGGTGTAGTTGCACTCCCCTTTGTTCCGGAGTTGCGGTGTCTAGTCAGTAAGCTCTTTTTGTAAATGTTATGGCTAAAGCAGGGCCTTGTCCCGACCATATAATATTGTTACAACTCTTAGAGACTTGTAGACGTATGTTTTGTATATAGACGTCAGGTTTGTCCTTGTCGGCGTATATTTGGATGTACTGACTTCATAGCAGCCTTGTCGGCCCACATCTATATATATATATATATATATATATATATATGTACAATATGTTGGTAAATGTTAGTTGTTTGTAAGTTCTATTTTCATTCAGTGTATCATAGTGGCCTCGATGGCTCGTTTGTTTGTTAAACTTTACAGAAAGGTCAGGTATGTTGGTGCTCATCAAGTAAGGCTCGGGTGTCGGCCATGCCCCTCCAGTTTGGGGTGTGACAATTTTGGGGTTGAATTTTAGTTAATATCTAATCAACATGATTGTACTCATTGGCCTTGTTGGGATTTTCCATCGGTTGAGGGTTATATTGGGAAAATCTCACCTTGGCATCTTTTTTCCTGGAAATAATATTGAAATCATGCTCATTTGGTTTATCTTTCTTCTATTTCATTTCCTTCCTCAATTGTGCTTCCCTTTGAGCTTTTACCCTTTCATCCCTAGATTTGTTTATGCGTTAGTTCTCATAATGACCTTGTGTTTTATAGTATACACAATATCTTGGGACCATTTCATATTCAATATCTAACCACTTCCCATCATCTTAGCCACTAAACCCTTCAAAACCTAACCAAATTTGGTCAAGTCTTGGCTTTAGCATATCAATCTCAACTTTAACCTTTGCAGCATTACCTTTGGACTTCGAAAATGTTGCTTGGTAGGGTGCAACAGCATAACCAATATCCTTAACAAGTCTAGAGACAACTTTCCATTTAAAGAGATGTCAAGGATGTTGATGAATAAGAATCCAAACATGAACAATACAAGTTTCCTCCTCTGTTTTGAAATCAGCGGTCCACTTAAGAATATTCATAGGGACATTACCAATGTCAACATATTCCTTATTAAAGACATGATTGTAATCCACTTCATTTGAAAAATCAAGGTAAACATGTTTAAGGTCGAAATAAGCTATGTTAACCTAACCTGAAAGTTGCAATTGACTAACAAAAGTCTTCCTAATTTCATCCATGGTCGGTTTACCTCAATAGAACTTACCAATGATAGTAAATCAACATTCTTTAGCTAAGTTAACCAAGTAGTCCTCAGCATTAAATAACATCGCTGGTTTCCAATGTCACGTCCAAAATCAGGGAATGCGCGGGCACCTACCTTTTCCCCACCTTGGTAGGTAAACCTGTCCCTTATTCATTAGTTCAACAACAATAAGGTAAATAGGACAATATAAATATAAGTCTCAACGTAAATATAAATAAGTGCGGAATACAAAACTAATACAAACCCCAAGGAACTGGTCTACATACAGTACAAGAGTCACTACTAATCAACTACAAGTCTGGAATAATACAAACTCTCCAAAATTTGAATACTGTCTCAGAATGCAAGAAAATACAAGTAATAAGGAAGGAGTCTCCGGATCCATCAAGCATGCTCACCCTAGACACTCAACAGCAAGCCTCAGGATCAGTCGCGATGAGTGGATGTGGAACATGTTAGTACTCTACACCGATAAAAGAATGCAGCTAGGTAGTATCAGTACAAACATTATGTACTGGTAGGTATCATAGGCCGACAACAGTTAGCTAACATATACAACAATCAAGTACAAACATTATCACAATTCAAGAATAAACACGATCACAGTCCAAGAATAAACAACTCAAGTATAAAGTAGCAAGTCAGAATCCAAGAAATATGTGAATTTAAAGATGAGTAAATATGTAATGCAATGCACTTGCCAAATGTAATCTCCGTACAAATATGTTACGGATGGAATACCTCCACACCTCGATAGTCATCACCCATGGTGGACCTGCGAATTCCATGTACCAGTCACTCCACACACAGCCCATAGATGACTCTGCACAGTGCCCAGAGATGACTCCATAACACTGACCACACCGCTAGTCGTTCCGCACACAACCGAAAGATGGTTGCGTTATAATATATGTTGCAAGTTTCACGGATGTTTCCTTCTCACTTATCATCATCAACACCAATCACAGGTAATATAAATGTATAATGGAAATGAGGATGAATACAATGCAAAATGACAATATCAAGTGTATCATATCAATCCCAATCATTTCACATAGACACATATCAGAATATCAAATCAAGTCAGGTTCTTTCCTCTATCCATGATAATACCAAGAAAATAAATCAGAAAGAGGCAACAAGCCCTCAAATCAGTCAACAATACCAAACATAAGTAATATATCCCAACTTCATACCTGAAGGTGTAACATGCTTTCTCCGACAATAACTAACTCTACATACGCTTCACTAACCGAAGTCTAACCATAAGGTAAGTCATAACCTACCTGGATACCGAGTGGGAGCCACGAATGATCACACTGGAGCCTTGCCTTTCTACGGGTCCAGGTTATACTCAAAGTCTAGTCATTATTGAAATCTAAGTTAGAAATCGAAACTAACAATACCCATATCACTAGACTTTTCTTTGAAACCAAAACCAACTATGAAAAAAGGGTAAACGGACCTACAATTGCTAAATTAGTTCAATAATAGGTCAATTTCATCATCCAAGTCAAAAAAAACCAAATCAAGTATAAACCTTAGATTTTCCAAGTTCAATTTTTCAACAAAAATAGAATATTCAAGCCTAATGGTTACTAATTAATGGAATCGTGTTTAATCCATCAATTAATCTCACATTCAAGGCTAAAGAACCAATTAACCCTATTTAAGTAGAACTCATCCTCTTTAACTAGTGTTCTAGGTTTTTCCCACCATGGATTCAAGCTTAAAGAAGGTAATTAAAGGAATACAAGGTTAAAGAGGCTTACCCCAAGAAGAAATCACCAAGAAGCTCTTCAAATCACCCTAGAGATACTTTGAGGAAATAAATTTAGGTATAGGAAATGAAGGGTATAATTACATACTTTAAAAGATTTCTGGTTTCCCAACAACTACTGCAGCGGTCACTGGTCTATTGCAGCGGGTCTTGCGCTTGCACTAAATCTCCCGATACGGCGGCCCAATAGAGATAACTTCACAACACCGCGCCAGCGACCATACACTCGCCATAGCAAAGGTATAATACACAAGCAGACGCTGGCTTTTCATAACTTCAACCCCGAAATCTGACAATTACCCAAGACCCCCCTGACAAAAACCAGATATGCACACATATGTAAAAACACTCTACAGACTCACTTCTAGTCTAAGAATTCCTATCGGATGTCTATTTAATCAAGTCGATCCCCAATGGCCTAAAATCAACTCTCCAACCACTAGTCAAAACGCTCACAAGAGCCTCGGGAACCAAACCAACTATCCCACCAAGTCATAAATGGCTCTCCGAACCTCACGAAATTGACAGAATTCCGAAAAAATGTCTGTTTACCCAAAAGTCAACTATAGGTCAAACGTTCTCACTTAAAGGTTTTAATTCCTTCAACTTTCACTAGGATTGCCCGATAAGTTCGGGAATTGGGTTAATAGGGGTAAAGTAGTCAAAACACACATAACAACCGAATGGGTCGTTACATCATATACCCATTAAACAATCGCTCATCCTCGAGTGACAAGTAAAGAACGGGGAAGTACCTGAATCAACAAACAACTGAGGATATTTGGAACGCATATCAGACTCTGTTTCCCATGTAGCCTCCTCAAGAGGACAATGCTTCCCTTGCATCTTCACAGAAGCTATCTCCTTAGACCTCAACTTCTTCACCTGGCTGTCTAAAATCGCTATAGGCTCATCCTCATAAGATAGATCCTCATCAAACAACACTGAATCCCAACGAATGACATAAGACCTGTATGAATGGTATTTCTTCAGATAGAAACATGGAAAACTAGATGGACACCCAAAATGTCAGGTAGAAAATCTAACTCATAAGCAACAACACCAATACCATAGAGAATCTCAAATGGACCAATATACCTCGGGCTCAACTTGCCCCTATTCCCAAATTGCATCACACCCTTCATTGGTCATACCTTCAGAAACAGATGCTCACCCTCCATAAACTCTAAGTATCGGACCTTCCGATCCGCATACATCTTTTGCCGACTCTAAGCTTCCAAAAGCTTTTCCTGAATAAGATTTACCTTGTCTAACAACTCCTTCAACAAATTTATACCCTATGGTCAAACTTCAAAAGCATCAAACCACTCAATAGGAGAACGACACCTCCTACCATATAAAGCCTCAAACAATGCCATATCAATACTGGAATGGTAGCTGCTGTTGTACGCGAATTCTGCCATGGGTAAGAATTGGTCCCAATGACCACCAAAATCAATGAAACATGCTCTCAACATATCCTCAAGCACCTGAATAACCCTCTAAGATTGTCCATTATTCTAGGGATGGAAAATGGTACTAAGATCCGAGTGAGTACCGAACTATGCCTGCAACATCCGCTAGAAATAGGAAGTAAACTGGGACCTCTATCGGAGATGATAGAAATAGAAACCCAATTTGCAATCGCACAACTTCACAAATGTAAATCCTAGACAACTTCTCCTCATTATAAGTAACTTGAACCAGAATGAAGTGCGCGAGTTGGTCAGTCTATCCACAATAACCCAAACTGAATCAAACTTACCCAAGGTCTTCGAAAGACCTTCAACGAAATACACGGTGATCCTCTTCCACTTCCACTCAGGAATAAGCATCCTCTGAAGAACATCACTAGGTCTCTGGTGCTGGTACTTGACTTGCTGATAATTTCCACACCGGGCTACGAAATTTGTAATATCTTTCTTCATCACACCCCACTAGTAATGTTGTCTCAAATCATGATACATTTTAGTAGCACTTGGATGAATGGAATATCTAGAACTATTGGCCTCCTCTAATATCAAACGAATCAAATCACCAACACGAGGAACGCACACACATCATTTGATCCTCAGAACCCCCTTATCATCAAGCATGGACTCCTTAGCCTCACTACGCAACATCTTATCATGAATCTTGCATAACTAAGCATCATTAAACTGTTAAGCCCTAGTCTACTCCAAGAGAGACGACATTGCCTTAACACACGCTAAAACTCTGCCCGAATTTGAAAGATCCAATCGTAAAAAAATATTAGCCAGAGTCTGAACCTCTATGGATAAAGGGTGCTTTAAAAGAACTAATCGAGCTAAATTACCCATACTCTCTGCCTCGCAGCTCAAGGCATCATCTACCACATTAGCCTTACCCGGATGGTAAAGTATAGTGATATCATAATCCTTCAGAAGCTCTATCTATCTACACTACCTAGAATTGAGATCCCTCTATCTAAATACCTGCTGAAGGCTGCGATGATCAATAAACACGTCACAATGGACCCTATATAGATAATGCCTCCAAATCTTTAATGTGAAGACCACTGCTAACAACTCCAAATCATGGGTAGGGTAGTTCTTCTCATGGATCTTAAACTTTCTAGAAGCATAGGCAATGACCTTGCCCTCTTGCATCAATGCAAAGCCCACACCAACACGGGACACATCATAATAAACTGAGTAATCCTTACCCTCCATGGGTAATGCTAAGATTGGAGTTGTAGTCAACAGAGTCTTGACCTTTTGGAAGCTCTCTTCACAAGCATCAGACCACTAAAAGGAAACCTCCTTCTGAGTCAATCTAGTCAGGTGGGACGTAATAAAAGCAAATCGTTTCATAAACCGGGGGTAGTAACTAGCCAACCTCATGAAGCTACAAATCTCAGTCACAATAGTGGGCCTTGGTCAATCCCTCACAACCTCGATCTTCTTGGGATCAACAATAATCATATCCTTTGATACCACGTGACCCAAGAATACCACAGAATCAAGCCAGAACTCACATATTGAAAACTTGGCATAAAGCTCCTTATCTCTAACAACCCAAGGAAAATCCTCAAATGACACTCATGCTCCTCTCTACCCTTCTAATAACCAAGATATCATCGATAAAGATAATGATGAAGAAATCCAAGTATGGATTAAAAATGCAATTCATCAAGTCCATGAAAGTTGTCGAGGCATTTCTAAGCCCAAAAGACATCATAAGGAACTCGTAATGACCATAACGAGTCCTAAAGGCCATCTTCGGAATATCATTGGCCCAAATCTTCAGTTGGTGATATCTTGACCTCAAATTAATCTTTGAAAATACCAAAGCACTTTGAAGCTAGTCGAACGAGTCATCAATAAGAGGAATTAGGTACTTATTAAGAATGGTGACCTTATTCAACCGAGGTAATATATGCACATTCTCATCGTACCATCTTTCTTCTTTACAAATAACATGGGATTACCCCAAGAGGAGACACCGGACTAATAAACCCCTTACTCAAAAGGTCTTGCAATTGCTCTTTCAACTCCCTCAACTCAGCAGGTGTCATCCTATATGGTGCAATAGAAATAGAGTGCATGCTCGGCTCCAAATCGATGCAAAAATCAATGTCATGATCGGGTGGAATACTCACCAAATCGGCAGGGAATACCTCCGCAAACTCACACACAATAGGCACGAACTCAAGGGATGGAGAATCAACACTAGTATCATGAATATGGGCCAAGTAGGCCAAACATATCTTGTTGACTAGTTTCTTTGTGCAGAGATTAGAAATGATCTTTTCGAGCGGGACTCGGAGTACCCCCTCCACTCAAGTCTAGGAATTCCAAGCATAGCTAAGGTGATTGTCTTGGCGTGACAATCGAAGGTCGTGTGGTACGAAGATAACCTACTCACACCTAAAATAATATCAAAGTATAACATATCCAATATCATCAAGTCTACACATGTGTTGTATCCTATAAAAGTAACTAAGAAAGAACGATAGACTCTATCAACCAGAACTAAATCTCCAACCGGAGTAGACACATGAATAGGCAAGTCATGGCAGTCACAAGTGAAATCCCAACCAACCGAATGATAAGTAGATACATATGATAAAGTAGACCCTAGATCAAACAAGACCGTAGCCGGCCGATGAAGAATAGAAATATTACCTGAGATCACACCATCAGAAGCCTCTGCCTCAAGCCTACTAGAAAAAGCATAGCAATGCGTACCACCACTGCCATTCTGACAAGACTGTGCTCATCATCTGGAGGCCTGGGAACTACCCCTACCGAACTGATGTCCACCCCTAGAAGAATGAAAACCACGTGGCCTGACTGAGCACCGCCCTTCGACGAAGAACCATCCCGGCTACCAAAAGATACCGGAGTCCTTAGAGTCTAAAACCTAAAACCTTGCTAAGTTACACTCTATCTAGCTCGGGGGTAATCTCTAATGATGTGACCCGACTCACCATAACCAAAATAAACTTTTGGCGTTGGAGGCTGATACACAGAGGCTGAAGAACCAGATGGACTACCACGGTTGGCTGGTGAGAGAAAAAACATTCATGAGACTGTTCGGTCCCATAACCACTCTGTCAAGAAAGGCCACCAGAAGATGCATGTAATGCAGACCGAACAGGATGGTCGGGGGCTGAATGATAGGTCTTGAAAGACTTACCCTTGCCTTTGTGACTAGAGCTACTAAACCCACCATGCTAATGAGGCTTCTTATCACTAGACCCTCCAAAAGATCGAACTGTGGTAGACTCGACACTCATAGCGTGATCCACTATTTCCTGAAAGGAAGACTCTAAAGCCACAAGATGAAGGCAAGTAACATGAAGTGGAAGCACAATCCCACAAATAAATCTATGAACCCTTTCTGCCTCTATCAGAATCAACTGTCACATACCAAGCTAAAAACAAGAATTTGGCCTCATACTCGACCACATATACCTCTCTGCTGCAAATGGGTGAACTCATCCTACACTAATCCCTTAAATTACGCGACACGTACTTCTCCAAGAAGGCTTGGTGGAACTGCATCTAAGTGAGTAGACGTGAACCAGTTGGTCCCTCAATATAATACCTCTACCACGTCTTCGCATCATTGCAAAACTGGAAATACACATAGTCCACACTATAGGACTCCACAATACCCATCTTGTAAAGCTTCTCATGCATATCCATAATGAACGTATATACATCCTCACTGCGGGTACCATAAAACCTGGGTGGCTCCATCTTTAGGAACCTACCCTGTAGCTCATGATCCCTAAGTGTCAAAGTCTGGGTTGCTACTAGCTTAGGAACACCCTCAAGGGCAGGTATACCATCAATGCGTAGGGCCATGGCATCAGCAGGCTGCATCCCTTGTGTTTGTCCCTACTTAGGAGTATGTAACCCTGATCTAGTTTGAAAATCCCCTAAAGTAGTAGCACCGCCCACGACATGCTATGCATTAAGATGTAAAAGTATACGGGCCAATGTATCTTAGAATATTGGGTCAGAAATGAACTCGGGATGAGTCTAGGTTGGCCCTACACCTCCCCCATCTGCCTGGTCTCTCTCGGGAAAAAGTTGATCGTGCCCATCTCTGTCCAGCCACAGGAGCCCTACCACTGGCTAGTGCAGCACCACAACCTCTAGCTTGGCTACGACCTCTAGCATATCCTTATCTTCTTGCGTCATCCCCAGCACAGGCTTGGGTGCACCATCCCTCGCTATATCAGTTTGTGTCCTCACCATCCGTGAGAGAATAGAAATGAATTAGATACTAATTCGAACGATCTAGATACCAATTTGAATAAAGTAGCACAAACAATGAAGAAATTAAAGTTTCCTAAATATCTCATAGCCTTTCGCATTTAAGTACGGAGCTCATCATACTGATCCGCAAGACTCTACTAGACATGCTCTTGTACTTATAGATCGGATAACCTAGGGCTCTGATATAAACTTTTCATGTCCCAAATTGGGGAACGCGTGAGCACCTACCCTTTTCCCACCTTGGTAAGAAAACCCATCCCTAATTCATTAGTTCAACAATAATAAGGTAAATAGGACAATAGAAATTAAGTCTCAATGTAAATATAAGTAAGTGCGAAATACAACACTAATACAAACCCCAAGGAACTAGTCTGAATATTGTACAAAAGTCGCTACTAATAAACTACAAGTCTGGAATAATATAATGTCTCTAAAATAAAAATATTGTCTCAGAATGCAAAAAAAGACAAGTAATAAAGAATGAGTCTTCGGATCCATCAAGCATTCTCACCCTAGACACTCAATAGCAAACCTCGGGATCAGTCATGAGTAGATGTGGAACCTGTCACGTACTCTACATTGATAACAGAATGAAACAAGGTAGTATCAGTAAAAACACTATGTACTAGTAGGTATCATAAGCTAACAATAGTTATCTAACATATAAAAAGGGAGAAATTGAAGAATAGACATGCTCACAATCAAGTACAAACACTATCACAGTCCAAGAATAAACAATCCAAGTATAGAGTATCAAGTTAGAATCCAAGCAATTTATGAATGTAATGATGAGTAAATATGCAATGCACTGGCAAAATGTAATCTCCGTACACAAATGCTACAGATAGAATACCTCCACACCTCGATAGTCATGACCTATGGAGGACCCGTGAAGTCTATGTACCAGTCACTCCGCACACAGCCCAAAGATGACTCCATAACACCGACCACACCTCTAGCCATTCCGCACACAGCCCAGAGATGGTTGTGCTATAATATATGTTGCAAGTATCACAGATGTTTCCTTCTCACTTATCATCATCAACCAATCACATGTAATATCAATGTATAATAGAAATAAGGATGAATGCAATGCAAAATGACAATATCAAGTGTATCATATCAATATCAATCATTTTACATGGACACATATCACAATATCAGTATCAAGTCAAGTTCTTTCCTCTATCAATGAAAATACCAAGACAATAAATCACAAAGAGGCAACAAGCCCTCAAATCAGTCAACAATACCAAACCTAAGTAATCTATCCCAACTTAATACCCAAAGGCGTAACATGTTTTCTCCGATAATAAATAACTCTACATATGCTTCTCTAATGAAGTCTAACTAGAAGGTAAGCTGTAACATACTTGGATGCCGAGCGAGAGCCACAAATTATCACACCGGAGCCTTGACTTTCTATGGGTCCCAGATGTACTCAAAGTCTAGTCACTATTGAAATCTAAGTTAGATATAGAAACTAACAATACTCATATCACTAGACTATTCTTTGAATCTAAAACCAACTATGGACAAGGGAAAACGGGCCCATAAGGGTAAAATGCTAATTTAAGAGTGAAATTAGTAACCCATCGTTCAAGAAGTTCAAATCTACTCTCCAATTTCTAAATTAGTTCAATAATAGGTCAATTTCATTATCCAAGGCAAAATCCCCAAAATAGGTATAAACCCAAGATTTTTCAAGTTTAATTTCTCAACAAAAATGGAAGATTCAAGACTAATAGTTACTAATTAATGGAATCCATGCTTATATTAGTCAAACCCATCAATTAATCACAAATTCAAGGCTAAAGAATCAATTAACCCTATTTAAGTAGAGTTCATCCTCTTTAACTAGTGTTTTAGGATTTTTCCACAATGGATTCAAGCTTAAAGAAGGTAATTAAAGGAATACAAGATTAAAGAGGCTTACCCCAAGAAGAAATCATCATGTAGCTCTTCAAATCACCCTAGGGATGCTTTTGGAAAATGAATTTGGGAAGAGGAAATGAAGAGTCTAATTACACACTTTAAAAGGTTTATGGTTTCCCAACTACTGATGCATCGGTCACTAGTCTGCTATTGTGGGTCTCGTGCCCGCGCTAAATTACTTGCTATGGTGGCCAAATAGAAAACCTAAGACCTCGTTGTAGCGGTCAACCGTCCTCAATGACGGTTCAAGCAACAATCACAGCACCGCGCCAGCGACCGTACTCTTGCCCCAGTGAAGGTATAATGCACCAGCAGATGCTGGTGTTTCATAACTTCAACCCGAAATCTGACAATCATCTGAGACCTCTCCGACACAAACCAAATATGCACACACATGTAAAAACATGCTATAGACTCACTTGTGGTCTCGAAATTTTAATTGAGTCAACCCCCAACGGCCTAAAACCAACTCTTCAACCACTAGTCAAAATGCTCCCAAGAGCCTCGGGAACTAAACTCAACTATCTCATCAAGTCATAAACGACTCTACGGACCTCACAAAATTGACAAAATTCTGGAAAAAGGTTTGTTTTACCCAAAAGTCAACTATAGGTCAAATGTTCTCACTTAAAGGTTTAATTCCATCAACTTTTACTAGGATCATCTGATAACTTTGGGAATTAGTGAACAAGGATAAAATAGTCAAAATGCTTATAACGACTGAACGGGTCATTACATCCAAGATGTGTACCATGTTGAATCTCAATCATCTCCTCTTTATCGTTATGGGAACATAGTTGAGCTTGGAAGTGGCTGCAAATGTCAGTTTGGACACTATTTGTTTTCTATTCGCAATTAACCCCCTGTTACCACCATAGTTTTTTATACCTACTTGATCATGTTCCGCAGGTTGTTAGGGCAGGTTAGAATTCGGGACGTGATTACTATTTTGGGGTTGCATGTGATGTCGTTTTGGTTCATTTAGGTTAATGGTTTGAGGGATTTGGTTTGAGGTTGTAAGAAATTATTAAAACTTTTGGGGAAAGGTGGATTGAGGGATTGATTTTGTTTTTGGGTGTTGTTACTGTTGACACCTAATTTTTATCCTCTAATAATTTTATTTAATTATTCAAGGTTCCTGGATCACAGACGGAGTGAAATATACTATTCACAATGTTACACCCTTTGTCTTCGCGCTCGTATGCATCATAAGTAAAATAACGTAAATATTAGTGAGGCTAAGATCCCATATTTGGATGAAAATAAATTTAAACATGTGTTACGAAAATTTTTGCAAGAATTCAGGGTTAAACAAATCAAAGAAAATTAAGTCCATCAAAACTCAGGGAAGGGCGGGCTGAATTTTGAATAGGATTTTTCTCTCACCTTTGCAGGGGTATATATTAATGTATATGAGTAGTTATGGGGTGAATAACCTATCTAAGTTCAAGTTCATAGAGTCTTCTTTCCAACGTAATAAACCGTTCATCGATATGATGTCGGAGTTGAAAGATATTTGGATTTTTCGGACTGTGCAACTGTCAACAAACTGGCCAAGGGACCTCGCCCAGCGAGCTCCATAGCGAGATTGTTGCTCGCCCTGGACTTCGCCCAGTGAGCTAGAGTGATAAACTTGAGGCGGTGGTGATGACTTGTTTAAGTTAAGTTCAAACCATCACTCTAGACATAACATTTTTGACCTAGGCAGCTCATATACTCTTCCAAACACCCTCCCAAGGATTCTCCATCATGAAAGAGTAACTTCGTACTTGTGTGAACTGATTTCCATCTCAAGATATCAAGAACACCTAAATATCCTCTCTAGTTGGCTTGGAAAAATGGAGAGTTCTCTTAAGCTTGAAGAAGAGTTGGTTATGTAGGACATCTAGAAAGATTTAAGGTAAGATTTTACTATTTTTGTATGAGCTATAGTTCCTCCTACCTTAGCTTGATTCATTATGGAATATAGCTTGGAAGATTCTGATTGAACTTCTATATTGAAAGATCACTTTTGTTGGGCTATTTTGTTGAAACTATGAATTGATACAAGTTGTTGAATCTTGTTAGTTGGGTTAAGAAATTATGGAGTAGAGTTGGTTGTTGTTGTTGTTATGTTGTTGTCCTTGTTGAAGAAGAGAAGTTATGGCATTCAAATACTCTTGAAGAGATTGTTGAGACATATGCACATAAGGTGTTTGACATAATGTCTAAGTGAAAGTTCTCAGTTATTAATCCAAAATTGATCTGAATTATTCGTTTAATGTAGACTATCATTCGTAGAACGTTCGGGAGCTCGTGAACTATCTACATAAGGTATGTAAGGTTCACTTCTTTCTTTTTGGCATGATCATTATTAAAACGCTTATTACAAAATGAAATCCGATAAAGAATCTACTTTTAAGCCCTTAAGGAAGCACTTGTGATTATTCCATAAATGTGTTGTGTATTATTTCTTGAAAAATGAATAAACATAATATAAAGAAACATCCGTCTTTTGCAAAATAAATGGAATAAATAAAGCAAAATGGTTATGTAAAAAATTGAAAACCTCTTAATAGAAAGAAGAAATCAAAACGAAATACTATTGAGATATTACAGTGAATTATTATTATTAAAGAGATCAAAAAACATGATATATAATGATAGTGAGATAGAAGAAATTAGTACAGACTTGGATAATATTATGAGAATATATAGAGAATTAATAAATCTAAACACATAAATAAATATACGAAACAATTTAATAGAGAATTAAACACAGACCTACGAATGACTATAGATCATTATGGATGAAAATAAATTAAGTCAACTTCAAATAATAGCTGAAAACCCATTTACACATAATAGAGATATAAACCAACATATAGTAAGTTGTAGGATGAGTATAGATCTTATAAAAAATAGAGATCAACGTTTACAAGAAAATTCCCAAAAGATATATGAACAAGAAAATACTATTACAACCTTAAGAAATATGTTAGCACTAAAAGATGAAAGGTTAAGACAAAAAGAGGAAGAAATTATGAAATTAAGAGAAGAAAAACTAAGAGAAATAATCCGGAGAGATAAAGAAATAAAAGACCAAAAAGAAATTATAGTAGAATGATATAAATATATTGATAGGTTAAGAAATGGATAAAGGAAATGAAATAGTAGAAAACTCTAATGAAACATATTACCAAATGGATGCATATGAAGGAGGAATAACACAAACCTTAAGTTTTAAACCCGAAATATATAAAAAAAATACAAGATGAAAAAGAAGAACTGTCAACTAAGAAAATATTTAAAATAAAATGGTTTGAAAGAAATAAAGAAATAAGATACATAGCTCAAAGACATGAAAATATAATAGACACAACCAGTGTAAATGATAGAGGAAGAATAAATTTAATAACAGATAAAATAATAAAAGGAGAATTAGCAAAATTATTTACTAAAGAAGCTAAAAAATACAAAAACATATACTTTGGAGGAGTATAATTTACTATAAAAGCATATTTTCAAAAAAATATAGATTAAATTTTAGTTTTTGATATTATTTAGTATATCATTAAAAGATGAGCATATAGATAAAAGGAAATTTAATATATCAAAACTAAAATATACAGTACAACCAGATTTTAGTATATCATTAAAAGATGAGCATAAAGACTTAGCTTTAACACTATATTATAAATTAGATGGAATAAATATGTCATCAGGTAATAAAGTAATAAGCATAGAAACAAAAATGATATGTGCCCTAACATGAAACCATCATGTAAAGAAACAACATGAAATGAATATTTTAGTACCAAAGATGTACCAAGAAATATTAGAACAAATAGAACATAAAGAGAATTCCAAAATAACCATACCAGAAGAAATACATATGGATTTTAGTACTAGAACCCTAACACCATTACAAAGATTAAGACCACAAATAGAAGGATCAAAACTAATAATTAGAAAAGAACCAATAAACTTAAGACAAACTAGCTTAAGACAACCCAGAACATTAGACCTAATAAATATACCCAGTGATAGATTGAGAATCAAAGTAATAATATTCAATGATATGATAATAACTGACTGTATAGCCGAAATAAATATAGGAGCTATTAAAAGTTTTATACATATAAGTAAAATCAATGAAAAAGACTGTAATTTAATAGAACCACAAACTTGCAGTTACCCTAAAAATGAAAGAGAAATAATAATAACCAAAAGTATTAATTTAAAATTCAAAATCCAAGATATAGAATATAAAATAAATATAGGAGTAATAGAATATGATAGTTTTAATGAATTATTATTAGGAAGTGACTTTTTAGCCATGATAGATTACAAAATTAATAATGAAGGAATTGAAGTAAATGACCAAGGAAAAATGAGATTTGTAAATAAAATATGAATATCCAACAAAAAATACAAAAGAAGAAACAAAAATTAAAAATAATAAAAATAGTTTTATCATAGGAAATAATTTCTCAACTTAAATATCTAGAATACAGTGCAAAAGAAATGAAATTAGAAAATGATATAAAACAATTAGAACAACAATGTAAAAAACTTGGTAAAATATGGATAGATATGGGAAATGGATGGAAGAAAAAAATAAATAATCCTAAGTAACTTTAATGAAAATGTTGATGCAATATGGAACGAAATAATAGTAAAAGAACAGATAAAAAATACCATGATAATAATGGATGAAGTAGGAGAACATCAAACACAAATGCAACAATTAATAAGAGAAGAATTAACAAAGCTATGGAATGTATATGAAGTTCCAACGTTTAAAATAATATTAGAACAACTTAAAATATTAGTAGCACATATACACAAAGGAAAACAAGTAATAGAAGAAGAAGAACCTAGTACGAGTCAAGAAAGAACAATTGAAAAATAATTGATACTACAACTAAACAACCAGAATTAGTACCAATAGATGCATGGATAAGAAGTAAAGAACCTATAATGGTAGATATTAGTAAAATGAAACCTAAATTATCAGAATCAGTAGAAAAAAACATTAGATAGTCTAGCAATATTAAATAAAAAAGGACAATTTTAATAGAAAACCAAGAACATAGTGTAATTACATTTCTTAAAAATCATGGAAAAGATTTAATAGAAAAAGAAAGATACAAGTATGAACCTATAAAAAAGAAAAACTCTAAACATACACCAGATACTAAAGGTGAAAATGTATTTATAACTGACACAGAAAAAATTGAATACATACACTTAAAGTTCGAAAAACAAGAACAACAAATATCATAATTACAAAAGGAAAATACAAAATTAAAATCACATAATAATGAAGAATGGCTGAGTAAATATAAAAAATATAAACATAAGTTTAAGAATATAAAGAAAACACTAAAAAAAACAAAAGTAGAATTAAGACAACCAAAAGAAGAATTAAATCAAATAAAACAAGAAATGGAAGAATTAAAAGAAGAGTTACATATTTTAAAAGAACAAATGACAATGTTAAAAGGAAACAAGAAAGTAAGGAAAATAAATAAAATAAGTGTGAAAGTACCACTAGTAGTGAAAAAACTGATAATGATACGAATAAAAATAGTAATACTAATCTTGAATTAGCTAACCAAGAAATATAAGTAGCAAAATTTATAGAAGAAGTAGATGATGAAGAAAACTCAGATGAAGAAAAAGAAAATAATCAAATAATGAGAGCTTTGCAAAAATTAAAAAATGTAAATGCAATCATAAAAGAAGAACCTGAAAGCGATGTAGAAGATGAATTTAACAGACCCATAGAAACAGAAATAGAAAAGGATGATGTAGTAAATGAAGATGCAAATGATTATCCTGAAAAAGAACTAATAGACCCAAATTTAGAAATAATAACTAGAAGACATACTAAATTACCAGAACATATACATGTAGGACAACAAGCTAAATTTAAAGAATTTGTATGATCAATGTCACAATGTGTAAATTTTAATGGATACTTCCTAGATTAAGATAATGTTTATGATGAACAAGAAATAGGTAGAAGAATAAATGATTGGAATCTTGGAATGTATATAGCATTAATGAACTCTACACACATTGATAACCTAGATTATATTTATGACTTAATATCTAAAACATTAATTGGAAAAGTAGCATATTGGATGGAACTAATGGCCGTTGCACCAACGGCCATTTTAGATTATGGCCGTTGGCCAACGGCCATTTTAGCCCCCCCCCTCCCCCAACCCCCCTACCCCTTAATATTTATTTTTAACCCATAAGTTATTATATTTACACTTTAACCCAATTTTTCAACTATAAATAACTCATTTTCTCTTCATCTTTCTCACAAATCTTCCTACAATCTCTCTAATTTCTCAATATATCTCTCTACATTGTTTGCTAAATATTCAATTTTATTAATTCATTTGGGAATTGGGAGTGAAGTTGGCAACTAGCTTGAGGATCTTCCATCGAGCAAAGTTTCAATTTTCAACCTCTCGATTACACGTCGACGTTACGTCGGCGTTTGGTACATTCGTTCCTTCATTAAATTATTATTGTCTGTTTATTTTATTTAGCGCACTTAATTTTATTGTCTTTAATTATTTATTATCATAATTAAAATGGAAGGATTAAAAGGTATGTTTAAGGGTAAGGGTAAGGGTGCTTCTTCTAGTAGAGGCAACCAGGGCAAGGGTACTTCTTCTAGTCATCTTATTCCTACACGGGATGATTTTGTTGATACTCAACATTTTCCTACAATACCATTAGATTTAGACGAGGAGTTATTTTCGGAACTCAAGAAGACTTTAATTTAGACGATGATCTAGACGATACACCCACTAATATTGATGACAACACGCCCACTAGTGCACCTTCAACCTGAAATACCTCCTATTCCCCCTAGTATGAGACGAGGTCCAGCAAAACGACCATTAAAATCAGATGCATGGACATTTTTTGATAGGGACGTAGAGAATCAAGTAGCCATATGTAAAATTTGTAAAAATGTTTTAAAATTTAAAACCGGAAAAGGTCACGGTGGGACGGGGGGTTTAATTAGACACGTAGTAAGTGCTCATCCAGCTAGGTATGCCCAATACCAGGCTTCAAAACCGGGTGCGCAAACGCCGCTCCATCGGGACAAGGTTCACATACCGACATTGTCCGGACCAAGTACGGGTCAAATTAACCCTATGACGGGGGGAATTGTAGGCTCTAAATACAACAAACATAGAGATAGGGAAGCAATATCAAAATTAGTTCTTTGTGGAGGGTTTGCCCTTTTCATTTCCTTCATCTCCCGGTTTTATTCATTACATTGGAGATATATATAATCCTGCTTTTAACGGTTTTCCTAGGTCAACTGTTAAGAGAGATGTATTTAAATTTGCGCATGAATATCAACAATATTTACGTTTTTCATTATATCATTTTAATGGCAAAGTATCTATCACGTCGATATAGGTCGTAGTACTAACGGCCATGATTATTTAACTCGTAACTTGTCATTGGATAGATTATAAATGGTCTATGCAAAAACGTATTTTAGCGTATAGATATATAGATGATAGGCACTTGGTACTTTTATTGCAGAAAATATTTATCAAGTGTGCGATTATTACGGAATTACCGATAAAATTATGACTATTACATTAGATAACGCTTCTAATAACAATTACGCAATTACAATGTTAAAAAATAGTTTAGCTCCATCTTTTCCAGACCATTTTCATATAAAATGCGCGTGCCATATATATAACTTAATTGTAAAGGATGGTCTATCACTTTTTGAAGACATTCTTAGTAAAATACAATTTGCTATAAACTTTATTTTTAAAAGTAATAAAGTACAACGTAGAAAAGAATATAAAAAAATTTGTCATGATTGTGGACTACCTTTTAGAAAAATTCCACAAGAAGTATCCACTAGGTGGAATTCTTTATACGAGCAACTACTTGTTGCTTATGACTATAAATTACCTATAACTTTATTTTTTAACTCTCATAATAAAAAGCCAAAGTGATATGATTTTAGATAGTGATTGGGAAAAAATTTCCGAACTTATTGTATTTTTAGAGAAATTTTTTCAAGCAACAAAAGAATTTTCCGGTATATATTATCCTACTATTTCAACTATGTTATTTTATATAACTCTAATATTTTTATTACTTAGTGAATATATGGAAAAACCAGCTTATAAGGCAGCTATTAAAAAAATATTTTATTCCTATTCCTTCTATTTATATTATTGGTTCTGTATTAAATCCTACTATTAAAATAGACGGTACTAAATCACTAATTGAAACTATTTACGATTGTATAGAAGTACTACCACCTCCAAGTCCCAAAAATCTAAATCACCCACCACCTATTGAACAAACTAAAGAAGAAGTGTTGAATAGCGTAGAACACCACCGCAAAAATATATATAGATTTTATCAACAAGAAAATGCTAGTAACGTACCGGCTACCATACCATCTTCTTCATCTTCAACACAACCTCACAAAAGACATGCTGTTTCTCGCGGCTAGTATTGAAAGCCTCGAAATAGAATGTGCGGCCGTACCTCTACTAACCAAATTAGCGAGTTGGATATTTTTGTTTTGCGGGGTTCTGCACCGTATCAAGAAGTTATCAATGAAGATGGACAAGAAGACTTGTGAAATATTTGGAGGGGGAATGAGAAGACCTTTCCGACACTTTCATTGATGGCTCGAGATGTTTTGAACATTCAAGCGTCATCAACTGCGTCGGAAAGCGCTTTTTCTGCGCGGCAGATATCAAATAGGAGACCACAGACACTCATTGGCGGGAGACAGCTTGGAAATTGCGGTATTATTCGAGAGATTGGATACGAGCGGAGCGGAGAAGGTGCGGTCAACCGGAGATCAACGAAGAAGATGATGAAAACTACAACGAAATCTTAACCGAAGGTAGTGGAAGCGACGTGGATCAATTTGACCAACAAATACCTATTCCAACCGAAGAACCACATGAAATCATCAAGCAATTAGAACAGATTTTTTTGAAAATGTAATTTTTTTAATTGCAATTTTATTATGTAATTTGCAACTTTTGGACAACACCATAAAGTTGCAATTTAGATTTTAGACAATTGTATTTGTATTACAAAAAAATCATATGTCTATTAAATAATATAAGAGGCACAAAAAAAATGACCTTGGGATGTTTTTATTACACTATCTTGTTTTGTTTATTGAGTTTTTTTTGTACATATGTTATTTAAAAAAAAAAAAAAAAAGGAAAACCCGACCCCGCCCCGCCCCGACCCGAGCCCGCCCGCCCGATACCGACGGGATCGGGATCGGGACGGGGACCGGGAGCAGTCCCGCCTGCACCCGACCCCGCTAGGCCCGCTAGTCCCGATCCCGACCCCCGGATCGTCCCGCCCCGACCCCGACCCCGCCGGACCCGGCCCGCCGACACCGAGCCCGCCCCCATGCGGCCACCCATGGATGGAACTAAAGCATATCAACTAAAAGGAGAAGTATTTAGTCATGCAAGAGATTGGAAATCTATGTTAATGATATTTGATATTGTACTAAAAAGAGAATTATTAGGAGAAAAATGGTTAGTAGCAAGAGAAAATGTATTTGCAGAAAGAAAAACTGAAATAATAATGAATTTAAATAACATGAAATGCTGTAAAATTAATAAATTACCAGAATATACTATAAGTTTTAGTAAATTCTTTTATGAAGCAAGATTTTTACCACAAGAAGGTTTAATATATCAACAACTTTATTATGATCACTTACCAATACCTTGTAATACCGAAGTATCAAAAGAATATACCCAATTAGAACCAAGAGAAACACATTAGGAGAAAGAATAAGAGTACTAAGAGCATACTTAATGCGAAAATGTGAAGAATATAGAGTGCAACAAAAAAATAAAAAATATAAGAAATTAGGATTACGAGAAATATGTGAATTCACATAAAGAAAACTAGTATTTGGATGTGATGATAAAAAGAAAGAAAAGAAATATAAGAAAGGTCATAAAAATAAAGATATCAAAAATATAATAATTGCAATAAACAATATTACAAACCTTACAAGAAAAGAGGTTTAAAAGATATAGATATACTCCTGAGACCAGGAAAAAATTTAGACACAAATGAAAATTTAGGAAAAGAAGTATATAAAACCGTTAGAGGAAAAACCTAAAGAATGTAAATGTTGAAATTGTAATGAAAAAGGACATATGCTAATAAATGCTCAAAACTAAAGAAAAAAGGTGTAAAATAAATAAATACAACACAATTTATAATGAATATACAACAGATAAAAGAAGATAATAATAAATGGGATGAATATGAAGACTTTTATGTCAGCCAAACTGATGAAGAAAGTGAAACGGGACCAGAAATTATTAACCTTATTAATCAATACTCAGATAGTGAAAATAGTTCTGAATAAAATGGAATGGCAAGAAGAAAAAAGAAAAATTATAGAAGAAAGAGATTATTGGATACAATGTGAAAGATATGTTCGCCATAAACTTATTACAATTACTAGTGAAACATGAAATAAATACTATCATAATAGATATAAAAAAGTTGCAAAAAACCTTAATAGTATTAAAAAAGATTAAATGAAATAAGATGGTAGGAAATCCAAAGAATAGGAAAAATGATAAAATAAATAGAAATGCAAGATACTCAACAATCTGAATAAATAGTAGCAATTTATATTGAAGCTCATATAGAAAATAAGCCTAATAAAATGAATTTTTTTTTTATAGATAGTGGAGCAGACTTATGTCTAGCAAGGAAAGAAGTGTTAGAACCACACAGATGGAAAAGGTCTAAAACTCATAGAATAAAAGTATCAGGATTTAATGAACAAATGAAAGAATTAGATATAATAGCAGAGAATATGAGAATAAGGTTAGGAAAAACAACATTTCGACTACCAATAATAAATCAACTTAACCAAATGAGACAACAAGTATTATTAGGAAATAATTTCTTAGACTACTTTAAAACACAAGTTATATATAATAATACTTTTAGCTTACAAACGCCTTGCAATTAATGGATAATACTAAAAAGAGTATTACCAATACATACATTAAGATTATGTAACATGATAGATAGGAATAATAACCTACAACTATTAAAAGAAAAATATATTAATATATTAAAAATGAATAACCAATACAACTATGGGAAAAAGAAAAAATATATGCTGAAATCAAGTTAATATACCCAATGACACAGTTTGATCTAAACTCATTTGATATAGTCCAACAGATCAGAAAAAATTTGAAACTTAGATAAAAGAATTATTAAGGTTAAAAATGATACAAGAAAGTAAAAGCTCACATAGTAGTCCAACCTTTTTAGTAAGGAATCATAGTGAACAAAAAAAAAGGAATGGCTAGAATGGTAATAGACGATAGAGAATTAAATAAAAAGATAATATTTGATGGATATTGTTTACCATATAAAAGAAATCTTATTAACAGATTAGGAAATAAAAATAGTTTAGTAAATTTGCTTGTAAAAGTGGATTTTGGCAAATAAAATTAACAAATAAATCAAAACCTTTAACAGCATTTAGTGCACCGCAAGGACACTACGAATGGAATGTACTACCATTTGGATTAAAAAATGCACCACAAATATTTCAAAGAAGAATGGACCAAGTGTTCAGAAAATTAACAGAATTTTGTATAGTATATGTTGATGACATATTAATATATAATGATAGTCTAGAAGATCATATAAAACATCTAGACTAATTTATAAGAACTGTGAAACAACATGAAGTATTATTATCTTAAAAGAAATCTGAAATCTTCAAAAATAGTATCAAATATTTAGGATACATTATAGATAAAGAAGGATTACAATTGCAAGAACATGTTGTAACAGAAATAAATAATTTTAAAGATAAATTAGAACGTAAAAAAGAAGTACAACAATTTCTAGGAGTAGTGAATTATGCTTCAGACCATATAAAGGATTTACCACTTTTAAAAAAATCATTACAAGAATTAACTAGAAAAAAAATAACATTTGAATGGAAGGAAGAACATACTAAAGATATAAACGAAATCAAGGAAAAAGTAAAAGTCTTGCCAAAACATAGAATACCAACGGAACTAGATCAACTAGAACTTTTTACTGATGCTAGTGATATAGGATGGGGAGCAGTCCTCGTAGCTTATGATAAAAATGATATAGATAAAGAAAAACCACTAATTTGTGGATATGGAGGTGGAACATGGAAGCCAAACGAGAAAAATTATCATATTAATGAAAAAGAACTATTAGCTGTAAAATTTGAAATAAAAGATTTTACTATCACCTATTACCAGTAAAATTCGTTGTTAGAACTTATAACACCGAAGTAAGAGCTTTTGTTACTAATAAAATAGATCTTTTACCATAACTAAATAAAAGGAGAAAATGTCAATCATTTTTTTGTTGTTATGATTTTATTATTAAAAATATCTCTGGAACTAAGAATATTTTAGTTGATTTTCTTAGCAGGTACAATGATGTCAGCCACTAGTAACAATTTTGAAGAATATATTACTAAGGTTGTAGAAATCATCAAACAAAACCATGAAATCATTACAACCAAATTACAAGAAAATACACATCTGGTAAATCAGCTTACGGAAGCTTTCCGAGACTTTCAAAACCTACAAGCCTTAAAATCCCCTCAATTTACCACAGAAAAACCAAACATTCCAACACTCCCTAAAACTTTTACATCCAAGCTTGCAACCATGCCATCCACTATACCATCCTCACTAACAGCCTCATCTTCCCAAGAATCAACAACTGTGACAATGAGTGATAAATTAAAACATGCACCTGAATATATTACCGCCTATGAACAAATAAATAAATTTTATGATTACAAGACCAACCCACATATTTTACAAAGTGCAAAAAACTTAGCAAATATCCAAGATTTTTGTGTAGTAAAAATTCTAACCCTGAAATAGTTTCTAAATTATTTACTTATGGTTTTATTGACAAAATAATAGTAGATGAAACTTTTTATAATATTTCTAAACTACCTAGTGTTATAATAGAATCTGCTCCGGCAATGATGGAATCTTTTGGAAAAGGTATATACGGAATACAACATTTTGATGTCTCAACGGATCTGACCGGAAAACCCATTGTAATGTGTCAATTATTTAAAACTGGTAAAAATAGCAATATCAATGGTGATGATGAAGATCTCAAAATGAAGATACCCTGTACATTGAAATATTTTCAAGAATTGCTAAGTGCCAAAAGAGCTATTGGACTGTTAGCTTTGAAATCAAAGATAGAAGATATATTAAAGTCTAGGAAGGCCTGCATAATTGGAACAACCAAAGGTGGAGAAGTTGAAGAAATTATTACCCTATACTATAATAATGATGTACTATCCCAAGACACTATGGAACTTACTAACATGCACGATCGAATCATGAACATGAAACATAGACACGCCAAAGCAACTATGGAGCAATATCAGCTTTTAACAGGTCAAAGAAAAAGGCATGTAATCAGTACTAAAAATGTTACCAATACTACTCATACTACTAAAAAAGAAGGATCCTCTAATCCTTTTGCATGATAAAACAAGGCCCAATGTAGTAATAACTACGGCGAGCCTATGCCACTCTAATAAAAGCCAATGTAGTCAATCAAAGATGATCAAATACAAGAACCAAAACACGTGAAGATTGTTGTTACATCTTTTGATAAAGGATACAACAAGACAAAATGCAATAAAGGAATTTAAGAAAAAAGAAGCTGCAATGTAACAAAACAACTTTCATGCAATAGACTTTTTGAAAAATATGTCAAGTTACTGTATACACTTTACGATTTTTCAGTAATAGTATAGCCGCCACACTACTGTAGAAATAATGTAATTAGTTACTATTTACTTTACGACTTTTGTAAAAAACAGCTTTAAATTTTTGTCATGTAGTCTACCGAGGTTATCTATATAAAGAGTCTCATTGTAACCATTTGAGATATTCAAAATATGCAATAAAAATCTTCCTTTGAAAAAACTTCAATGTCTAGCTAAACACCCCTCTTAGTCTATAATCAATACCAAGAACAATATCATAATACCAGAGAAAAAATACTTTGAAAGTTTATACCTAGAATCATATTAGTCTATAAACCTGCACCTTAAAAAGAATTTTAGAAAGAGTCTGTTGAGTCTCCTAGCATCTAGGCCATTAATCCAGTAAATTCAGTGGAGAAAGAAGGGAGTCAAGTGCCAAGGAAGGTGAGCATTCCGGTGATCTGAAATTCTGCTAAGAGGTATGATTTTTAGACTCTGTGTTTTTAATTATAATCTTGATAAGTGTAGACTCTGCAATTATGATATTAATAATGGTGAAGATTATAAACTTTTATTTTAAACATGATATTGAGTTAATAATAACCGCTTCCATGCTACACCTTTGTTATTTGATAGACTTTAAAATAAACTTAAGCATACTACCATTTAGATTTCTACCCTATTTAGGGTTATTAGATGATGAAAGATCTCTTTGATGTCAATAAAAGTTGGCTTCTTATTGATTTCTGAAGGCAAAGACAATAGTGTGATCTATAGTCCGATGGAGTCATTTTAAAGAGTAACAGGTAACATGTAACCCTCATAAGGGAGTCAGAGGTGTAACAACCTTACGTCACTCCGACGGATTCAAAAAAGCATTATATTCCTTAAAGGTTGTCATATGCATGTATTATATATCTATATTTACCATAGAGGTCTATGGCATTATATACACAGAGATACAGATATAATATTGATGATATTGCCCACAGAGGCTTATGGCATTATATACGCAGTTTATACTGATATAGGACTGCTGATATAGCCCACAAAGGCCTACGGTATATTATCGCCAACAGAGGCACTCAGAGTATGCTTCACTTACAGTTAGGCATTCAGTTATAGTTTCAGCTTATGCTTCACTTACAGTGTTGCTCTTGTTTACAGTTTCAGCCTTACATATTTAGTACATCTTTCGTACTGATGTCCCTTTTGTCAGGGGACACTGCGTTTCATGACCACAGGTGCACACTGATGATTTAATGGGCCTCTTCAGTCAGCATTAGGTTGGATCACTCCCCTTTCTTCCAGAGTTGTTGTCTGAGTCTTGGTATGTAGTTATATATACTTATTATGGGTACGGCGGGGCCCTCTCCCGACATGGTTGTTGTTATAAGACTCTTAGAGGCTTGTAGACTAGTGTGTCATGTATTGTCATTCTCTATGGCTCAGTCGGCCTTATGATGTATGTACACATGGTGGTTTATTGTCATTTGTTCAGGTTATCATTCCCAGTTTCTGTCGTGATTTCATTCTGAGGCCTTATCGGCCTAGACAGTTATATGTTCATCGTATGATATATAGGTGGTATACTCGGGTTGTTCAGATGCTGGGTGCTGGCCACACCCTCCAAAGTTATGGTGTGACAAACATGGTATCAAAGCAGGTCTGTCCTAGGGAGTCTGCAAGTCGTGTCTAGTAGAGTCTTGTTTATGGGTGTGTTGTACACCACACTTTTAAATAGAAGGCTACAGGGAATTTAGGGATGGTTTCTATTCTTTTATTTTATAGATTGTGTAGTAGAGATGAGATATAAGAATTCAAGTCTAACTCGTGCTTTATACAGTTCCAGTGCTTTCGATTACCAGAAAGACTCCGGCCAGTCCGTATTCATGGCAAGTATATGAAAACTCCCTCCCCCCCAGTAGGTTATTAATACATCAGAGGTGCGAGTATTATACTATCGTCTCGGAGTATGGACATTTGAGATATGCAGGAATCTAGGAATACCTAGAAAGGTAAGGTATTGGTTTTAAGATGAAAGAGAAGTAAGGTAAAGGAGGTGCAAAGTACCTGCATACAAAAGGTTATAAGGAAATTGACGTTCCAATAAGATAATATAAGTGTTGTTATCCTCAATTTCTATAAGGGCGGGAATGCAATAAGAAGAACCTATAAGGGATCGGGACTTAGTGGAGGTTAGCATGGTCCTTAGTATGGATAGTAAAGGGAAGATAATATAGTTATGATATGTCCACTCCTTTGGACCATGTATACTGGGCGTACCTAGAAATTATGGAACGGATATGACTTTTAAACAATCTTGATGCCCCGAGGGCCCCGTATTGATTTTCCTTGTATATAAGGTAAATATTTTCCTTAGAAAGGCTTTTATCTGGAATAAGCAAGAATAGTAAGCACCTAGAAGGTAAGGCCAATTAAAGGAGAGAATGTTATAAGAAAAAGGGAATATCTATTTGAAGATAAGAAATGATATGGGTGGCAAATGAATGATATCAATGTAAGTGGTACACCTTAGCAAATATGAAGAGTGATTGAGAGTCATACAATAAAAGTACGGTAATACGATAAAAATAGAAGACAAGGACAAGTAAATGCTAAGTTGTGAAGATGAATGTGTTATGAGACTAAATGCCTATGATGAGATTTGAATAATCAAATGTTAACCGAATATACCGATTAGACGATCTAGTCTCCTGAATTAAGAAATATCGATATTGGAAAAAATTCTCTTTGGTTAATCACCCATCTAAATGATTATGCTAGGTAAATCCTGAATTTATGATATTGTGTTACTCCGATGATTTTATGATAGTCCAAGTTTGGTGGGAAACATGATATAACAAAGATAAACTATAAAAATGAGATGAAGAAAATTGTATTGGAAGGTTAAGGGAGATTATGAGAACTTACTATCTCCCAATGGATCTCTTTGACATAAACAAGGAAGTATCTTACAACACGCGATCCAAATGGCTACACTTTGCTCGAGAGTGTGGGATAACCCCATAACATTACCAATAAGGATGGATCAATTCAAATAAGTCATATTAAAGTTGGTTATAGAAACATATAACAAGAATGCCTAAAACAACGCACCCAGAATAGTGACCTTGAGTTACAATGGTCCATACCTGTGGTAATAGAAGGCGGCATAAGACGTTTGCTTAGTTTTAGAAAAATTATATTGCTGACTGTTGGAAGTTAGTTGTCGAAATGTTAATAAACCAATCATGTTAACAATGACGAAGTGAAGAGACATTCAAATTTACTGAAAGATGGGTCATAATTCCATATACCTCGAGATAAGAATAGTTGTCAAAACCAAATATAGCGAGAACCTGAGGACGGTTGGGGAATGAGTGAAGGAAGATGGAATATTTAGTTAATGTAAATAGAATGACATGAGGAAATGGTAAGGCAGGGTAGATACGTTAGCAACGAAAAAAGGAGCTGGAACGAAAGGGATAAAAGTGAACGAAGTAATGACTATAAAGGTCTCATTAAGGTATGATTACATCAAGGAAATATAATAACCCACCATGGAAATGGGCAGTAATGATTTCATAGACCAGAGATGTTAGACAATTAACGTTTGAAAAATAAATCAGTACGAAAAGGATATCAAGGACAAGAACCCCCCCCCCCCAGATAACCTGAAATGGGAAAGTAACAGTAAGATGATTGAGCAATTAGATAATGGAAGGCCTAATTATGGCGGAACAAGAAGATTTCGAAGAACCATTGGACTATGTAACACCGTAAATCAAATTGAATTGTGCGACGACTCGTGGGAAGTATGTAGATAGGAATAATAATGGGTAACGTGCAAGATACACAAATAAGAAAGTAAGGAGAAAGGGCCAATAAGACTAAGAGTATCAGAAAGGCATGGGAAAGGTATATTAAGGGGTAGCGACCTGATGTAAAAGGTGAAATGTCAGGTAAGCAAGGATAAAAGCAAGTATCTTTGAATTGGCAAAAAAAGATATCTTGCGTAATATAAATGGAGTAGGAGCCTATGGCTCAATATGATTTAGAAATCTCTTCCTAAGTGCCATTGGCGGCAAGTATAATTGAACATTCGAGACTCAAAAGATTAGTGTGAGGTGTAAACAAAGACAAGAGGATAAGGGTCCCAAAAGGAGTTACTCAAAGATAAGGTATAAGAGAGGAATCAATTTAGGCAATCAGTAGTGGACAACGTATATGTACCAAAGCATTTCAGAATAAATAACGTGGAGTGAGTAAGTAGAGGAAAAACGGAAAGTGTTAACAAGAGTAAGAAAAGAAAGTCTTTTATAGCCACGAGTAATGAGAAAATACGATAAGGTTTTGTTTCCAAATCCTGAATAAAAGTTGCAATGATGACAACTATGCGATATTCATGAACCATCTATATTGAGGGAGGCTAAGTTTATGGAAGAAATGAGGGTTTAATGAATTTTGACAAGGTCTTATGTATCGGAAATCCCATCATAGGGATAGATAGTATGGAACCATCTATGTAACCGTAAGTGGAGTAACTAGTACAGAAGGTAGAAGAACATGAAATTGTCTTGGAAATGTATCAATAAATCTGAAAGACGCCCGACTAATAATTTGGAGGACAGTTCTCTTCAGATTCACCATTTGATAGAGCCACCTTGGGGATGGATCGATAGGGACGTTAAGGTAAAAATCCAACTTTTAAGGAAGAAATTGGAGAAGGTACATAATAAAATAAAGAGTCGCTAGAGATCATTACTATGGGTGTATTATTAAGTGGAAGAGCCACGATGCAAGACTTTGACCATAATACTTTAATTACTGGAATGTATCGAGGTGTATCACGGGGTTGAATGGATATACTAAGGAAACGACGTGAGAGAGAACTTTATGGAAGATGTAACTAGTGTGCTAATTATCAACAAGTATGGTTGAGTACAGAAACTACGTGATAAGCTTAGAACTCTAAATAACTTATAGGAATGGGAGACGGTTAATATAAGATTCTTATTTAAAGATTTCCTCATTTCTAACCTGACCTGATTTAATAATTAAGGATCATCTATGCAATTAAAGATTGTATGATTCAACAAATGGTTTCAATTGATGGCGTATCGGGTTGTATAATTTGTGATGAGAATATTCGATTTATAACTAATACAAGAGATTGTTCAGATGAAATTTTGGGCACTTCGGTAAGCCCCATCAGGAAATACAATTAGATACTCGAAGGCGTGTTATGGAATTGTGAAATGAATACTAAAGTAAGTCTGGATGACCGCTTATCTCATAATAAGTCGAATGTGATGACATTTATCATATCGAACACCAGAATGGTATTACACAAAGCTATGAATGTGTGAAGATGTGGAACCTCTACCAGATGACTAGAAATAAGTAGACCAAAGTAGGTAAGGTCAAATTTAAAGTATTCAGCCATAAAGTAGGTAAAGTCATATGACAAAAGATATTGATCACCTAGAATCGTCAGTAACTGGTGCTTAAACGGATGGCGAGTGAACTGGGACTTTAAAACTAGTGCCTCTTGAATGTTATCTCTGAAAGGTGGTATAGAAAAATCGGAAAGAGATGGTGATTCTTCCTAGAAGGCTAAGAATCTGATAGTAATCCTCAGGAATCTGGGAGAGAGTAGTCAGAGTTTGCATCAGCATAGGGAAAAGAGTCATAAGGAGAGGCAAGCTTAACCTCAGGAGAGTCGGACCATGTAAAAATATTAAGAAAATATGCCAAGTGGCTTGTGAGCCATAATTATCCCCCCCCCCCCCCCCCAAGAAATTTAGAACAACTCACCCAATGTTTCAAGAATGCATAAGAATTTTTTTTTTCGTATTCATCCTATAGGGGATGTCTCTATTACAGAGAAATTGTCGTACTGAAGAAATCTTGGTGAATAGTAATATAAAAGAAATGTCATGAGAGATCGAGGATAATATATGAATCCAGATACCATCACCTATTTCGAACTTCAGTTTTATATTAATACTCGTGCAATATGATTCTTCTATTTCTATCTTATTTATCGAAATTAATCTGTATATCTTATTTAGATGGTGTTATTGAGACAAGTATAACAAATACAACTCAAGTAGCAGTAGAAGAACGTTAAGATGAGTTATGGCTAATCTTTTCTGGTTATTATAGCTCAAGCGGTTGTGAGAGGCTGATTTGGTGATATCTTATTGTTATGCTGCCCTGTATGATGATGGATATGTATTTGGGATGCTTGACAAGTTTGGGATAGTCCCATTTACAGAGGAAACCCTACCAAAATTTTCAGAAATCTTAAGAGTTAGAATATTTTCCAAAATTAGAGGACAAATGTTCTTAAGGGGGGATGTTACACCCCGTGTTTTCACGCTCATATGCGTCGTATGTAAAGTAACGTAAATGTTGATTAGTATAAGATCCCATATTGGATGAAAATAAGTTTAAAATGTGTTACCAAACTTTCGTAAGAATTCAGGGTCAAACAAATCAAAGAAACTTAAGTTTGTCGAAACTCAGGGAAGGGCGACTTTCAAACATAATTTTTCGCTCAAATTTACAGGGGTATATCTGAAGGTATATGAGTAGTTATGGGGTTAATAACCTATATAATCAAAATTTCATGGAGTCTTCTTTCCAATTCAATAAACCGTTCATCGATACGACATCGGAGTTGACATATATTCGCATTTTCATCGGCTGTGCAACTGCCGGCAAACTGGCTGAGGGAGATCACCCGGTGAGCTCTATAGCGAGATTGTTGCATGCCGTGGGCTTCGCCCAGCGAGCTGGAATGACAAAATTGAGGCGGTGGTAATGACTTATTTAAGTTAAGTTTGAACCCTCACTATGGACTTAACAGTTTTGACCTAGGCAGCTCATATACTCTTCCAAACACCCTCCCAAGGGTTCTCTATCATGAAAGTGTAACTCCATACTTGTGTGAAGTGATTTCCATCTCAAGAGATCAAGAACACCTAAATATCCTCTCTAGTTGGCTTGGCAAAATGGAGAGTTCTCTTAATCTTGAAGAAGAGTTGGTTATGTAAAACATCTAGACTGATTTGAGGTAAGATTTTACTATTCTTGTATGAGCTTTAGTTCCTCCTACCTTAGCTTGATTCATTATGGAATATAGCTTGGAAGATTTGGATTGAACTTCTCTATTGAAAGATTACTTTTGTTGGTCTGCTTTGTTGAAACTATGAGTACAAGTTGTTGAAACTTGTTAGTTGGGTTGAGAAATCACGGAGTAGAGGTTGTTGGTGGTGGTGTTATGTTGTTGTCCTTGTTGAAGAAGAGAAGTTATGGCATTCAAATACTCTTGAAGAGATTGTTGAGAGATATGCACATAAGGTGTTTGACATAATTTCTAAGTGAATGTTCTCCTTAGTTATGGATCCGACATTGATCTGAATTATTTGTTTAATGTAGACTATCATTTGTAGAACGTTCGAGAGCTCTTGAACTATTGACATAAGGTATGTAAGGCTCACTTCCTTCTTTTTGGCATGCTCTATATTGAAACGCTTATTACAAAATGAAATCCGATAAAGACTCTACTCTTAAGTCCTTAAGGGAGAACTTGTGATTATTCCATAAATGTGTTGTTGTGTAATATCATTCATGCCCAAGATTACATCCTAATTCCTAGGCACTCCTTGATGTCAATAAAAGTTGGCTTCTTATTGAGTTCTGAAGATGAAGATAATAGTGTGATATATAGTCCTAATAGAGTTGTTTGAAAGAGTAACAGGTAATATGTAACCCTTATAAGGGAGTTGGAGGTGTAACGTCCTTACGTCACTCTGACGGATTAAAAAAAATATTCTATTCCTTAAAGGTTGTCATATGCATGTATTATATATCTATATTTCCCATATAGGTCTATGGAATTATATATGCAGAGATACAGATATAATATTGATGATATTTCCCACAGAGGCTTATGGAGTTATATACGTAGTTTATATTGATATGGGACTGATGATATAGCCCACAAAGGCTTACAATAATAAACACATGATTATATTTTATTTATGCATATTCTGACCCATAGAGGCGCTCAAAGTACAGGTTGCCTTTCCATCGCTCTATCTTACAGTTAGGCATTCAGTTATAGTTTCAACTTAATCTTCATTTATAGTGTTGTTCTTGTTTACAGTTTCATCCTTACATATTCAGTACATTTTTCGTATCGATGTCCTTTTTGTCGGGGGACAATGCATTTCATGCCCGCATGTGCAAACAGATGATTTGATGGTCCTCCTCAATAGGATTACTGTTCAGCCTTGGGTTGGAGAACTCCCCTTTCTTTCAGAGTTGTTGTCTGAGTTTGGGTATGCATTTATATATATTTATTATGGGTACAGCAGGGCCCTGTCCTGACCTGGTTGTTGTTATATGACTCTTAGAGGCTTGTAGACTAGTGTGTAATGTATTGTCATTCTATATGGCCGGATCAGCCTTATGATGTATGTACACATGGTGGTTTGCTATCATTTGTTTAGGTTGTCATTCCTAGTTTCTCTTGTGATGTCATTCTGAGGCCTTGTCGGCCCAGATAGTTATATGTTAATGCTATGATATACAGGTGGTACGCTCGGGCCGTTCAGGCACCGGGTGCCGGCCACACCCTCCGAACCCATATGAGGTTACCCCTATCAAGTTGCTTATCTAATGTGTTTTAATTGTATTTGTCTCATTTGAGTTTGAATCTCACGTTTTGATTGATTGAGAACTGTGAGGAGGGATTTTTCCCCAAAAAAACAAGTTCTCCCTTATCGGCTTGAACCAAAACCTTCTAGGGTTTTTGATGGCTATAAATACAGACCTATTACCTTCATATTCATGGTCTGAAACTCAATTATTAAGCATTCACATTGATTGAAAGCTTTGATTGAGTTTAAATTGGTTAATTTAACTTATATTGGGATCCACACCATTTTTGGGGAACTCAGAATTAGTTAATTGGCCTTTAATTTCTAAAACCTTTGTCTTTTCGTGTAATTTGTGAGCTCGATATCATTGAAGTGAAGAACAAGCTCAAACTTCGATCCTAGGCTACCTCCACACAAGGTAAAACACATTCCCTTTTTATTTTTCTGTTTAATTTAGGATATGTAACTAGTATTGTGTGTTTATGTGATTATCAAGTATGTTTTAGTTAGAATTAGTTACTGTTTGAGTTTATTTGGTTAAATGTTAAGCATGTTTAGTTAAATTAGGTATTGTTTGTGTTCATTAGATCAATGATGAGTATGTTTTAAAACATTGTTAGTAACTGTTAGTTTGATTAATTAGGTAAAATGCTTAGCATGTTAGTTTAAAACTAGCTTAACCTTGTATGAACTACTGAAATCATATTTTAAGATTTGTGATTAAATGTCCATTATTGGATTAGCATGTGGTGGTTAACTATAATCCTATGTTTGATGCTTGTTAATGTGACTTTCAGCATGCCCAGGTAGAAAGTATGTTCATTATGTTAATTTAGGCTTGGTTAACTGTGTTAAGGTCATCTTGAACTAGATATGTCTAAAGTGTTGGTTGTTTGATCATGTGTAAGTTGGCTTGAGTAGATAACATGCTAATATAGATTTGATTTAGTCTAATATAATATGATTAAGTTAAATGTTGTTCAAAATGATATTAGTTTCAAACTAGCTTTAGCTGATAAGCCTAATACACGACTGTGCGACTTATTTCAATTAGTATGTATGTTTGTTCATGTCAATATACGATCGGTTAAGCTATAAATGGACTGTTAAAGTTTTGTTTGTTTGTTCTAATGTGTATAGCTATATAGTAACCATGTTTAGGATGGCTTCTCACATGTTCTTCATGACTTTTCCCACCTGTTTGTTCTGTCCTTACGATGTACCACTTATCTCATGAACCAGTTTTTTTTTGTGCATCTATGCCTTTGTTGAATGAATGTTAAACCCATTTTTGTTATCCATCAAAGCTATTGTGAGTGTTCATTTGGTACTGTTAGCACTTGTTTATGAATGTCATATTATCATTGTCCATCTATAAGCTCACACACCTAATTTAATGGATATGTAGGTTAGGAACAAGGCTTAGAATCAGTATGCTAATTGTTACATGCCATTAACAGTTTCAAAATAGTAAATTTAGGTTGGTTTCTAGCATAGTAGTGTAGGAGTCAATTCATGAAGTCCTGTGTGTTGTGGTATGTTGCTCAAGTCCAATTATTTGTGTCTATGCCTATGTCTGCCTTCATATAGGTCAAGTTATAATGTAAGTATGCTTTGGATAACTGAGAATGGATTGGCAGCTTGCCTACTGGTATACACTTATAAGCATGACATGATCTGGAAAATTAATACCTATTTAATAGCCTTGTGTGGCTTGAACTATGAGTAATACTCCTATGCCATTTCTGCTACTAAGTTAAGAGCTACATGGACATGATAATAGTATCATAATCTTGTTTTAAAAGAGCCTTAGGTATGGATGCGTCCTTTGTTGATGAGTTTAGGTTCTTTTGTTAACTCTGGTTGTTGTCTAGTTACTGATTAAAATTGGCATTATCCTTCCTTTTTTTGTGATTTCTTGAAATATGTATTGATATATACCTGATATACCACTCATATGTCGGATATACTCAGTATATTAGGTGGTTAAGTGTATATATCTTATGTATATCACTTGTAATGTCACACTATGAAAGTTAATGGGCCTAGCCTATTTTGTGATAACTCTATTAGTATTTCCTTCTTGTAATTTGTGTAGCTGGGCCTAGCCCACTGTCTGCAATTCTTTCTTTCTTACTTTGCTGATTGACAGTTTGAGCCCATTGAGTGTCTTGCTTGATTTATTCTAATTATAGGTTGTTAGTTTGATTTAACCTTCATTTGCATTAGATAATTTTGGGTATCTCTAACTTGGCCATTTGTTTGTGCCCTCCTTTTGTCCTTTCCAATGCATCACAGCCGAGATGGGCCCTGACTGGGCCCATCATTTCTTTCGGCCAAAGTCGAGAGTCTAGTATATGATTGAGCCGGTTGGTCTGAGGCCTAATCCAATATATTCTGATTAAGATGAACGAAAAGGAAGCTAATATTATGGGTGAAAATAGTCAACTGGTGAGCTTCGGTAGGCCCGCCACCCTAAACTCTTCCTCTTTATATTTTAGATGTGTATTTGTATATATCTATGTAATAAACATACTTTTAATATTAGAATCTTTTACTTATGGTTATGAATCTAGGATAGGCAAATGATATGTGGATCGTTTAGCTAGATCATCAAAATTAGATTTTCAAAAATACTTTGTTTAAATCTAAAAATCTCAATAAAAGGATTGTTTTGGACTGAAAAAATGAATTGTGTTTCGATATAAAATCTAGGAATAAAACTGATTTTAAAGTTGAGTATAAAACTGATTTTGATTTTTAAATTCATGACTTTGGGCTTTGGAATTTAATTGGGCTAAGTGTTGACATTTGAAGGACTCAGAATTGAGCCTGAGTTACTTGAAAACAAAGGGGCTGCTGAAAATAATTCAAATGTTTGGGCTGAAAGCCAACATTTTAGGTAGTCATGCGAGCTAAGCCCAATTAGATAAATTTTGACATTAAAACTTTATCTTGGACTTGAGTGAAATTAATGGTTTTGGAATGTGGAATATGACTTGACCTTGGGAGATATAGCATGCAAAAGGAACAAAAACCATGTTTGTACTACTTTTTCTCTCAACTAGTCATTTTAAATGAAACTATACCACTTTCAAAACTTGGAAATGATTTTAAAAGATGCAAGTATGAAATTAGTCAATATGGTTGGACTTATATGTAGAGTTCTAAGTGTTCTTGGTCCAAAAATAAATTGACTAAACTATTCCGTGCATACTTTTCTGGCGGAAGTTTGACTATTCGTTTTAAAACAAAACCTTGAGTTTGAATGAACAAACTAACAAGCACTTTTTGCGAATTTTTAAACCTTAAGCAATTTAAATCATTTTAAAGCATGCTATAGAACCCGTAGGTCAACCGTATTCTATGAATCCTTAATACAAGGGTGGTAACACCTTCCCCGGGGATCACTAGAACCCTTACCTCGACTTTGGTTTAGATAGAATTTTTCAAAGTTTTGAATAAACACTCACATTGATTTTCCAAATTTACCTATAAATTAGATGGCGACTAACATTATCCGCCTTAGAGCATCATCAAGTTCATAGTAGCTCTTATGCGCTCACCCGCGTAAAAAGCAAACCGTAATAGTTACCATATGAATTGGGATTTTGGTTGGGATTTGTCATTGTTGGATTGGCTTTTCTGGTTGGTGGGGTTGCTTCAGCCATGGCTCCGATGATGATTCCAATAGTTCCCAAGGCTAAATTAGCCGTTGAGCTAGCCGTTACAGGTTCGTTAGTTGGGTTGGAGGAACAGCACTCTCTCCAAACAACAATGAGATATTGAAACGTCTATTTTTTTGTCAAGGTACCCCAACTTATTGAGGTGTAGCAGCACAAGACAACAGTTGAAGAACCCCTAAGGAAGTCTAAATGAGAAGAAAGATGTTAAAAATGTTGTCATTCATTACCACTGATTCATTTCTCGATAGATACACCAATTTGATTGCTAATTTCTCTTCTTCTTTTTTATGATTAGTAACTGATACACCAATTTGATTGCTAATTTCTCTTTTTTTTATGATTAGTAACTGTATATTCATCAGCATAAAATTCTATACTGGAACCAAATTTACGTAAGAAACCAGCAAGTCTTAATGTCCTTTCCTACTTACAAGGACTCCAAAAACTGTTAGATTCTAATTCTACTACAAAATATTCTTTGCACCAGAAATGAAAAGACAAAATACATTGAAGCTTAATCTTCTGTAAAGAGTTATATTTGTCCTCAAAACACCTAGCATTCCTTTCTTTCCAAACTGTCAACCAGATGCATCCTGTTGCTTACATTCCTCCCTTCATTGTTCCAGCAGCTTAGCAAGTCCAAAGTACTCCTTGGCATCACCTATTTCACTTTCCCCGGTATCAAGAACAGTTGCCACAATTGATCAGTTACTTTACAATGCAAAAACAAACGACTATTATCTTCCTGGGCTCCATTGCAAAGAAAACACCTAGAGCTCATTTGCCAGCCTCCTCTATGCAGAATTCTCATGAGTAAGGCAAGCTTTATTTGCTACTAAGCCAAGCAAAACATGTCACTTTGAAAAGAGTAATAACCTTCCGAATTTGTTTCCAAGGCCACCCCGCTTGTTGGTTTACTCCATTGCTTAGCCGTTTGATTGCTAATTTGTGAAAGTTAAAAGATAACTCATATTGAAGGGGAGCCTTGGCGTAACTGGTAAAGTTGCTGCCATGTGACCGGGAGGTCACGGGTTCAAGCCGTGGAAACAGCCTCTTGCAGAAATGCAAGGTAAGGCTGCGTAGACCCTTGTGGTCCGGCCCTTCCCCGGACCCCGCGCATAGCGGGAGCTCAGCACACCGGGCTGCCCTTTTTTAAAAAAAAAGATCAACTCATATCGATTTTCATTGAGAATAACTAGTGCAACGAAAATAGTCATCAAACAAAAAAGGAAAACATTGAAAGCCTAAAGTGGATTAACACAAGTTGAACCTCATATGCAGAGTGGACAACGTCAAACACGGCACAAACGAATTATTGACATAATTTGGGAAAAGGCATCAGTGTGTTCCCAAAACTGACATGACTCACACTTCAACCAAGATAAACAGAGAGATCCATGGTCATCTTCTTGAACTTGAAGATACTCACATATCCCACCTACTGTGAAGAAAATTAGATTGAGTAAAAAAAAGTGAAAGCAACGGGCGTCTCTAAATGGGATAACTATTACAAGCCCTGTGACTTGTGTATTATTCCAATCATGCCTCTCATACTCCAGTAAAAAAAAACATAGTCAGTAAAGAAGGTTATAGAACAAGTTTAGGTTTAGATTAATTTCCTACTTCCTCCGTTTCAATTTGTCTTACTTTCCTTTTTAGCTTGTTTGACAAAGAATGCCGCATTCTATATTTAGTAACTCCTTAATTCCAATATCTCAAAGGACATTTTGGAATATCCTACACATCTTTAGTTTAAGACCACAAGATTCCAAAGTATCTGTTACTTTCTTAAATTTTGTGCGCACTAAAACTAAGACGCGTAAAATGAAACGGAGGAAGTAATAGATATTATTAGGTTAGGCATTTAAGTGCAAATAAGAAAAAAGCTAAAAGGCAGGAAGAAAGAGCCTCACCTGTTCTTTTTACCGAGTATTTGATCCATCGGATAAGGTGAACGTAGAAGGTAGGAGAAGAATTGAGGACCAAAAAAGAGGTATGTTACCAGGATGTGATTCAAGGACTGGTATCCCAAAGGATCCACAGTCCAAAAGATGAAGACTGTGTTAGAAGAAAACAGTTACAGGCCAGACGATGCAAGAAACAAGATAAGGATGATCACTATTACCTTGTTTGATACCGAAGATAGTCATCATAATCATGGTAATAAAATGAGGCGTATGATCCTTCAAATCAGCTAAAGGAAGGAGATACCACTGGTCTGATCCATGTTGGTGTGATGGAGATATCTGTTGCTATGTGGAGGTTTGCCATGATTCCCATGAAGAGACCAAAAATCATCCACTTGTATATATTTCCTTATCACAAAAGTGCAATTCTTCAAACTCTTTTTGTTAAAGTTGTTACTGATTGTTTGTGCCGCCATAACAAATGTTCCCGAAGCTATTACCTCATGTGCAATTGAGGAGATGCGCAAAAGTCTAGCAAAGATATCTTCGGACACTTGTATGTAATAATTTTGGCCTCAAACTGAATTACGATCCAATCTAAATCCAACCAATGCCAGAATCATAAGAAATTTGTCCCTCTGCTGCTTGGGCACTCAAAGAAAGTTGACTTCATCCATTAGAGTTTTGACCTAACCCAAATAGCATGCCATGTACAGAATCTGTTGGATACCATTGCTTAATAATGCTCTAGTTTTGGCCCAGATTTTGCAACAAGTTCTGCAAGATTGGAAAGGTTGATCAGCTTATGGTCAAGGAGAATCCATAATAGAATGCCAGTTGTGCATCTTCTTTAATCCTTGTTGCTCAATCGTGGACTGCAATATCTGAGAACTTTAGACTCAACGCATTTCGGGGAGAACCAGCTAGCTCTGGGTTCGAGTGTGATCCCATTATACTTCATCCACAAACCATACTTGCACCGACACTGCCTAACAAACATAATTTAGACCACCTGGAACTTAACATTAGTAAATAGTAAACAAGGGAATCGAGGGGAAAAGAGGTGCTCTAATAATTGAATTTTCAGACCTTTTTTCCTTCTCATTTGTTTCTCTTGTCAATGATAGGAAAGCATTCAAAAACACGAAAAGAAAGCAGATAGCTTTTTCCAGTGACTTCACCGTGCTGTTCAGAGAAGGCTCTAAAGCGATCAAACGTAGAATAAGAAAATAACAACAATCAAAGTGAAACAGCGGGTTGTAAAGAAACATCAGAGATTGAAAGAGAAGCAAGGGGGTCCAAACCAATACCAAGGACACCAAGAATTCTTGAGATCCCAGAGCAAGGAGTAAGTTAGGATGGATCAGGAAGTTCAGTAAATCTTGAATAAGTATATGTCAACGAGACGAGATCATCACATATGACGTCAAATATCGACGCATGCTCACCAATGATAAGGGAGCGGATCCGTGTGTGAAAGCCGATAATGGGCTTTGGGTGGTGGTGTCGCTGCGAGGGGATAGAAAGACTCACATGATACCCTATCGTGATAGACGCAACAATAGGATAGTAGTGCACATGTTGGCAACTGGACTCTTCTCTTACTAGAGAGCTGCGCCTCAGACTGAAGCGAGAGCTCTCCATTCTCTGCACTGGCAAGCTGAGGCAAGCAGTCCTCAGTTACCTATGAGTTGCAACTTTCTCATCAAATTTCCTTCTTCATAGAGCACAAAAACGAGTGAAAAATAAACCAAACCAAGGCAGTACGAACCAAATGAGAACATGAGGAACAGGAGTACCTTCAGCGCTACTCAATCAACATTTTAACCAGTAAAACCAACTGTAACGGCTACATTTTCACAGTCAGCAGTCATACAGAAACCCTAGTGGGCAATCACCAGTGACTCACCTCTTTGTCAGCCTGGTGCAGCTATGCTGGATCTGATAACTTTCTTTCTCTTAATCTTGAGTTGTTCTTACTGGAACTCTCCGGCCATTTATGGGAAATAAATTTGAGAAGAAACGGGAAAAGGAGAAAAAAGATTCAGTTGTTGAGAAGCCAGAACAAGTTATAATAAAGGAGTGTGGCCAGCGACTATATGGGACCATTTCGAAACTCAATTTAGACAATAGACCTCTTAGGAACAAAGTTAACAAATACAGATCAGAAAATATGGCTTTCAATTTTCTGATATCACAAGGTACAATATATCCTGGGGAAAGCTAGAGAAACTGACAAAAGAAATGCAGCTGAACAAATATGCTAACCTTACTTTGCACAAACAAATGCAAATAATGCAGAATGTTCAGGAGGATGCAAAATAGAATTCTAAACAGAACATACCCAAACCGCTAGACTAACAGAGAATGGCTATACAATAAAACCATACCTCCACCCACTGATGTATTCCGAATCCTGGTTTGAGTAAACAACTCTTCCATCGAAGCCAACAAATGCAGACTAAATCTGTCATCATAATTTCATGTCAACTAAAATAATTCAAAAGGTTCAGCAACTACAATGATATACTAACGTGAAAAGCAATGTCCCATTGTCATGATAGTCTGCAGAGATTAAAGATGCTTTAACGTTGACAATTTCTGACAGAAGAATATCCTACAGTCACATGTAACAGACGATGCATAAAATTGGGAGGTATATTTTACAAAACAATAAGCATAAGTTAAGCTCTTTAGACTAATGAAAAACAGAAAAAAGATCACCACATAGCATTCCCCAAAATAGTACCGTGGGGTAAGGGCTAACCATAAAAGCAAAAAACAAACCTGAACTGTAACATATGTTCCTGCATCATACAAAGACCAATATAATCACCGTGACATCAGTTACAGACCATGATACACGTTGAACATTTTGCCAAATAAGACGAATAAACAGAGAAGGCAACATTCATTTAAGCATTATTATAACGGAAATAAAGGATGGGATGACTTATAAAAGGTAATCTTATTGAAAAATCAAAATCTATGTACAGAAGACGTTCCCTGACCTGTATTGCTAAATCCAAAGTACAGTGTTTCTACGATACTATGACTAGGGTACTGGTTGACCATTGTACAAAAAGATCTTTACAGTCAAAATCATCAACTTATACGAACAAAACCCTTCCTTGAAGGGTTCACTCAAAAATGTAGCGGTACACAGGTATCCCAAAGAATATGCAGCCCTAATTACGGATTGCACAGTCACACAACCCACATGTAACTGGTGGTCATATCTGGACAACATGGTTTCTCCAGTGAATGGTACTGAACAGGAATATACAGCAAAACAAGCTTCAAACCATCATATTCAACTCTGACAAATCATCCATTGGAATCTCAAGGCCCAAGAAGTCATGATCTTGTAATCCATCATCATCAATGTTCAACCATGAGCCTATGTCCTGTCCCTGACCACCAAGATCGTCAGGGACACCTAAAACATCCATTTCTGGGAGTTGCAGGCCAGATAAGTCAATGGGATCCTCTAGTTCCTCCAGGTTACAATCAGTCTTATCATTTCCAGTGCCAGTGGCACTTATACAACTTGATTTGCCTATTGAAGATCCTGGCAATTTAGGCTCTGACATCCTGCCAAAAAGCCCATTGACAGAGGTAGATAACTGAGCAGTTTTCTGCTTAGTTTTTGTCTTGGGCTTTCTTTCTCCCTTAACATTGGAAGAGGCAGGTCGACTGATTTTGGTTGTTCCATTGCGGGATAATGCCTCTCTGCCATTTCCTTTTCCTTCTCGGTCTCTCTCACTTCTCTTCCCTTTTGCACTGCTTAAAAGTGAACCACCTATGCCTGAAGAAACACCAATGGTAGTACCCACAACATCATCCAACTCCCTCCGCTTGACCCTACTTACTTCAGAAGGTAAATTGACTTCAAAGGATACGTCCTGGTTTAGCGATGGGCTCTGCTGCACACCCAAAGCTGCAGAAGATATAACAAGAATTAGACAATAAGAATTGAAGACGAGTGTTATACTCAATTAACACGCCTTGCTTCATCACAAAAATAAATACCTGAAACTCTAGCTTCACCTGAACAGCCGGATGTGCTGATATAAGATTTTCCAGCTTCGCCATCAGTGTTCGAATCTGTTTGTCCATCACTAAGGTGGGATATCCCAGAAAGGAACATATCTTTGTACAAAGGCTCACTGAAACAGCTCTTTCTTGTCTCCTCAAATTCTTGGCATCGATGCAAAGTCCGCTTCACAAAAGCTAAGGAAGCTTGCTTGGCCATCTTCCCACTCACACTCTTCATCCCATGAGCATTTGGACCCCAACAGCTCTGTCGAGGAAGAATCATTTCAATTCAACTTTTTTTTTTGAAACTGGTGATGTTGTCATTTCAATTCAACTTCAAGATTCAAATTACATGATTTTAAGAAGACAGTTTAATGTTTCACACAGTCCTGAAGTGCATTACAGCAATATATACAATAGTACATATATCTATCATCAATGATACTATTAGCAGCAAAGTTAGTTGATGTCTACATAACTATTTGAAGAACAAGAATGAAGGAAATACAAAATATAAGAAAGAAAGGCAATGGCAGCTCTTGTGGGATCTTCTGCAAAGACACAGACCGAGCACATTGACAGAATGTCAACTTGCCACAGTAGTAATACATGTAGAGCACAAAAAGTTACAACAATTACAATTATAACTTCAACTTCCAGCTTCCGATTTGGGGATCAAAACAAGAACAACATGGCAATCAACTTTGGTTTTAAGTTTTAACACAATTTGGAAAGTAAAGACATAAGTTTAATAGAAGTCCTACACGAAATGGTGAGGAATAATGTACTCCTAAACCAAGGGGAAAATTGCAACAGACACAAGTTCGCGTAAAAGCTTTATAAGTTTTTTTTTTTTTTGATAAGGTAACACTAGTATATATATCCAAAAACAGATCTGTCACAAAAACTGACAGAACTCCCTAGTTACAAAGGGTATGAAGAAGATCTTCAATCCTATAACAAACCTTATATAGAACCTAACTTGTATAAATAAGTTACTAAACCAACCATTACACAGTAACAGTTCAAGCTCCTTTACCCGGAGAAACAAGAAAAAGAAGATCAGCAAGGATCAAAATAGAAAAATATTTGTCTTGATTATAATAGTTTGACCATGACGAAGTCTTGATACGTCATTCAGTAATATGAAACAGAAGTTCACACCATAAACAAATTGCATTATATCTGAACTCTGGTCCCTCAAGTTGAGATAAGTAGTCAACTACATTTGATCCCTTTCTACAAGGATGTAAATCTAAATTTTAGAACAAAAATTTCTTAGAAGCTTCAAATTACCATATATTTTTCGTATGCCATTGCAACCAGTTTATCAAGAGCACGCTGTTCGAACTCCCTGTAAGACAAATAATTTGAGTTGTTACCACGATGAGTAGTATTAAGCAACAGTCAAGGTTAGGCATCTGAAAGAAGCATAAACTGTGTACTTCTCTTGAAACTCTCTCATCTCTGTAGATGAATTCAGCAGTTTCCCCAGCATCATTTTCTTCTTAGAAACCTACAGCGTAAGCAATCACATGAGTAACGCTCCCAATAGACAACCATTTGCTTGAAAACCTCATTACAATAAAGGAGACTACGCCCCTATTTGTTTTTGTTAAAACTAAGATGTCTGATTTGAACACGTATGACCATTACCAAATAACCAAGACTTCTTGTGTTTTCAGTGTTTGAATTGGTTTTTTTGTCGATACGGTAAGTAATTTTATTAACATTCGGAAAAACTCGTGTATAAAAGAAGTATACCAAAATGTAGAGAATCTAATGTAGCCTCTTCTGAACTTTAATAGTCATAGATGGCTGATTTCTCTAGTAGCTTTGGCTGTCGCTGAGTGAAAAGGTTTTTTTTATCATCTTATCTATCTGAAAAGACAAATTGCCAATCTTTTCTTTCATCTCGAGAGAAATACGATCGGACGGAGCTAATTCAAACCCCTCCGGTAAAATAGCATCAAAACATGATTCTCTACGAAAGACACCAATCATCTATACAAATAGGAATCTTAAAGGAGCACCAAAAAGCAATCAAAAAACAAAAGGCTATTCCTCAAATGTACAAAATCACTTTCAATCCTCTCAAACATCCTTTTATTTAGCGGAGCAACCTCCATAATATATCTTTGTTTAAAAACTATAATCTAAATAAATAATTACTAAAATATTGGCCAAATACATAGATAGCCCCTTAAAGTTGTCCCGATTTTTTTATGCAGACACTTAAATTAAGCCTATGACTTATTAAGAACTTGATATATGCTCAAAATGTGCCTATTTAACACAAATTTGACAATTCTACACAAGTTAAAGTGTGGATTTCATTTGCCATTGAAAAAAAAATACAACCAATGAAAATAAGACACATCATCAAGAAAATCAAAATTAAAAAATTAGAGAGAAGATTTAACGGGAAAACAATTCAAGCAGGAAGTGCCCTGAAACGTTCCACGGCAAATCGAAGCAGCTTGGTAACAATCCCCAAGTCGTTATTCGAGGGAGCACAAATGAATATTTACCGGAACAATGGAGTTGGACAAGGTCTTCGTCATGTTGTCTTGAGAGGGAAGAGCTGCCGAAGGATCCTTGCATGCAGATACATTAAATGGAAATGGAGGAATCTAGGGTGGCAGGATGACAATATATGTCGAGAAAGACGTTGTGAGAGGCACGAGCAATAAAGGACCATATGAAATCAAGGTAATAGACAGTGGAGAAGAAGAGGGTAGAAAAAAATGTTGTTGGTTAGGTATAGAGGGGGAGGAAGGGCATCTGAAGCTATTTGAGGGTGCTGTTCAACATGGGGATTAGAGTGAGAGGGCTTGGGACGTCTCGAACGTATATTCATGTGGAGACATATTCCGGCAGAAAATAGAAGAATATGAGTGGGATAGAAAATGGTCTATCCGGTAAATTGTATGTTTTACTAAAATTACATGCTCAGGTTCATGTGTGAGACACACCCCTGCCATGTCACCAATGGGTGTTCAATAGACACATGTTGAGTGCAAATCATGGGTTCAATAGGTCATAAGCTTAGTTTAAGTGTCTGAATACAAAATCTGGACATGTTTAGAGGGTTTTCTATGTATTTGGCCTAAAATACATCCATAAGATATTAGAGAAGAAATTGACATAAATAGCCACCCACCAAAATAATAGCCAACAAATGTATATTTTTTGTATATTATGTATAATATTTTTTCCTGACAAGGGAACCCGCAACCATTACCCTTCGGGTGCGCACAAGGTAAACCCTACTCCAGAATCACACAACAGGAGAGGTAAACTACACTACGCAAGCCCCATTCAACGAGATCGACCGAGGTATATTAATGTATAATATACATAAAATATACATTTTGTAGAATGTAATTTTTTTCCGACCGGCCAAATGTGTAACTTGCCCAATTTTAATTTACATGTAAAAACTATTTGTTTGATGAAGCATACTAACAGCTAGTGGCAGTGGCAGTTGATGTTGTGTTCGTGGATAGAAGTGATGGTTATGTGGCGGTGACTAGCTGGGGAAGTGGTTGGTGGTGCCATGGTGGTATTGGCGGTGATGGTCGTGCAATGGAGGTTGGAGGTGGAGGTGGTTGGTTGTAGCAGAAGCAGTGGTGGAGGTGGCGCTGTGGCTGGTGGTTGGCAATTGGTTGTGGTGCGGGTAGGCGGTAGAGGTGGTTTTAATTGTCGTGGTGGCTGGGGTGAAAGTAGGTGGTGGTGGTGGTGGCTGGCAGTGGAGGTGGTTGGTGTTGAAGGCTGACAGTGAAGGTGGTGGTGGTTCGATGAAGGGGGTTTGCTGTGGAGGCTAACGGTGGAGGTGGTAGAAGTTGGTGGTTTTACGATGTTGGCTAGCGATGGTGGTTGTACGATGATAGCTGGCGATGGTGATTGTACGGTGGTGGCTGGCGATGGTCATTTTAGGATGGTGGCTGGCAATGATGGCTGTGCGGTAGAAGCTGGTGCTGCTAGCATAGTGATAAAAAGTTGCCTTCACGTGAACTTTTAAATGAAGCATCTTACTCTGTACAAGATTCGGATGACACAGACCTAGTAAGAGCATATAGGTGGTTGTAACAGAGAATGGAAAAAAAAAAAACAATTGCACTTAATGGGGTAAGATTGATTCAAATCCAGGAGTCCATTAAGTGGAAACAAACGAGCCTATATCATTAAATCTGATTGCAAAAAGTAGGATAAAGCACCAATATAAAGTTAGAACACAGAAGCTGATAGTCACAAATATTCTTTTTTTTTATGACAGATTTCAAGTCTGTCTCCTTACCACTTGGACATATCGACGCTTAGTAGTCACAACTATTCTATGAAGCTTAACCACAAATGCTCAATCGCGTCGTGACAAATATAGATAAAGACAACCAAGACACTTTAGTTATATCAGCCAACCTCATAAGAGAATGAAGTATCCAATCCCTTCTCATTAAGAATGACAAAATGCATGGAATTGAAAAGCTGACTCATCGTCAGTAACTCAACGAATTAAGGGGAGCCAGAGGAAATGTCACGCAAACAGGAAGAGAGATTCTTCTTTACTTTATTCAAAAAAAAAAAGGAAGATAGATTCTTGTAAGATGCAGGATTTCAAAAATACTAACCATCTCCTCGTGTTTCTCATGTAATTTACTGATTTCTGCACTGATCTCTTCATTTCCAGACTCAGCTAAATCAGACTACATGGAGAATAAGCAATCAGAAAAACAAGGAACAGTAAACCCTGAGAATATATAGCACAAAAGTACACACCAAGATCCAACATGCTGAAATATCACCAACCTACCTCCAGGTCCGGATATATTCCGATATAGTGAATCTCCAGGAGAAGCCGCTCATCAATTGACATCTCATTATACTGATACTCGGAACAAGGCATTGTTTGGTGTTGCGGAAGTAGACCATTTTGCGACTGAACATAGCTTGAAAAATTTCCCACCTCCAAGGTGGATGTAACATTACCAGCCTTAATGTAGTCCAAGTTATCAACAGAACACCCTTTGCCATTTATCCTGTATCCATTAGAAGCACAGTATTGCGATGTATCACTGCTATATAACATCTGCGCACAGGAGGTATCGGATTCTGAATCCATTTCCATTTCAAATCCAGATCGATAAACATTGGAGTTAAGGTCTTCCTTTCCATTGCAATAAAGCTCTTCAGGTACTATAGCAGCCATCATCCTCTGGTACAAGGAAATACCCTTGGGTTTACTTTTTTCAGAGACTAAATGTTCTGAGGTAAGATCAAAACTCTGTGTTTCATTTGTCTGTCCCCCAACTTCATTCAACCCAAAACCATTAATTAAACTGGAAGCATCAGCATCAAAAGGCACAGAGGCTGCTGCTGCAAGATCAGTCTCCTGATTTACCTGTTAAGGAAAGAATAATAAAGATTAGCATATATCAGGAAAGTCACATGTAGAGGGAAGGCTAGCTAGTGATATTGAGCAACCAAGGTAGTATTTTACAGTATTGAACTGTTTACACAATATAACACATGTTTTATTGATCAAATAAAATTCATGACACCTACTATATAGCTGTTTTTTTATGACCGATAAATCCGTTTGGGGCCAGCCAACTTTAGGACCAACTGCAGCCTCCGAAACTCAGGGAAGTAGTTTGCATGGTGTGGGGCTATGTAACTTTGAATATGTCGATTGCAAGTATACATGGATAAGTAATGTAAAACAACTGCAATTCACATGTTCCACAAAATAAACACCAAGCTCGTGCAAGCACATCACCCAATTTAAGGAAAAGGAAACATGTGATTTCACATTGGAGAAACACACATATACACACACACACACACTCAAAAACTTCATGAGGTGTAACCATCTCATCTAAAAGCTTAAGCTATGAGGCCTAAACCAAGGACCTCTACCTGCTCTAATACCATGTAAAGAAATAGACCTTTTTAACTCGACCCCAAAGCTGGCCCAAGACCATATAAGGAGAGCACAACCATACCAATGTGGCACTTAACCACCACCATCCCACCCCACCCCCAGCCCTCCGCAACACCCCAACATTGGGCCACACAATAATAGGGATTGGACTAGCTTTGATACCATGTTGAAGTGTGTGACTATCTCACCTAAAGCTTAAATGTTGAAGTGTGTGACTATCTCACCTAAAGCTTAAATGTTGAAGTGTGTCTGACCATCTCATCTACAAGAAAGTTGTTAGAGAGAACAACTTTAATTTAATCATATTCTCAACATATCCATAAGTAGATTAATACACGAGTCTGAAAAAGAAGATGACCTGCTCATATGCTCATAAGTAGATTAATACACAAGTCTAACAAAGAAGACCTTTCACCTGTTGCCTCAGAACGGCCGTGTCTATTTCAGATATAAAACGAAAAAGTGGCTCCATCTGCTTCCAGAATGAGCTCAAAAGGGCTTGAGCTGCAATAGAAATAGGATCACTAATAAGATTTCTTTTTTTAATAAACCAATCAATAAATAAGTAAATAGCAGTGGGTTCAATTAGTGCCACAATGAAACAAAGATAGAAGCTTTCAAAGAAAGCTAGAATAGTAGGGTGGCTGATAGTGTACCAGTGTTAGCAACAGCACTTGCAGCAGCCAGTAGCTCTTCATGGCCATCATCTGAACCAACTAAGGAGATATAACAATAAAAATCAATAACAAAGCAGAGTCATTCAGCAGCACCTATAATAATCAAGCCTACATTGCTGCTACAATACCTAGAAAATCCGCTGCAGCATCCATCATTGCATGTTTCTGTCGTTTATAAGCCTTGCGATCAGAGAGCTTTCTCGTAGGTGGTCTGCCTCCTTTGCTGCACAAGTAGTTGCATAAAATCAAGAACAGTTACTCTATTGCACTAAAATCTAGCAGAAAAGGTACCAGCCATGCCATTGAAAAGGAGTGAATGTTTAACCTTTCTGTCTTATCCAGAGAATGTCTTGAGGTTCTAAGTTGCTTTGCAGTTCCAACATTGCCAAGCTTTTCAGCCATCAATGGCATTAGGGACCTAGCGGACGTAAAACCCCTTCCACTGCGCCCTTGCCTGCGAATACCATCTCCAAAGTCTTCTCCACTAACCACCTTGTTTTTCCTTGGCGGTGGCAGCAATGTTGACATCTTTTGTACATTCCCAGCTTTCTCATCCACTTCATCAGACCTCTTGCTCTTGTCTTTTGACTTGATTTCAGCAGTTCTTAATTCCTCAGTTTCAGATACAGTTGGAGAGAAGAGATCGCTTTTTAACTTTTGTTGGGGGGAAGGGCTAGAGAAACGCCTCTCATTGCGCAGAAAATCGCTTGTGCTATCCAGGGTGGATATTTCGTCATTATTGGGAACAATGGGAAAATTATTCCTCCTTGCAGATCGAGAAATATTTTGGGGCCTTTGGCTGGCCCATTGAGCAACAGGTGGTGATGAGGACCTTGTAGAAGGGTTGCGCTTCCGAATACCTGCCCCAACAGCAGATGGAAGTTTGTTTGTGCAATGAGAGATTTCCCAATCATTTGCAGCAGCTGCCCGCTGAACCGGAGGAGATAATTTTGGTGCAATGCCTGAACCTGATCGTGGAACCCTAGTAGCAGAATTCAATTTTGTGCTCGATGTAGGGCTAGGTGATGTAAATTCTTCACGAGCAGCTGCCTTCATTGTACTGAATGAATAGAATAGTTAAAATGTATGAGGAATGTAAGAATAGGAGGAAAAGAATACCTAAAGAAAGAGATCCCTCATAACAGTTTTAAAGCATAAGCTCACAAAAGAAATTGCAAAGACCAGTCTACAAATTCAACCAAGAAATTCCATACTTATTGACTGTTCTGAGATTCACCCTTTCTTTATCTGAACCAAGAGGACGATCTCTTCTATCTGGGAGATGAGGATGGCTATCTTGGTCAACCTTAGACAGGGAAGAACATATGCCTAAGGTATTTGGCTGTGTTGCACCATCAGCTTTTCCGACACCTCCAGGAGCAACCCCAGGTCTACTTGAACACAATGAAGATCAGTTCAAAATAAAAAGAAGTGCTTTCTAAACATAACAAAAAATTACATTTTTACCAATTGTTACGCATTCACAAGAATGATCCTGAACCTCAAAGGAAAAGAAGATTTAAATGGGCAACGATTGAATATTGCATATCCCTGAAGTATGATATTTGCTCACATCAAATTATAACTCTCCTTTTTTCGATACGTACATAGTTATAACTTTCCTATTACATCTCCAACAATAAAGATACTTTCTTCTATAAACTCACCAAAGTTGTCTGACTGAATTGAATACCTCCCAGTAAGATAACCAAATTGACTTTCTAAAGAAGTATATTTTTCTTGACCTTGTTGCTCAATACTATGCTGGCAACTAAATAGCATGTGCAATGTTCAAAATTCACCATCTCTATATTTCTAACTGAAGCCTAAAAATCTTAAATTTCTTCAACTCGACATCAATACCAAATAGAATATGATGCAAGATGAAACACAATCATGTCAGAAATGGAAAAGATACTTCTCATAACTTGTTAAAGAAACTTCGAGGATCCAATACGGTTATGTCTCTACCATAAAGTTAGCAGTTCCATGCATGGGTTAAAAGTAACATGCCATTTCTTTCACACAAATTTTCAATTATTGCCTAAAATGTAAACAATTATACTTGAAAATGATAAACTGAAATTTCAACATGTTTAGGTAACAATTTAATACATCATGACAACATATGCCTGAATCCGTAACAGACATTGTTACACCCAGCTTACATGAGACTCTTCCTCGACACAAACAAAAAAAGTTTGTTAACAACATTAGGGTATTAAAAATTCCCTCATATTTCTCTAGTCATTCTCACTTCTTTTTGAGAATGGTAACATTTTCTTATTAGTCCTTCTCACTTCTCTCTACTTCATATGGCCCCATGATTACAACTAAAGACATATTGTCTAATTATGCAAGAGGAACAAAAACGACTCCATAAAGCAACTGAAATAACCATACCATATTATATCAATCAACGCCTACCTTTTGCCAGACGCAAAAGATAAGAAGCGCAAGAAGTTTCAATTTTACCTATCATTAAAGGACTTCAAATATTTACTTTAGTGGAATTCTTAATACCACTACTCTTCTAGACCTATGCAATTAATATAATTTAGTTATCATGAGGTAGTTGCTGAGATAAAAAGGTAGTCTATAAAAATAACCACATGTAGTTCAAGGACGTCTACATAATCATAGGGAAGAGAATTAGAAGAAATACCAGAAAAACCTGAACACATGCTTTGCTCTGATTTTAAATACAACATCGACAGTTGAAGCACTACCTGAAGCAATGGGTATCAGTATATCTTGATCGGCTATCACTAGGAAGTCGTGGCTGCACTCCTTGTTTTGGTTCCCTGTGGCCATCAATAGGTTTTGCCGCCATGGAACCAGTAGCATCTGGTTTTATTACAGAACGCTTCTTTTTCATCCTCGACTTCTCCCAACCCTCTACAGCAACGGATGGCGTATGATCTTCTCCCTGAATTGTGCTACCATTTGGAAACCTCAGTAACTCCCTATCTCTATCTATGTTCCCAGCCGGCCTTGTGGGGGTGTTTGCCCGTACATCAGGCTAAAACAAAAAACAACAAATCTGTCAGTTTTGAGAATGTTGAAGCTGGTCCCAAGCATAAACTTGAATGAAGAATGGATGCCAAAGATTAGCATCAAGTAGAAGGGAAGCGCAATATGCCATATATACTACAGAAAAGAGATGTTTATAGGATACTTCAAAAGCAAGAATCTGTGCAGTTGCATATAAATTTGGACAAGAAGGCAACTACTTCAAAACACTTCCCATTAAACTCTACATTGGCATCTCTTCCATGAACAAACAAAGAAAGTTTTAGCAAGGAGAAAGACCCTATATTAATGATCAACAATATACAACTCCCCCTTTTTCCCTGAGACAAATATCCAACTCCATCAGTTCATTTATTAGTGTTAACCAGCATTTTGGCAAGAAAGGAAAATTCAGTCTTAGCTCAACAATATCAAGCTTCATTAGGTAGTTACCGCATTAACCCACAGTTAGCTTATCTTACCCAGTAATAAAGAGAAAAATAAAGGAAGTTCATCTCCTATATGAGTCAGTCCTCTAGCTTATTCAGCATCCTCTTGCAGGAACAGGAGATACATAGAAGATTGCAAAGTGAAATCTCAATCAAAGGCTGGCAATGTAGACAGAATACCTCTTTTTGATAAGGTACTGTAGATAAAATACCTCAGAAGAGTGATTTTTAATCAAGGTATAAAAGGATACAAAGAAATTACAACATAATGATACAGACCCTCATATCCGCCATAGAAGTTCGAGTGCGTTTGCTTGGAACAGCAGTTTTAACCCTTTCTTCAGAATTTTGCTGCTCAAACTCATAACGGCTGGTAGAGCAATGATTCTGTGTACCTGTTTTACCAATGCCTGTTCCTGAAACTGATCGATCACTGGGGAATAATGTCATGGGTCGGTCATTTGATAAGGCATCAGACCGAGATCTCTTCCTTGATGGAATGCTTGGAAAACATTTGTTGAGCACAGATAAAGATTCGTTGAATATCTTTACACGTTCCCTGATATGTCAAGGATCTATATGAGTACAATATCTCTTAAAAAAACCTCACTCCAAGTTGACTAGGGAAAGCATATACAAGAACACGGTATCCAAATAACTACCTAGCTTTAGTGCAGCTTTCGCGAAGACCAGCCTTCAGCCGTCTGGCCTCCTCTGCAGAGGGAGAAGGGAACAGTTTGCCTTTAGACGACACCATAGGAGAATCCTCCACTGGCACCCCTAAAGTTAAACTGGTGAGCCTCTTGAAATCAATTATCCGATTAAGTTTGTGGTCCGTAACCATAGCTTTTGGATCAAAACGTAAGCACTGGAAAAAGTTAACCACATCTGTGCGTGTTACTGTTGAAGTACTTCTAGTCATGTTTGGAAGAGAAGATAAGATTGGATTCTCCATGTTCTCACGGAAGCTACCCAACCGATCCAATGAAGCAGTAGGTGCATAGGATCCACGCTGCCCAGAGGCGTACAGAGGCCTATCTGGACTACTGGAAGATAGATCAAATTTGCTAGAGGCTGACATTGCATCAATTTGCTTACACTCTTTGTGCAACCCACCCAGTGAACACAGATGTGCATGGCACTGCTCTTCAACAAAAATGCATGAACCCCAGCTCAATCTCCAATTAAATATGTCGTGAATACAGTACTCCTGCAAGGATACCATCATGAAAACATGAAACCCACTCCACACAGATCCAAGACTAACTAACTAAAAGCTGTGTAATCTACTGGCAGCTCTGAGAAATAAATGGAGCAATAAGTAAGTTTGTCGTGTGTGTTTACAAGTACATATATAAGCTCAGCAAAAGGGACAAAATCGACCGACAATAATGAATGCCATAAGGATACAAGTAAGAAGATATAGACACATAAATGTAGAGACAACTAATTACTAATTAGAAATTGAATAAATGAGCAAGTCGACAAACTTTTTGCTTGTGAAATTTTTCATGCGTTCCAACAGCTTCTATACATGAAACTACTATTCACCTTTTAAAATATTCAGCTAACAAAGAGCTGAATACTGTCAGCACTCAGCAGGGGACAAAACAAGCGGTGAGACTCGCATCCGAATATTAAATAGTACTCCCTCTGCCCATTGTGTTACTTTTCCTTTTAGTCTGTCCCAAAAAGAGGGTCTCTTTCTATATTTGGTAAGTTGACAATTCAAACATACTAAATGGCAAGTTTAAAACAATAAAATTCAAAGGACATTTTAGTACATTACACTCATCATTAATTTAGGACCACAAGACTCAAAAGTCTCTTTTTTTTCCTTTCTTAAACGTTGGGCCCAATCAAACTAAGAAACTTAAATTAGGACGAAGGGTGGAATAAAATTTTGAGTTCAGAGCTATGTTGTTGAACTAGGTACTTGTAACATTTGATATTAATATCCTGCATTTATAATAATCAACATTGGTTTATACTTTTTCTTTTTTCACACTTTCCAAGTTCGACCACAACATGGCAGACAAAATTTCAATCAAATTCAACCTTAATTCTACTTGTCACTTTGAAAATGCATCTAATATCAAAAATAATAATTATTCGGTAATCAAAGACTCAGATTTGACACCCACACTTCATGTCATGCTCCTACACTTAACTTGAACAAAATGCCAAAAAAAGAATTCCATAAATACAAACAAACCCATAATTTGACAAATTTAACAAAAAAACTAGCAAAACTTTACCTGGCAACTTTAACTGTATAAACACAGTAAAATCTCAAACAACCGCGTGATCTGTAAAGCCTTGGATACGAAAAATCTGATATGAATAATTAATTACCATTAAAAATTACGGTAACTCAGGGTTCAATTAGGGTTTTGAAAAGTTCGATTTTATAAAAACAAAAAAAATAGCTCAAAAAAGAAGGAATACCGTACAAATTCAAAAACAAAATGAATATTTAGATATGAATTTGTGTATGTGAGATACGTATATTCATATAATAATGCATGAAATAAGTAGAGAAAAAATTCATTACAGGAACGTCGAAAGAGTCGTTGATCGGTGGAAGGAGGTCGGTCAAGCAATAACGTGGATCTTTTTTCGCCCGATTTAAATTTTTCTTAAGCCCGAAACCGGATACAAATGGACAAAAAGGCTTGTTATTTTGGGCCTCGTATCTTAATCCACCAGCCCATTCTATTTGGGATATATGTAGTCACTTATTAGGCTACTAATTAAGACTTAGCCACACTTTATAATGAGTTGTACAAATATCCTTAACTAAACCTACCTTGTTAGAGTCTGTTGGATGGGTTTTTAATTTATTGCTTGTAAGCATAAGCCATAAGTTAAAGAATACTAATTTATGATTTTTGACTTATTTTATTTTGATTTAAAAATACATCATTCCAATTTAAGTGTCTTACTTTACTTTTTTATCTATTCCAAAATGAGTAGTAAGTTGACAATTCAAACATCCTACATAGCAAGTTTAACACCACAAGATTCAAAGGAGATTTTAGTACATTATACACATCTTTAATTTATGACCACAAGGTTCAAAAGTCTCTCTTTATTTCTTAAAACTTGTGTTAAGTCAAACTAAGACACTTAAATGGGATGGAGTGAATAGGTGTTTCAAAAATAAGGCCAAACCCATCAACGACTCCTCATGGTCGTTCAGATTTTTCAGTTAGACACCTCAGCTAAATATTGTTCCGTTTAGACACCTACAATAGGGCTACATTGTATCATTTAGACATTTTTTGTTGAATTGGCAATTTGTGTGATCTTCACACAAAGCAGGCGTGTGAAGAGCTTAATTTTATAATATTTAGTTCTTTATGTCTTCTTCTTCCTTCTCTTTCCTTCCAACACTTCCCCACCATAAACCATCACCTTGCGATCGCAATGCTACCACCGGACAAGTTTCTCAGGCGTAACAGTAATAAACAAAGCGGGAGAGGGGGCGGTGTCGCTTCAACGGCGAACGTCAAAGCGCCAAAAAAACAAACTCCAACCAATCAATCGGAATTCATACACCCATTAGTTCAATGACCAATATCATGGTTATTCCAAATATAGCAACAATCAACTTCTCCCAATCTATTTCTTTACTTTTTTTCGTCACTTTTTTATTTTATTTTAAAAAGTTTGGTCAAAGTCTTAAGCATGTTAAGAGCACCGTTGCATTTAACGATGGCAGTTAGCTTGTCGATGAAGCTCTGGCAGAAGGGGGAAGGAAGGGCTGGGTAGGTGGGGGTGGGAGTTTAGAAAATAGGTATTTTATATATTTTTTGCGGAAAATAGTTTTTCCTTTCTTTTTTTTTACTTATAATTTATTTTTTAACTATTATTTTGCATCCAAATGTCACATGTCCTCTTTTAAGTAGTGAAAGAAATAATCCCCTTGATTATTTTTCATTAATTGAAAGACTATATATACAATTTACATATTTCCATAATAGGAAAAAGATATTCTACTCCTAAAACTCTATTCTAGTAGTATAAGACTTCTATAATTATGGTCAGTGTACAATGCTAAGTAATACAAAGATCCTACATTAATTACACTACTCCACATGGACCAAAGTCCCGTGATATACATAGTGTATATCACGGGAATATACATGGAATATACATTGTCTAACACACCCCCGCAGTCATAGCGGGCGGTTTTCGAACGCTGAGACTGTCCCTAAAATCTTTAAAAAAGACTGAGGGATGACCATTTGTAAAGATGTCTACAATTTGATACCTGGAAGGGACATGACAGACGCGTACTTGTCCACGGGTTACCTTTTCGCGAACAAAATGAATGTCAATCTCGATATGTTTAGTGCGCTGGTGCTGAAACAGATTACCAAACATATAGATGGCACTAATATTATCACAATAAACCAAGGTAGCTTTCTGAATAGGACAATGAAGCTCTAAAAAAAGATTACGTAACCAACATGATTCAGATACCACATTGGCTACCCCTCGATACTCGGCCTCTACACTAGAGTGTGATAAAGTTGACTGACGCTTGGCCGACCATGAGACCAAGTTATTCCCAAGAAACATACATGTAAAGTCCCAAAATAATATTTTTTTTAAAAAAAACAACCCACTCCCTCACGTTCCCCTTTTCCCTTAGTACATACACCTATAATAATACACCTCTCACACCTCTTCCCCTTAAAAACCTCACCAATATTTCCCCATCCCCTAGTTTTAGGCACACATGACACAACACAAATATAAGTCCATGCACTGCACACTTTGAAAAGGAAAGGAACTGAACTTAGAGAACACAAGAAATACAGAGAGCTGATATACACAAAAACACAGAGAGTAAAAAATTAATGAGAGCAATTAAGGAGTCCCAAAAAGGTTTGGTTGAATGATAAGTTGGAGTTGAGGTTTTTGTTCGCGGTTACGAAGCAACAAAGGTGAGTTTTCTCACTCAAAGTTCTTAGTAAAATCCTTTATTTTTAAGTTACAATACATGTTAGAATATAATCCGGTTATTGAAAGAATGAACATGAAATTTATGATTGTTTAATAACTAGTTTGGATTGTGCAATGGTAATCTGTTATACTGGGCTATACTTGTTAGAATTGGATGAAATTTTACAGAGTTGTACATCTTTCTGTTATGGTCAGTTTGAGACTTTACGGGGATAAATCCGACTTACGGTTTGAGAGTTATCTCTATTTAAACATTCTGCCTCGGATCAACCGAAGTCTGGAAGGCAGAATGTATAACGTAAAAACTGTACAAATAGATAAAGCATATGAAAGATTGTGCTGAATAAAAGTTATATATTACTCTGTCCTCGACAGTTTGAGACTTTACGGGGATAAATCCGACTTACGGTTTGAGAGTTATCGATGTTTAAACATTCTGCCTCGGATCAACCAAAGACTAGAAGGGCAGAATGTATAACGTAAAAACTGTACAAATAGGTAAAGCATATGAAAGATTGTGCTGAATAAAAGTTATAGATTACTCTGTCCTCGACAGTTTGAGACTTTACGGGGATAAATCCGACTTACGGTTTGAGAGTTATCGTTGTTTAAACTTTCTGCCTCAGATCAACTAAAATCGGAAGGCGAGAATGTATAACGTAAAAAGCATGTACAAATAGGTAACGCATATGAAAGATTGTGTTGAACAAAAGTTCTAGATTACTATGTCCTCGACAACTTGAGACTTTACGGGTATAAATCCAACTTACGGTTTGAGAGTTGTAACCCTTACAAGTGGAAAGGGCGAAATATTGAAGGAAGAAAATATTATTTGAGCCTTTTGAACATATGACATATTTATACAAATATATAAATGCATTGGATCGGGTTGCACGGACCGCAACAAATATATAAATGCATTGGATCGGGTTGCACGGACCGCAACAAATAAATAAGTGCATTGGATCGGGTTGCACGGACCGCAACAAATATATATAAATGCATTGGATCGGGTTGCACGTACCGCAACAAATATATATAAATGCACTGGATCGGGTTGCACGTACCGCAACAAATATATAAATGCACTGGATCGGGTTGCACGTACCGCAACAAATGTATAATATGTTATATGGGAAAAAGTAGGAGTACTGATTAAACTAAGTTGTTTTTTGTTTTGACGAGTGGGGAGAAAATTTTGCACGTGAATATTTGTTGATTTATTTGATAAAAGGGTTGTAATCTGTTTATTTCAACATGCTTATTATTTTCTTATAATGTGATTGTAATTAAAAATATTGTGAGGTTACTTTGGACTGTAAGGTGAGATTCCCACTCAGCCCCGGATGGTAGGGCTGACTCTTTTATTTAACATATTTCAGGAAGGCGCGATAGAGAAAAAGCTCCACAAAAGGGCTAGCGATCGTCCCGCAGCCTCATCGTACCACCAATCCATTATTTCGGATTTGGTGAAAGTTACTCTAGACTAAGTTTGTTTAAAGAATTTAGTTTTATTATCTCGGGGAATGCCCCACATGAGATTGTTCTTTGTAAACCTCAAATTGATTATTATATATATTATTTCCGCAAATATCTATCTAATTTAGGAAGAAAATGAAGTAAATGGTTCGCCTGGAAAGGGATAGTTGTCCAGGTGCCATCACGTCCTAAAGAAAGACTTGAGAAAAGTCGGGGCGTGACAAGTTGGTATCAGAGCTAAACCAGGTTAAGAGATCTTAGGAACTTTCTTTGAGTTGGGTGTTTGAACGATTACTTATTGCGAAGGTGTGCGCGCCACCTTAGTAATAAGTGAACGGAATAACATCCTACACAGTTTCCCTTCTTTCATACTCTTCTCGTGCCTATCTTGAGTTTTTTAAAGACTTGGTTCTTGTACTACCTCTTTAAAAGGGTCTTGGGGAAGGAGATGATACAACGATAAACTAACTGACAAATGTTTTGTAGATGGTGGTTATAAGACGAGTTCCAACAAAGAAGGAAGTGCGCATGGAACAGGAAAGGGCAATGAGATCTCAGAAGGAATTCATGCGCCGTAAGATGGACTCGAGAGACGATTTTGACGAGTATATAGACGACACAATCGTACTTTGTACGTATTTGCTTAGGGCTAGACAGAAGAGGCGTTCATACGACCCGACCTTCTTCAACATCTCAATTGGGGTCATATTACAGATAATAGTCAACTCCGCCCCGGAAAATTTCCATTCCTCATTCAGAGGGGCAAGGATGCTAAGAGGAGATATTACAGAAGATTCCTTGTCCAAATTTCTATGCTAGGTAAGAGGAGTAAGGGATATAATGAGCGATATGGAAAGGGAAGCAAGAAAGAAGGTTCATAGGGAGTTGAATGCCAACCTGCAGAATAGGCGAATCATGCGATTAAGCCCTTTAGAACGTGTTGTAGTAGGTGCATGTTTGAGTGAGAGAGCTATGGTGGGTGGCAGAGAATGATCTGATGTGATTTATTGTAATGTCATGGCATATATATATATATATATATATATATATATATATATATATATATATATATATATATATATATATATATATATATATATATATATATATATATATATATATATATAATGAAGTGTTATGAATGCAAGAAATAAAGGATATGTTATTATTAATTCAATTTGCATATTGTGGTGTTGCAAGCTTAAAAAGTATAAGAAGATTTTGAGGAATTAAAAGTAGACATACTGCCTTCTAAAAATATGGATGTGCTGTATTTACAGAAAAAAATGGAAAATGCACAAATACCGGTGGTGCGCAGTTGACTAGAACTACTCGGGGAAGAGGGAGGAGACAATGGCAACCCCAAAGAGTCGGGTAGAGGAACCAAGGGTTGAAGAGGAGGTTCACTACGAAGCTCCTATACCTCTAGTTGAGGTAGCAATATCTCAAGATATCGTGGAAAATGTGGAAGAAAATGAGAGCCAAACGTCTCAAGAAACGGTGGGACAAAAGTTGGATAGACTTATAATGTTGATGACAACCTGCAGTTCCACAAATGGTTCAACCTACACCGGTGTCTCAATCCCAACCCAAAACCCGCCGCCCAGGAAACAATGTGACCGCACCACTAGCCTAAAATATAGAAGCTCAGGCTGTCCCGGATAGGCTATGGGCGAATTTTATGAGAAGAAGGGAACCTATCTACTCAAGGAAGGACTCCAAGTCCGACCCGATAGTGTTCCTCGACGAGGTAGAAGATCTAATGTTTACCCTAGGATGTTTGGAGACGTATGGCGTTAATTTGGTGAGTGCACATTTAGTGGATGATGCAGGGGTGTGGTGGAGGAATTTTAGAAGAAATCGTCCCCCGATGTCACCACCAATGACGTGGGGGGAGTTCAGGGCTGCATTCATTGAAAATTCATGCCTAATACGCGCAAATATGCGCTTAGACGGGAATTTGAACAATTAAAGCAAGGGGACCGCAGTGTGCAAGAATATGATACGCAGTTCATGAGATTGTCAGCATACAACACACATGTCATTCTTACAGAAAGGGAGAAGGTCAAAAGATTTGTTGAGGGTTTAAACCCAAACATGGTGGAGAAGGTAGTGGCATTAGCCAATGATCGGACCTATCTTCAGGTCGTCGACATGGCTATGAAGGTAGAAAGTTTTGCTAAAGCAAAAAAAGAGTATTCGCAGAAGAGGCTTCGATCGTTAGGATCCTTTAATCAGAATCAGAACCTGAGGCAAGAGGGCAGCAGGGGTTCGTCAAAATTGAACCAGTCAGTAGGCCAGTCTTATTTCAGGCCTCATGGGTATAGATGGGTCAATCATCAAGGTGGCAAGGTCAAGGCCACCGGCCCTAACACAGGAGGTGACAACCCGGTTTGTAAGGTTTGTCAGAAGAAACATATTGGAGAATGTTGGTTCTCACCAAAAGGATGTTACAACTATGGAGAACCAGGCCACCATGCCAGGGATTGCAAGAGGAGAGTCCAAACTCAATTTTCTCATGGGAGGTCAGAAGCAACCACAGCCACCTACAAGGGAAATCACGGAAACCAGTCCCGACAGGGTCAGGGAGGTCAACAGTCCAACAATTATAATCGGCTCTACGCTTTGCCCCAGAGGAATGAGGCGGAGGCATCTAATGCGGTGGTCACAGGTATTTTGCTGGTCTCGAGTATTCCTGCATTTGTATTATACGATCCCGGCTCTACATTTTCATATGTGTCAATGGATTTTGCTAAGAATTTACATGTAGAACCTTCCTGTTTAAGTGAACCTTTTGAGGTTATGACACCCGTATGGGCCTCAGTTTGGGCCTCTCGAATAGTTAAAAATTTCTCATTAGAAGTGAATGGCAGAGGAACAATGGTAAATCTAGTACTACTTGATATGGTAGATTTTGACATCATTTTGGGTATGGATTGGTTGTCAGCATATTATGCCATGTTAGATTGCCGGCGAAAGATAGTGAAACTATCTTTTCCCGGGAACCGTAAGTTGTTATAAAGGGTAAGATTGGAATATCCTCACGTCAGCTTATTTCCTATCTTAGGGCTCAAAAGTTATTAAGAAGTCACAAAGTGGAGTACGCATATCTGGCTAATATAGTAGATACCCAAAAAGAATCCCCAACGGTGTAAGATGTCCCTATTGTTCGAAATTTTCCGGAGGTTTTTCCTGAAGATCTTCTAGGCCTTCCTCCGAATAGAGAAGTGGAGTTCGCTATAGAGTTAATTCCGAGTACAAGACCTATTTCTATTCCTCCATATCGAATGGCCCCAGCTGAATTGAGAGAGTTAAAAGAACAGTTGAAGGATCTTCTGGATAAAGGTTTTATAAAGCCTAGTGTTTCCCCCTGGGTGCACCAGTCCTTTTTGTAAAGAAGAAAGATGGATCGCTCCGAATGTGCATTGATTATCGACAACTCAATAAGGTCACGATCAAGAACCGATACCCATTACCAAGAATCGATGATCTTTTTGACCAACTTCAAGGAGCCAGTTATTTTTCCAAGATTGATCTTCGTTCAGGATATCACCAGCTGAAAATAAATTCGGATGATATATCCAAAACATCGTTTAGAACCCGATATGGTCATTATGAGTTCTTGGTCATGTCTTTCGGGTTAACCAATGCTCCAGCAGCTTTTATGGATCTCATGAACATAATCTTCAAACCATTCTTAGATTTGTTCGTGATTGTATTCATAGATGATATCCTAATTTACAGCAAGAGTGTTGAAGAACATGAAGAACATCTGAGGGTAGTGCTTCAAACCTTGAAACAAAAGAGACTGTACGCTAAATTTTCAAAGTGTGAATTTTGGTTGGAAAAAGTAGCCTTCTTGGGCCATGTTGTGTCAAGGGATGGAATTATGGTAGACCCTTAAAAGATAGAAGCAGTGAAGAACTGGCCAAAACCTACCACTCCGACATAAGTTAGGAGTTTCTTGGGTTTGGCTGGGTATTATAGAAGATTTGTAGAAGGCTTTTTCTAGTCTTGCTGCTCCCTTGACCCGATTGACTCAAAAAGTGATTAAGTACTAGTGGTCAGATGCATGTGAAACAAGTTTTCAGAAACTGAAGGAGTTGTTGACTACTGCACCAGTCCTAACCTTACCATCGGGACAAGAAGGGTTCACAGTCTATTGTGATGCCTCTAGGGTTGGGTTAGGATGTGTCTTGATGCAATTTGGAAAAGTTATTGCGTATGCATCTCGACAATTGAAGATACATGAGAAGAATTATCCAACTCATGACTTGGAATTGGCCGCGGTAGTGTTTGCCTTACGAATATGGAGACACTATTTGTATGGGGTGCATGTAGATATATTTACAGATCATAAGAGTTTAAAGTACATAACCACGCAAAAGGATTTGAATCTCCGACAAAGAAGATGGTTAGAGTTACTTAAGGATTATGACCTTAGCATTCTTTACCATCCTAGAAAAGCTAACGTGGTGGCTGATGCACTCAGTAGGAGATCAATGGGCAGTTTGGCCCACTTGGCAGTACAAAAGAGAGGTATTGTTCGTGCAGTACAAAAATTGGGGAACCACGGGATTAGTTTAACCGAGGTCGGTGAAGGTAGGGTGGTAGTACGTGATACCTCGCAGTCTTCCTTAACTTCAGAAATAAAAGAGAGTCAGTTTAAGGATATGGAATTTGTTAGGTTTCGGGAGAGGATTCAACAAGAAAACCTTCAGAATTTACATTAGGAGGAAATGATGGTACCCTTCGGTATAAGGGTAGGTTATGTGTTCCTAAGGTAAGGGATCTAAGAAGAAGGATCTTAGACGAAGAGCTTCAATATGAAGAAATTCCGGTAGAAATACTGGATAGACAGATTAAGCACCTTAGGAATAAAGATATTGCTTCCGTGAAAGTCCTATGGAGAAATCACTCCACAAAAAAAGCAACCTGGGAAGCCGAAGACGCGATGAAAGTCAAATATCCATTCCTGTTTGAGTAAGGTAATAAAATGTGTTAAGTTGTGTTTACATGTGTGTGCAGTGTGCGTGTCTATGTGCATGTGTTACGACCTTATTCACATTCGAGGACGAATGTTGTTTAAGGTGGGGAGAATGTAAAGTCCCAAAATAATTTTTTTTTTTTTAAAACCAACCCACTCCCTCACGTTCCCCTTTTCCCTCAGTACATACACCTATAATAATACACCTCTCACACCTCTTCCCTTAAAAACCTCACCAATATTCCCCCATCCCCTAGTTTTAGGCACACATGACACACAACACAAACATAAGTCCATGCACTGCACACTTTGAAAAAGAAAGGAACTGAACTTAGAGAACACAAGAAATACAGAGAGCTGATATACACAAAAACACAGAGAATAAAAAATTAATGAGAGCAATTAAGGAGTCCCAAAAAGGTTTGGTTGAAAGATAAGTTGGAGTTGAGGTTTTTGTTCGCGGTTACGAAGCAACAAAGGTGAGTTTTCTCACTCAAAGTTCTTAGTAAAATCCTTTATTTTTAAGTTACAATACATGTTAGAATATAATCCGGTTATTGAAAGAATGAGCATGAAATTTATGATTGTTTAATAACTAGTTTGGATTGTGCAATGGTTATCTGTTATACCGGGCTATACTTGTTAGAACTGGATGAAATTTTACATAGTTTTACATCTTTCTGTTACGGTCAGTTTGAGACTTTACGGGGATAAATCCGACTTACGGTTTGAGGGTTATCGCTGTTTAAACATTCTGCCTCGGATCAACCGAAGTCTGGAAGGGCAGAATGTATAACGTAAAAAATGTAAAAATAGGTAAAGCATATGAAAGATTGTACTGAATAAAAGTTATATATTACTCTGTCCTCGACAGTTTGAGACTTTACGGGGATAAATCCGACTTACGGTTTGAGAATTATCGTTGTTTAAACATTCTGCCTCAGATCAACCGAAGTTTGGAAGGTCAGAATGTATAACGTAAAAACTGTACAAATAGGTAAAGCATATGAAATATTTTACTGAATAAAAGTTATATATTACTCTGTCCTCGACAGTTTGAGACTTTACGGGGATAAATCCGACTTACGGTTTGAGAGTTATCGCTGTTTAAACATTCTGCCTCGGATCAACCGAAGTCTGGAAGGGCAGAATATATAACGTAAAAACTGTACAAATAGGTGAAGCATATGAAAGATTGTGCTGAAACAAAGTTATAGATTACTCTGTCCTCGACAGTTTGAGACTTTACGAGGATAAATCGACTTACGGTTTGAGAGTTATCATTGTTTAAACTTTGCCTCGGATCAACCGAAATCTAGAAGGGCGTAATGTATAACGTAAAACTGTACAAATAGGTAACGCATATGAAAGATTGTGCTGAACAAAAGTTCTAGATTACTATGTCCTCGACAACTTGAGACTTTACGTGTATAAATCCAACTTACGGTTTGAGAGTTGTAACCCTTACAAGTGGAAAGGGCGAAATATTTAAGGAAGGAAATATTATTTGAGCCTTTTGAACATATGACATTTTTATACAAATATATAAATGCATTGCATCGGGTTGCATGGAACGCAACAAATATATAAATGCATTGGATCGGGTTGCACGGACCGCAACAAATAAATAAGTGCATTGTATCAGGTTGCACGGACCGCAACAAATAAGTGCATTGGATCGGGTTGCACGGACCGCAACAAATACATAAATGCATTGGATCGGGTTGCACGGACCGCAACAAATATATATAAATGCATTGGATCGGGTTGCACGTACCACAATAAATATATAAATGCACTGGATCGTGTTGCACGTACCGCAACAAATATATAAATGCACTGGATCGGGTTGCACGTACCGCAACAAATGTATAATATGTTATATGGGAAAAATTAGGAGTACTGATTAAACTAAGTTGTTTTTTTTATGACGAGTGGGGAGAAAATTTTGCACGTGAATATTTGTTGATTTATTTGATAAAAGGTTGTAATCTGTTTATTTCAACATGCTTATTATTTTCTTATAATGTGATTGTAATTAAAAATATTGTGAGGTTACTTTGGACTGTAAGGTGAGATTCCCACTCAGCCCCGGATGGTAGGGCTGACTCTTTTATTTAACATATTTCAGGAAGGCGCGATAGAGAAAAAGCTCACAAAAGGGCTAGCGATCGTCCCGCAACCTCATCGTACCACCAATCCATTATTTCGGATTTGGTGAAAGTTACTCTAGACTAAGTTTGTTTAAAGAATTTAGTTTTATTATCTCGGGGAATGCCGCACATGAGATTGTTCTTTGTAAACCTCAAATTGATTATTATATATATTATTTCCGCAAATATCTATCTAATTTAGGAAGAAAATGAAGTAAATGGTTCGCCTGGAAAGGGATAGTTGTCCAGGTGCCATCACGTCCTAAAGAAAGACTTGAGAAAAGTCGGGGCGTGACAATATAATATCCAGACGTAGACCGTCTAGTGTCTAGAAAGCCACCCCATTCATCATCTGTATATGAAACAAGGGCTGACGTCAAAGAAGGATATAAATGTAAGCTATAGTCAAGTGTCCCCTGAATATACTGAATGATGCGTTTGAGCGCATTCATGTGCTCAACTCTGGGATCATGTATAAACAAACACACATGCTGTACATCATACATAATATCAGGTCTCGTGAATGTAAGATACCGAAGGGCCCCTACAAGACTGCGATATCGGGTTGGATCCTCGTATGGTGCGCCGGCCGCAGCACTAAGTTTGGGCTTAGTATCAACGGGAGTGGAAGTGGACTTACAGGATGACATCCCATCCCTCTCAATGATCTCAGCTGCATACTTCCGTTGAGATAAGAATAACCCATATGCATGACGAGTAACAACAATCCCCAAAAAATAACTCAAGGGCCCCAAGTCTTTCATAGCAAACTCAGAGCTGAGCATTGTCATGATAGACTGGCGTAAGGCATTGGAAGATGCAGTCAGAATAATATCATCCATATATAACAGAATATAGGCCAATGACGAACCACGACGATAGATGAACAAGAAATTATCTGACCTGCTATGAGTGAACCTAATAGTTGAAACATAGTTGGCAAACCGCGTATACCAGGCCCGTGGAGACTGCTTAAGCCCATATAAGGACTTCTTCAACAAACAGACATGATGAGGATGTTTGGGATCCCTAAATCCCAAAGGCTGATGCATATAGACTGTTTCTTTGAGATCACCATTGAGGAAAACATTCTTTACATCTAATTTAAGAATAGGCCATGCTTTCGAAAGAGCTAAGCTAAGCACAATGCGAATGGTAGCCGGCTTGACCACCGGACTAAACGTCTCACCACAATCCACACCAACCTGTTGAGTCTTACCATCACCCACAAGTCGCGCTTATATCGGGCAAATGAACTATCTGAATTTTCTTTATGATCAAAAATCCACATAGACCTAATAATATTAATACCAGCTGGACGGGGCACCAACTCACACGTCTTATTATCAATAAGAGCATTCTTTACACGTCTTGTTTTTTAAACTTTTCCAATTCAGGTCATTTAATGCAGACACAGGATTACGGGGTAAGAATGATTTAAGAAAATTAGAATGTAAATTAAAATGTACTTTTGGTTTAAAAATCTCCCGTTGACTACGAGTGACTAGTCTATGACTCGGGGCAGACACGGGTGGATTTTAAGAATTTTCGAGACTCGGGACAGACTGGCCAGCAGGTAGTGGGCCTGCTGGCCCAAATCGAGAACTGAAGTCGGAGCTGGGCTATCACTGGACCTAGAAACAGTCCCCGAAACTGGGCTAGAACTGGGTAGAATGGATGGCCCAGTTTCTGGACCCAAATTGGAAGATGACACTATTTGGGGAGGACTAGCGGGCAGTGGGCCCGCTGGTGGAGTTGGGGTGCGAGACACGTCCGAAAAATAGTGAATATGTTTTGGGGATATACCATCATCCAAAAAATTATACGAACTAGTTACGGGATTACTCTCCTTAGCAAACGGAAATTGGAATTCATCAAAAATGACATGGCGACTAATGATAATTTTATTAAAGGATAAATCAAAGCATTTGTAACCACAATGATTAGATGGAAAACCCAAAAATACACACAGAGTAGACCAGTCCTGAAGTTTGTTAATTGTGATGGACGGAAATAGCAGATAACACAAACACCCAAAGACCCTAAGATGTGAATATGAAGGGGTCTTATTATATAGAGTTTGTAGGGGAGAAGAATATGTCAAACCTTTGGAAGGAAGTATGTTTAGGAGATGTGTAACCTTTTGTAAAGCATGATGCCAAAAAGACGGGGGTACGAAAGCATGAATCAATAAAGTACGGACAATGTTATTAATGGTATGGATTTTGCGTTCGACTTTCCCATTTTGTGAAGACGTATGAGGACAAGAAAAATGAAAATTGATCCCATTATTAGCACAGAATTCCCGAAACACCCCATTGTCATATTCTTTGCCATTATCACATTGAATATTTTTTATTTCTCGTTCGAATTGGGTTCTAATGAATGCTCTAAATTTTAGGAAGATGGAGAAAACTTGAGATTTCTTTGCTATCGGAAAAGTCCATAAAAATTTAGAATAATCAGCCAAAAAGAGAACATAATACCGATGACTCAATGAACTAAGAACAGGAGACGTCCATAAGTCGCTGTGAATAATATCAAATGGTATTAAAGTATGAGAATTTGAGTCTACAAATGGCAACCTAACATTTTTTCCTAAAGAGCAAGACTGACAATTTGGAGTACTACGCGTACCCTTACATGAAATAAAATTATTTTTATCTAATGACGACAAAATAGAAGACCCCGGATGACCAAGACGAGCATGCCACAAGGAAGGAGCAAGGGCTGCAAACGCTGATGGCAAGGCTTGACTCAATGGACTGGAACCGGGTGTGATAGGATAAAGATCCCCCCTACTATCACACCTCATGAGAGGACTCCTCGTCTTGAAATCCTTCACAGAGAAAACAAAAAGATCAAATTCAACAGAAACGGAATTGTCAGTGGTGAATTTACGGACAAACACCAAGTTTTTAATCAATTTGGGGGCATGTAAGGTATTTTTCAAGATAAGGAGTGGATTGGGGGGAGACAAAGTTTTATGACCATAACCCTGAATTGGAATAGAGTTACCATTACCAATAATTATACCACGAGGGTTGCTCAAATTGGAATAAGACGAGAGAGTACCATGATCGGATGTCATGTGTGTAGTCGCGCTGGTGTCCATGTACCAATTTGGATTCGGTTGCGTTAACCCAAGTGTGTGCATTGCGGCCTCAATATCAATGTGAGTAGGTGTGGGGCCCACTGCCGAGAATACTTGTGTGGGCCGAGGCCCAAGCAGTCCACACTGCTGCCCCAGACCAGTGCTGAAGCGAGACGAAGAGGCCTAACTGTTGGGCCTGAATTGGGGTTGTCCAGCCCACTGCTCGTTGGGAGAACTTGGAAAATAGGGGTTGTTGGGCCACGGCCTACTGCCCAGCCACCCTATTGCTATGATCCCCACGGCTGGGCCCAGTAGGGAGGTGGCCCACTGTTGACTGGACGGGGCCTACTGTCGGAATGTTGTCCACCGAAACCGCCGCATTTGCCCCCACGATTTTTGCCATTATTCTTACAATTATTTTAGCCGCCACCATGAGCACGATTTGGAGGACGTCATCATGACGACAGGGCTTGCACCAGTAGCCGCCTTCTTAGCAAAATCGGCTTCTTCCAAGTAAGCATGGAGCGAGCTTGGTAAAAAGTGGGAAGTGGATTACTTTGACGAAGGAGAGTCCCAACGCCATTATAGGCCTCAGAAAGGCCGACAATTATAGAACCAGACGATTATTTATCACAGGTGCGCCAACGTTACGGAGTTGGTCTGCCAACTCCTTGAGTTTCTTGCAATATGCAGACACGTTTGGAAATTCTTCCATGCGAACTTGAGAGAATTACTGCTCGAGTGTGACAACACGTGAATGTTGGTTATCTTGGAATATGTCACACAATCTATTCCAGGTAGTCATAGCCATAATGTCAAGTTCAATGATCGTCGGTAAGAGGTCAACAAAAATAGTGGAATAAATTCACTGGAGAATGGTAGCATCAAGAGTAATCCATAACTGAGGATCCTCCGCGGGAATAGGTGCAGCGGGAGGAATTATGTGATGGATGACTTGATGGGAGATAGCATGAATTTTAAATAATTCTGTCCACGTTGCATATTTGACGTTTTCCATCTCAAGAACAATAGGGATGTTGTTCTTGATGTTAGAAATCATGAGGGCAGGATGAAAATTGTTCTTGGACATTACGAAAGAACAAAGGTAGAGGAGGGAAAATTTGGGAAGAGTGGAGGTAAAAAATATCATGAATTCCGATGAAGGGAGATTGAAATTGAGGCAGTTGTGGCCGAGAAATGGCACAAAAACCGAGAGCAATATTTGGAGAACAAAGGCGGAAGCAAGTTAGACCTAGTCTCTTGATACCATGAAAGAAATAATCCCCTTGATTATTTTCATTAATTGAAAGACTATATATACAATTTACATATTTTCCATAATAGGAAAACCCTATTCTAGTAGTACAAGACTTCTATAATTATGGTAAGTGTACAATGCTATGTAATACAAAGATCGTACATTAATTACACTACTCCACACGGACCAAAGTCCCGTGATATACACTATGTATATCACGGGAATATACATGAAATATACATGAAATATACATTGTCTAACAAGTAGCCATCATGCCACGTTACCCGCAAGTATATTACACACACTTTATAAATTTAGTTGATTATCAAAAAAGTGTCAAATTGAAACACATTTAATATAGTCCGAGTGTTTAAATAAAACAAGATTTAGTTGAGGTGTTCAAGTGAAAAATCCGGACGACCATAAGGAGCCGCCGATGAGTTTGACCCAAAAATAAGCCAATCCAACAAGCTTTTAAACGAAAATTTCACCTATAGTTGCTTACAATTTGTTGCTTTTCCAAAATTCTTTTCTTTGTTATGATGATCATGAGTATAGTCATTCATTCTATTTTTCTAAAAAAAATGGTCAAAACTTCTAATTTCCTACTTCAGATTAAAAGTCATTGTATGTATTAAATAAATAGATAAGTAATATAAAATTTATTTTTGATAATCATATGTGATCATTTTAGAAATACTTGTTGCTAACTTTCTGAAGTGGTAAAGAAAACTTACAATTTCCGGATTTATTACTTAGCGACATTTATTATATACTTAGTACAAATTTCATAAATTTCAAAGTTGGAAACTTTCAACATTTATATTAATGTTTGTAGATGATTCACGACTTTTGCAAATGTGAGTAAATTTTTCAATATTTACATTAATGTTGGGAAAATAGTTAGTGACATATATTTACGTTTTTATAAAATATCACAAATTTTGAGTTTTAGCTCAATTTATTTGTGATATATAAAGAAATGGCAGCAAATCATACCCATCTTGTCACACCCCAGCTTCGGGGGTGAGGCCGACACCTGGCGTCTGGACGGCCCGAGCGTACCACTTGTATATCATCGCCTAATTGTAAACAGTCTGGGCCGACAAGGCCTCAGGATAACAACCACAAAGGGGAAAAACTAAATATGATGACTTAATAAATATGACAGTAGAACCAACATGTGGATTATACAACAAGGTCGACAAGACCATAATTAACATCAGAAGGCCAATAAGGCCAAACAATTATACCAACCAACTGATAAGAGGCCGACAAAGCCATACAAAATGACAAATACATAAACCACTAGTCTACATGCCTCTAAGAATAGTGCAAGATAACATTAGGCCAGGACAGGGCCCCGTCATACACATAGTTGCATAACATAAACATACTAACCCAAAAGGCAACTCCGGAACAAGTGGAGTGCAACAAACCCTCCCTGAACTGGTATCCTGCTGGGAGGACCGTCAACCTATCTACTAGGACCTGCAGGAATAAAACACAACATCTCCAGGAAAAAAAGGTGTTAGTACGAATAAATGTACCGAGTATGTAAGACAGGTAAATATGTATATGAATGAAATACAAGAGAAGGGTGTAGGAATCAACCTGTAACTCATTAAAGGGCCGTTGTGGGCATAAACTATCACAACCATAGATATATATGCATGTCTGTAAAAATTTAACCACTCAGTGGAGTCATATAATATAGTATCAAGCCTCTCTGAGGGGCAAGTCATGTCATATGATAACGTACCCAGCCTTAAAAAGACTCGGCCATACCTGACGTTAATAAGACTCGGTAATGTCAAAACCAACTGTAGTGGTGCACATGTATAACTGTCATACCCGGCCGACTATAGCGTGGCTCGGCAAGAAAATAGATACATATATATAAGTGCAATGCAAGATGGACCTCATGGGACACCATGAACAGAGTCGGAGCGACATATGGTCTATATCCTCTGACTATCATTATTGTCGCTACGTTCCTCAACATACCTTTCATTATGAGTCAATAATACAAGATATACATGAATCAATAAACTCCTTCAATAGAATGAAGGACATAGATATATCTAGCTTTCAAGTGTAGAGTCACTTTGGATAGACATTCATTTACGTTTGTTTGTATACAGGTCATGCCAAAAGAAGGAATGGATAGCCTTAACATACATGTATGATCTCTTCCTTATTCCTCAACCAAGCTCAACACAACTTCTTGCGTCTACAACAAGTGAAATGATATCTTCGTCACATATAATGTCGTAACTATCGTATTTTGCTAGCCATATAACTTATGGAAAATCGGGCAGCATCTACCCTATTTTTAGTACATCCCAAAGACCACTAAGGATCATAAACAACCCAACAATAACAAAAATAACCAACAATAGCAACAATAACAAGTGCACAAACATCACCAATGAAACTACTATTTATCACGACGAGCGGCAAGCTCGGATTGAATCCATTTAGAACCCTTCAACCCCATTATCATTTATACTTCAAATTAACAATATGTCCAGCATGTAAAAAAATATATTTAGATAATTTCCAACCTCCTAGTTATCTTCAAATCCACACAAACACAATCCAACACAAGATAAAAACACTATGAAAAGTTTCCAAGTGTTACATAACCATTTTCTTTTCTAGTTAACAATTTCTTCAACAAGATTGACATGTAAACAAACCTAACCATATTAAAAACATCATAGCCAAGTTATTACATCAAGAACCAACCAAAACACAACCTAAATCCCTTTCAAAACAGTCCACATGCACAACACCTTAATCTTCACTTTCAATCTCAAGTTTCATATGTTTCTTTCGTCAATTCACTTGATAAACATATAGACATGCATAACAACAACAACCATATCATAATAAAGTTGTTTTCCACAATTTCCAGCCATAACAACTTATATATATAGCCTTAAAATAGTCCAACAAAAGTATAACAACATCTCTTCCCCTTTCAAGTGTTATCTTGTAATCTTTCACTCAAACACCACAACCAACATATAATTAAACTTAAACACAAACCAAATAGATGTTAAACATACCTTAGGCAGTAGATAAAATTTTAACCCTAAGCTTAACTTAGCTCACCATCATCATTATTCACATCACAACACCATACATGGGGTTATTCTTTACATTTGGCTAACTTTGATGTTGAGCCTAAGTTAAATCACCTTGGATTCACCTTGAAGCCTTAAGAATTTGTTAGGAGGTTTTGAGAGGAGTGTGGGGACGAATTTGGTTGAAAATGATGATAAATGAGTCCCCAAATCGTTTTATAAAAAGTAAGGTCGGCCACTGCCATAGTTGGTCCAAAAAGGGGTTGCATGTGCAATATCATGAAAATGCAAATATCTCTCTACTTTGACGTCATATAGATGAACGGTTTAATGCATTGGAAACTAGACTCGTAGAAAGTCAATTTTATGGTTGTATCACCCCTTACTTCTAAATAGATTGAGAAAAAAGCTCTGCAACATTTGACCCAAATTTCAGCAAAAACATTAACGTAACTTGCAATTAATTTTATCGACTTTTGTTTTACAACTTGCTTGAATTTAAAAATTAACATAAGAATATTATATGATTCAAATATCCTAAAACACGACCTCCTTAACATATTAATCACCCTTAGTGTACCCCGAAAGTACGGGTTATAACATCTTTGATTCGTTTAACCCCGAAACCTTTTGGTACATGCTTAACACTTCTTTAATATCTCCCTTATCCTTGTAGGAGTTTCATGGCTTCCCAAAACTCACATTAGTTTACTTATGATACGAACGACGCGGAAATTTTGAGGTGTAACATCCTTCCCCCTTAAGAACATTCGTCCTCGTATGTAGGGGTGTATAGGGTACCCATTGATCCTTAGGGTTCTCGAAGAAATTTCGGCAGGATTTCCTTTATAAATATGATAAACCAAATCTTGGTGCAAATAGAAAGGTTTCGATCTTGCTTTATAAAACCATATAACATTATATACCAAGTCGTTTGGTTATTTACATGCAGACTTACCTTCACTCCTTGATTAGGTCGTGTTCATATCTTGAATGCTATTTTTAATCCAAAATAGATAAGAATACTTAAACCTTGTCTTTCGAACTTGTTGATTCATTTATAGTTACTGGAATTTTCTCATACAATCTACTCTCCATTACTTGGACATCATCTAATACATTTCTGTAGCGGGGTAAATGGATTTTAATTCCAAGGACACCCCAATTTACAAGTCACTTAGTTCGTGCTCCGAGTGATTTAGACGGACTGCATATATATATATATATATATATATTGTTCAACTAATCCCCCTATGTCATTACGTCTGTCATGAGCGAGTATGTGTAGAAGACATTGTCATTGACTCGAATTTTCTTAAGTCTCGTCGTCATGGGTTGGCGTTCGAGTCATAGTGTTTTTAAACATAGACATCCTTTGATAACCTTCTCTTTAGATTGATACATTTAATCACATACTGTCTTTCAAACTATCGTATGGGAAATCTTCCACATCATGCTTTATAATGAGTTATTCTATAATCCTTATGATACTATGATGGTCATTGTTGCGCGCTAACTTGATAGGCAATAATTGATCCATTTCTTTGTGAAGTCTAGAATCTTTGCTCGCACTGTATTTTCTTTAACCGTCTAATTTATATACTTCCCTTAACTATCCATCTGTGAAACTATGCTAGGAGTAACTTATACATCCAAGTTTTCTTGAGAGGGCTTGTAGAAGTTTTCTGTAGCGGGGTACTTTTAGAGTATGTAATTAGGGTGGAAACATTATATGTCTGAACTACTTCCAGCACCTTATCACTTTGTATTACCCTTGGTAACTTGTCCAGTAAAAAATATGCTTGTTCTTATAAAGCTATCCATAGTCGCCCCTGTAGGATCGATCTTGCTACATTTATAATGAATTTTATATTAATCATCCTTCATTTACATATCATGATTACTATAATCCATATCAATTTTCTATGCTCCTGGCATTCTACAACTTTCCTTTTTATATCGTCTGGCTAATGCAATTCTTGATATCATGATATATCTTCGACGTTTCAAAATGGATGGGATAGAGTGGACGGTGGACCTCTATCCCACTCTTATTTTTTACTTATTGTCATCCTTGAAACACGACATCGGCCCTGATATCTCAAGATCTCTGCTTATTAAACTTAAGCTTATGGCTCTTCTCTTATCGAACACTATTTTTGATTTTTCCTAAAATGGGATCTTCCTAAGATATTCTTTTCTCCCTAGTTACAAAAAGAATTCTTTCTATATTTTCGGTTATTGTGTCCTTGTTTTCTGAGTTTCTTCGGCAGATTCCCAAATCTGCTAACTAGTGAAGAGCTTCTAGCAATCCTTCTTCCCTATGGACATTGCTCATTTGTCAATCACTTATAGCTTTACTTGTAAACGTATTTGCTAAGATATCAACTCTATATTTTTACCTTAGTTTAAACAAGTCGTCTTATGTGAAAGAATACTTCTGCCCAAGACTTCTTATTTTAGACTTATCCTATTACATTTTGCTTGAAACTCGACTCTAGTCCCCTCATATTCTGGATTTGTTTTTGCACACAAAATTTGGGACATCATACTTTGATTGTTTCCTTCAAGTTACCATACATATTTGTCGTATTCCATCATAGGTTATTCCTGATTATTGAAGAACTATCGTCATGTAAAAACTTACTCTTATACTAACTCTTTCTACTTTCGTCCTTCTCTTATTGTCAATCCCAAATCCTATCCTCAATGTTGACTTTATTGTTTTCATTTTGGTGGTTTCTCTTCTTTAGACTTTCTTTGAAATATTGTACTAACTCTTTTTTCATCACTGCCATCTCGGTTATTTGCAACTTTATAATGGTAAAATTAATTCCGAGTGACTATACCATTTGGGTATTCCCAAAGTCTATCTTTAACTTCAAGTGTAATCGTAACTAGGTCCCTCTCAAATTTTGTATCGAAAGTTCGACCGTTCTATCTTCATATCTCAACCTCAAACAATTTCTTTTGAAATCAAACTTTATGCTTTAACTCCTTCTTTGGGCTAACATGCTTATGTACAAAGTGTCTAACTATCTCATCATCACATTGTAAATCAATGTTGTCCCGTCCCCATATCAATTGCTTTTCTATGTCATTTTGAAACTACTCTTATTCTCATTTTCCACAATCTTCAGTCCTCTTTAACAAAAGGCACATTCCCAACTTAATACTTTACCATCCGATCTCCCGACTTAGGGAAATGACTTGAAACTCTATGGTTAAAATATTTTTCGTCCTTCTATCCTTCATGGACCATATCCTATCAGCTTACGGTCGATCTTAGAATCACCTCACTTTATCTGAGATGTTTTAAAAAAAGACATATACTCATAGAGAGTCGTACACTCTTATTATCATACCTTCTTTCAACAAACTTACCTTTGGTTCACGTAGCTTTTCGAGGAGTTCTCCATAAGTTACTTCTATTAGTCATTTTAATCCTTCCACTCATTCACTCATTCAATCGCTGCAATGCTAGCTAGTGATAATCCTTTAACTTTCTGATCGGTGCCTCGATTCAAGTCCATCATAAGTCATCTTTCAATATTAGCATCTCTCGGTCACCTAGTTAAACTAATCTTCTAATAGTCTCCATTTAGAGTTGCTAATTCACTTTTGATAAGAATGTGACTCATGTTGCTTCATAAATTCAAGGCTCTCTCCTTCTTTATCCTTTCTTGCCTACAAATCTTATCACACTTCCTTACGTTAAGTTATGTCTTCTAGTGATCTCCCAATCTAATACTTATCACTTTACTCTATTTCATATCAATCTTTCAAAGCCCTTCACTCCTTGTCTTATTCAGAATAGTCTCAACAAAACATCTTCTTGCTTTTGACCTTCCTTGCTTTAACCAACCTCATTCTCTTAATCGCTTGATATTCCTTTACTTACTCACTAACCCCACAGTCATAGAACTTTCTTAGCGATATTGTTCATATCCAAGTCTTACCATCTACTTTTAATATATTAACGTATATTGCGGCTTATTCATAAGGACTGAAAACCATCCACTTGAACCTTCCCGTACATTCAACTAACATTTTACTAACTAACATAACATCATAAAGGGAAAATTGAGCCTTATATCCATTGCAACATTGGTAAAGGTTCATATCTCATTAACTTGACGAAACTTAAATATGGCCCTCATTATCATTCGAATATAAGAACTCTACTTTGATCTTTATTTTATACTTGTAACTTATTCCCATGGGGATGCCTTAAATTCTCAATAATACGATGAAATTCAAACTGTACGATCGAAATATTAGCAATATAGAACACACAGTACCTTGCCACCAACTTATAAAAGACGGGTCCCATAAAATATAGTTTACATACCTATACTAAAAAACTAAGATCAGATTGCACCAGAGCCCGATGCTCCATCCTCACTCCTATCCTGGTCTTTATGATTAAGCGCATGACACGTCCGTATCTTGTGGCTCTTGCTACTACACCAAAAACAAACCCCCATACCTACACGACATTGGCCAGCATGCGCCCAACTGCCCTAATGACACAATGGTCGGGGCAACTCCACTCTATCTGTACTAGCACAATCCCGGCATACTGACGTTTGTGAACCCAACCTTGGTATCACCTAAGAACTTTAATCATGTACAAATTGCTGCACAACCCCAGTCTGCTGCAATCTACCAGCACCCGACAATTCTTTATAATTACCAACTGTCCTAGCCCTCTTGGTCAATCCCCTAGCCTCGTCGGAATCATCTCCTGAAAAATATAAATGGCTCTCGCCCTCTGAACTCCTTAGGTTGTAATTCCCTGACCCCTTGAGGGCTCTATCACAATCAGGGACTCTCAGGTGATGCCAAGCCTATGAGGCAACAAACTGCATTAATACCTATACCGCTTTCCTCACATCCCGATCAAACAGAGTCGGTGGTGGATCTGGTAGAGCTAATGATGCTAGAGCTTCCCTTGGCTCCTCTAATACTGGTGGAATCGGGGCTATTTGAGGAAGTGGATCACTCGAGTCCTCATACGAATCTGTCTCAATAAAGGGCGTATATCTCATACCCTTTACCAATCCTTCCCTAACATCAACGTATACATCAAACTCGTTTCCCTACAACTCAGCTCTATCACACGATCTAGAACATGAAAGGAAGGTAACCATCCCAAATGTCCCGCAACCTCTTGTTTATAAGTGTGGTGTGCAATACACCCATAAATAAGACAATACTAGACATGAATTGTAGACATCCCTAGGACATACCTGCTCTGATACCAAGTTTGTCACACCCCAGCTTTGAGGGGTGGGATGGCCGGCGCCTGGCACCTGGACGACCCGAGCGTATCACCTGTATATCATTGCCTAATTGTAAACAGTTTGGGCCGAAAGGCCTCAGGATAACTGCCATAAGAGGGAAAAACTAAATATGACGACTTGACAAAAATACAGTAGAACCAACATATGGATATACAACAAGGTCGACAAGGCCATAATTAACATCAAAAGGCCGATAAGGCAAAACAGTTAAACCAACAGACTGACAAGAGGACGGCAAGGCCATACAAAATGACAAATAAATAAACAACTAATATACATGTCTCTAATCGTAGTGCAAGATAACATCAGGTCAGGACAAGGCCCTTCCATACCCATAGCTGCATAATATAAACATACTAACCTAAAAGGCAACTCCGGAATAAGTGGAGTGCAACACACCCTCCGTTGAACTAGTATCCTACTGGGAGGACTTTCAACTTATCTACTGGGACCTGCTGGCATGAAACACAGCGTCCCCAGGCAGAAGGAGCGCCAGTACGAATAAATGTACTGAGTATGTAAGGCAGGTAAACATGTATATGAATGAAATACAAGAGAAGAGTGTAGGAATCAACCTGTAACTCATTAAAAGGCCGCTGTGGGCATACACTATCACAACCATGGATATATATGCATGTCATTAAAAAATTAGCCACTAAATGCGGACATATAATATAGTATAAAGCCTCTTTGTGGGGCAAGTCATGTCATATCATAATGTACCCAGCCTCGAAAGGACTCGGTAATGTCAAAACAAACTACAGTGGTGTGCATGTATAAGTGTCTTACCCGACCGACTATCGCGCGACTCGATAAGAAAATAGATACATATATATAAGTGCAATGCAAGAAGGACCTCATGGGACACTATGAACAAAGTCGGAGTGACCTATGATCGTTATCCTCTAACTATCATTATTGTCGCTACGTTCCTCAATATACTTTTATTATGAGTCAATAAGACAAGATATACATTAATCAATAAACCTCTTCAATAGAATGAATGACATAGACATATCTAGCTTTCAAGTGTAGAGTCACTTTGGACATTCTTTTTTTGTTGAAAGAGAAGGTACGTAGGCAGCTCTCCTAAAAAAGAGTGATGGACAGACATTCATTTACGTTTGTTTACATACGGGTCATGCCAAAAAGAAGTAAAGGGTAGCCTTAACATATCTGTATGATCTCTTCCTTATTCCTCAACCAAGCTCAACACAACTTCTTGCATCTACAACAAGTGAAATGATATCATTGTCACATATAATGTCGTAACCATCGTATTTTGCTAGTAATATAACTTACGGAAAATCGGGCAGCATCTCCCCTATTTTTACTATATCCCAAAGACCACTAAGGGACATCAACAACCCAACAACAAAAACAATAACCAACAATAGCAACAACAACAAGTGCACAAACATCACCAACAAAACTACTATTTATCACGACGAGCGGCAAGCTTAGATTGAATCCCTTTAGAACCCTTCAACCCTATTATTATTTATCCTTCAAATTAATAATATGTGTAGCATGTAAAAAAATATATTCAGAAGATTTCCAACCTCTTACTTATCTTCAAAGCCACACAAAACAGTTCAACACAAGATAACAACACTATGAACCATTTCCAAGTGTTACATAACCTTTTATTTTTCTAGTTAAAAATTTCTTCAACATGCTTAACATGTAAACAAACATAACCATATTAAAACATGCCAAGTTATTGCATCAAGAACCAACCAAAACAAACCTAAAGCCCATTCAAAACAGTCCACACGCACAACACCTTAATCTTCACTTTCAATCTCAAGTTTCATATATTTCTTTCATCAATTCACTTGATAAACATATAGACATGCATAAAAACAACAACTATATCATAATAAAGTTGTTTTCCACAATTTCCAGCCATAAAAACTTATATATATAGCCTTAAAACAGTCCAACAAAAGTATAACAACATCTCTTCCCCTTTCAAGTGTTATCTTGTAATATTTCACTCAAGCACCACAACCAACATGTAATTAACCTTAAACACAACTAAAAAGATGTTAAACATACCTTAGGCAGTAGATAAAATTCGAACCCTAATCTTAACTTAGCTCACCATCATCCTTATTCACATCACAACACCATAGAGGGTTTATTTTTCACCTTTGGCTAACTTTGATGTTGGGCCTAAGTTAAATCACCTTGGATTCACCTTGAAGCCTTAAGAATCTGTTAGGAGTGTTTGTGAGGAGTGTGGGGACGAAATTTGGTTGAAAATGATGATAAATGAGTCCCTAAATCATTTTATAAAAAGTAAGGTCGGCCAACGCCATAGTTGGTCCAAAAAGGGGTTGGTTGCGCAGTCTCGCAAAAACGCAAATATCTCTCTACTCCGACGTCATATAGATGAACGATTTAATGTATTGGAAACTAGACTCGTATACCTTCAATTTTATGGGTGTATCACGTCGTAATTCTAAATATATTGGGAGACAAGCTCTGCAACACTTGACCCAAATTTCAGCAAAAACATTAACGTAACTTGCAATAACTTTTGCCGACTTTTGTTTTACAACTTGCTTGACTTCAAAAATTAACATATGAATATTATATGATTCAAATATCCTAAAACACAACTTTCTTAACATATTAATCTCACCTAATTTTACCCCAAAAGTACGGGTTATAACATCTTTGATTTATTTAACCCCGAAACCTTTTGGTACATGCTTAACACTTGTTTAATATCTCCCTTATCCTTGTAGGAGTTTCATGGCTTCCCCAAGATCACATTAGTTTACTTATGATACGAACAAAGCAAAAATTTCGAGGTGTAACACATCTTGCTACACATACACAGAAATATCGGAAAATCATTTCTAGTCAATAGCTATTTTTCATTTTTATATACTAAAAAGAATCTAATCTAATACCACAATCATTCAAATAATTTCGATACACAAGTCATACATTATAAAATAATTTTGAATTAAAACAAAAGACTTTTTTTAAAAAAAAATCTATCTCCATTTCTATCACACACATTAGAGGAGTTATTATAGCTTCCTATACCTACTTAGTATGGAACATCCTACATTCTATGAGAATTTTCTAATGAGCTCTCAAAAAGAAGATGACATTATGAAGCAAAAACCTCATTTGGTCGGGCTACAACTTCAAGGAACATCAAAATTATAGATTATATACATGCCTCTCTTTAGAGAGAAAGTATTCCTATTAGTGTTTCTTCTAAAAGATGTAAATTTAGCTTTGTCCATGTGAAATGCACCTTTAGCCTCCCTGGGAAGTCTGCTGAACTTAGTCAAGTGAGTCCTCTCCTTACAACTGAGACCCCAATTAGCCAAGACGTCAGCAACCTTGTTTCCCTCTACTAAATAGTGATGGATACTTCAATTTTCAAACTTGGACATTTGCCTTTGAGTGTCTTCTATGATCTCCCCTAGGTTCCAAGGTGGGCTATGTACATCCATAACCCATTCAGTCAGCATCATAAAAGTCACTTTCTATCTCAATATTTTTATTCCTTTCGAAATACACCAATCAATACCAGTTTTCAATGCATTAGCTTCAGTCATGTTATTGGACACATTCTCTAGAGGTAGAGCAAAAGCATTAATCATTTTCCTTGCTCACTTATGATAATCCATCCACACTAGGACTTGAATTTTCTTTAGAACAACCATCAGTATTAAACTTCATATATCTAGATTTAGGGGCTATCCATTTAACAACAACATACTCATAGAAACCAGAATTATCCATTAACTTCTTAAACAAATCCCAACATATGAAAAGAGAGATCCGAGGACTCTGCTTATGTTCTACCATATTATGTTCTTGATAGATATGATAGATGATTATGTTAGGATACATTGGAATATTGCAAATTCTATATGTTCCATAGCATAATGCTAGGCAGAACTTGATGAGTCAAATTATGAATTGAATTTTTTCCTTTGCTCATCCACCATTCAAAATATGTTGTCTCATGTTATTGGTCGGTTGAGGACCAAACATTTGGTTGAAATGAAATCATACTCTGACTTGTCATGCTCACATAAAATAGATATTCTTGATCTTTCTGATGATAAGTTGAATAACAAGAACACATAAAAGGGGGATTAATCGCAAGCCTTCTCATATTTAGATTAACATACACTTCATGTTTGAGCAGCTTTCATAAGAAAAAAGAGCTTTTAAGAGGAATTGTGTTCCATGTCATTTTGTTGATGAAAGTAGGATTGTGGTGCTCACTGATACTGTTCCAAGCAGGTTTATAAGAAAACATTTCATCTACATTAGGGGTCCAAACATATTGGTCCAGCAGAATGGAAGATTTTATAGTAATTCCATTGATATGATTATGAATAACAGAACTAAGTACTAGTAGGAAGCACCTCTCTGAGCATGACCATATTCATCTCCCATCTTTAATGGAATCTGATACCTGGCCTTTAATAAATATTGAAGCATTCCCAAAATCATTAAATAGTGGTTCTTAAAGAATATAAAATTTTCTCCTATCAAGCTAACAATGCTAACTATAAAAAAACTATAATGTTGGCTAGTGACTACAAGAACATTGTTTCATTGATGGTCTCTTGGTGAGCTTTCATAAAAAGAAACAACTGAAATCACTAGGACGATACCCTCTTCACAAGACTTCTTTTCTTGACTCAAACTTTTGCATATATATTTATGATGAAGATGAGAAAGAGGTGCTTGTCAGCCAATCAAAGATACAATTGTATATTAGAAAATTAAAAAGTATGATTAAAACAATCACCAAACAACTTTTATAGAAATTAGCAAGTGGTACCATATACAACGCTACAATATCTCTAGCTTAAAAACTTTCATCATAAAGAAAAAAATCAATGAGAAACTAAAAAAGAAAAAACCAACGAGAAACTTCAAGCTTTCCAAAATATACGATCTACAAATGTGTACATGTATCCATAACTTAGGAACATGCCAAATTAGAGATGGTTTAAAACATGTATATTTGCTTAATTAAACTAATTGCAACCCATGATAATACTAACTAAGAAGAGAAAGTTCTTATTCCTTTTTAGCATGCCAACAACAACGACAACATACTCAATGTATTCCTACTGGCGAGATATGAGGAGAGTAAAGTGTATACAAACCTTTTTAGCATGATACTTTAATAAATATTAAGAAGTCCTTACCAAGAGTTTCAACTAGCTTCCATTACCTTTACTGAAAAATGAACAAAAAGGTTGTAATGACCTATTAGGTCATTTTGAGCTCTAGTTGTTTTCCACTAAATGACATTTCATGTAGCTTTAAAAGGTGTTGTTGACTTGTACAAATGGGTGGCACTATTCCCGATGCCATCGGTTTGAAAATCCTTAAGTTCAAAAATGGAAATGGTTGACCAAAGTCGACATCTGGGGTTAGCGAACCCTTATGCGAGTTTGGACGATTCCGTTAGGTCCGTAATATAAAATTTATGACTTAGTTGAATAGTTGAAATGGATCTTGAGGGGCTCAGGTGTGCTTTGAACTCTTGGTTGAGAAACTAGTTAAAGTGATGATTTGAGTTGACCACGGCCAACATCGAATTACGAATACCACGAATTGATGTTTTGAGAGCGCGAACAGGTTCGTAGAATGTTTTATGATTGAAATGTATATTTATTTTGTGTTCGAGTGATTCCGAGTCAGATCTGGGGTTAAATCCGAGAATCAGGGTGTTAGAGTGTTTGGCTTCAGTTGATATTTGGTGTCATCGAATTTGCGATAACTTACTCATATTGCAAAGTGGGCTGGGGTCTGGTTGTTTACATTTGTGATGGGTGATCCGCATTTGCGTAGACCCTTGGCAGTGACTAAAATTCCCAACTTCGAACTTAATTTCCCATTTTCATAACTTGAGCTCTAGACTTCGAGTTTGGGAGGTTTTGGTAGAGATTTACAAGATTCGTCGCTAGGTAAGAATCTAACCATTCTTTTTATCAATTTATCTTATATTCTTGTGGGATTTGATCATTTGAATAATGATTTGGATTGTAAGATTGGGATTTTAAGCTCTAAGTTGAAATTATGTAATTCTTCAAATTGGAGGTTGGACTTGAGTCATTTTGGGATTTAGACTCTATGGCCTTTGGGTAAACTGATTTTAGGATGAAACTACAGTTTTTCCCCTGGAGCTTGGGTTCGACTTTTGGAGTAACTTTTTTGGTTTAGAATATTAGTATAGCAATATTGGTGTCTACGAACTCGTATGCTTATGTACATTTCATATATGAATAGATTGGGGTTGTTCAAAAGCTTTAAAAAAGGTATTGCTTTGTTGTGACCTTCAGATTTTGAAATTAGGCAAGTTGACCATATTTGACTCTATTTAAAGCGTTCTTGTTGATAATTAACTAATGTTAAGGGAAATGGGTAATAAGGGGGTCCCGTACTTGTGAGTTGATGAGCACTCGTACGGGTACCGATGCCATGATTTGGTAACTTGTATCGTATTCGAATTGTTTATTTAAATTATAAGAATGCCAAAACCCTTACATCCCATTTTTTTGGCATGTTAAGTTGCATTGTAAGTTAGTTAATGTAAGTCAAAATAACCAAGGTTAATCTTACGGTTAAAAGTGTCAAGACCAGATTTAGCACGTGTTAAGTAAGTATTGTGAGTATTATAGGTTAATTGAATCGAGGGTGTTATAACCTGTACTTTCGGGTTAAACCTAGGAGTACTTAATATGATAAGAATGTAATGTTTAAGGTGTTTTAATTATATAATAGTGGTATGTTAAGTTTTGAAGTCAAGAAAGTTGTAAAACAAATGTAACGACCTGTTATGTAGTTACGTGTATTTTGGCAATTTTACCCCATAGACTTGATTCCCGGAACTTTTGAAAAATTCTAGTAGAAGTTATGAAATTAGGACCTTAAAATATGAAAGCATTGACTGAAAGTTGACTTTTGTATGAACGGACCTTTTTCAAAATTTCATCAATTCTGTGAGGTTCAGAGGGTTATTGATGACTTAGTGGGATAGTTGGTTCAATTCCCAAGGCCCTCGAGAGCATTTTTGGCTATTGATTTGAAAACTAGTTTAACCGGTGGAGGGTTGACTCATAGAATTAGAACTTCAATGGAAATTCTGAGGTCACGAGTGAGTCCATAATGTGTTTTTACATATGTGTACATATCTGGTTTGTATTGGGGAGGTCTCGGGTGATTATCAAATTTCGAATTGAAATTGCATAAGACTTGATTTTTCTGGTTGTTGGTGTACTCGATAGGGCAAGATTCAGTGCGCCCCAGCAGATAGAGTCCACCACAGTGAGCTTTTTGACTTTTTGTAAAGGATTGCAGGCGTGGAGAGGGTCCACGGGCGCATGTCTGCTACAGTGGGACTATGTACGCTGCAGCGAACGATGGGATTCCATATATCTTTTTAAGTTTCATTAAAACCCTATCTTCCCCTCATTTCGAAAACACACTTCCCAAACACCATTAGGGAGACTCCCAAGCATTTCTAAGAGATTTCTTCTTGAGGTAACCTTCCTTTACTTTGTATTACCTTTACTTAGCTTCATCATGTTAATTTAATGGTGGTCTTGACCTAGTAACTAATTGGGAAGAAGATTTCAACCAAAATATGGTTTATTAAATCTTTAAGCTTAAATGTGTGAATTGATTATTTGGTGCTTGTTAAGCCTAAATCTTCCATTAATGTTGTTAGATTTGAATATTGAAAACTAGAATTCATACTCAAATTGGGGATTTTTCTTATTAGATGAAATTAGCCTAATGGTGAGTTGATTTAGCAATTGGTTAGTAGGATTGGATTCCTAGTATGTTTAATTTTATAGTTTACCTCTAAAATGACCATTTTACCACTTTAATGGTTGTTTCCCCATCCTTCCCTACTCGATTTGGATCCAAAGGACTAGTGTAATGATATGAGTGTTGTGAATTCCTTATTCTAACTTAGACTTCGATAATACTAGACTTCGAGTACGATCATGATCTGCGGAAGGGTAAGGCGCAAGTGTGATTGTGCGACTCCCGCTTGGCACTCTAGGTAGGATACGACTAACCTTCTGGTTAGACTTCGATTAGCGAAGCATATGTAGAGTTAGTTACTATCGGAGAAAACATGTACACGTTCGGGTATGAAGTTGGGATGGATTACATAGGTTTGGTACTGTTGACTGATATTTGGACTTATTGTCTCTTGTGATCTAGTGGCTTAACTATCTAGTGTTGACATTAGATGTACACTTAGTTGTCATATCATGATTGTGATATAGTTATCTCTCACTTATCTTGACATTATCATGGATAGAGGAAATAATTTGACTTGGTATTGATATTGTGATATATGTCCATGTGTGTCACGACTGGGATTGATATGATTCACTTGATATTGTTATTTTGCATTGCATTCATCCTCACTTCCATGATACATTGGTATTACACGTGATTGGTGTTGATGATGACATAAGGAAGGAAACAACCGTGATTCTTTGAACATACTTGATATTGCTATGTTTGTGACTTGTATTTGCATTCATCTCTCTCTTGATATCTCACTTATCATCAGAAATTGAAGGATAATGAAAATGTCTTGAAAGTTTTAAGTGCACTTTATGACATGTGTAATTGATACCATGCATGACATACAATTTATTTCATATGATGATTTGTTATGAACTGTGAATGGAAATAATGATAAGTGAGAAAGTGTAGCCTCTAAGGTCTTTGCCGGAGAGCGTAAAAGAGAGATGAGTGTCCGATGCCCGAGCTCTTTACCGAGATCGTGAGAGTGTTCGATGCTTGAGGTTTGTGTCGGGATCGTGAGAGTGTCTGATGCTCGAGGTCTGTGTCGGGATAGTAAGAATGGTACATAGATTTCACGGGTCCCCCATAGGTCATGACTGTTGGAATAATGATATATTCCACCAGGAACATGTGTGTATGGAGATTATGTTTGGCCAGTGCATTGCATTGCATGTGCATTCATTCTCATCATTTTATTTTACATCTATGGATCGAATTTGTTGATTGTACTTATGTTTGTGATTATTCTGAGAAATTGTGGGAAACTTGGTAGACTTGGTTTTAGGTGCTTCAACATAGGCTATGATTCAACTATTGATTTTCTATACTTGAGTGGTTATTCTTGGACTGTGATATTACTTGTACTTGATTGCGAGCATGTCTATCTTTCACCTTCTTTCTTATGCATATGTTTGCTACCTGTTGTTGGCCTATAATATCTACTAGTACATAGTGTTTTTACTGATACTACTCTTGCTATACCCTTTTTGGGTGTAGAGTTATTGTAGGAACTTCAGCGAGGTTCGATTAGCCTTCAAGGGTCTCGTGGAGTTCATCTAGATTTTTTATTTAACTTTTAGTTTAAACAGAAGTTGTATTCAGGTTGTGGTTGTATCTTTTATTCCAGTTGTATACTTAGAAGCTCTTGTACTATTCAGACCAGATCCCTTGGGTAGTTGTTGTATCCCACACTTGATATTTATGATATGAATTAGACTTTTATTTATTCTTCTTTATTTACTTTATTGTGTTGAATTATTGATTAAGGGAAGGGTTTGCCTACCGAGGTGGGAAAAGGTAGGTGTCCGCATGACTTTGTAATTTGGGCCGTGATAACAAAAGTCGACAAAAGTTATCGCAGGTTACGTTCATAAGTTTAAGGAAATTTAGGTCAGATGTCACTAATCTTTTCTCCCAATGTACTTGAAGTTATGGGGTGATACACCAACCATATCTAAGGTCTACGAGTCTAGTTTTTAATGCATTAAATAGTTTGTCGATACGACGTCGGAGTAGAGAGATATTCACATTTTCACGAGTTGATATGATAACTTGGGTATGTTGTTGTTGTTATGTATGAATGGGTTTAAAGTACATTTTTGTTAGATATAAACCGAGCTTGATGCTCGATGCATCTTTGGTATTGATTAAAGAGTTAATCATATAATTGCTAGTTGATTGGGTTGTTGTGATCATTAAAGACTTGAGGAATATAAAAGAAACAGGGGTGATGCTGCCCATTTTGTTATAAAATAAATTTATTGTTCGAAATACGATAGTAGTATTACTTGTAGTGTGATGATAGCATTTTTTCATTATTGTAGATTGAGGTGTGGTGAGTCGAACTCATTGTGGTTGTTGAGCAGGTCATCACAAGGTATGTAATGGCTATCTCTTCCTTTATTTGGCATGACTCATTAGAAAGTGTAGTTGACAAGAGAAAGCTTAAAAAGAGCAATTGTCATAGGTACTCTATCCTTTTATTTGGTGTCCTTACTACTTCTCGAACTGTGATATATGTAGTCGAGTTGAGAGTTCTGTGGCTTATAAGTTACTTCCTAAGTTTATTAGCATTCATTTGGTTTATAACATGAGTGTGTATCATAAATAGTAGGTGAACCAACTTGTAAGAGGTCTTATCAATTGTGTCTTGAAATGTCAGTGACGCATAATAGTTGTCGACGTGCAATAAGAGTCAAAAGTTGTAAAAGATGAGTCATAATAAGAAGTTCCATCTATATACTTGCTGGTCTTTAAGCTTGCCTAGTTGGTTCCATTCCAAACTACTAAGTCCTCATTAGATGTTATACTGCTCGATATGATTTCATAGAGTATTTGAAATCGTTAGTTGGTCTTCATTAGATAAGAGTCCCAGGAGATAAGTTGTAGCAAGAGTCGAGTCATATACTTGCTAGTTGCTTAGTTATTCAAGCCTACTTCATTTGTGATTATTACCTTCCTATTTGGTTATATATGTATTTGTCATGAACTCTGAAGGTAAGTGAATTCTTTAGTTACATTACTTGTAAGCAATTATATTATCGCATGTTGTCATCTTAGAGGAGAGGTTTAGTTGAATAAAGTAATACGTAGAGAAACTAGTTGAGTTAAGAGAAATGACTCGTTAGCCCTTACGGCTTATTTGTTAGCCTTTGAGCCTATTTGCTAGCCTTCGGGATTACTTGGTAACCATCGAGACTTATTTAGCGGCCATTAAGGCTATTTGCTGACCTTCCAAGGTCCATTTATTGCTCTAGAAGAGAGTATTTACGAGACAAAGATTAGTTATACTTGTAGATGTAACTTAAACTTGTTGTGGCATTTCATCTTGTTCAATTGTTATAAATCTTAGTAGAATGCAACTCATAGGTAAGTGATAGGTTTCACTATATTTGTGGTTATTTTGGTACGTGTTTCTATTTGAAGTTTCAGTACCTGGTGTTATGTTTATCTACTTTACATACTCAGTACATTATTTTGTATTGACGTCCCTTTTGCCGGGGGCACTGTATGTCATGCTATAGGTCTAGGTTCCCAGTAGTTATTCCAGTGATCAACAAAGGTTTGGGGAGCTCCACTTCATCCTGGAGTAGCCAAGTCTAGGTGTACTTGTGATATAGTTGTACAAGTTATATGGGCAGGCCGGGGCCTTGTCCTGACCAAGTTCTGTTCATTAGATGTTCTTAGAGGCTTTTGTAGACGTACTTACGCTTGTGGTTAGTAACATTATGTTAGTAATGTGTTGTACAAGTTAAGGTCTCGTAGGCCATGTGTATACATATGTTTAGGATTTTGCGTTTGGAGATGTTTCAGATACAATTAGGTATTTGTCTTACAAGATAGGTCGCTCTATAAGTAAGGCACTAGGTGCATGTCCACCTCACCTAGGTTGGAGTGTGACAATAACATATGGGCATTAGCTGGTAGTTAATGGTAATTAATTGATCGTTAGTTGAGATACGATTCCTTTACTTGATTGTTTAAGTGATATGTTAATCTTTTACTTGTTGATTTTGTGTTCTCATCACACCATAATTATCTCTTAAGGTTGAAAAAAAGCTAATATGAACCTTTAGTATCTATTGCATTATTGCTTGTTTTGTGCATGTCATATTCATGCTTTCATATGATATCTCATGCATATAAAACTTAAGAATACATGTTGATGCCCGATGAGTAATGGTTACGGGTGGAGTGATGCGGATGATAGCCGAATGTGGGCTAAGTATTGAGATCGAGAACCGAATTAGTTTAGAACCCGATGGGAAATGGTTCCGAGTGGTGTATGAACCTTGCAAGTTCCCCCATGAGTCATGTATTCCCTATTAAGGAGTGTGTGTCTACCAGTGATAGATGGACTTTGTATATCCTATCATATCATACCATATCATATCATTTCATTAATTCTCTATTATTTGACTTATTTGAAAGATAGTTGAAAAGAGCATAGATGACTTGACTAATTACTTGATATCTGTCGAATTGTGTGAAGTCACTCTTCTTTTACTTGTTGGATTACGGTTATGTATTTTGAGCTAATAGTCTTCAAGTGTGGGAGTATGAATTCTAAATACCAACCCTCACCACCTTTTTAGTTTAGGGCCGATCAACAATGTTGCTGAGTACACATTATTTTCCTGTACTCATTTTACACTTGCTGAACCTTTTTGTGTGTAGAGTATGTCCCTAGTATCGGCAGAGCACGAGGTTTCACTGATCATTTTGGCGACTAATTATGAGGATTAGGGGTGAATTGCTACCTGATCTGTGTTCCTTTTCTTTTACTTTATTTCTGTCTTTTTCATATTTAGACAGTGTATTTGGATGTTATTCCAGATTTGTACTTCATATTCGACTAGTTCTGACACAAATTTTTTGGTGGTTGTACTTATTCCACGTATTTATTATTAAGAGACTTAATTATGACTTGAACTGGCTTTATTTTATTCATTCCTGCATGATTTACTTAATTAATAACTTGTGTAATTTGTTGTGGAAAATTCGCTTACCGGGTGGGGTTAAGTACCTTCACGACTTGGAATTTGGGTCGTGACAAAGGTCATACCCATTAGACATGACTTTTATAAAAAACTTGTAAAATTAACTGAAATATTGAATAATTAGTACTATAGTTGTCAAGTTAGAGGAGTGTAGCAGGTTTATTTTATTTAAAAAAAAAGAGCTTTCAGAAAGAAGTTTACTTATCCTATGATGTTACCAATAAAACATTGCAGCACTATTTCTCTATCTCTCTCATTATGTAATAACATTTTTGTTGTATTTTTTTACCTTTTACAGAGCTTATATGTTATTATGTTTTTAAACATCACAAATTGATACCTTTTGACAAGTGAACTACAAGAATTTTAATCTACCAGATAAGAATATAATGCAATCTTACCTAACCAAATGCAAAAGCGAAATATTTCTTGTTCCTAAGGCACAATTGTAATCGAGGGGGTGAGCTAGTTTATGATCTGAATAAAACTCCAAGAAGCCCACCTATTTTTCCAACCACACAAGAGTAAAGTTATTAAATGATCCTTAACAAAGAAAAATAGAATTGAGGATTACCTGAAATGAATTAAGGTCGGGTATAAGTTTGACGAAGCTTGAATAGTCAAATTTTACACGAATGGCTTTAAGATGTGGCGCGAACTCAAAAGATCATGAAATAAAAGCATTTCTATATTCACGTTAACATTAAAAAAGTAAAAATATAGATCTCAAAATTCAGTGTGAACTCTACAGATCACATGATAGAGTATTACCTTCACATCCACATAAATATTACCTAATGCAACAACAAAATTATACAATTCATCTCTTTTGGAACTCCAATTTGAAAGCCTACAAATAAAAAAGTAAATAACACACATAAAATTCAAGCAGAGAGAGAGAGAGGGGAAAAGGTGAGGGCCTAAGGGAAAAGTTAGGTTGCCGGTGCATTATTGATAAACCCTGTTACTTTTTGCTGACACCTAATCTACTGAAGAGGTTCATTCACGACCCAAATCAAGGGCGTCGTGATAGCACCTACACTATCCCCGGGTAGACTAACCATTCCAAAACATAACTTTTAAACATTGCGAAATTAAAGAAGTATATAATATAACAATCTCGTGGATAACATTAAAACATCGTTTAACCCTTACAACACGTTCTCCCGAAACCCGGTCTTACTTGTACAAGGACTACTAAGAATACAATAGATAGAGAAATGAAACAAGCCACTGTCTTGAAAAAATAAGAACAATTTAACTAAGATGAAGACCAAGACCGCCGATAGAATGAGTGGCATGCCTCAACCTACACGTGCTCCAACTACAATCTTAACCAATTGTATACATGCATCCACATAAAAGATGCAACAAGCATATCATGAGTACACAACATACCCCCGTAGGAATCATAGACTGACAACGACAGAAGTTACGTAACAAGCATAGATATCAAGTTGACTCTCAAGTAGGTCCTATTCTAGGCAGTTCAAGTTGTCACATAAGTCACCTTATTCACATAGGTTTCAATCACAGTCAAGTACAATTCCATTCATATTGCACACAAGGATCTTACACACATAATACCCATCAATCAGTAAACTCTGTCCATGACATGTTCATGTTTGTCTCCACTTACCCAATCTAACAAATCCAATAAGTCAAGTTGACACTTAATACACAACATCATTTAGGAATGCTTTCCAAGAGTATTACAATTAGTCTAATCATATTGATATTAACTCCTTTACTATCTCTAACTCTTAGACTTGATTATGGATATATACAATTAAGGGCATGACACATATTAGTTCATTTAACATCCATATCATACTCTACGTAAAAGTATACGCCGTACATTCTTTAATTAGGGAGGGGATCCACACATGCATAGAATACAAATCATTAACTACAACAACAACACCTCGACAAATTCCTTATTAGACTCCATAGCAAATAACGATATCAGTCACCAAGCAATACATGAGACACACAGTTCTCTATGATCTACATGATAGTTCTGTCAATAGAATCCACTGACCACAATACAATTCAAAATGGAGTACTCAGATTTGTAAAGGTGTAAACCACAGAACCCAATTCACAGAGAACAAGCCAAATCATTGTAACTAGTCCAGGCTAATATAATCAATCCAATCATCTGAATCCATATAATCATGTATTCACCCAAGTTCCAATAACCAATCCATATCACACTACTAATCAATAAGTAATCAATACATGAATAAGTGTATTTTATGAATGAAAATGCAATGCCAAGAACCTTTTATTTCCAGTATACAGACGTTCAAATACTATGTACTACCACCCATAGGGGACCGACGGCATCCATATACTCATATGAAATTTCTTAACGGATCCCAACTATGTGGCTATAATAACATCTGTTGTAGGCGTGCAACCCAATCCTTTCATAATATCATCATTATCATGAATGCAAGACCCCTTTGGAGTCATATTAATCATTTCTATCATCTCAATGTTTTCAACCATCTCATAATATATCGTTGTCTTTCTTTTCCCGGTCTTATTGGACCCACACAATTTCCATACCACTATACTTTGAATATCATTCGAACCATGAGTGTATAAATATAATGACAATAACAAGGCAAGTGATCAGTACGTATGAGATGCAATCATGTATAAGAGTTGAATATCAGATGCTTTCAGAAGCTCAATAACACATAATTCCACGTATATAAGTTTATCATATAGAAGCAATATGATGAATAAATATAACAATTATCAATAATGGAGAGAAGAACACATAATGGCGACAACCCAAATAGCAACAGTCAGAATCAGCTTGAGGCTAATTCCCCAAATCACTCATCACCACAGTTCAACACCGGTACCCACCCAAGCGTTCATCACAACTGCTAATGTGGGACCCCCAAACATGCGCAGGACTGCTCAACATTTATAACTAATATGCACTTCTATCAGCTTCTAGAATAGATAAACCGTAGCCTACCTCAGAGTTGAGCAGGAGCCACGAACTGTTAACCGTAAACGCAATCCTTACCCTTTCAGAATGCCTCATAGTACTTGTAGTCTAACATATATAGATTTTACGTTAAAAGTATTCTAATACAAATACAAGGACTTAGTCCTTTCAAACAATACAAAGATTCATCCAAAAATTGACTCCGAGTCCATTGTAGCAAAATCCAAACTTTATTACCCAAAAAGCGTGATAACATACTAAATAATCATATTCTTATGTTAATTTGAAAATAAATCCTGTTTGGTCCCTCAATTGCAATATTAAGTAAAAAGCCCCAATTCCAAACCATAGGTTTTTCCCCAATTTCAAAAGGATTTCTAATACCAAATTAAATATAAAAAATTCATCATCTATGATTAATCCATACTATATTACAATATTACACTCATCTAATCAACATAAAATCCCCATACCATGATTCTTAGCCTCTTATTCTTAACATGGAAATTTAGACTATCTTTCCCCCAAATAGAATCTACACTAGGATTAGAAGACTCTAATGATAAATCATCATTAAAAGGGGATGAAATTATACCTCCAACGAAGAACAATGATGGAATACTCAAGAAACCCCCTTCTTGTCAAGCTCTAATGCCAAGAGAATGTTTTGGGAAAATGAATTCATTTTAGTGAATTTAAGGTTCTGATTTGAAATATCAATTCTGCTTCGGCAGAATCGACTTCGCTAAGGTGGAACTGCTTCAGCAGAAAAAAGGCCACTGAGGTGTAGTCACTTAATATCCTGGAAGTGTGCTGGGGCAGAAACAACTCCGTAGAGGTGCCTTCGCCTCTGCGAGAACACATCCGCAGAAGCGGAAAACATCGCACAAGGCTCGTATCTATGAGCCAACCTCCATAGAGGCGGACACACAGAAGCAACTAGAAGGTCGCTGGTGTGCACACTAGAAACCAACAACTATATAACTTAGCCAATTCTCTACGAAACACCCAAAATGCTCCGAGTTCCCCCGTATACAAATCAAATTTGTTACCCTAAGGTAAATGTTGATATAAACTTGCTCGCGCACTGAGATTTCTCATACAACTGAGCTAAGACATACGTTTCTATGAAAGCACCCAAAACATCCCAATTCCACAACTTTTAGAAATAAAGCCATAAAGTATATATGAACGCCTCGGGAAGTGAACCAATAACTAGACTAAGTCATAAATGACCTTCTGGAGTTTCCAAAAGTGATGAAAACTAGAAATGAACCCATATACTCAAAAGTCAACTATCAGTCAACACATTTATAGTTATTCAACTTAAAAGCTTCTAATTTCCTCAAAGTCAACCAAGATCCATCCGACTACCCTGGGAACCACTTCACCCATCCCCGCAAGTCGAATACACTCTAACAGTTCTAGGGGAAGGGTCAATAGAGGTAACATGGTAACTTGCCTAAATGATGAAATAGTGATTACATGTTATTCAGTAATAAATAAGAAGTAAAGTGCACAATAGTTAATCACACAAGGAATTTTATATGGAAAACTCCTTGCTCCAAGGATGAAAAAACCACTACCTATCTCCAATAGAATTTTCCAAATCTCACTAAATCACTCGAGTATTTTTAAGGTTAAAAATACAATAACCTAAGGAACTAACCACTATATCACCTTCCCCATCCACAATTCTCTCTAATTGTAGCTTACTTCTTCAAAGACTTTTCCCAGTCTAAGAAGTCATTACAACTAAGTGCAACACATATTACAAAACTATTGTAAAGTAAATAGGTTTACAATTTCTGAACAAATAATCTAACTATTACAACTTATAGAATTATAAGCATAAATCTTCTTAGGAACATGTTTTTCTTTGTTGCAATTGATTCTCTCTCAAATGACACTGTATGGACATTCAATGTTTGTGCAGTAGTGTCTCTCTTCTTTAATAACATCAACGTAGTGATATTTATAGGAGTAAGAACATCCATATAGTTGTAGATATATTCTCCAAATCCAAATCAAACTTGGTTCAAGTAACCAAGAATCCAATCCTTATTGGATTTGCTTTTGATATTCTGTACACCTAGTCATTTAACCTATGCGAAACCTAATTTTTGCCTACAGGATGAAACAAGTTACTTCACCTGTTCTAAGCGTGTATGCGGAATGATAAAAAATAGTAAAGCAAGAACACAACACTTTAAGGGCAGTAAAACGTATGACCTACACCTCTCTAGGATTTATCCTAAACTCAACTACAATGTGAGCCTATGCATATTCAAGTTACAAACTCTGTAATCTAGGAACTATAAATTCTAATTCCTATGTCACTAATCTACCCAAACTAGTAAGCAACCTTCAAGTTGAACTTCAACTTGAAGTTTAATTTGACCGACTTTTATACCTATACAATATACTTTTATGAAAGCGAATAAAGGTACAACTCGATAAACATCCTAATACAAGAATCTAGACTTAAGAACTGGAAAACATTATTCAGTAGAACAACTCCAATATTCTTTGTAGTACTAGGGTCGAACTAATGTAATACGAACTCTCTCAATGATGCTTGGCTGATTTACTCAAATTTTTGATTTTCTCTCTTTGTGAGTATGCACTTTTCTTCATGGTAAGACTTTATATATATAACCTAAACCCTGCTTGATATAACCCATCAAGGTAAAATAGGGGTTCAGTTGGTTTAGGATTCCTACACATTCTCGCATATTTAGTTTCCTTGTAGGATTCTGAAATATCTTGTTAAGTATGGTGCAAAATCTTGAGAAGTGTAAACAGAATCCATCCGTCTTGTACACCAAGTATTTACCATAAAAACACAAACCTTACTCCCAATATTTCACTAAGAAGGAACACATTATTGGACATGTTCCTTGCATATGTTCACGTCGACTCAGTCTCACTACTGTTTCTAAGAAGGAACATGTTCTTCGGCCTGGTTCAAGCCCCTAGTATTCCAACCTCTGAATCTTCTGATTGTCTGAGGTGGAACATGTTCATATATTTAGCTTTGACATGCTTCTGATATATTGAATGGAAAATATTGATCGACCTGTTTCATTCATCATGTGTAGCTCCGTGTCTATATCTTCACAATCTCTTCACTCCTAATTCATTCATCCACTAGATCTATTGAGTCTTTGAGATAGAACAAGTTTGCAAGCTTGTTCTATTCTAAATTGAACTGCTCTTTTAGTTGAGTCATATCTTCTTCCTTTGTACTAGATTTCATTAGATTGCATTTGTCTCTTTGATGGAATAACTCTATGGACCTGATTCATGCAACCTCCCTACGATAGAACATGTCTTTGGGCTAGTTCTATTCACCCTATGCATTCTTACTCTTTTAAAAATTTCACTGTGTTTGGAACCTCTGCTTTTATCTCAACCATCTGTGTAGGTTTATTCAATTATCACACGTATCTATACATGGTTTATTCACTTTGTCAATCATAAAAATTCAAACGTGTTAATGCCAACAAATTCCTCCTTTTTGATGATGACAAACCCCATGTTCTTCACGTCACGTGTAACATGTTCCACACACTTACAACTTTGAATTTGAACTAAGATTAAACAATGTTATCCCAAGAGTCATAAATCAAGTAAGCACAATGATTATCTTCCCCCTTTGGCATCATGAAAAATTTAACTCAGATTATGGGCAATAAATAATTGTCAATATTGAACTCATGACCACTAGGGATATCATATATACACAAGCTATGAATCAATCACCCATTTAAGGAAAACATTCATATCACACAAATAAGGCACTGATATGTGAGATATGCAATAGTTTTTTTATTCATTAACTTAAATAAATACAATTCAAGTCCCTTTGTTACAACCACACACAATAAATCATTTAGACAGACTTGGAACTAGACTCTAAGATTATATATGGATAAAATTAGAGAGAACCTGGTCACTTTTCTAGTGAATATGACCAATGTGGAGGTTACAATCTAAGTCAAATATCTGGGGAGTTTCTAGCTAGGGGTGCGTGGTGGCTTTGGTTGGAAGGGGAGAATATTTGTTCATCATTTATTACCCTAGAACACCATTTGAATAAGCCTATTCTTTTAGATATACCACCATCTTAATCCACCTTTTCCCTTAAGAAGACCCACCATTCTTTTCCACAAGTTTTTCCCATGAGGACCAAGATCCGTATTGCTCTTTTCCTAGATGGTGTAAGGTTCTTCTCTGATTTAACCTTCCTTATTTCTCTATGAACTATTATGTCTCCATAGCTAATTTATCCTAATGTCCCAAGTGCATCATTTTGAAGAGAGCTAGCAGTGTCAAAAAACTAATTTTCTTGAGAAGTTGTTGTGACACTGATTTCTTCCATATTCTCTCATGTTTTGGGGTTGTTCATGTATTCTCCCTTTTTATGAGCTCCACCCAATTTTATTTTTCCTATCACCTTTCCAGTTGGTGTATACATCAGTATGATAGGGACATGTGGGTTAATGAGAGTGAAGTGGAGGGTACAGTCTGATTTTGTGGGATCAAGGGAATGTGTGGGAGAGGAAAGTTGATCGGAACCTAAAGATGAATCAAACATTTTTTGCTGATTTTGTTTGATGGTGAGAGACAATAGAGTGAATGAGGTTTGGAGGAGTTGTGGTTAGTTTAAGTAGTAGCGGTGAGGATGAAGGAAAAGGTTGTGTAAACAGGGTAGTTGGAGAGTCTTTTTGGGAAGAGAGTGATTTGATTGTGGTGGCTTTTCAAGATTGTCATCATGACTCACTTTATTTCTTCTTGATGGCATCTAGATTTGACTGGGATAGGAAAGACATGCTGTCCAAGTTGTTTCATGATCTGACTATATGAATGATTGCAAAGGAAATAATACAAACATGTATCGTAAATGGATAACCATATGCTATCTTTGTTTTAAGGCTTGTTTATGTGACAATCATAATGTTAAACTTTCAAGAGATCATGAAACTATTTTGGTATAGGACAATCAACTAAATGTACAAGACTGAGTAAAATATCTTAATTACTTGAAGAAACACACAGTATGAGACACCCTTTCTAGACAATGTTAAGGAACATATGTGCATCTTCAATCATTCTAATTACTAATATAGTTTTTACTTTTACAGGCCATTTGGGAAAATGTTTTCAATTTAATTATCCAATAGAATTAATCAACTTTCCTTTTGAGTATGATAGACCACCTTGTGCTAAGATAGAATTCTAGTAGTAATGACAGTATTTGTGTGAAGACTCAAGGTATATAAGGGCTATACTCCTTAGTTTTGGTCGTAACACAAGCTAAGCACAGAAAAAAACCTGACCACATGTTTTAACCAAGGTTCCCCCTATCTGATTGCCCTCTCGTTAAGTAGATTGAATAGACTCCTGTTGCAACATTTTTCTTCCCTCTTTTCTCTGAGTGAGTAGAAATAAAATTGTAAACTCTTTTTATTACTTGAGAAAGTACTATCCACATATCATTATAGCCTATTTTTCTGCTCCTCTTACTGCAAAATAATCAAGGGTTAGTGTTGGGCACCCATGAAAGCTTGGGTCCCTTTCATTTGACCATCGGAAAGATCAACTCTTTCTTTGTCCATTTAGGCAAAGCCCAAGTGAACCTGTTTCCAAAACCTATTGCACCCTTCTTGATTGGCTTGGTATTTTTATTTCTCAGATTCATTGGCATATAATCTTGAGATGACCAATCCCTCCACATAGTGCGCACAAGTCTCTATCATCAGGTTCTTCCTTAGCCATCGTATCATACCCTAGACTAGTAGTAATGTTATGTATCTGACTGGTGAGATTTGAAAGTAATTGAATAAATTAAGTCCAATGATTTGATCTTTCTAGATTAGACTCAACTTTGGCATGCTTTAGGCTTATTTCTCAAGATTTCTCCCTTTTTAAATACAAATCACTCCTTGCCTTTCTTAGATCATCTTCAACTCTGAGTTGTTTGCTACTGGCCTTACTATTTCCCTTTCTCATAGTCAGCTATTGAACTTCAGACTGGAGTGCTAAGATACATGAACCAAGTTGAGCGATTTGTTCCTTCAGAAGGTTGTTTTCTTGTTCCACCTTAACTTTTCTGGTTTCAACCTCTACCTTTTCTTTTTGTAGAATAGTTAAGGCACTAAAGGATTTAACTTTTTTGGTGCTCATATTTTGCTACTCATTGATTAAGGTGAACATTAAGGACATGAGTGTCTTCTTTGAAAAAAGATCCAACTTGTCTTTTAATTCAATAACGCTTACCTGAAGGTCCTCCTTAGATTCTTTTATGTCCTCATAGTTATAGTTACTGTCTTCAATCCCCACCAGTGCAGAATGGTCATTTTTTTTCCTTTGATTTATTATCTGACCCCCAAGGTAGCAACCATAGCTTTAGAAGTCTCATTCTCCTTCGTTTCATGAGTATGATCCTTCTCTGCTATGTTATTATTCCACTCAATTTCCCACAATGGACAATCTTTAATCATGTGATTCAGTTTTTCACATTTAAAGAATCCACCGATCTGGGACTTATCAGAGCTCATTGCCTTCTCAGATGAAATACTGCCACTGTAATTGTTTTTTGTGAGGAACTTTCTAAGTGTCTGGTGATCAATGCCATCTCATCTTCATCTTCATCTTTAGAGGCCTTAAGTTGTAAGGATCTCCCCATATTTTCTTCCTCATTCCTAGAATTCTCGATATCAATTTCATATATCCCAGATTGCCTTCTAATTCATCAAGGGATATACTTCCTATATCCTTAGCCTCCCATATTGCGGTGATATTCATTTTGAAGGTATTTGTTAGGGTTTTCATAATCTTATCCACAAAGTCCTCGATGGTAATTACTTACCAAGAGATGTCAGTTCATTCACAATGGAGGTATACCTGGTGAACATCTCAACAACTATTTCTCCAAGATTCATCCTGACGTTTTCATAGTCAGTGGCCAGTATGTCCTTCCTAAACTTCCTAACTTGATTGTTGCCTTCACACGCATTTTTTAGTGCATCCTAGATCTACTTCGCCATAGTGCACCCAAAGATTCTATTATACTCATTAGGTCCAAGTCCTCATATCAACACGTTCTTGGCCTTAGCATTCTTTCCAAGCATCTTGTAATCAACCTTAGTGTACTCACATTTTTCTTTCTTTACGTCTGTACCATCGTGCTGCTTAGTAGGGTATTTAGGTCCCTCAATGACCCTGTCCATAGCTCGTAGTCTTCCACCTGCAGATGATAGACTATGTGAGCTTTTCACCACCCATAGTATAGTCCATCAAACAATGATGACCTCCTAGGTTATTGTGCCCAACTGGTAGTGTAACATTCATTATGATCTTTCTCCTAAAGGGTTAACCTTTTTTGAAGAGAACCTGCTTTGATACCAATTGATATTCTGCACACCTAGTTTTTAAGTTGTACGACACCTAATTTTTGCCTATATGATGAAACACGTTACTTTACATGTTCTAAGAGTGGCGTATGCGGAATAGTAAAGAACAATAAAGAAAGGACACAACACTTTTATGTGGAAACCACCCGACTCACAAGGGCAGTAAAAACCACGACCTCCACCTCTGTAGGATTTATCCCCAACTCCACTACAATGTGAGCCTCTGCAAATTCAAGTTACAAACTATGTAACCTTGGAATTATAAACTCTAATTCCTATCTCACTAATGTACCAAAACTAGTAAGCAACCTTCAAGTTGAACTCTAACTAGAAGTTGAATTTGACTGACTTTTATACCTATACAATATGCTTCTATGAAATCGGATAAAGGTACAACTCGATAAACAACCTAAAAAAATAATCTAGACTTAAGAACTAGAAAACATTATTCAGTAGAACAACTCCTTCAATCTTCTTCATAGTATTAGGCTCACACTAATGCAATCAGAACTCTCTCAATGATGCTTGGCTGATTTGCTCAAGTTTATAATTTTCCCTCTTTGTGAGTGCGTACTTTTCTTCATGGAAAGACATGATATATACAACTCTTGGTCTTTAATCAATGCGGCTGACCTAAACCTTGCTTGATACAACCCATCAAGGTAGAATAGAGTTTGAGTTAGTTTAGGATTCTTACACCTTCTCGCATATGTAGTTTACTTGTGTGACTCTAAATATCTTGATAAGTATGGTGCGAAATCCTAGTAAGTGTAACACAGAATCCTGCCATCTTTTATGCCAAGTATTTACTATAAATACACAATTCCTACTTGCGGTAGGGCTTTGAGAAGGAACACGATCCTGGACTTGTTCCTTGCATATGATCCTGTCGACTCTGTCTCGCTACTGTATTTAAGAAGGAACATGTTCTCTGACATGGATAAAACACCCGGTACTTGTAATACTTCGTAAATTCGGATTAGGTGTGAATGTGTTAAATGAGAATTAATGTGATATTTTAACCATATGAAGTCCCATCTAGATGATTTTGGGTGAAAATAGATGGTTTGGAATCAAGACGAATAGTGACGTGCGTAAGGTTTGATAGAATTGACTATGTTTACGGCAGGTCCGCATTCCAGCCCAATTTCGTGCAACTCGTTCCGCATTGGAGGGATCTCAAAAACAAGAAAGTTGTATATCTTTGCCATACCTTTCCAACCATATACTGTGGAGCTCCAAATGAGCTATATGCTAGAAGTTACGTCTATTTTACTGAAGACATTGTCAGTACCATAAAAAATGTAAAAAAACATATGTGTAAAATGGACAGGGGAGCTCATCCGGCGAAGCCCAGAGCGATACAAAACCTCGCTATAGACCTCGCCCAGCGAGGTGGGACATCTAAAATACATTTTTTTTCAAAAAATTGTCTAAGTGTAAAATGGACAGGGGAGCCCAGGGAAGCCCAAAATGAGACAACACCTCGCTATGGTCCTCGCTCAGTGAGACAGGGGGTATAAAATTCCCAACCTTTAAATATAACACTTAGTTCAGATATTCATTCACCAGCTCATCCAACCTTGTAGAAAACCCTTTCAAGAGCATTTTTCTCTCCACTCAACCTTCCACAATAAGGTAAGTTCGCTCCTAACGATGCCTTTGTAATTCTAGCATTAAATCATGATTAGTAACATGATTCTCTAACTAAAACAAAAGATTAACAATGAAATCATTCGCAAGTGACTCAAGCTAGGGTTTGGGAGCGTTCTTCGTTAGAAAATAACGTAGTTCATTGCTAGGAGCAATTACAGGTATGTGAGGCTAACTCTCGACATTTGGGAATGTCTTTAATCATCCCCACACCTCGTTCATGAAGATTACTATGAATTACTTCAGATATAGAGATTATTCCATAGGTCATGAAAAGTCTAGAACTTCTATCTTTTGAGAATATAACTTCGTAGTTGTTCATAATTATCACGTTGATTGTTGTGAACTCAGTACATATTCCTTATAGAATTATATTTGATATTTCATAAGTCTCAGTTTTAGTCTATAAAAATGTTGTACAAAAAGACTACTCTAATATCCATGAATAGTTCATGAATCTATTTCCCAAATCAGTATCGAAATAGATAGTATTTTATATCAAAACTTCAGTATGAATTCATGTTCAGTATATCATATTAGTATAATTCAGTATTCCAGTATCATGTATTACAATATGAATTCTCAGTTCCTTATTGTAAATTGTTTAATGTTGAGCACCTGTATTTTGGGCCCAAGTCCACATATGTATTTGGGGCTAAGGACACAGTTTACGTATACTTGGTCCCGAGGCCACAAATTTGTGCACATATATTAGGCCTAAGGACACAATTTATTATTTTAGTTAGACACGCGATTCTTCATTTAAGAACATGCAGTAGTCATATTCTTTACTTCTTTGTTCACTTCAGTTATAGGTTATCAGTTCAGTTTTAGTTTCAACTTTTACAGTTCTTTCATTCAATTGCTTTACATACTAGTGCAATTTAAATGTACTAATGTCTCTTTTGCCAGGGGCTTGCACTTCACGGTGCAGGTAACGACTTTTAGGATGACATATTTGTACACTAGAATCTCTAATATCAGCTGAGTTAGTGATCCTAGTCTTTTGGGGCCTTATAAATTATTGTGAAGTCTTTATAGTTTATTACATACAATCAGTATGTTACGGGCCTTGTCTCGGCAAACAGTTGGCATTTCAGTACTCTTTAGAGGTTTCATAGACTAGAGTAGTAGTTAGACAGTGTTCATCAGATTTTCATGTTTATTGTGTTGACACTTTTACTATGTTCAAACTTAGTTCGGTATTTTACGCATTTAATGATTATTTAGATTTACTTTCAGCAGATCAACATGTGTTATTTTGATTTCCACATTTAGTATGTTTTGATATCATATGTTATTCAGCCAGCCAGTTTGTTCGCTCGGTCATATGTAGTCAGACACCGAGTGCCATATTATGTCCAGGCCCAGGGTTGGGGCATGACAAATCTTGGTATCAGAGCCATGTTCAAGTGTTCTAGGGAGTCTATGAAGCCGTGTCCAGTAGAGTTTCCTTTATATGCGTGTGCTGGCCACGCATATAAATGGTAAACTACCAAGACATTCAGGATTGTCTCATTTGTTTCTACTCTAGATCATGCCATGAAGCTTATAGAAATAAGTACCCTTCTCTTCCTACCAAATTACGTAGGTTTCGAATGTGAAAACGACGAGCAGGGAATTCAACGTCCAATTGAGGATGAGTACACGTAGGTGTACAATTGTGAAGTACTTTCTAGTAACGAACGATACTTAAGGTGATATTAAAAGTAGAATAAAGTGCACATCGCTCGAGAAGGGTTGTTGTATAATGAATTTGGAAGTTAAATAATAACAATGTACTTGAGAAAGAAGAATGAGAGACGGCAGGAAGAGAATGATAATGAAATTAGTAAAGGAGCTAAGTTTATAGGAAATGTAAATCATTGAGGATCCCAGGGAGGTGGAGGCAGATAGTTTTCTATAGGAGGTCATCATGAACCACTTCATCTGCAGCCAGGAGGTCCATAAATTCAGCAGCCCCTCGTAATTCTCAAACCCAAAGCAGGCGTAATGAAGCTAAGTCTGGTAATACGGGCTGTTGTCAGAACCGCTTGTATGCTTCAACAGGTCATCAGGACTAAGAGGAATCCCTATATATCACCACAGGTATGATGATAACTCTAATGTCAGACAGAGAATCACTATTGTTACGAATTTAGCTGCAGTGGGCATAGAAAAAATCACTATGATTTTGAGCAAAAAAAAGCATAAGGACAAATTACTTGTGATTCTTAGGTGGTATGATTTTCAGAAGAAATAATTATTTTTCACTCGACCCATGCATATGAATAATAGGAGATAGTGCATGACATGAGAACCATGAGCAGACGATGTTGAATTTCTAGGCATAGTTTAAGTTGTTTAAGTTTAATAAGATAAGAGCCAGAGAGTACAACATTAGTAAGTTACTATAAGAAGCATAAATTATTATGAGATAAGAAGATGTGACAATTTCCCCTTAGGTAATGTGATTAAGTGTTTACCCCACATGTGTATAGTCGGGTGTAAATTTTGAAGTGAATATAAAGTTTGGGGTTAGGTATTTTAATTATTCATTTAATTTCCCTAAGTGTGACTCATGACTATAGTTCAGACAAGATAGTCTACAACCTGAGAATAGGGTTAGATAATGAGGGAAAGTTAGAAATAACTTAGGTTATTCAGAGAAAAATAGGAACACATGAGGGTAGTAGGTGATTAGTTGAAGAATAGTAAGTAATTCTTGAGCAAATACAATGACTTAGAAATTTCAACAAAGCTATTAGAGGTAGGATTAGTTTCTTTACTCATGATAATACTAATGAAGTGCGTAACATTTTTAATACAATCCGAATGTATGTTAGAATCCAAAGGGTTTAAGTTTAATTCGAGGTATAGAAATTAGTGAAAGAAGAAATCATCTAATCAGTAAGAAAGCAAGCTACAAATGAATAGCCCTTAAGAGTTATCAAAAAAGAGTTTTCCTAAGATTGACACTGTGAGCAAAGTTATGTCGTTAAGACGGAGTATGCCAATTGTGAATACATTAGTGACCCGTTCATGTAGGTAATTCATTTTTTCCCAGTAAGGAAGATTTGCTCAGATGTGAGTGGAAAAAATGAGTCATCAGTGTTGTAAAGTACAAAAGAATTATAGAAGATATGGAAGGATAGTTGGATCCTAACAAAATAAAAGAATTCGAAAGTATAAGACCTTAGTCTTTTGTCTAAGGGGGAGAGGTGTAAATCATTAGTAAGCCCAGTTGGAAATATGAAACCCGAAGAGTTATCAAGAGATTTGAAGAAACCCAGTTCAATAATATGAGCAAAATGATATAGTCGCCATAAGGAGGAAAGAAATAAAAAATGAGTAGGATGATCGTCGATCGACTTGTGTCAAGATCAGTTATTATGGATTGAGCGATCAAAAAAAGATCATTCCCGGTTATGTGTCACAAGGGTTGTGGCATTGCACTAGACTCTAATCTTCAGGGTGCTTGTGAAAGACTTAGCGCGCAACAATACTATAGGTATTTTGGAATTTGTCTAAAAAAGGAATCAAATATGAGAAGTTTAGCTCATGTTGAGATAGACAAGAGAATCATGTCTAGGGAAGTTCATCATTTAGTAACCTAGGAGTTCAACATTTGGATCCCGAAGATGGTAGAGTTGTTGTATTGAGCAGAGTCAAATCCTCCTTAGTAGCTTAGAAAAAAGAGCTAAATAGTTTCATAATTCCTATCCATTGTAGCTAAAGGAAGGGATTAACAAGAATAAACCCATGGCTTTCGAACAAGGGGGAGATAATGGTACTCTAAGGTACCAAGGAAAAAATATGTCTTCCAGATATAGATAAAAATAAAGAGAGGATTATGGCAGAGGCGCACAGATTCAGATATTCTACCTACTGCTCCATGAAAATGTATCATGATCTTGAGAAGAATTATTGGTGAAATGACATGAAAAAGAATGTAGCATATTATATGACTAAGTGTATAAATATGTTAGCAAGTGAAAATCGAGCATCAAAAACCAGTGGTGTAGCACATAATACATATATTGTTGAGTGGAGATGATGAATATGAACTTTATAATGGGTTTACTTTGCTCATTTCAAAAACTGGATTTGATTTTGGTGATTGTGGACCAACTTACTAAGTCAGCGCACTTTTTGCCAGTAATGACCAATGACTTAGATGAAGATTACACCAAGTGGTATATTCAGGAAATCGGAAACATCTTCTATAGAGGTCTATCTGGCTGTCTATCAGGACCAGCAGGCATGAAATGCAGCGACCCTGACAAAAAAGACGTCAACATAAAATAATATATCAAGTATGTAAAGTGACTGAAATAACTGAATTGAATTGTAAGATATGCTGAATATAGACTTAAGATTCAATGGAAATTTGGAGGTATACTTACGTGTCTTAGACTCCTAATATATGTACAATACAATAACAAACAATTTAGCCTTGTATGAAGTATTTAAACGTGTGTAAGTTGCCTTGAAGGCTAGTCCATAGCCTCGAAGAAAATCTATATATGTATAGCCCCAAATGAAACTGTATATGTATCACCCCGAAGGCAAGATCACATTTATATAGCCCCGAAGATGAGTGTGTAATCGAATAGCCCGTAAGGCAAGTGAAGTGAAACAGTCCCATAGGCAATGTGTAACTCTATACGTTCTATAATCAAGTTTTTATTGTCTCAACTTTATAGCTAGAAATTTCTATTTATACGCTCATTCCCGACAAGGGACAACCACTATAGAAGGGTCATGGTAATCCAAATGAGATCTCTACGATTAGCACATTTTTGTGCAACTAGTGGGAAATAGTTTAATGAGGAATCATGCCAAAAATGAGGAAAAGGGATAGCCTCACATACCTTGGATAATCAGCTCAAGTAACACAATGAACTATCTCATACCACCCTTTCAATCTACACCAAAATAAGTAGATAACAATCACTCCTCGAAACTAGCAGCAAATACGACAATCGACAAGTTATGTTTTAGAGTTAAATTCAATCTTTCCCTCTCTTCATCAACTCAACGTTGGATCAGCATGATCAATATATGGAAGATTGTGATAAAAACCACAAAATCAGTATGCTCATGCTATTTCCCCCAATTTCCAGCCACCTCAAGACCTGGAGATAGCTCAAAACAGTCTCAACAAGAAAACAACAATATTCATACAACATGAATGATATCTTGTGGAGTTTAGTCTCAACACGTCAACCAACACCCAGATAAACTCAAACACAATAAAGGAAAGTTAAACTTACCTTACGTAACCTAGAAAACCTTCAACAAGAGCTCCCTTTAGCATGAAACAATTCTCAATAACAAGGCAACATCATAGAAAAATTCGTCTCTTCTTGAATAAGCTTTTGAGGTTAGATTTGGCTAAACTATCTTTAAATATGTTCTTGGACCTTAGAGGAGGGTTAGGAGATCATATGTAGGTGGGATAATCTGGTTTGGTCGAAAAATGAGTGAAAATGATGCTTGGATCGAATTTAAACAACTCAAGGTCAACCATCGCCTCACTTTCACAGACCAAAAAATGGGTTGTAAAGAAACTATGGGCCGTGATACTGGTTCGTGAAATAGACCGCATAGTATTGACATTCGGGACCTAATTCACGGTGGACCCAAGTCTAAAAAATTGTCCGTGAATTGGCACGAACTTGTTTTCTTTTATTCGTTCAACCTTAAAACCTTTTGGTACACTCTCAATAGTTTTCTAAAGCCTTACTTAACCTCATGTAGGTTCCATAACTTCCCCCAGATCACATTAGTTCACTCAGGATGTAATCAATGTAAAGAATACAAGCACAAATGGCCTATAGACTCTTGAACACTTGTAACCTCTCAGAGGTTTAACTTGATTACTTCCTTTATATCCGCAAAGATAATTCTTTCTTGACTTTTGTCAACTAACTTAAGAAAAATCTAACGTACAAAAGTATGGGATGTAACATTCTTCCCACATTTAGAAACATTCATCATCGAATGTTAATTCTTAGATACTTGCAAAAATTTCTCTAGAGTCTCTTCCGTAAATTGGACTAAAACCAACCTGCACAAAACCAGAAAACACACTATACATTCCACACATGGCCAATATCTATAAATAGCAAATGCATGACCTTAGAAGGCCGTCAATCACAAGTACTACAAGTCAAAAAAAATAAAATCACCTCAAGATGTACTAATCTGTGTCGGGCTATGCTATAACATTTCATCTCGAGCCACATCTTCAGTCTGAAATAAGTGGGAGTATTTAGATTTTATCTCATCTTCAGCTTACCACATCATATCTTCCATGTTCTTATTTCTCCATAGCACTTTTACGGAGGTCACCTCTTTGGTCCTTAAGTTGCGGACATGTCTATCTAAAAATACTGGGATCTCCTGGTAGGATAGATCCTCTTTGATCTGCGTCATCTATTAGGACAACCTGAGAAGGGTTTTGGATGCGCTTCTATATTATGGGTGCACAGAGAATCAGATGAACCAATTTTAACTATGGATGCAACTCTAGCTCATAAGCTACTTGGCCTATCTGCTGAAGGTTTCGATAAGACCCTATATATCTCGGGCTAAGTTTTTCCTTCTTACCAATCCTCATGGCGCCTTTCATAGGTGACACCTTTAGGAACATCCATTGGTCTATGACTTTCTGTACGTTCTACGACCTTAGCTATTGTATAATTATCCCTTATAATATAGTTCCTATGAGGGACACGCTTACTGATGCTCTTAGAACCAAGTATAATCCTCACTTTGGCTCTTATAGTTCTTACTTTATATTTCTTAAGCTTAGTTAGTATTCTTTAGGTTTAGGTACTTGTAGCATTTATAATCAACCCTTCTGTCGCACCTTGCATAAAGATATGCATGTATTTCTGCTCCGCTTAAGAAGTGAGTGGTTTGGAATGTACTTCAACGTTTTACTCTCATATTCTAGCTTCTTAACGTATCTCTTTCTCGTAAAAGTTCATTCTTGACTTTCCATCTTAGTCTATTCACATTCTTATTTTCTAAGTTGTATTACTATAAAACCTCACACATTTCTATGTTAGCGTAGCTTGTCCTAACAGACACTTTTGAACTGAACATAGGTGATTTGGAGAGCCGTTCATCCATGTTGTACTCTATATCTCACAATATTTTTTGAAGTATCAATCACATGGTGTTGCTCGTCTTAGGTCATATCTTCTTATTACTACAATATTCTAGATTACTATATATTGTACTATCGGCTGTGCTCATCACTCAAATGGTAAGAATGATGCTCTCTCACCCTGATAATATTCTCGGAGTCCCACAACAATCGGTTCACATGATTAACCTCGACATCTCCATTCCATCTTTTGTTATCTCCAAGTTGATACTCTTTTCACTTGTCTTTTTGATAGAATAGTTTATAGAATAGGGTCAGTGTACCATCTTTCTCGTACTTCTGCTATTAAGAGTGATTATGCAATGTTCTGAGTCACGATTCCTATAATCATCTGGGTCTAATAACCGAACTCCTGATTTGCTTGGGTGATGTAACTCTTGACATTCCTTTTTTCTTTTCCACCTTTAAGTAAACTTAAGCTGCCTTTTGATCGGCGGCATGACTTAGGGTATTAGCTATTACATTAGCCTTTCGCGGACCACATCAGACATTCATGCTATAATTTTCTAGCAATTTAAGCCTTTGTCTGTAACTTGGACTCAAATCTTCCATTTCACAGTATACGAAAGTCTCCTATGATAGTTAGAATGCCAATATACATGCTAAATTGATAATATTTTAAAATATTAAGTGTATTCATAATGCAACTAACTCTGGGTCATAGGTTGAATAATTCCTTCCGTGCCTTCTCAACTATATTTAAATGTAAGCAATTACTTTTCTTGGTCGTTCGCCACCTGCTGCATGAATACTTGACTTATCTTAGTGCTCATGCATACTAGAACTTCCTGTAACTCATATAATCTTAAATATCACTCCTAATTATACTTCCCATTCATTAGTCATGATTGGTACCACTTTCTTATGGAATGCATATAATGTTCTAATGAGACTGTCCTTACAAGATCATTTCTTTTGTAATATCAAATTCAGGTTACTATGCTTAGGTCTCCTTAATTCCTCAGCTAATCTTTCATTGTAATACATAGGGAAGGCCTTCTGACTTTTGTAAAACTGCAAGCTTATCACATCGCATACCCAATGGAATTTTTGATAATCTCAATCTCCTATAATTGTCCTTTGTTGCTTACCTTGTGCGCTTGTTCTCATAGGGTTACTTCTGGACTCAATCCTAATTTTCTGCCTAAGGGCACTCTCTTTTATTTTTGTAACACTACATGGTACCTTTATCCAGCACAACTTCTATCTAAATATTTCCCTAGGATTACGATCTCGTATCTGCCAGATTGAATTTCTGATATTGGGTTCTCTATGATTATCTAGCATGAGCTGATGATTTATCTCTAACCCCGTGTCTAGCCATAATTAGGCTCTTCCTGAATCAACTATTAACTACTTGTCGGTCTATTCTCATGTCTCTATTTCGTGTAACCTCTCTTACGTTATGTTTTTCGTCTTATATTACCTTTTTCACTAGCCCCTTATGTGTCAAGGGCCCATTCACACTTATTATCAATTGTCATCTTCGCGGGGAACCCTTACTGCTCTTCTATCTGCTGTCGTGCTTCCATAAAGTTCTATAGTCATGACATGTCTACAAGATCTGAATAAATGCAATCTCTTTCCTCTTTTCGCTTTTATCGCATTCCTCCTTTACCATTTTAGTTTTACCTGAACCATTTAATTTTGGCTTAATACCATATTACACCATCTTCCCCCCTTTAGGGGAGTACTAACATCTAGTGCTCTGAAGTTCTACCTGTAGATGTTTTACCTATTCACCTTCTGTGTTTATTTTCCTCCATATTTTTGATGACCTATACTCACATTGCAGTAACCCTTCTATACCAGGGATGACTGCTTAATTACACATGAGGGTGACTTCTAATATAACTGACATACTTAGTCCCTTAAGCTTATCTAGTTTCACAATGCTCGCTTCAAGGAAACGTCTTCCTGAATGACCTTTAAAGGTTATTATCATGTTGTCCATTCTATTATTACCGGAACACTACCTCTATAATTCTCATGATGTCAACTATTATCGAATCCTCCAATCTCTAATTCATATTCAAATTATCTTATTTACTAGCCCATACTGATTTATGTTACTCCGAGGCCTAAGTTGGAGTCATCAATTCATTTCTCAAAATGATGATATGACTTTATGTCTTATACTTTTTTATAGCCTCAAGGTCTATCCCCTATTGTCTTTTCTTTCACTAGACTATAGACTCTTTCATCCTGTCATATTTTGACTTATTGTTATTACTAATTCTTCTGCTAATATTTCCGCCTCTTATCTTATTCTGATAACTTCAACAATACAATTTTCATTTTTGGCTCCCCTTTCTTCATCTTGCCTATTCTCTAGGTCACCTAACATTTTTTTTACTGGGATGGGAGCCATACTAAGGTAAGTATTTATCCTTTCTAGAATTTCAATGCCTATCTTTTGAAATATCTGGACATTCTAGTAACTACATCTGGTTGTACTATTCTAGAGGACACCACCTTGGTGTCTCATAAGGGGAACTATTATCATGTCTGCAATATCCTTCAGAAATATCAGCTAATGTTAACAATCTGTCCACCATTTTGGGTTACTCTAACCCTAGCTAGATCCTGAAATATCATCCTTCTCCTGAGCTATATTTATTAGCTCCTAGAAGGTATAACTAAGATTGGTGCGGCCAATTACACGTACCTCTATTACTATTGAAAGTAGACTCATGATGCTTATATTTCCTTGCATGTACTGTAAATACTAATAGTCTTCACTAACTGGGTACCTCATACCCATTTCACCTTACTTCTTTTATCTGCTAGAACTTAAACTTTTACCTTCTGATACTTTCAAGGCCTACTATACACAAGAGGTATTAGATATTCCCATCTTAGAGTCTCAAACATGAAATCTGCACATCTGGTATGCAGGAATTGATAGGGCCTCAAACGGGGTCATATCATCCAAAAATCTCTCTATTAGTATGCTTACCTGCTGCTGTATTGGCCTTCTGGATGGCTGTAATCTTTCGGACTGCAAGTATCTTTGTATCAATAGCAAGCATAAACTCTGACTCAAACTCTTATGACCCAGCTGTACAACACAATTTGAATTTAAAAGAAGGGTAACAGACTCCTAAATGCCCTATAGCTTCATGTTTATATAATGTGGTGCACAACACACTTATAAATAAGATTCTACTAGAAATGACTTGTAGACTCCCTAGGACAGACCTGCTATGATACCAAGTTTGTCACGCCCCAACCTGAAGGGCATGGCCAGCACTCGGTGCCTTACTATGGACGAGTGAACCACACTGTAATTTGTATAATCTGTCTCGAAAGAAAAGCTAGGCTAATAAGGAAAATCTGTGAGCGTAGCATCGCAACTTAGGCCGACAAGGCCATACGCTGAAATATTTGTAGGTAATGGCTAATTCAACCAAAATGGGATCATCCAAACGTGTATACATATCTGAACGGCCGACAAGGACAACATACGTCTCTGCAAGAAGCAAAACCCAAAATGGGATATATACAAAGGCCGACAAGGCCGCCATGCTGACAATACTATAAATACAAGACATGTCTATAAGCCTCTAAAGAGTGATAGCTGCACTGTGGTCGGGACAGGGCCTCGACCTACCAATCATCTCTCTATATATATACCAAATTGTAAACCTGGACACTCCGGATGACATGAAGCTTACCACTTATGGAACTGATAGTCTAAACATCTGCTATGAAGGTCTATCTGACTATCTGTAAGGACCTACAAATATATGAAATGCAACATCCTCGATAAAAGGGACGTCAACACGAAATAATGTATGGAGTATGTAAGGTGAGTGAAATAACTGAACTGAAATGTAAGATATGCTTAATATACACTGAGGATTCAATGGAAATCTGGAGGTATACTTACCTATCTCTGACTATTAATAACTATACAATAAAATAACATACTATTTAGCCCCGTATAAAGTATCTAGACATGTGTAAATAGCCCCGAAGGCAATCTTTATATATATAGCCTCGAAGGCAATCTTTATCTATATAGCCCCAAAGGCAACTGTATATGTATAGCCCCGAAGTCAGGCACATATTTATATAGCCTCAAAGGCGGAGTATGTAATCGAATAGCCCCAAAGGCAAGTGAAGTTAAATAACCCCGTAGGCAATGCATAACTCTATACGTTCTATAATCAAGTTTCAATTATCTTAACTGTATAGCTAGGCATTGCTAATTATAAGCTCATTCTCGACAAGGGAGAAATACTATAGAAGGGTCATGGTAACCCGAATGCGATCTCTACGATTAGCACATCTTTGTGCGACTAGTCGAAAGTTGTTTAGTGAGGAAAGCACGCCAAAATGAGGAAAATGGATAGCCTCACATACATTGGATAATCAGCTCCAACAACAAAATGAACCATCCCGTACCACCCTTCAATCTACACCAAAATATGTACACAATAGTCAATCCTTGAAACTAGTAGCAAATACGATAATCGAAAAGTTCGGTTTTAAAGTTAATTCAATCTTTCCCTCTCTCATTCAACTCAACTTTGCACCAATATTCTTAATATATGGAAGTCTATGATAAAAACCACAACAATATCATGCTCATGCTACTTCCCTCACTTTCCAGCCACCACAAGCCTTGGATATAGCTCAAAACAGTCCCAACAAGAAAACAACAATCTTCATACAACTAGAATGATATCTTGTGGATTTTCATCTCAACACTTCAACCAACACCAAGATAAACTCAAACACAATCAAGTAGAAGTGAAACTTACCTTAATAAATTTGGAAAACTTTAAACAAGATCTCCCTTTAGCTTGAAACAATCCTCAATAACAAGGCAACATCGTAGAAGCTTTCTTATCTTCTAGAATAAACTTTTGAGGTTAGATTTGGATCAAATCTCTTTAGATATGAAGGTTATGATACTCATATGGAGGTGGGAGAATATGGTCTTATTGAAAAATGAGAGAAAATGAATCTTGTATCGAATTTAAACATCTCAAGGTCGGCTACCGCGTCACTTCACAGACCAAAACATAGTCCGAGAAAAATAAAATGGGCCATGAAACAGGTCCATTAAATGGACCTCTCATTCTTGACATTCTGAACCTAATTCACGGTGGAGCCATGTCCAAAAAATGGTCCGTGAAATGGTACCACAAAATCAACTACCTAACGAACTTGTTTCCTTTGATTCGTTCAACTTTAAAACCTTTTGTTACACTCTCAACAATTGTCTAAATCCTTACTTAACCTTATATATATGCCATAACTTCTCTCAGCTCAAATTAGTTTGCTCATGACGTAATCGACATAAAGAATACAAGAACAAATGTCTTAGCGACTCTTGAACTCTTTTAACCTCTTAAAGGTTTAACTTGATTACTTCCTTTATATCCTCAAATATAATCTCTGCCTTGACTTATGTCGACTAACTTACGATAAATCCAACATACAAAAGTACGGGATGTACCACATGTTGACCGACCTGTTTCATTCATCATGTGTTGCTCTGTGTCTGTATCACTTCACTATATCTTCACCCCTAGTTCATTAATCGACTGCATTTCTTGATTCCTTGAGATAGTTCAAGTTTTCAAGCTTGTTCTATTCTATAATGAATTGCTTTTTAGCTAAGTCATTTCTTCTTCCTTTGTACTAGTTTGCATCTAGCTTTATGATAGAACAACTCTATGGACGTGATTCATGTGTTGAATTTCTTACAACCTTCTTGCGATAGAACATGTCTTTGGGCCAGTTCAATTCACCATATGCTTTCTTCATCTTTCAGACCTTTCATTATATTTGGAACCTCTACTTTTATCACAACCATCAGTCTAGGTTGGTTCAATTATCACATGTATCTAGTACTATTTTATTCACCTTGTATGTTCACTTTGTCTACTTTTTCAATCATCAAAACCCAGACGTGTTAATCCTAAAAAGTTTTGTGTGTCGGCCTCCAAACAACATACTTCTTTTCCAAAGCTATTTTCATATTTGCAATTATGGTAATATTTCCATGTCTTGAACTTGTATTCCTTGTATTACTGGATTAATCCTTAATCCCAATTCCTCTAGGAATTCTTCTTGCATATTGAACAACTTTTAAGTTTGTGGAAATAATCTCCAGTTCGTCTTCAAAGAACACAGTCTTCAAGTATTTGTGCAACCATGTTTCCAGCATTATCAGTTCCTTTAAAAAATCTATCAAGGTTCTGGTTCTTATTTATGTTTGTCCATCATGCTCGTAAATTATTTGTCAATCATCAAAACAACATAAGATCTTGAATTGATATTCAACTCAAAGCAACTCAATAAATTCTTCCCTTTTGATGATGAAAAACTCATGACAACTTCATGAATCTTCACGTGTACTCAAGTACATCTTTCCCTACAGACCAATATCTATGTTAACAATTCCCCCTTAGAACCAACTTCTATGTCGATTAAGTTTTTGACATAGTAAGACACGATCTAACTCAAGTCTATGTTGGGACTAACCTTCCATTCATTAGAAGCCTTTAGATGGCTAGGTTTAAGAACCTGATCATATCCATGTGCTTCTTGTAAGACATGATCAATGAAAGTGCAAGGACTATGTTCTTTCATGACAATTTTGAAAATTTTCAAATTGGTTAAAATATTTTCTTCATTTCTCCTTTTGTGCCTTTTGGAACCAAGTTCTTTAGGTTCCTGTATTTGTTAAGCGCTCCTATGTAGGAACCAGGTTCTTTAGGGTCCTTTCTATTTTCCCCCTTTTGGCATCATAACAAAATAAGTATATTTGTTAGGACAAATGTTATGATTTAGCAATAATACAAACTTGAGCATTATACAACAATATTTATTACGCACCAATTATAAATAAGATGCATGTGTAGCTCCTTAATATTGTACATAATTGTAAGATTTTGAAGAGACATGACTTACACTTAAGACTGTCATCATCGAATTTGTCTTGTTTCAATATGTAAAAAATTTCTCACTTTGTCTTTTTAATTTATCACTACATTCATTTTAATTCTCTCAATACTTTTTTATATGATTTAGGTCGAGATTTAGTGATATTTCTAAAAATCAGAATGACGATGTTCCACTCACTTCTATTTATCATGGCTTCGTGCAGCTTAGTATAACATGTGAATAATATGTAGCCCAATACCTAATTAGTTTTTCAACATTACATAAATACTAATGTAACTACAGACAGTAAAATTAAATGTGGGCAACTCCATCTAATACCACTCCAGTCGTTTGATACTACTGTGTTGTTTATTAGGTTCATTGAATCACATAGTTCTTGTTAATAGTAAACATTCATTGATGCTCATTAGACTTATAGAATCAATTTCATATGTTATATCATTAAACACTCATGACACTCACATCTAGCGCCCGTGCAACACACGGACAACTCTTTCTAGTAAATAAGCAGTTATGATAGAAGTTTTGAAACTGATAACAAACGACTAGTGTATTTAGTAAATCACTATTTGATTCCGTATTGTTCTAACTCAATTTCATCAATATAATTTATATTTCTATTCAATAATATAGTAATATCTAATGAAATATCTACAAACACAACAAAACATTTTATGCACCTAGCTCCTCAATGTTCTACTTAGTTGTATGATTTTAAGGAGACTTGACTTATTTATTGAAGATATCCTCCTCTGATTTCTCTTGTCTCAATATGTAAAACATATCTCTCTTTCTCTTTTCTAATATATCAATACATTTATTTTATTTCTCTAATCGTTTTATGTATGTATGAACATTGGTCCAAAAATAGTGATATTTCAAAAAAATCATAGTAACGAGTTTCCACAAACTTTTATTTATAGTGACATTGTGCAGCAAGGGAGTATATGTGAAAATAATCTAGCCCAATACCTAATTAGTATTTGAATATTACATTGATACTAATGTAACTGCAGGAAGTCAAACTAACTGTGTGCAACTCCATCTACTACTACTCCAGTCGTTTTGTACTACAGTGTTATTCATTAGGTTATTCTAATCATACTTCACGTTAATAGAAAAAAAATCATTGTTGCTCACTAGACTTATACAATAAACTTCCTATGTTTTATGAAGAAAAACCTCACGACACTCACGTCTTGATCCCGTGCAACGCACGGGTAACTCTTTCTAGTAAATAAAGAGTTACATGTTATGATAGAAGTGATAAAACAGATAGCAAACAACTAGTTTTTTCAGTAAATCAATGTCTGATTCTGAATTGTAAATACTAATTACCATCAATTTCATTTATATTATATTCATTAATATGATAAAATCTAAATACATATCTGCAAACACAACAATATTTATTATGCACCAATTATAAATAAGATGCATGTGTAGCTCCTTAATATTGTACATAATTGTAAAAATTTGAAGAGACATGACTTACACTTAAGACTGTCATCATCGAATTTGTCTTGTTTCAATATGTAAAAAATTTCTCACTTTGTCTTTTTAATTTATCACTACATTCATTTTAATTCTCTCAATACTTTTTTATATGATTTAGGTCGAGATATAGTGATATTTTTAAAAATCAGAATGACGATGTTCCACTCACTTCTATTTATCATGGCTTCGTGCAGCTTAGTATAACATGTGAATAATATGTAGCCCAATACCTAATTAGTTTTTCAACATTACATAAATACTAATGTAACTACAGACAGTAAAATTAAATGTGGGCAACTCCATCTAATACCACTCCAGTCGTTTGATACTACTGTGTTGTTTATTAGGTTCATTGAATCACATAGTTCTTGTTAATAGTAAACATTCATTGATGCTCATTAGACTTATAGAATCAATTTCATATGTTATATCATTAAACACTCATGACACTCACATCTAGCGCCCGTGCAACACACGGACAACTCTTTCTAGTAAATAGGCAGTTATGATAGAAGTTTTGAAACTGATAACAAACGACTAGTGTATTTAGTAAATCACTATTTGATTCCGTATTGTTCTAACTCAATTTCATCAATATAATTTATATTTCTATTCAATAATACAGTAATATCTAATGAAATATCGACAAACACAATATATTTTTTATGCACCTATTATAAATAAGATACATGTCTAGCTCCTCAATGTTCTACTTAGTTGTATGATTTTTAAGAGACTTGACTTATTTATTGAAGATATCCTCCTCTGATTTCTCTTGTCTCAATACGTAAAACATATCTCTATTTCTCTTTTCTAATATATCAATACATTTATTTTATTTCTCTAAACGTTTTCTGTATGTATGAACGTTGGTCCAAAAATAGTGATATTTAAAAAAAAATCATTGTAACGAGTTTCCAGAAACTTTTATTTATAGTGACATTGTGCAGCAAGGGAGTATATGTGAAAATAATCTAGCCAAATACCTAATTAGTAATTGAATATAACATTGATACTAATGTAACTGAAGGAAGTCAATCTAACTATGTGCGACTCCATCTACTACTACTCCAGTCGTTTTGTACTACTGTGTTATTCATTAGGTTCTTTTAATCGTACTTCATGTTAATAGAAAAAAAATCATTGTTGCTCATTAGACTTATACAATAAATTTCCTATATTTTATGAAGAAAAACCTCACGACACTCACGTCTTGATCCCGTGCAACGCACGGGTAACTCTTTCTAGTAAATAAAGAGTTACATGTTATGACTGAAGTGATAAAACTGATAGCAAACAACTAGTTTTTTCAGTAAATCAATGTCTGATTCTGAATTGTAAAAACTAATAACCATCAATTTCTTTTGTATTATATTCATTAATATGATAAAATCTAAATACATATCTACAAACACAACAATATTTATTATGTACAAATTATAAATAAGATGAATGTGTAGCTCCTTAATATTGTACATAATTGTAAGATTTTGAAGAGACATGACTTACACTTAAGACTGTCATCATCGAATTTGTCTTGTTTCAATATGTAAAAAATTTCTCACTTTGTCTTTTTAATTTATCACTACATTCATTTTAATTCTCTCAATCCTTTTTTGTATGATTTAGGTCGAGATATAGTGATATTTTTAAAAATCAGAATGACGATATTACACCCACTTCTATTTATCATGATTTCGTGCAGCTTAGTATAACATGTGAATAATATGTAGCCCAATACCTAATTAGTTTTTCAACATTACATAAATACTAATATAACTACAGGCAGTAAAATTAAATGCGGGCAACTCCATCTAATACTACTCCAGTCGTTTGATACTACTGTGTTGTTTATTAGGTTCATTGAAACACATAGCTCTTATTAATAGTAAAAGTTCATTGATGCTCATTAGACTTATAGAATGAATTTCATATGTTATATCATTAAACACTCATGACACTCACGTCTAGCGCCCATGCAACACAAGGGCAATTCTTTCTAAGTTACGAGTTATGATAGAAGTTTTGAAACTGATAACAAACGACTAGTGTATTTAGTAAATCACTGTTGGATTCCGTATTGTTCTAACTAAATTTCATCAATATAATTTATATTTCTATTCAATAATATAGTAATATCTAATTAAATATCTACAAACACAACAAATTTTTTTATGCACGTTTATAAATAAGATACATGTCTAGCTCCTCAATGTTATACTTAGTTGTATGATTTTTAAGAGACTTGACTTATTTATTGAAGATGTCCTCCTCTGATTTCTCTTGTCTCAATGTATAAAACATATCTGTCATTGTCTTTTCTAATATATCGATACATTTATTTTATTTCTCTAAACGTTTTTTGTATGTATGAACGTTGGTCCAAAAATAGTGATATTTCAAAAAATCATAGTAACGAGTTTCCACAAACTTTTATTTATAGTGACATTGTGCAGCAAGGGAGTATATGTGAAAATAATCTAGCCCAATACCTAATTAGTATTTGAATATTACATTGATACTAATGTAACTGCAGGAAGTCAAACTAACTATGTGCGACTCAATCTACTACTACACAGTCGTTTTGTACTACTGTGTTATTCATTAGGTTCTTTTAATCGTACTTCATGTTAATAGAAAAAAATCATTGTTGCTCATTAGACTTATACAATAAATTTCCTATATTTTATGAAGAAAAACCTCACGACACTCACGTCTTGATCCCGTGCAACGTACGGGTAACTCTTTCTAGTAAATAAAGAGTTACATGTTATGATGAAGTGATAAAACTAATAGCAAACAACTAGTTTTTTCGTAAATCAATGTCCGATTATGAATTGTAAAAACTAATAACAATCATTTTCATTTATATTATATTCATTAATAAGATAAAATCTAAATACATATCTGCAAACACAACAATATTTATTATGTACCAATTATAAATAAGATGAATGTGTAGCTCCTTAATATTGTACATAATTGTAAGATTTTGAAGAGGCATTATTTAAATTAAGACTGTCATCATCGAATTTGTCTTGTTTCTATATGTAAAAAATTTCTCACTTTGTCTTTTTAATTATCACTACATTCATTTTAATTCTCTCAATCGTTTTTTATATGATTTAGGTCGAGATATAGTGATATTTTTAAAAATCAGAATGACGATATTCCAGCCACTTCTATTTATCATGGCTTCGTGCAGCTTAGTATAACATGTGAATAATATGTAGCCCAATACCTAATTAGTTTTTCAACATTACATAAATACTAATGTAGCTACAGGTAGTAAAATTAAATGCGGGCAACTCCATCTAATACTACTCCAGTCGTTTGATACTACTGTGTTGTTTATTAGGTTCATTGAAACACATAGCTCTTATTAATAGTAAAAGTTCATTGATGCTCATTAGACTTATAGAATCAATTTCATATGTTATATCATTAAACACTCATGACACTCACGTCTAGCGCCCGTGCAACACAAGGGCAATTCTTTCTAAGTTACGAGTTATGATAGAAGTTTTGAAACTGATAACAAACGACTAGTGTATTTAGTAAATCACTGTTGGATTCCGTATTGTTCTAACTAAATTTCATCAATATAATTTATATTTCTATTCAATAATATAGTAATATCTAATTAAATATCTACAAACACAACAAATTTTTTTATGCACGTTTATAAATAAGATACATGTCTAGCTCCTCAATGTTATACTTAGTTGTATGATTTTTAAGAGACTTGACTTATTTATTGAAGATGTCCTCCTCTGATTTCTCTTGTCTCAATGTATAAAACATATCTGTCATTGTCTTTTCTAATATATCGATACATTTATTTTATTTCTCTGAACGTTTTCTGTATGTATGAACGTTGGTCCAAAAATAGTGATATTTCAAAAAATCATAGTAACGAGTTTCCACAAACTTTTATTTATAGTGACATTGTGCAGTAAGGGAGTATATGTGAAAATAATATAGCCCAATACCTAATTAGTATTTGAATATTACATTGATACTAATGTAACTGCAGGAAGTCAAACTAACTATGTGCGACTCAATCTACTACTACACAGTCGTTTTGTACTACTGTGTTATTCATGAGGTTCTTTTAATCGTACTTCATGTTAATAGAAAAAAATCATTGTTGCTCATTAGACTTATACAATAAATTTCCTATATTTTATGAAGAAAAACCTCACGACACTCACGTCTTGATCCCGTGCAACGCACGGGTAACTCTTTCTAGTAAATAAAGAGTTACATGTTATGACAGAAGTGATAAAACTAATAGCAAACAACTAGTTTTTTCAGTAAATCAATGTCTGATTATGAATTGTAAAAACTAATAACCATCATTTTCATTTATATTATATTCATTAATAAGATAAAATCTAAATACATATCGGCAAACACAACAATATTTATTGTGTACCAATTATAAATAAGATGAATGTGTAGCTCCTTAATATTGTACATAATTGTAAGATTTTGAAGAGGCATTATTTAAATTAAGACTGTCATCATCGAATTTGTCTTGTTTCAATATGTAAAAAATTTCTCACTTTGTCTTTTTAATTTATCACTACATTCATTTTAATTCTCTCAATCGTTTTTTATATGATTTAGGTCGAGATATAGTGATATTTTTAAAAATCAGAATGACGATATTCCAGCCACTTCTATTTATCATGGCTTCGTGCAGCTTAGTATAACATGTGAATAATATGTAGCCCAATACCTAATTAGTTTTTCAACATTACATAAATACTAATGTAGCTACAGGTAGTAAAATTAAATGCGGGCAACTCCATCTAATACTACTCCAGTCGTTTGATACTACTGTGTTGTTTATTAGGTTCATTGAAACACATAGCTCTTATTAATAGTAAAAGTTCATTGATGCTCATTAGACTTATAGAATCAATTTCATATGTTATATCATTAAACACTCATGACACTCACGTCTAGCGCCCGTGCAACACAAGGGCAATTCTTTCTAAGTTACGAGTTATGATAGAAGTTTTGAAACTGATAACAAACGACTAGTGTATTTAGTAAATCACTGTTGGATTCCGTATTGTTCTAACTAAATTTCATCAATATAATTTATATTTCTATTCAATAATATAGTAATATCTAATTAAATATCTACAAACACAACAAATTTTTTTATGCACGTTTATGAATAAGATACATGTCTAGCTCCTCAATGTTATACTTAGTTGTATGATTTTTAAGAGACTTGACTTATTTATTGAAGATGTCCTCCTCTGATTTCTCTTGTCTCAATGTATAAAACATATCTGTCATTGTCTTTTCTAATATATCGATACATTTATTTTATTTCTCTGAACGTTTTCTGTATGTATGAACGTTGGTCCAAAAATAGTGATATTTCAAAAAATCATAGTAACGAGTTTCCACAAACTTTTATTTATAGTGACATTGTGCAGCAAGGGAGTATATGTGAAAATAATCTAGCCCAATACCTAATTAGTATTTGAATATTACATTGATACTAATGTAACTGCAGGAAGTCAAACTAACTATGTGCGACTCAATCTACTACTACACAGTCGTTTTGTACTACTGTGTTATTCATGAGGTTCTTTTAATCGTACTTCATGTTAATAGAAAAAAATCATTGTTGCTCATTAGACTTATACAATAAATTTCCTATATTTTATGAAGAAAAACCTCACGACACTCACGTCTTGATCCCGTGCAACGTACGGGTAACTCTTTCTAGTAAATAAAGAGTTACATGTTATGATGAAGTGATAAAACTAATAGCAAACAACTAGTTTTTTCGGTAAATCAATGTCCGATTCTGAATTGTAAAAACTAATAACCATCATTTTCATTTATATTATATTCATTAATAAGATAAAATCTAAATACATATCGGCAAACACAACAATATTTATTGTGTACCAATTATAAATAAGATGAATGTGTAGCTCCTTAATATTGTACATAATTGTAAGATTTTGAAGAGGCATTATTTAAATTAAGACTGTCATCATCGAATTTGTCTTGTTTCAATATGTAAAAAATTTCTCACTTTGTCTTTTTAATTTATCACTACATTCATTTTAATTCACTCAATCGTTTTTTATATGATTTAGGTCGAGATATAGTGATATTTTTAAAAATCAGAATGACGATATTCCAGCCACTTCTATTTATCATGGCTTCGTGCAGCTTAGTATAACATGTGAATAATATGTAGCCCAATACCTAATTAGTTTTTCAACATTACATAAATACCAATGTACTACAGGTAGTAAAATTAAATGCGGGCAACTACATCTAATACTACTCCAGTCGTTTGATACTACTGTGTTGTTTATTAGGTTCATTGAAACACATAGCTCTTATTACTAGTAAAAGTTCATTGATGCTCATTAGACTTATAGAATCAATTTCATATGTTATATCATTAAACACTCATGACACTCACGTCTAGCGCCCGTGCAACACAAGGGCAATTCTTTCTAAGTTACGAGTTATGATAGAAGTTTTGAAACTGATAACAAACGACTAGTGTATTTAGTAAATCACTGTTGGATTCCGTATTGTTCTAACTAAATTTCATCAATATAATTTATATTTCTATTCAATAATATAGTAATATCTAATTAAATATCTACAAACACAACAAATTTTTTTATGCACCTATTATAAATAAGATACATGTCTAGCTCCTCAATGTTATACTTAGTTGTATGATTTTTAAGAGACTTGACTTATTTATTGAAGATGTCCTCCTCTGATTTCTCTTGTCTCAATGTATAAAACATATCTCTCATTGTCTTTTCTAATATATCGATACATTTATTTTATTTCTCTAAACGTTTTTGTATGTATGAACGTTGGTCCAAAAATAGTGATATTTCAAAAAATCATAGTAACGAGTTTCCACAAACTTTTATTTATAGTGACATTGTGCAGCAAGGGAGTATATGTGAAAATAATATAGCCCAATACCTAATTAGTATTTGAATATTACATTGATACTAATGTAACTGCAGGAAGTCAAACTAACTATGTGCGACTCCATCTACTACTACACCAGTCGTTTTGTACTACTGTGTTATTCATGAGGTTCTTTTAATCGTACTTCATGTTAATAGAAAAAAAATCATTGTTGCTCATTAGACTTATACAATAAATTTCCTATATTTTATGAAGAAAAACCTCACGACACTCACGTCTTGATCCCGTGCAACGCACGGGTAACTCTTTCTAGTAAATAAAGAGTTACATGTTATGACAGAAGTGATAAAACTAATAGCAAACAACTAGTTTTTTCAGTAAATCAATGTCTGATTATGAATTGTAAAAACTAATAACCATCATTTTCATTTATATTATATTCATTAATAAGATAAAATCTAAATACATATCGGCAAACACAACAATATTTATTGTGTACCAATTATAAATAAGATGAATGTGTAGCTCCTTAATATTGTACATAATTGTAAGATTTTGAAGAGGCATTATTTAAATTAAGACTCTGTCATCATCGAATTTGTCTTGTTTCAATATGTAAAAAATTTCTCACTTTGTCTTTTTAATTTATCACTACATTCATTTTAATTCACTCAATCGTTTTTTATATGATTTAGGTCGAGATATAGTGATATTTTTAAAAATCAGAATGACGATATTCCAGCCACTTCTATTTATCATGGCTTCGTGCAGCTTAGTATAACATGTGAATAATATGTAGCCCAATACCTAATTAGTTTTTCAACATTACATAAATACCAATGTACTACAGGTAGTAAAATTAAATGCGGGCAACTCCATCTAATACTACTCCGGTCGTTTGATACTTTGTGTTGTTTATTAGGTTCATTGAAACACATAGCTCTTATTAATAGTAAAAGTTCATTGATGCTCATTAGACTTATAGAATCAATTTCATATGTTATATCATTAAACACTCATGACACTCACGTCTAGCGCCCGTGCAACACAAGGGCAATTCTTTCTAAGTTACGAGTTATGATAGAAGTTTTGAAACCGATAACAAACGACTAGTGTATTTAGTAAATCACTTGTTGGATTCCGTATTGTTCTAACTAAATTTCATCAATATAATTTATATTTCTATTCAATAATATAGTAATATCTAATTAAATATCTACAAACACAACAAATTTTTTTATGCACCTATTATAAATAAGATACATGTCTAGCTCCTCAATGTTATACTTAGTTGTATGATTTTTAAGAGACTTGACTTATTTATTGAAGATGTCCTCCTCTCGATTTCTCTTGTCTCAATGTATAAAACATATCTCTCATTGTCTTTTCTAATATATCGATACATTTATTTTATTTCTCGAACGTTTTTTGTATGTATGAACGTTGGTCCAAAAATAGTGATATTTCAAAAAATCATAGTAACGAGTTTCCACAAACTTTTATTTATAGTGACATTGTGCAGCAAGGGAGTATATGTGAAAATAATCTAGCCCAATACCTAATTAGTATTTGAATATTACATTGATACTAATGTAACGCAGGAAGTCAAACTAACTATGTGCGACTCCATCTACTACTACTACACAGTCGTTTTGTACTACTGTGTTATTCATGAGGTTCTTTTAATCGTACTTCATGTTAATAGAAAAAAATCATTGTTGCTCATTAGACTTATACAATAAATTTCCTATATTTTATGAAGAAAAACCTCACGACACTCACGTCTTGATCCCGTGCAACGCACGGGTAACTCTTTCTAGTAAATAAAGAGTTACATGTTATGACGAAGTGATAAAACTAATAGCAAACAACTAGTTTTTTCAAGTAAATCAATGTCTGATTATGAATTGTAAAAACTAATAACCATCATTTTCATTTATATTATATTCATTAATAAGATAAAATCTAAATACATATCGGCAAACACAACAATATTTATTGTGTACCAATTATAAATAAGATGAATGTGTAGCTCCTTAATATTGTACATAATTGTAAGATTTTGAAGAGGCATTATTTAAATTAAGACTGTCATCATCGAATTTGTCTTGTTTCAATATGTAAAAAATTTCTCACTTTGTCTTTTTAATTTATCACTACATTCATTTTAATTCACTCAATCGTTTTTTATATGATTTAGGTCGAGATATAGTGATATTTTTAAAAATCAGAATGACGATATTCCAGCCACTTCTATTTATCATGGCTTCGTGCAGCTTAGTATAACATGTGAATAATATGTAGCCCAATACCTAATTAGTTTTTCAACATTACATAAATACCAATGTACTACAGGTAGTAAAATTAAATGCGGGCAACTACATCTAATACTACTCCAGTCGTTTGATACTACTGTGTTGTTTATTAGGTTCATTGAAACACATAGCTCTTATTACTAGTAAAAGTTCATTGATGCTCATTAGACTTATAGAATCAATTTCATATGTTATATCATTAAACACTCGTGACACTCACGTCTAGCGCACGTGCAACACAAGGGAAATTCTTTCTAAGTTACGAGTTATGATAGAAGTTTTGAAAGCGATAACAAACGACTAGTGTATTTAGTAAATCACTTTGTTGGATTCCGTATTGTTCTAACTAAATTTCATCAATATAATTTATATTTCTATTCAATAATATCGTAATATCTAATTAAATATCTACAAACACAACAAATTTTTTTAGGCACCTATTATAAATAAGATACATGTCTAGCTCCTCAATGTTATACTTAGTTGTATGATTTTTAAGAGACTTGACTTATTTATTGAAGATGTCCTCCTCTGATTTCTCTTGTCTCAATGTATAAAACATATCTCTCATTGTCTTTTCTAATATATCGATACATTTATTTTATTTCTCTAAACGTTTTTTGTATGTATGAACGTTGGTCCAAAAATAGTGATATTTCAAAAAATCATAGTAACGAGTTTCCACAAACTTTTAATTATAGTGACATTGTGCAGCAAGGGAGTATATGTGAAAATAATATAGCCCAATACCTAATTAGTAATTTAATATTACATTGATACTAATGTAACTGCAGGAAGTCAAACTAACTATGTGCGACTCCATCTACTACTACTCCAGTCATTTTGTACTACTGTGTTATTCATGAGGTTCTTTTAATCGTACTTCATGTTAATAGAAAAAAAATCATTGTTGCTCATTAGACTTATACAATAAATTTCCTATATTTTATGAAGAAAAACCTCACGACACTCACGTCTTGATCCCGTGCAACGCACGGGTAACTCTTTCTAGTAAATAAAGAGTTACATGTTATGACAGAAGTGATAAAACTAATAGCAAACAACTAGTTTTTTCAGTAAATCAATGTCTGATTATGAATTGTAAAAACTAATAACCATCATTTTCATTTATATTATATTCATTAATAAGATAAAATCTAAATACATATCGGCAAACACAACAATATTTATTGTGTACCAATTATAAATAAGATGAATGTGTAGCTCCTTAATATTGTACATAATTGTAAGATTTTGAAGAGGCATTATTTAAATTAAGACTGTCATCATCGAATTTGTCTTGTTTCAATATGTAAAAAATTTCTCACTTTGTCTTTTTAATTTATCACTACATTCATTTTAATTCACTCAATCGTTTTTTATATGATTTAGGTCGAGATATAGTGATATTTTTAAAAATCAGAATGACGATATTCCACCACTTCTATTTATCATGGCTTCGTGTAAAGCTTAGTATAACATGTGAATAATATGTAGCCCAATACCTAATTAGTTTTTCAACATTACATAAATACCAATGTACTACAGGTAGTAAAATTAAATGCGGGCAACTACATCTAATACTACTCCAGTCGTTTGATACTACTGTGTTGTTTATTAGGTTCATTGAAACACATAGCTCTTATTACTAGTAAAAGTTCATTGATGCTCATTAGACTTATAGAATCAATTTCATATGTTATATCATTAAACACTCGTGACACTCACGTCTAGCGCACGTGCAACACAAGGGAAATTCTTTCTAAGTTACGAGTTATGATAGAAGTTTTGAAACTGATAACAAACGACTAGTGTATTTAGTAAATCACTGTTGGATTCCGTATTGTTCTAACTAAATTTCATCAATATAATTTATATTTCTATTCAATAATATAGTAATATCTAATTAAATATCTACAAACACAACAAATTTTTTTAGGCACCTATTATAAATAAGATACATGTCTAGCTCCTCAATGTTATACTTAGTTGTATGATTTTTAAGAGACTTGACTTATTTATTGAAGATGTCCTCTCGATTTCTCTTGTCTCAATGTATAAAACATATCTCTCATTGTCTTTTCTAATATATCGATACATTTATTTTATTTCTCTAAACGTTTTTTGTATGTATGAACGTTGGTCCAAAAATAGTGATATTTCAAAAAATCATAGTAACGAGTTTCCACAAACTTTTATTTATAGTGACATTGTGCAGCAAGGGAGTATATGTGAAAATAATCTAGCCCAATACCTAATTAGTATTTGAATATTACATTGATACTAATGTAACTGCAGGAAGTCAAACTAACTATGTGCGACTCCATCTACTACTACTCTAGTCGTTTTGTACTACTGTGTTATTCATGAGGTTCTTTTAATCGTACTTCATGTTAATAGAAAAAAAATCATTGTTGCTCATTAGACTTATACAATAAATTTCCTATATTTTATGAAGAAAAACCTCACGACACTCACGTCTTGATCCCGTGCAACGTACGGGTAACTCTTTCTAGTAAATAAAGAGTTACATGTTATCGTGAAGTGATAAAACTAATAGCAAACAACTAGTTTTTTCAAGTAAATCAATGTCGATTATGAATTGTAAAAACTAATAACCATCATTTTCATTTATATTATATTCATTAATAAGATAAAATCTAAATACATATCGGCAAACACAACAATATTTATTGTGTACCAATTATAAATAAGATGAATGTGTAGCTCCTTAATATTGTACATAATTGTAAGATTTTGAAGAGGCATTATTTAAATTAAGACTGTCATCATCGAATTTGTCTTGTTTCAATATGTAAAAAATTTCTCACTTTGTCTTTTTAATTTATCACTACATTCATTTTAATTCTCTCAATGCTTTTTTATATGATTTAGGTCGAGATATAGTGATATTTTTAAAAATCAGAATGACGATATTCCAGCCACTTCTATTTATCATGGCTTCGTGCAGCTTAGTATAACATGTGAATAATATGTAGCCCAATACCTAATTAGTTTTTCAACATTACATAAATACCAATGTACTACAGGTAGTAAAATTAAATGCGGGCAACTACATCTAATACTACTCCAGTCGTTTGATACTACTGTGTTGTTTATTAGGTTCATTGAAACACATAGCTCTTATTACTAGTAAAAGTTCATTGATGCTCATTAGACTTATAGAATCAATTTCATATGTTATATCATTAAACACTCGTGACACTCACGTCTAGCGCACGTGCAACACAAGGGAAATTCTTTCTAAGTTACGAGTTATGATAGAAGTTTTGAAACTGATAACAAACGACTAGTGTATTTAGTAAATCACTGTTGGATTCCGTATTGTTCTAACTAAATTTCATCAATATAATTTATATTTCTATTCAATAATATAGTAATATCTAATTAAATATCTACAAACACAACAAATTTTTTTATGCACCTATTATAAATAAGATACATGTCTAGCTCCTCAATGTTATACTTAGTTGTATGATTTTTAAGAGACTTGACTTATTTATTGAAGATGTCCTCCTCTGATTTCTCTTGTCTCAATGTATAAAACATATCTCTCATTGTCTTTTCTAATATATCGATACATTTATTTTATTTCTCTAAACGTTTTTTGTATGTATGAACGTTGGTCCAAAAATAGTGATATTTCAAAAAATCATAGTAACGAGTTTCCACAAACTTTTATTTATAGTGACATTGTGCAGCAAGGGAGTATATGTGAAAATAATATAGCCCAATACCTAATTAGTATTTGAATATTACATTGATACTAATGTAACTGCAGGAAGTCAAACTAACTATGTGCGACTCCATCTACTACTACTCTAGTCGTTTTGTACTACTGTGTTATTCATGAGGTTCTTTTAATCGTACTTCATGTTAATAGAAAAAAAATCATTGTTGCTCATTAGACTTATACAATAAATTTCCTATATTTTATGAAGAAAAACCTCACGACACTCACGTCTTGATCCCGTGCAACGTACGGGTAACTCTTTCTAGTAAATAAAGAGTTACATGTTATGATAGAAGTGATAAAACTGATAGCAAACAACTAGTTTTTTCAGTAAATCAATGTCTGATTCTGAATTGTAAAAACTAATAACCATCATTTTCATTTATATTATATTCATTAATAAGATAAAATCTAAATACATATCTGCAAACACAACAATATTTATTATGTACCAATTATAAATAAGATGAATGTGTAGCTCCTTAATATTGTACATAATTGTAAGATTTTGAAGAGGCATTATTTAAATTAAGACTGTCATCATCGAATTTGTCTTGTTTCAATATGTAAAAAATTTCTCACTTTGTCTTTTTAATTTATCACTACATTCATTTTAATTCTCTCAATGCTTTTTTATATGATTTAGGTCGAGATATAGTGATATTTTTAAAAATCAGAATGACGATATTCCAGCCACTTCTATTTATCATGGCTTCGTGCAGCTTAGTATAACATGTGAATAATATGTAGCCCAATACCTAATTAGTTTTTCAACATTACATAAATACTAATGTACTACAGGTAGTAAAATTAAATGCGGGCAACTCCATCTAATACTACTCCAGTCGTTTGATACTACTGTGTTGTTTATTAGGTTCATTGAAACACATAGCTCTTGTTAATAGTAAAAGTTCATTGATGCTCATTAGACTTATAGAATCAATTTCATATGTTATATCATTAAACACTCATGACACTCACGTCTAGCGCCGTGCAACACAAGGGCAACTCTTTCTAAGTTACGAGTTATGATAGAAGTTTTGAAAATGATAACAAACGACTAGTGTATTTAGTAAATCACGTTGGATTCCGTATTGTTCTAACTTAATTTCATCAATATAATTTATATTTCTATTCAATAATATAGTAATATCTAATGAAATATCTACAAACACAACAAAAACTTTTATGCACCTATTATAAATAAGATACATGTCTAGCTCCTCATTGTTCTACTTAGTTGTATGATTTTTAAGAGACTTGACTTATTTATTGAAGATGTCCTCCTCTGATTTCTCTTGTCTCAATATATAAAACATATCTCTCATTCTCTTTTCTAATATATCGATACATTTATTTTATTTCTCTGAACGTTTTCTGTATGTATGAACGTTGGTCCAAAAATAGTGATATTTCAAAAAATCATAGTAACGAGTTTCCACAAACTTTTATTTTTAGTGACATTGTGCAGCAAGGGAGTATATGTGAAAATAATCTAGCCCAATACCTAATTAGTATTTGAATATTACATTGATACTAATGTAACTGCAGGAAGTCAAACTAACTATGTGCGACTCCATCTACTACTACTCTAGTCGTTTTGTACTACTGTGTTATTCATTAGGTTCTTTTAATCGTACTTCATGTTAATAGAAAAAAAATCATTGATGCTCATTAGACTTATACAATAAATTTCCTATATTTTATGAAGAAAAACCTCACGACACTCACGTCTTGATCTCGTGCAACGCACATGTAACTCTTTATATAGCAAACAACTAGTTTTTTCAGTAAATCAATGTCTGATTCTGAATTGTAAATACAAATTACCATCAATTTCATTTATATTATATTCATTAATATGATAAAATCTAAATACATATCTACAACACACAACAATATTTATTTCGCACCAATTATAAATAAGATGCATGTGTAGCTCCTTAATATTGTACATAATTGTATGATTTTGAAGAGACATGAATTATACTTAAGACTGTCATCATCGAATTTGTCTTGTTTCAATATGTAAATAAATTCTAACTTTGTCTTTTTAATTTATCTCTACATTCGATTAAATTCTCTCAATGCTTTTTTTATATGATTTATTTCGAGATATAGTGATATTTTTAAAATTCAGAATCACGATGTTCCACCCACTTCTATTTATCATGGCTTCGTGCAGCTTAGTATAACATGTGAATAATATGTAGCCCAATACCTAATTAGTTTTTCAACATTACATAAATACTAATGTAACTACAGGCAGTAAAATTAAATGCGGGCAACTCCATCTAATACTACTCCAGTCGTTTGATACTACTGTGTTGTTTATTAGGTTCATTGAAACACATAGCTCTTGTTAATAGTAAAAGTTCATTGATGCTCATTAGACTTATAGAATCAATTTCATATGTTATATCATTAAACACTCATGACACTCACGTCTAGCGCCCGTGCAACACAAGGGCAACTCTTTCTAAGTTACGAGTTATGATAGAAGTTTTGAAACTGATAACAAACGACTAGTGTATTTAGTAAATAACTGTTGGATTCCGTATTGTTCTAACTTAATTTCATCAATATAATTTATATTTCTATTCAATAATATAGTAATATCTAATGAAATATCTACAAACACAACAAAAATTTTTATGCACCTATTATAAATAAGATACATGTCTAGCTCCTCAATGTTCTACCTTAGTTGTATGATTTTTAAGAGACTTGACTTATTTATTGAAGATGTCCTCCTCGATTTCTCTTGTCTCAATATATAAAACATATCTCTCATTCTCTTTTCTAATATATCAATACATTTATTTTAATTCTCTAAACGTTTTCTGTATGTATGAACGTTGGTCCAAAAATAGTGATATTTCAAAAAATCATAGTAACGAGTTTCCACAAACTTTTATTTATAGTGACATTGTGCAATAAGGGAGTATATGTGAAAATAATCTAGCCCAATACCTAATTAGTATTTGAATATTACATTGATACTAATGTAACTGCAGGAAGTCAAACTAACTATGTGCGACTCCATCTACTACTACTCTAGTCGTTTTGTACTACTGTGTTATTCATTAGGTTCTATTAATCGTACTTCATGTTAATAGAAAAAAAATCATTGTTGCGCATTAGACTTATACAATAAATTTCCTATATTTTATGAAGAAAAACATCACGACACTCACGTCTTGATCCCGTGCAACGAACGGGTAACTCATGTTATATATAGCAAACAACTAGTTTTTTCAAGTAAATCAATGTCTCGATTATGAATTGTAAATACAAATTACCATAAATTTCATTTATATTATATTCATTAATATGATAAAATCTAAATACATATCTGCAAACACAACAATATTTATTATGCACAAATTATATATTAAGATGCATGTGTAGCTCCTTAATATTGTACATAATTGTAAGATTTTGAAGAGACATGACTTACACTTAAGACTGTCATCATCGAATTTGTCTTGTCTCAATACGTAAAAAAATTCAAACTTTGTCTTTTTAATTTAACTCTACATTCATTTTAATTCTCTCAATGCTTTTTTTATATTATTTAGGTCAAGATATAGTGATATTTTTAAAAATCAGAATGACGATATTCCACCCACTTCTATTTATCATGGCTTCGTGCAGCTTAGTATAACATGTGAATAATATGTATCCCAATACCTAATTAGTTTTTCAACATTACATAAATACTAATGTAACTACAGGCAGTAAAATTAAATGCATGCAACTCCATCTAATACTACTCCAGTCGTTTGATACTACTGTGTTGTTTATTAGGTTCATTGAAACACATAGCTCTTGTTAATAGTAAAAGTTCATTGATGCTCATTAGACTTATAGAATCAATTTCATATGTTATATCATTAAACACTCATGACACTCACGTCTAAAGCCCGCGCAACACAAGGGCAACTCTTTCTAAGTTACGAGTTATGATAGAAGTTTTGAAAATGATAACAAACGACTAGTGTATTTAGTAAATAACTGTTGGATTCCGTATTGTTCTAACTTAATTTCATCAATATAATTTATATTTCTATTCAATAATATAGTAATATCTAATGAAATATCTACAAACACAACAAAAACTTTTATGCACCTATTATAAATAAGATACATGTCTAGCTCCTCATTGTTCTACTTAGTTGTATGATTTTTAAGAGACTTGACTTATTTATTGAAGATGTCCTCCTCTGATTTCTCTTGTCTCAATATATAAAACATATCTCTCATTCTCTTTTCTAATATATCGATACATTTATTTTATTTCTCTGAACGTTTTCTGTATGTATGAACGTTGGTCCAAAAATAGTGATATTTCAAAAAATCATAGTAACGAGTTTCCACAAACTTTTATTTTTAGTGACATTGTGCAGAAAGGGAGTATATGTGAAAATAATCTAGCCCAATACCTAATTAGTATTTGAATATTACATTGATACTAATGTAGCTGCAGGAAGTCAAACTAACTATGTGCGACTCCATCTACTACTACTCTAGTCGTTTTGTACTTTGTGTTATTCATTAGGTTCTTTTAATCGTACTTCATGTTAATAGAAAAAAAATCATAGATGCTCATTAGACTTATACAATAAATTTCCTATATTTTATGAAGAAAAACCTCACGACACTCACGTCTTGATCTCGTGCAACGCTTTCTAGTAATGTAACTCTTTATATAGCAAACAACTAGTTTTTTCAGTAAATCAATGTCTGATTCTGAATTGTAAATACAAATAACCATCAATTTCATTTATATTATATTCATTAATATGATAAAATCTAAATACATATCTACAACACACAACAATATTTATTTCGCACCAATTATAAATAAGATGCATGTGTAGCTCCTTAATATTGTACATAATTGTATGATTTTGAAGAGACATGACTTACACTTAAGACTGTCATCATAGAATTTGTCTTGTTTCAATATGTAAAAAATTTCTCACTTTGTCTTTTTAATTTATCACTACATTCATTTTAATTCTCTCAATGCTTTTTTATATGATTTAGATCGAGATATAGTGATATTTTTAAAAATCAGAATGACGATATTCCACCCACTTCTATTTATCATGGCTTCGTGCAGCTTAGTATAACATGTGAATGATATGTAGCCCAATACCTAATTAGTTTTTCAACATTACATAAATACTAATGTATCTACCGGCAGTAAAATTAACTGCGGGCAACTCCATCTAATACTACTCCAGTCGTTTGATACTACTGTGTTGTTTATTAGGTTCATTGAAACACATAGCTCTTGTTAATAGTAAAAGTTCATTGATGCTCATTAGACTTATAGAATCAATTTCATATGTTATATCATTAAACACTATTGACACTCACGTCTAGCGCCCGTGCAACACAAGGGCAACTCTTTCTAAGTTACGAGTTATGATAGAAGTTTTTAAAATGATAACAAACGACTAGTGTATTTAGTAAATCACTGTTGGATTCCGTATTGTTCTAACTTAATTTCATCAATATAATTTATATTTCTATTCAATAATATTGTAATATCTATTGAAATATCTACAAACACAACAAAAACTTTTATGCGCCTATTATAAATAAGATACATGTCTAGCTCCTCATTGTTCTACTTAGTTGTATGATTTTTAAGAGACTTGACTTAGTTATTGAAGATGTCCTCCTCTGATTTCTCTTGTCTCAATATATAAAACATATCTCTCATTCTCTTTTCTAATATATCGATACATTTATTTTATTTCTCTGAATGTTTTCTGTATGTATGAACGTTGGTCCAAAAATAGTGATATTTCAAAATATCGTAGTAACAAGTTTCCACAAACTTTTATTTTTAGTGACATTGTGCAGCAAGGGAGTATATGTGAAAATAATCTAGCCCAATACCTAATTAGTATTTGAATATTACATTGATACTAATGTAACTGCAGGAAGTTAAACTAACTATGTGCGACTCCATCTACTACTACTCTAGTCGTTTTGTACTACTGTGTTATTCATTAGGTTCTTTTAATCGTACTTCATGTTAATAGAAAAAAAATCATTGATGCTCATTAGACTTATACAATAAATTTCCTATATTTTATGAAGAAAAACCTCACGACACTCACGTCTTGATCTCGTGCAACGCACATGTAACTCTTTAAATAGCAAACAACTAGTTTTTTCAGTAAATCAATGTCTGATTCTGAAATGTTAATACAAATTACCATCAATTTCATTTATATTATATTCATTAATATGATAAAATCTAAATACATATCTACAACACACAACAATATTTATTTCACACCAATTATAAATAAGATGCATGTGTAGCTCCTTAATATTGTACATAATTGTAAGATTTTGAAGAGACATGACTTACACTTAAGACTGTCATCATCGAATTTGTCTTGTCTCAATACGTAAAAAAATTCAAACTTTGTCTTTTTAATTTAACTCTACATTCATTTTAATTCTCTCAATGCTTTTTTTATATTATTTAGGTCAAGATATAGTGATATTTTTAAAAATCAGAATGACGATATTCCACCCACTTCTATTTATCATGGCTTCGTGCAGCTTAGTATAACATGTGAATAATATGTATCCCAATACCTAATTAGTTTTTCAACATTACATAAATACTAATGTAACTACAGGCAGTAAAATTAAATGCATGCAACTCCATCTAATACTACTCCAGTCGTTTGATACTACTGTGTTGTTTATTAGGTTCATTGAAACACATAGCTCTTGTTAATAGTAAAAGTTCATTGATGCTCATTAGACTTATAGAATCAATTTCATATGTTATATCATTAAACACTCATGACACTCACGTCTAGCGCCCGCGCAACACAAGGGCAACTCTTTCTAAGTTTGCGAGTTATGATAGAAGTTTTGAAACTGATAACAAACGACTAGTGTATTTAGTAAATAACTGTTGGATTCCGTGTTGTTCTAACTTAATTTCATCAATATAATTTATATTTCTATTCAATAATATAGTAATATCTAATGAAATATCTACAAACACAACAAAAATTTTTATGCACCTATTATAAATAAGATACATGTCTAGCTCCTCAGTGTTCTACTCAGGTGTATGATTTTTAAGAGACTTGACTTATTTATTGAAGATGTCCTCCTCTGATTTCTCTTGTCTCAATATGTAAAACATATCTCTCTTTCTCTTTTCTAATATATCAATACATTTATTTTAATTCTCTAAACGTTTTCTGTATGTATGAACGTTGGTCCAAAAATAGTGATATTTCAAAAAATCATAGTAACGAGTTTCCACAAACTTTTATTTATAGTGACATTGTGCAATAAGGGAGTATATGTGAAAATAATCTAGCCCAATACCTAATTAGTATTTGAATATTACATTGATACTAATGTAACTGCAGGAAGTCAAACTAACTATGTGCGACTCCATCTACTACTACTCTAGTCGTTTTGTACTACTGTGTTATTCATTAGGTTCTATTAATCGTACTTCATGTTAATAGAAAAAAAAATCATTGTTGCGCATTAGACTTATACAATAAATTTCCTATATTTTATGAAGAAAAACATCACGACACTCACGTCTTGATCCCGTGCAACGAACGGGTAACTCTTTATATAGCAAACAACTAGTTTTTTCAGTAAATCAATGTCTGATTCTGAATTGTAAATACAAATTACCATAAATTTCACTTATATTATATTCATTAATATGATAAAATCTAAATACATATCTGCAAACACAACAATATTTATTATGCACAAATTATATATTAAGTGCATGTGTAGCTCCTTAATATTGTACATAATTGTAAGATTTTGAAGAGACATGACTTACACTTAAGACTGTCATCATCGAATTTGTCTTGTCTCAATACGTAAAAAAATTCAAACTTTGTCTTTTTAATTTAACTCTACATTCATTTTAATTCTCTCAATGCTTTTTTTATATTATTTAGGTCAAGATATAGTGATATTTTTAAAAATCAGAATGACGATATTCCACCCACTTCTATTTATCATGGCTTCGTGCAGCTTAGTATAACATGTGAATAATATGTATCCCAATACCTAATTAGTTTTTCAACATTACATAAATACTAATGTAACTACAGGCAGTAAAATTAAATGCATGCAACTCCATCTAATACTACTCCAGTCGTTTGATACTACTGTGTTGTTTATTAGGTTCATTGAAACACATAGCTCTTGTTAATAGTAAAAGTTCATTGATGCTCATTAGACTTATAGAATCAATTTCATATGTTATATCATTAAACACTCATGACACTCACGTCTAGTGCCCGTGCAACACAAGGGCAACTCTTTCTAAGTTACGAGTTATGATAGAAGTTTTGAAAATGATAACAAACGACTAGTGTATTTAGTAAATAACTGTTGGATTCCGTATTGTTCTAACTTAATTTCATCAATATAATTTATATTTCTATTCAATAATATAGTAATATCTAATGAAATATCTACAAACACAACAAATTTTTTTATGCACCTATTATAAATAAGATACATGTCTAGCTCCTCATTGTTCTACTCAGTTGTATGATTTTTAAGAGACTTGACTTATTTATTGAAGATGTCCTCCTCTGATTTCTCTTGTCTCAATATATAAAACATATCTCTCATTCTCTTTTCTAATATATCGATACATTTATTTTATTTCTACGAACGTTTTTTACGTATGTATGAACGTTGGTCCAAAAATAGTGATATTTCAAAAAATCATAGTAACGAGTTTCCACAAACTTTTATTTATAGTGACATTGTGCAGTAAGGGAGTATATGTGAAAATAATCTAGCCCAATACCTAATTAGTATTTGAATATTACATTGATACTAATGTAACTGCAGGAAGTCAAACTAACTATGTGCGACTCCATCTACTACTACTCTAGTCGTTTTGTACTACTGTGTTATTCATTAGGTTCTATTAATCGTACTTCATGTTAATAGAAAAAAAAATCATTGTTGCTCATTAGACTTATACAATAAATTTCCTATATTTTATGAAGAAAAACCTCACGACACTCACGTCTTGATCCGTGCAACGCACGGGTAACTCTTTATATAGCAAACAACTAGTTTTTTCAGTAAATCAATGTCTGATTCTGAATTGTAAATACAAATTACCATCAATTTCATTTATATTATATTCATTAATATGATAAAATCTAAATACATATCTACAAACACAACAATATTTATTTCGCACCAATTATAAATAAGATGCATGTGTAGCTCCTTAATATTGTACATAATTGTATGATTTTGAAGAGACATGACTTACACTTAAGACTGTCATCATCGAATTTGTCTTGTTTCAATATGTAAAAAATTTCTCACTTTGTCTTTTTAATTTATCACTACATTCATTTTAATTCTCTCAATGCTTTTTTATATGATTTAGGTCGAGATATAGTGATATTTTTAAAAATCAGAATGACGATATTCCACCCACTTCTATTTATCATGGCTTCGTGCAGCTTAGTATAACATGTGAATAATATGTAGCCCAATACCTAATTAGTTTTTCAACATTACATAAATACTAATGTAACTACCGGCAGTAAAATTAAATGCGGGCAACTCCATCTAATACTACTCCAGTCGTTTGATACTACTGTGTTGTTTATTAGGTTCATTGAAACACATAGCTCTTGTTAATAGTAAAAGTTCATTGATGCTCATTAGACTTATAGAATCAATTTCATATGTTATATCATTAAACACTCATGACACTCACGTCTAGCGCCCGTGCAACACAAGGGCAACTCTTTCTAAGTTACGAGTTATGATAGAAGTTTTGAAAATGATAACAAACGACTAGTGTATTTAGTAAATCACTGTTGGATTCCGTATTGTTCTAACTTAATTTCATCAATATAATTTATATTTCTATTCAATAATATAGTAATATCTAATGAAATATCTACAAACACAACAAAAACTTTTATGCACCTATTATAAATAAGATACATGTCTAGCTCCTCATTGTTCTACTTAGTTGTATGATTTTTAAGAGACTTGACTTATTTATTGAAGATGTCCTCCTCTGATTTCTCTTGTCTCAATATATAAAACATATCTCTCATTCTCTTTTCTAATATATCGATACATTTATTTTATTTCTCTGAACGTTTTCTGTATGTATGAACGTTGGTCCAAAAATAGTGATATTTCAAAAAATCATAGTAACGAGTTTCCACAAACTTTTATTTTTAGTGACATTGTGCAGCAAGGGAGTATATGTGAAAATAATCTAGCCCAATACCTAATTAGTATTTGAATATTACATTGATACTAATGTAGCTGCAGGAAGTCAAACTAACTATGTGCGACTCCATCTACTACTACTCTAGTCGTTTTGTACTACGTGTTATTCATTAGGTTCTTTTAATCGTACTTCATGTTAATAGAAAAAAAATCATTGATGCTCATTAGACTTATACAATAAATTTCCTATATTTTATGAAGAAAAACCTCACGACACTCACGTCTTGATCTCGTGCAACGTTACATGTAACTCTTTAAATAGCAAACAACTAGTTTTTTCGGTAAATCAATGTCTGATTCTGAATTGTAAATACAAATTACCATCAATTTCATTTATATTATATTCATTAATATGATAAAATCTAAATACATATCTACAACACACAACAATATTTATTTCACACCAATTATAAATAAGATGCATGTGTAGCTCCTTAATATTGTACATAATTGTAAGATTTTGAAGAGACATGACTTACACTTAAGATTTGTCATCATCGAATTTGTCTTGTTTCAATACGTAAAAAAATTCTAACTTTGTCTTTTTAATTTAACTCTACATTCATTTTAATTCTCTCAATGCTTTTTTTATATTATTTAGGTCAAGATATAGTGATATTTTTAAAAATCGAATGACGATATTCCACCCACTTCTATTTATCATGGCTTCGTGCAAACTTAGTATAACATGTGAATAATATGTATCCCAATACCTAATTAGTTTTTCAACATTACATAAATACTAATGTAACTACGGCAGTAAAATTAAATGCATGCAACTCCATCTAATACTACTCCGGTCGTTTGATACTACCTTTGTGTTGTTTATTAGGTTCATTGAAACACATAGCTCTTGTTAATAGTAAAAGTTCATTGATGCTCATTAGACTTATAGAATCAATTTCATATGTTATATCATTAAACACTCATGACACTCACGTCTAGCGCCCGTGCAACACAAGGGCAACTCTTTCTAAGTTACGAGTTATGATAGAAGTTTTGAAAGCGATAACAAACGACTAGTGTATTTAGTAAATCACTGTTGGATTCCGTATTGTTCTAACTTAATTTCATCAATATAATTTATATTTCTATTCAATAATATAGTAATATCTAATGAAATATCTACAAACACAACAAAAAATTTTATGCACCTATTATAAATAAGATACATGTCTAGCTCCTCATTGTTCTACTCAGGTGTATGATTTTTAAGAGACTTGACTTATTTATTGAAGATGTCCTCCTCTGATTTCTCTTGTCTCAATATATAAAACATATCTCTCATTCTCTTTTCTAATATATCGATACATTTATTTTATTTCTCTAAACGTTTTCTGTATGTATGAACGTTGGTCCAAAAATAGTGATATTTCAAAAAATCATAGTAACGAGTTTCCACAAACTTTTATTTATAGTGACATTGTGCAGCAAGGGAGTATATGTGAAAATAATCTAGCCCAATACCTAATTAGTATTTGAATATTACATTGATACTAATGTAAGCTGCAGGAAGTCAAACTAACTATGTGCGACTCCATCTACTACTACTCTAGTCGTTTTGTACTACTTTGTGTTATTCATTAGGTTCTTTTAATCGTACTTCATGTTAATAGAAAAAAAATCATTGTTGCTCATTAGACTTATACAATAAATTTCCTATATTTTATGAAGAAAAACCTCACGACACTCACGTCTTGATCCCGTGCAACGTAACTCTTTCTAGTAAATAAAGAGTTAACTCTTTAAAAATAGCAAACAACTAGTTTTTTCAAGTAAATCAATGTCGATTCGAATTGTAAATACAAATTACCATCAATTTCATTTATATTATATTCATTAATATGATAAAATCTAAATACATATCTACGAACACAACAATATTTATTTCGCACCAATTATAAATAAGATGCATGTGTAGCTCCTTAATATTGTACATAATTGTAAGATTTTGAAGAGACATGACTTACACTTAAGACTGTCATTATCGAATTTGTCTTGTTTTAATACGTAAAAAAATTCTAACTTTGTCTTTTTAATTTAACTCTACATTCATTTTAATTCTCTCAATGCTTTTTTTATATTATTTAGGTCAAGATATAGTGATATTTTTAAAAATCAGAATGACGATATTCCACCCACTTCTATTTATCATGGCTTCGTGCAGCTTAGTATAACATGTGAATAATATGTATCCCAATACCTAATTAGTTTTTCAACATTACATAAATACTAATGTAACTAGGCAGTAAAATTAAATGCATGCAACTCCATCTAATACTACTCCAGTCGTTTGATACTACTGTGTTGTTTATTAGGTTCATTGAAACACATAGCTCTTGTTAATAGTAAAAGTTCATTGATGCTCATTAGACTTATAGAATCAATTTCATATGTTATATCATTAAACACTCATGACACTCACGTCTAGCGCCCGTGCAACACAAGGGCAACTCTTTCTAAGTTACGAGTTATGATAGAAGTTTTGAAACTGATAACAAACGACTAGTGTATTTAGTAAATAACTGTTGGATTCCGTATTGTTCTAACTTAATTTCATCAATATAATTTATATTTCTATTCAATAATATAGTAATATCTAATGAAATATCTACAAACACAACAAATTTTTTTATGCACCTATTATAAATAAGATACATGTCTAGCTCCTCAATGTTCTACTTAGTTGTATGATTTTTAAGAGACTTGACTTATTTATTGAAGATGTCCTCCTCTGATTTCTCTTGTCTCAATATGTAAAACATATCTCTCTTTCTCTTTTCTAATATATCAATACATTTATTTTATTTCTCTAAACGTTTTCTGTATGTATGAACGTTGGTCCAAAAATAGTGATATTTCAAAAAATCATAGTAACGAGTTTCCACAAACTTTTATTTATAGTGACATTGTGCAATAAGGGAGTATATGTGAAAATAATCTAGCCCAATACCTAATTAGTATTTGAATATTACATTGATACTAATGTAAGCTGCAGGAAGTCAAACTAACTATGTGCGACTCCATCTACTACTACTCTAGTCGTTTTGTACTACGTGTTATTCATTAGGTTCTATTAATCGTACTTCATGTTAATAGAAAAAAAAATCATTGTTGCTCATTAGACTTATACAATAAATTTCCTATATTTTATGAAGAAAAACTCACGACACTCACGTCTTGATCCCGTGCAACGCACGGTAACTCTTTATATAGCAAACAACTAGTTTTTTCAGTAAATCAATGTCTGATTCTGAATTGTAAATACAAATTACCATCAATTTCATTTATATTATATTCATTAATATGATAAAATCTAAATACATATCTGCAAACACAACAATATTTATTACGCACCAATTATATATTAAATGCATGTGTAGCTCATTAATATTGTACATAATTGTATGATTTTGAAGAGACATGACTTACACTTAAGACTGTCATCATAGAATTTGTCTTGTTTCAATATGTAAAAAATTTCTCACTTTGTCTTTTTAATTTATCACTACATTCATTTTAATTCTCTCAATGCTTTTTTATATGATTTAGATCGAGATATAGTGATATTTTTAAAAATCAGAATGACGATATTCCACCCACTTCTATTTATCATGGCTTCGTGCAGCTTAGTATAACATGTGAATAATATGTAGCCCAAATACCTAATTAGTTTTTCAACATTACATAAATACTAATGTAACTACAGGCAGTAAAATTAAATGTGGGCAACTCCATCTAATACTACTCCAATCGTTTGATACTACTGTGTTGTTCATTAGGTTCATTGAATCACATAGCTCTTGTTAATAGTAAAAGTACATTGATGCTCATTAGACTTATAGAATCAATTTCATATGTTATATCATTAAACACTCATGACACTCACGTCTAGCGCCCGTGCAACACACGGGCAACTCTTTCTAAGTTACGAGTTATGATAGAAGTTTTGAAACTGATAACAAACGACTAGTGTATTTAGTAAATCACTGTTGGATTCCGTATTGTTCTAACTTAATTTCATCAATATAGTAATATCTAATGAAATATCTACAAACACAACAAATTTTTTTATGCACCTATTATAAATAAGATACATGTCTAGCTCCTCAATGTTCTACTTAGTTGTATGATTTTTAAGAGACTTGACTTATTTATTGAAGATGTCCTCCTCTGATTTCTCTTGTCTCAATATGTAAAACATATCTCTCTTTCTCTTTTCTAATATATCAATACATTTATTTTATTTCTCTAAACGTTTTCTGTATGTATGAACGTTGGTCCAAAAATAGTGATATTTCAAAAAATCATAGTAACGAGTTTCCACAAACTTTTATTTATAGTGACATTGTGCAGCAAGGGAGTATATGTGAAAATAATCTAGCCCAATACCTAATTAGTATTTGAATATTACATTGATACTAATGTAACTGCAGGAAGTCAAACTAATTGTGTGCGACTCCATCTACTACTACTCCAGTCGTTTTGTACTACTGTGTTATTCATTAGGTTCTTTTAATCGTGCTTCATGTTAATAGAAAAAAAAATCATTGTTGCTCATTAGACTTATACAATAAATTTCCTATGTTTTATGAAGAAGAACCTCACGACACTCACGTCTTGATCCCGTGCAACGCACGGGTAACTCTTTCTAGTAAATAAAGAGTTACATGTTATGATAGAAGTGATAAAACTGATAGCAAACAACTAGTTTTTTTAGTAAATCAATGTCTGATTCTGAATTGTAAATACTAATTACCATCAATTTCATTTATATTATATTCATTAATATGATAAAATCTAAATACATATCTACAAACACAACAATATTTATTACGCACCAATTTTAAATAAGATGCATGTGTAGTTCCTTAATATTGTACATAATTGTAAGATTTTGAAGAGACATGACTTACACTTAAGACTGTCATCATCGAATTTGTCTTGTTTCAATATGTAAAAAATTTCTCACTTTGTCTTTTTAATTTATCACTACATTCATTTTAATTCTCTATATGCTTTTTTATATGATTTAGGTCGAGATATAGTGATATTTTTAAAAATCAGAAAAACGATGTTCCACCCATTTCTATTTATCATGGCTTCGTGCAGCTTAGTATAACATGTGAATAATATGTAGCCCAATACCTAATTAGTTTTTCAACATTACATAAATACTAATGTAACTACATGCAGTAAAATTAAATGCGGGCAACTCCATCTAATACTACTCCAGTCGTTTGATACTACTGTGTTGTTCATTAGGTTCATTGAATCACATAGCTCTTGTTAATAGTAAAAGTACATTTATGCTCATTAGACTTATAGAATCAATTTCATATGTTATATCAGTAAACACTCATGACACTCACGTCTAGAGCCCGTGCAACACACGGGCAACTCTTTCTAAGTTACGAGTTATGATAGAAGTTTTGAAACTGATAACAAACGACTAGTGTATTTAGTAAATCACTGTTGGATTCCGTATTGTTCTAACTTAATTTCATCAATATAATTTATATTTCTATTCAATAATATAGTAATATCTAATGAAATATCTTCAAACACAACAAAAAATTTTATGCACCTATTATAAATAAGATACAGGTCTAGCTCCTCAATGTTCTACTTAGTTGTATGATTTTTAAGAGACTTGACTTATTTATTGAAGATGTCCTCCTCTGATTTCTCATCTCAATATGTAAAACATATCTCTCTTTCTTTTTTCTAATATATCAATACATTTATTTTATTTCTATAAACGTTTTCTGTATGTATGAACGTTGGTCCAAAAATAGTGATATTTCAAAAAATCATAGTAACGAGTTTCCACAAACTTTTATTTATAGTGACATTGTGCAGCAAGGGAGTATATGTGAAAATAATCTAGCCCAATACCTAATTAGTATTTGAATATTACATTGATACTAATGTAACTGCAGGAAGTCAAACTAATTGTGTGCGACTCCATCTACTACTACTCCAGTCGTTTTGTACTACTGTGTTATTCATTAGGTTCTTTTAATCGTACTTCATGTTAATAGAAAAAAAATCATTGTTGCTCATTAGACTTATACAATAAATTTCCTATGTTTTATGAAGAAAAACCTCACGACACTCACGTATTGATCCCGTGCAACGCACGGGTAACTCTTTCTAGTAAATAAAGAGTTACATGTTATGATAGAAGTGATAAAACTGATAGCAAACAACTAGATTTTTCAGTAAATCAATGTCTGATTCTGAATTGTAAATACTAATTACCATCAATTTCATTTATATTATAATCATTAATATGATAAAATCTAAATACATATCTACAAACACAACAATATTTATTACGCACCAATTATAAATAAGATGCATGTGTAGCTCCTTAATATTGTACATAATTGTAAGATTTTGAAGAGACATGACTTACACTTAAGACTGTCATCATCGAATTTGTCTTGTTTCAATATGTAAAAAAATTCTCACTTTGTCTTTTAAATTTATCACTACATTCATTTTAATTCTCTCTATGCTTTTTTATATGATTTAGGTCGAGATATTGTGATATTTTTAAAAATCAGAAAAACTATGTTCCACCCACTTCTATTTATCATGGCTTCGTGCAGCTTAGTATAACATGTGAATAATATGTAGCCCAATACCTAATTAGTTTTTCAACATTACATAAATACTAATGTAACTACATGCAGTAAAATTAAATGCGGGCAACTCCATCTAATACTACTCCAGTCGTTTGATACTACTGTGTTGTTCATTAGGTTCATTGAATCACATAGCTCTTGTTAATAGTAAAAGTTCATTGATGCTCATTAGACTTATAGAATCAATTTCATATGTTATATCATTAAACACTCATGACACTCACGTCTAGAGCCCGTGCAACACACGGGCAACTCTTTCTAAGTTACGAGCTATGATAGAAGTTTTGAAACTGATAACAAACGACTAGTGTATTTAGTAAATCACTGTTGGATTCCGTATTGTTCTAACTTAATTTCATCAATATAATTTATATTTCTATTCAATAATATAGTAATATCTAATGAAATATCTACAAACACAACAAAAAATTTTATGCACCTATTATAAATAAGATACATGTCTAGCTCCTCAATGTTCTACTTAGTTGTATGATTTTTAAGTGTTAAACAGAGGTAATATACCTGTGATATACACTGAATATACAGAACGTTGGTCCAAAAATAGTATATATCACAAGTATACAAAGCGATGAGTAAATCAACGTTGGAAGTGGCAGCCAATTTTTAGATATAGTTGTTAAACGGAGCAAGGCATGGCCAGCGAGTGTATATCACAAATGGCAAATGGCTGGACGAGTTGGGCCGAGTCACGGAAATAGGGCAGCAAAATAGTGGACATAGTTGTATAATAAGGAAAGTATATTGTGTGTATATTGTAGTATATTTGTTACCTAGATTAGGTTATACTCTTACCATATTTAGGATATACACATACCATAATTGTATAGTTAGAATTATGGTAGAATAAGGTTTTAGAAATAGAATAAGAATAGGATTCTCCTATTTTGTAACTTTTATATATATCTATTCAATCAATGAAAATGATAAAGGGGATTATTTCTTTCATGGTATCAAGAGACTAGGTCTAAACAAAAGTTTTTCTCTCAAACTTTTGCCCTCCCTTTGGCCGAGACCCCCCCCCCTCCTCGGGTTTCTCTTCCAAAATTCGTCTTCCGCTCTCAAAAACACCTCTCTTAAATTTCCCTTTCTTCTTTGTTTTTTCAATATGTCTAAGAACAATTTTCACCCTGCCCTCACGGTTTCCAATATCAAGAGAAGTATCCCTATTGTCCTTGAGATGGAAAACGTCCAGTATGTGACGTGGGCGGAGTTGTTTAAAATTCACGCTATATCTTATCAAGTTCTTAATCACATCATTCCTCCCGCTAGACCCCTTCCTGCGGAGGATCCTGAGTTATGGATTACACTTGATGCTACCGTTCTTCGGTGGATATGCGCCACTATTTTGCTGGACCTTCTACAGATGATTATTGAGCCGGATACCACGGCTATGGATGCATGGAATAGATTGTGTGACATATTCCAAGACAACCAACATTCATGTGTCGTCACACTCGAGCAGGAATTCTCTCTCGTTCGAATGGACGAATTTTCGAACGTTTCTGCATATTGCAAGAAACTAAAGGAGTTAGCGGATCTACTCCATAATGTTGGCGCACCAGTAACAAATAATCGTCTAGTTCTACAGTTGGTTGCCGGTCTTTAGGAGGCCTATAATGGTGTTGGAACTCTCCTTCGCCAAAGCAACCCTCTTCCCGACTTTCATCAAGCCCGCTCCATGCTTACGTTGGAAGAAGCCGATTTGGCTAAAAAGGCGGCTACCGGAGCAAGCCCAGTCGTCATGGTGGCATCCTCTCCTTGTTCTTCGGGTTTTGTGAATAATTCGGGCCAAAACCATAATAATGGTGGAGGCAAGAATAATCGCAAAAATAATAACAAAAACCACGGGGGTAAATGCGGCGGTTCTGGTGGCGATTCCGGTGGTTAACAAGCAGGCGGTGGGTCCCATCCAGGGTACAGTGGCCCACCCCCCCACCGGGCCCAGCAGTGGGGCCCATGGCAGTGGAACCCGTACCATCCAAGCAGCAGTTTCCAGTGGCCAGTGGGCTGGCCAATAGTCCAGGCCCAATACCCTAGCAGTGGCAGCCCACTAGCCAGTGGCCCAGCAGCGGTAGAAACAACAGCTACGGCCTAGCTACACCACGGACAGGAGTTCTTGGGCCCCGACCTCTGCAAGCCCATCATGCAGCAGGCCCCACTCAAACCGATATCGAGGCCGCAATGCACACCTGGGGTTATCTCAATCGGACCCAAATTGGTATATGGACACCGGTGCCACTACTCATATGACTTTCGAATCAGGTACTCTCTCATCTTATTCCAATTTGAGCACCCCTCGGGGGATAATTGTTGGTAATGGAAGTTCTATTCCAATTCTAGGGTATGGTCAGAAAACGTTGTCTCCCCCAATCCACCACTCCTCTTAAAAAATACCTTACATGCTCCTAAATTGATTAAAAAATTAGTGTCTATCCAAAAGTTCACAAATGACAATTCTGCTTCTGTTGAATTTGATCCTTTCGGTTTCTCTGTGAAGGATTTCAAGACGGGGAGCCATCTCATGAGGTGTGATAGTAGGGGGATCTGTATCCTATCATGCCCGGTTTCAGTCCATCGAGTCAAGCCTTGCCATCAGCCTTTGCCGCAATCTCTCCTTCCATGTGGCATGCTCGTCTGGGTCATCCGGGATCTTCTATTTTATCAGTTTTAGATAAAAATAACTTTATTTCCTGTAAGGGTACGAGTCGTACTCCACTTTGTCAGTCTTGTTCATTAGGGAAAATTGTTAAGTTGCCATTTGTTGACTCCAATTCTCATACTTCAATGCCATTTGATATTATTCATAGCGACTTATGGACGTCTCCTGTTCTTAGTTCATTGGGTCATCGATATTATGTTCTCTTTTTAGATGATTATTCTAGATTCTTGTGGACGTTTCCAATTGTGAATAAATCACAAGTGTTTTCCATCTTCATCCAATTTAGAGCGTTCATTCATACTCAATTCGACAGAGAAATTAAAAATATTCAATGTGATAATGGGAAAGAGTATGACAATAGGGAGTTACGGGAATTTTGTGCTAATAATGGGATAAATTTTCGTTTTTCATGTCCTCATACATCTTCACAAAATGGGAAAGCCGAACGCAAAATTCATTCCATAAATAACATTGTCTGAACTCTCTTAATTCATGCCTCCATACCTCCATATTTTTGGCATCATGCTCTACAAATGGCCACATATCTTCTTAACATAATTCCTTCTAAAGGTCTGACATATTCTTCCCCCCTAAAAATCCTATATAATAAGAACCCGTCTTATTCTCATCTTCAAATTTTTGGGTGCTTGTGTTATCCGTTATTCCCATCCACCACAATTAACAAACTTCAGGCTCGGTCTACCCCGTGTGTATTTTTGGGTTATCCGTCGAATCATCGTGGTTATAAGTGTTTTGATTTATCCTCCAAGAAAATCATAATAAATCGCCATGTCATTTTTGATGAAACCCAATTCCCTTTTACGAAAGTTCATACTCCCGAGCCTAAGTCGTATAATTTTTTGGATGACCAAATATCCCCGTTTATTATTCGGAATTTTTCGGACATCTCCCGCACCCAAAATCCTCCAGCGGGCCCACTGCCCGCTGGACCCACAGTACCACCCCGCCGGATAATTCCAACCATCGGAAGCAGTTCCAAGCAATTGGGCCAGTCCAGCCCCAGTGCAGGGAACCGGTCCCGACGACGAGTCCGATTTATCGATTTGGGCCGCGGGCCCACTACCGCCGCCGCCATCCGTCCCGAGCCCGAGAAAATTCCCAAAATTCCCTCAATTCTTCCTCGAGTCATAGACCGGTCACTCGAAGTCAGCGGGGTATTTTTACACCTAAAAGACATTTTAATTTACATTCTGATGTCTCTAAATCCCCCTTGCCCCGCAATCCTGTGTCCGCATTAAATGACCCTAATTGGAAAATTGCTATGACTGATGAATATAATGCTCTTATTGATAATAAGACGTGGGAGTTGGTGCCCCGTCCATATGGTATTAATGTTATCAGGTCTATGTGGATTTTTGCTCATAAGGAGAATTCAGATGGGTCCTTTGCTCGACATAAGGCGCGACTTGTTGGTGATGGTAAGACTCAGCAGGTTGGGATAGATTGTGGTGAGACGTTTAGTCCGGTGGTCAAACCGGCTACTATTCGCACTGTACTTAGCTTGGCTCTCTCAAAGACTTGGCCAATTCATCAGTTGGATGTCAAGAATGCTTTCCTACACGGTGATCTTAAGGAAACAGTCTATATGCATCAGCCTTTGGGTTTCAGGGATCCAAACCGTCCTCATCATGTATGTTTGTTGAAGAAGTCCTTATATGGGCTTAAGCAGTCTCCAAGGGCCTGGTACACGAGGTTTGCTGACTTTGTTTCAACTATTGGGTTCACTCACAGCAGATCAAATAATTCCTTGTTCATCTACCGCCGTGGTTCGTCTTTGGCCTACATTCGTTGTATGTGGATGATATCATCTTGACTGCCTCTTCCGATGCCTTGCGCCAGTCTATCATGACCATGCTCAGTTCTGAGTTTTCTATGAAAGACTTAGGGCCTTTGAGTTATTTTTTAGGGATTGTCGTCAAGCGTCATTCAGGTGGCTTGTTTTTTTCTCAACGAAAGTATGCTGCTGAGATCATAGAGAGGGCTGGGATGTCATCCTATAAGTCCACTTCCACGCCAGTTGATGCAAACCCAAAGCTAAGTGTCGCAGCAGGTGCACCATACGAGGACCCGACCCGCTATCGCAGTCTTGCAGGGGCCCTCCAGTATCTTACCTTTACCAGACCGGATATTACGTATGCAGTTCAGCAGGTGTGTTTATTCATGCATGATCCTAGGGTTGAGCACATGAATGCAATCAAACGCATCATTCGGTATCTTCAGGGGACACTAGACTTTGGGTTGCACTTATATCCTTCATCTACATCTACACTTGTCTCTTACACGGATGCTGATTGGGGTGGTTGTCCCGATACCAGACGGTCGACTTCTGGCTACTGTATGTTCCTTGGCAACAACTTGGTCTCTTGGTCGGCAAAGCATCAGGCAACGCTATCACGCTCAAGTGCAGAGGCAGAATATCGAGGGGTAGCGAATGTGGTCTCCAAATCATGTTGGCTACGTAATTTTCTTTTGGAGCTTCATTGTCCCATTGAGAAGGCAACCTTGGTATATTGCGATAACATTAGTGCCATATACCTTTCAAGTAACCCAGTTCAACACCAACATACTAAGCATATCGAAATGGACATTCACTTTGTCCGTGAAAAGGTTGGAAAGGGTCACATTCGCGTATGCCATGTCCCGTCTCGTTATCAAATTGCAGACATCTTTACAAAGGGTCTACCAGCGGTTCTCTTTGAAGATTTTAGGGACAGTCTCAGCGTTCGAAGACCGCCCGCTATGACTGCGGGGGCGTGTTAAACAGAGGTAATATACCTGTGATATACACTGAATATACAAAAGTATATATCACGGGTATACAAAGCATTGAATAGTGGCAGCCCAACAAGAGAGAGCGGTGGCGGCCAATGCCCAGAGGCGCCCAAATGGCCTTGACGAGTTGGGCCGGTCATGGAAATAGGGCAGCAAAACAGTGGACATAGTTGTATAATAAGGAAAGTATATTGTGTGTATATTGTAGTATATTTGTTACCTAGATTAGGATATACTCTTACCATATTTAGGATATACACATACCATAATTGTATAGTTAGAATTATGGTAGAATAAGGTTTTACAAATAGAATAGGAATAGGATTCTCCTATTTTGTAACTTGTATATATATCTATTCAATCAATTAAAATGATAAAGGGGATTATTTCTTTCATTAAGAGACTTGACTTATTTATTGAAGATGTCCTCCTCTGATTTCTCTTGTCTCAATATGTAAAACATATCTCTCTTTCTCTTTTCTAATATATCAATACATTTATTTTATTTCTCTAAACATTTTCTGTATGTATGAACGTTGGTCCAAAAATAGTGATATTTCAAAATATCATAGTAATGAGTTTCCACAAACTTTTATTTATAGTGACATTGTGCAGCAAGGGAGTATATGTGAAAATAATCTAGCCCAATAATTAGTATTTGAATATTACATTGATACTAATGTAACTGCAGGAAGTCAAACTAATTGTGTGCGACTCCATCTACTACTACTCCACTCGTTTTGTACTACTGTGTTATTCATTAGGTTCTTTTAATCGTACATCATGTTAATAGAAAAAAAAATCATTGATGCTCATTAGACTTATACAAAAAATTCCTATATTTTATGAAGAAAAACTCACGACACTCACGTCTTGATCGCGTGCAACGCACGGGTAACTCTTTCTAGTAAATAAAGAGTTACATGTTATGATAGAAGTGATAAAACTGATAGCAAACAACGAGTTTTTTCAGTAAATCAATGTTCGATTCTGAATTGTAAATACTAATTACCATCAATTTCATTTATATTATATTCATTAATATGATAAAATCTAAATACATATCTACAAACACAATAATATTTATTACGCACCAATTATAAATAAGTTGCATGTGTAGCTCCTTAATATTGTACATAATTGTAAGATTTTGAAGAGACATGACTTACACTTAAGACTGTCATCATCGAATTTGTCTTGTTTTAATATGTAAAAAAATTCTAACTTTGTCTTTGTAATTTATCTCTACATTCATTTTAATTCTCTCAATGCTTTTTTTATATGATTTAGGTCGAGATATAGTGATATTTTAAAAAATTAGGATAACGATGTTCCACCCACATCTATTTATCATGGCTTCGTGCAGCTTAGTATAACATGTGAATAATATGTAGCCCAATACCTAATTAGTTTTTCAACATTACATAAATACTAATGTAACTACAGGCAGTAAAATTAAATGTGGGCAACTCCATCTAATACTACTCCAGTTGTTTGATACTACTGTGTTGTTTATTAGGTTCATTGAATCACATAGCTCTTGTTAATAGTAAAAGTTCATTGATGCTCATTAGACTTATAGAATCAATTTCATATGTTATATCATTAAACACTCATGACACTCACGTCTAGCGCCCGTGCAACACACGGGCAACTCTTTCTAAGTTACGAGTTATGATAGAAGTTTTGAAACTGATAACAAACGACTAGTGTATTTAGTAAATCACTGTTGGATTCCGTATTGTTCTAACTTAATTTCATCAATATAATTTATATTTCTATTCAATAATATAGTAATATCTAATGAAATATCTACAAACACAACAAAAAATTTTATGCACCTATTATAAATAAGATACATGTCTAGCTCCTCAATGTTCTACTCAGTTGTATGATTTTTAAGAGACTTGACTTATTTATTGAAGATGTCCTCCTCTGATTTCTCTTGTCTCATTATGTAAAACATATCTCTCTTTCTCTTTTCTAATATATCAATACATTTATTTTATTTCTCTAAACGTTTTCTGTATGTATGAACGTTGGTCCAAAAATAGTGATATTTCAAAAAATCATAGTAACGAGTTTCCACAAACTTTTATTTATAGTGACATTGTGCAGCAAGGGAGTATATGTGAAAATAATCTAGCCCAATACCTAATTAGTATTTGAATATTACATTGATACTAATGTAACTGCAGGAAGTCAAACTAATTGTGTGCGACTCCATCTACTACTACTCCAGTCGTTTTGTACTACTGTGTTATTCATTAGGTTCTTTTAATCGTACTTCATGTTAATAGAAAAAAAATCATCGTTGCTCATTAGACTTATACAATAAATTTCCTATGTTTTATGAAGAAAAAACTCATGACATTCACGTCTTGATCCAGTGCAACGCACGGGTAACTCTTTCTAGTAAATAAAGAGTTACATGTTATGATAGAAGTGATAAAACCGATAGCAAACAACTAGTTTTTTCAAGTAAATCAATGTCGATTCTGAATTGTAAATACTAATTTCCCTCAATTTCATTTATATTATATTCATTAATATGATAAAATCTAAATACATATCTACAAACACAACAATATTTATTACGCACCAATTATAAATAAGATGCATGTGTAGCTCCTTAATATTGTACATAATTGTAAGATTTTGAAGAGACATGACTTACACTTAAGACTGTCATCATCGAATTTGTCTTGTTTCAATATGTAAAAAAATTCTACTTTGTCTTTTAATTTATCACTACATTCATTTTAATTCTCTCAATGCTTTTTTATATGATTTAGGTCGAGATATAGTGATATTTTTAAAAATCAGAATAACGATGTTCCACCCACTTCTATTTATCATGGCTTCGTGCAGCTTAGTATAACATGTGAATAATATGTAGCCCAATACCTAATTAGTTTTTCAACATTACATAAATACTAATGTAACTACATGCTGTAAAATTAAATGCGGGCAACTCCATCTAATACTACTCCAGTCGTTTGATACTACTGTGTTGTTTATTAGGTTCATTGAATTACATAGCTCTTGTTAATAGTAAAAGTTCATTGATGCTCATTAGACTTATAGAATCAATTTCATATGTTATATCATTAAACACTCATGACACTCACGTCTAGCGCCCGTGCAACACACGGGCAACTCTTTCTAGTAAATAAGTTACGAGTTATGATAGAAGTTTTGAACCGATAACAAACGACTAGTGTATTTAGTAAATCACCGTTGGATTCCGTATTGTTCTAACTTAATTTCATCAATATAATTTATATTTCTATTCAATAATATAGTAATATCTAATGAAATATCTACAAACACAATTGAATTTTTTATGCACCTATTATAAATAAGATACTGTCTAGCTCCTCAATGTTTTACTCAGTTGTATGATTTTTAAGAGACTTGACTTATTTATTGAAGATGTCCTCCTCTTGATTTCTCTTGTCTCAATATGTAAAACATATCTCTCTTTCTCTTTTTTGATATATCAATACATTTATTTTATTTCTCTAAACGTTTTCTGTATGTATGAACGTTTGTCCAAAAATAGTGATATTTCAAAAAATCATAGTAACGAGTTTCCACAACTTTTATTTATAGTGACATTGTGCAGCAAGGGAGTATATGTGAATAAAATCTAGCCCAATACCTAATTAGTATTTGAACATTACATTGATACTAATGTAACTGCAGGAAGTAGAACTAATTGTGTACGACTCCATCTACTACTACTCCAGTCGTTTTGTACTACTGTGTTATTCATTAGGTTCTTTTAATCGTACTTCATGTTAATAGAAAAAAATCATTGTTGCTCATTAGACTTATACAATAAATTTCCTATGTTTTATGAAGAAAAACTCATGACATTCACGTCTTGATCTCGTGCAACGCACGGGTAACTCTTTCTAGTAAATAAAGAGTTACATTGTCACGCCCCAACTTTTCTCAAGTCTTTCTTTAGGACGTGATGGCACCTGGACAACTATCCCTTTCCCGGCGAACCATATATTTCATTTTCTTCCTAAATTAGACAGGTATTTGCGGAAATAATATATATAATAATCAATTTGAAGTTTACGAAGAACAATCTCATGTGGGGCATTCCCCGAGATAATAAAACTTAATTCTTTAAACAAACTTAGTCTAGAGTAACTTTCACCAAATCCAAAATAATGGATTGGTGGTACGATGAGGCTGCGGGACGATCGCTAGCCCTCTTGCGGAGCTTTTCCTTCTATCGCGCCTTCCTGAAATATGTTATATAAAATAGTCAGCCCTACCATCCGGGGCTGAGTGGGAATCTCACCTTACAGTCCAAAGTAACCTCACAATATTTTTAATTACAATCACATTATAAGAAAATAATAAGCATGTTGAAATAAACAGATTACAACCCTTTTATCAAATAAATCAATAAATTTTCACGTGCAAAATTTTCTCCCCACTCGTCTTAGAAAAAAACAACTTAGTTTAATCAGTACTCCTGCTTTTTCCCATATAACATATTATACATTTGTTGCGGTACGTGCAACCCGATCCAGTGCATTTATATATTTGTTGCGGTACGTGCAACCCGATCCAGTGCATTTATGTATTTGTTGCGGTACGTGCAACCCGATCCAGTGCATTTATGTATTTGTTGAGGTACGTGAAACCCGATCCAGTGCATTTATATATTTGTTGCGGTACGTGAAACCCGATCCAATGCATTTATATATATATGTTGCGGTCCGTGCAACCCGATCCAATGCATTTATGTATTTGTTGCGGTCCGTGCAACCCGATCCAATGCACTTATTTGTTGCGGTACGTGCAACCCGATCCAATGCACTTATTTGTTGTTTAAATATGTCATATGTTCAAAAGGCTCAAAATAATATTTCTTTCCTTCAATATTTCGCCCTTCCACTTGTAAGGGTTACAACTCTCAAACCGTAAGTCGGATTTATCCCCGTAAAGTCTCAAACTGTCGAGGACAGAGAAATCTATAACATTTATTCAGCACAATATTTCATATTCATTACCTGATTTGTACAGTTTTTATGTTATACATTCTGCCCTTTCAGACTTCGGTTGATCCGAGGCAGAATGTTCAAACAGCTATAACTCTCAAACCGTAAGTCGGATTTATCCCCGTAAAGTCTCAAACTGTCGAGGACAGAGTAATCTAGAACTTTTATTCAGCACAATATTTCATATTCATTACCTATTAGTACAGTTTTTACGTTATACATTCTGCCCTTCCAGACTTCGGTTGATCCGAGGCAGAATGTTCAAACAGCGATAACTCTCAAACCGTAAGACGGATTTATCCCCGTAAAGTCTCAAACTGTCGAGGACAGAGTAATATATAACTTTTATTCAGCACAATATTTCATATTCATTACCTATTTGTACAGTTTTTACGTTATACATTCTGCCCTTCCAGACTTCGGTTGATCCGAGGCAGAATGTTCAAACAGTGATAACTCTCAAACCGTAAGTCGGATTTATCCCCGTAAAGTCTCAAACTGACCGTAACAGAAAGATGTATAACTCTGTAAAATTTCATCCAATTCTAACAAGTATAGCCCAGTATAACAGATTACAATTGCACAATCCAAACTAGTTATTAAACAATCATAAATTTCATGCTCATTCTTTCAATAACCGGATTATATTCTAACATGTATTGTAACTTAAAAATAAAGGATTTTACTAAGAACTTTGAGTGAGAAAACTCACCTTTGTTGCTTCGTGATTGCGAACAAAACCTCAACTTCAACCAAACCTTTTTGGAACTCCTTAATTGTTCTCTTTAATCTTTTTTTTCTCCTCTTTGTTTTGTTTCTGATTTGCAGTTTTTTTCTGTATATCCCTTTCCCTTTTTGTTGTGTTTTATATAAAAGTGTATGTGTGTGTTGTGTTGTGTTGTGTATATGTATGTTGCATAAATTTTGGGATGTGGGGGAGTAGAAGAAGGGGTTGAGGGAGAGGGGTCGGTTTAGGGAGGAGACGTGCATAATTTTTTTTTTTTTTTTTTTTTTTTTTTTTAATTATTTTTACAGGACTTTACATTCTCCCCTCCTTAAACAACATTCGTCCTCGAATGTGAGTAAGGTCATAACCCATGCACATAGACATGCAAACTGCACACACATGAAACACAACTTCCAAGACTTTACATTCTCCCCTCCTTAAACAACATTCGGCCTCGAATGTGAATAAGGTCGTAACACATGCACATAGACACACAAACTGCACACACATGAAACATAACTAAACACATTTTATTACCTTACTCAAACAGGAAAGGATATTTGATTTTCATCGCGTCTTCGGCTTCCCAGGTTGCTTCTTTTGTGGAGTGATTTCCCCATAGGACCTTCACGGATACAATATCTTTATTCCTAAGACGTTTAATCTGTCTATCCAAAGTATTTCTACCGGCATTTCTTCATATTGAAGCTCTTCATTCGGACTATTTCTTGGGGTTGGATGACGTGACTTGGATCATGCAAGTATTTTCGTAACATTGACACATGAAACACCGGATGCACCGCTTCTAATTCTTGTGGAAGGGCTAGTTCGTAAGCCACATTTCCCACTCTTCGTAAGATCTCATATGGTCCAATAAACCTTGGGCTCAATTTTCCTTTCTTGCCAAATCGCATCACTCCCTTCATTGGAGAGACTTTTAAAAACACTTTCTCCCCTTCTTGAAATTCGAGATCTCTTTTGCAATGATCCGCATAAGACTTATGGCGGCTATGAGCTGTCTTGATCCGCTCCCGAATTATCTGAACTTTATCATTTGTTTCTTGAATGACTTCGGGTCCGAACAGTAGTGTTTCGCCCACCTCGAACCACCCAAGTGGAGATCTACATTTTCGCCCATACAATGCTTCGAACGGAGCCATATGTATACTAGCATGAAAACTGTTGTTGTAGGCGAATTCAATTAGACATAAATGGTCCAACCAGTTGCCCTGGAAATCCAACACACAAGACCGCAACATGTCCTCCAATGTTTGAATTGTTCGTCAGCTTGTCCGTCGGTTTGCGGATGGAAAGCCGTACTCAACTTGACCTTTGTCCCGAGGCCCTGCTGGAAACTTTGCCAAAAGTGTGAGGTGAACTGGGAACCCCTATCCGAAATAATTTGCAATGGAATCCCGTGTAACCTCACTATTTCTTTCAAATAAATTTATGCATACTGCGGTGCCCGATATGTAGTCTTGACTGGTAGGAAATGGGCTGACTTTGTAAGTCGATCTACAATCACCCATATAGAATCATAACCTTCTCGTGTTTTTGGTAGACCGGTCACAAAATCCATATGAATCGCCTCCCATTTCCACATGGGGACGCCAATGTCCTGAAGTAGGCCGCCGAGTTTTTGATGTTCGGCTTTCACCTGTTGACACGAAAGACATCTTCCGACAAACTCTGCAACATCTCTCTTCATTCCTTTCCACCAGTAATTTGCCTTGAGATCATGATACATTTTCGTTGATCCCGGATGAATGGAATACCTGGTATTGTGACCTTCGTCTAAGATCCTTCTTCTTAGATCCCTTACCTTAGGAACACATAACCTACCCTTATACCGAAGGGTACCATCATTTCCTCCTAATGTAAATTGTGAAGGTTTTCCTTGTTGAATCCTCTCCCGAAACCTAACAAATTCCATATCCTCAAACTGACTCTCTTTTATTTCTGAAGTTAAGGCAGACTGCGAGGTATCACATACCACCACCCTACCTTCACTGACCTCAGTTAAACTAATACCGAGGTTCCCCAATTTTTGTACTGCACGAACAATACCTCTCTTTTGTACTGCCAAGTGGGCCAAACTGCCCATTGATCTCCTACTGAGTGCATCAGCCACCACGTTAGCTTTTCCAGGATGGCAAAGAATGCTAAGGTCATAATCCTTAAGTAACTCTAACCATTTTCTTTGTCGGAGATTCAAATTCTTTTTCGTGGTTATGTACTGCAAACTCTTATGATCTGTAAATATATCTACATGCACCCCATACAAATAGTGTCTCCATATTCGTAAGGCAAACACTACCGTGGCCAATTCCAAGTTATGAGTTGGATAATTCTTCTCATGTATCTTCAATTGTCGAGATGCATACGCAATAACTTTTCCAAATTGCATCAAGACACATCCTAACCCAACCCTAGAGGCATCACAATACACTGTGAACCCTTCTTGTCCCGATGGTAAGGTTAGGACTGGTGCAGTAGTCAACAACTCTTTCAGTTTCTGAAAACTTGTTTCACATGCATCTGACCACTGGTACTTAATCGCTTTTTGAGTCAATCGGGTCAAGGGAGCAGCAAGACTAGAAAAGCCTTCTACAAATCTTCTACAATACCCAGCCAAACCCAAGAAACTCCTAACTTCTGTCGGAGTGGTAGGTTTTGGCCAGTTCTTCACTGCCTCTATCTTTTGGGGGTCTACCATAATTCCATCCCTTGACACAACATGGCCCAAGAAGGCTATTTTTTTCCCAACCAAAATTTACACTTTGAAAATTTAGTGTATAGTCTCTCTTGTTTCAAGGTTTGAAGCACTACCCTCAGATGTTCTTCATGTTCTTCAACACTCTTGCTGTAAATTAGGATATCATATATGAATACAATCACGAACAAATCTAAGAATGGTTTGAAGATTCTGTTCATGAGATCCATAAAAGCTGTTGGAGCATTGGTTAACCCGAAAGACATGACCAAGAACTCATAATGACCATATCGGGTTCTAAACGCTGTTTTGGATATATCATCCGGATTTATTTTCAGCTGGTGATATCCTGAACGAAGATCAATCTTGGAAAAATAACTGGCTCATTGAAGTTGGTCAAAAAGATCATCGATTCTTGGTAATAGGTATCGGTTCTTGATCGTGACCTTATTGAGTTGTCGATAATCAATGCACATTCGGAGCGATCCATCTTTCTTCTTCACAAAAAGGACGGGTGCACCCCAGGGGGAAACACTAGGCCTTATAAAACCTTTATCCATAAGATCCTTCAACTGTTCTTTTAACTCTCTCAATTCAGCTGGGGCCATTCGATATGTAGGAATAGAAATAGGTCTTGTACCCGGAATTAACTCTATAGCGAACTCCACTTCTCTATCCGGAGGAAGGCCTGGAAGATCTTCAGGAAAAACCTCCGGAAAATTTCGAACAATAGGGACATCTTGCATCGCTGGGGATTCTTTTTGGGTATCTACTATATTAACCAGATATGCGTACTCCACTTTGTGACTTCTTAATAACTTTTGAGCTCTAAGATAGGAAATAAGCTGACGTGAGGATATTCCAATCTTACCCTTTATATAAACTTCTGGTTCCCCGGGAAAAGATAGTTTCACTATCTTTCGCCGGCAATCCAACATGGCATAACATGCTGACAACCAATCCATACCCAAAATGATGTCAAAATCTACCATATCAAGTAGTACTAGATTTACTATTGTTCCTCTGCCATTCACTTCTAATGAGAGATTTTTAACTACTCGAGAGGCCCAAACTGAGTCCCCTACGGGTGTCATAACCTCAAAAGGTTCACTTAAACAGGAAGGTTCTACATGTAGACTCTTAGCAAAACCCATTGACACATATGAAAATGTAGAGCCGGGATCGTATAATACAAATACAGGAATACTCGAGACCAGCAAAATACCTGTGACCACCGCATTAGATGCCTCCGCCTCATTCCTCTGGGGCAAAGCGTAGAGCCGATTAGAATTGTTGGACTGTTGACCTCCCTGACCCTGTCGGGACTGGTTTCCCTGATTTCCCTTGTAGGTGGCTGTGGTTGCTTCTGACCTCCCATGAGAAAATTGAGTTTGGACTCTCCTCTTGCAATCCTTGGCATGGTGGCATGGTTCTCCACAGTTGTAACATCTTTTGGTGAGAACCAACATTCTCCAATATGTTTCTTCTGACAAACCTTACAAACTGGGTTGTCACCTCTTGTGTTAGGGCCGGTGGCATGGACATTGCTACCTTGGTGATTGAACCATTTGTGCCATTGGGGCCTGAAATGAGACTGGCCTACTGACTGGTTCGGTTTTGACGAACCCCTCCTGCCATCTTGCCTCAGGTTCTGATTCTGATTAAAGGATCCTAACGATCGAAGCCTCTTTCGCGAATACTCTCTTTTTGCTTTAGCAAAACTTTCTACCTTCATAGCCATGTCGACGACCTGAAGATAGGTCCGATCATTGGCGAATGCCACTACCTTCTCCGCCAGGTTTGGGTTTAAACCCTCGACAAATCTTTTGACCTTCTTCCTTTCTGTAGGAACGACGTGTGTGTTGTATGCTGACAATCTCATGAACTGCGTATCATATTCTTGCACACTGCGGTCCCCTTGCTTTAACTGTTCAAATTCCCGTCTGAGCGCATCTTTGCACGTATTAGGCATGAATTTTTCAATGAATGTAGCCCTGAACTCCCCCCACGTCATTGGTGGTGACATCGGGGGACGATTTCTTCTAAAATTCCTCCACCACACCCCTGCATCATCCACTAAACGTGCACTCACCAAATTAATGCCATACGTCTCCACACATCCTAGGGTAAACATTAGATCTTCTACCTCGTCGAGGAACACTATCGGGTCGGACTTGGAGTCCTTCCTTGAGTAGATAGGTTCCCTTCTTCTCATAAAATTCGCCCATAGCCTATCCGGGACTGCCTGAGCTTCTATATTTTCGGCTAGTGGTGCAGTCACAACTGTTTCCTGGGCCGGCAGGTTTTGGGTTGGGATTGAGACACCAGGTGTAGGTTGAACCATTTGTGGAACTGCAGTTGTCATCAACTCTATGAGTTTATCTAACTTTTGTCCCACCGTTTCTTGGGACGCTTGACTCTCATTTTCTTCAATATTTTCTACGCTATCTTGAGATATCGCTACCTCAACTGGAGGTATAGGAGCTTCGTAGTGAACCTCCTCTTCAACCCTTGGTTCCTCTACCCTAACTCTTTGGGGTTGCCATTGTCTCCTCCCTCTTCCCCGAGTAGTTCTAGTCAACCTGCGCACCACTGGTATTTGTGCATTTTCCATTTTTTATTCTGTAAATACAACACATCCATATTTTAGAAGGCAGTATGTCTACTTTTAATTCCTCAAAATTCTCTTATAATTCATAAGCATGCAACACCACAAAAAATGATATTATTTCATTCTTGCATTCATAATACTTCATTCCATCATAACATAACATTATACTAAATCTTATCAGATAATTCTCCATCACCCATTGTAGATCTCCAACTCAAACTTGCATTTACTACAACACGTTCTAAAGGGCTTAACCGCATGATTCGCCTATTCTGCAGGTTGGCATTCAACTCCCTGTGAACCTTCTTTCTTGCTTCCCTTTCCATATCGCTCATTCTATCCCTTACTCCTCTTACCTGGCATAGAAATTTGGACAAAGAATCTTCTGTAATATCTCCTCTTAGCATCCTTTCCCCTCTGAATGAGGAATGGAAATTTTTCGGGACGGAGTTGACTATTATCTGTAATATGACCCCAATTGAGATGTTGAAGAAGGTCGGGTCGTATGAACGCCTCTTCTGTCTAGCCCTAAGCAAATACGTACAAAGTACGATTGTGTCATCTATATACTCGTCAAAATCGTCTCTCGAGTCCATCTTACGGCGCATGAATTCCTTTTGAGCTCTCATTGCCATTTCCTGTTCCATGCGCACTTCCTTCTTTGTTGGAACTCGTCTTATAACCACCATCTACAAAACACTTGTCAGTTAGTTTATCGTTGTACAATCTCCTTCCCCAAGACCCTTTTAAAGAGGTAGTACAAGAACCAAGTCTTTAAAAAGACTCAAGATAGGCACGAGAAGAGTATGAAAGAAGGGAAACTGTTTAGGATGTTATTCCGTTCACTTATTACTAAGGTGGCGCGCACACCGTTGCAATAAGTAATCGTTCAAACACCCAACTCAAAGAAAGTTCCTAAGATCTCTTAACCTGGTTTAGCTCTGATACCAACTTGTCACGCCCCGACTTTTCTCAAGTCTTTCTTTAGGACGTGATGACACCTGGACAACTATCCCTTTCCAGGCGAACCATATACTTCATTTTCTTCCTAAATTAGACAGGTATTTGCGGAAATAATATATATAATAATCAATTTGAAGTTTACGAAGAACAATCTCATGTGGGGCATTCCCCGAGATAATAAAACTTAATTCTTTAAACAAACTTAGTCTAGAGTAACTTTCACCAAATCCAAAATAATGGATTGGTGGTACGATGAGGCTGCGGGACGATCGCTAGCCCTCTTGCGGAGATTTTCCTTCTATCGCGCCTTCCTGAAATATGTTATATAAAATAGTCAGCCCTACCATCCGGGGCTGAGTGGGAATCTCACCTTACAGTCCAAAGTAACCTCACAATATTTTTAATTACAATCACATTATAAGAAAATAATAAGCATGTTGAAATAAACAGATTACAACCCTTTTATCAAATAAATCAATAAATATTCACGTGCAAAATTTTCTCCCCACTCGTCTTAGAAAAAAACAACTTAGTTTAATCAGTACTCCTGCTTTTTCCCATATAACATATTATACATTTGTTGCGGTACGTGCAACCCGATCCAGTGCATTTATATATTTATTGCGGTACGTGCAACCCGATCCAGTGCATTTATGTATTTGTTGCGGTACGTGCAACCCGATCAGTGCATTTATGTATTTGTTGCGGTACGTGAAACCCGATCCAGTGCATTTATATATTTGTTGCGGTACGTGAAACCCGATCCAATGCATTTATATATATATGTTGCGGTCCGTGCAACCCGATCCAATGCATTTACGTATTTGTTGCGGTCCGTGCAACCCGATCCAATGCATTTATGTATTTGTTGCGGTCCGTGCAACCCGATCCAATGCACTTATTTGTTGCGGTACGTGCAACCCGATCCAATGCACTTATTTGTTGCGGTACGTGCAACCCGATCCAATGCACTTATTTGTTGTTTAAATATGTCATATGTTCAAAAGGCTCAAAATAATATTTCCTTCCTTCAATATTTCGCCCTTTCCACTTGTAAGGGTTACAACTCTCAAACCGTAAGTCGGATTTATCCCCGTAAAGTCTCAAACTGTCGAGGACAGAAAAATCTATAATATTTATTCAGCACAATATTTCATATTCATTACCGATTTGTACAGTTTTATGTTATACATTCTGCCCTTTCAGACTTCGGTTGATCCGAGGCAGAATGTTCAAACAGCTATAACTCTCAAACCGTAAGTCGGATTTATCCCCGTAAAGTCTCAAACTGTCGAGGACAGAGTAATCTAGAACTTTTATTCAGAACAATATTTCATATTCATTACCGATTAGTACAGTTTTTACGTTATACATTCTGCCCTTCCAGACTTCGGTTGATCCGAGGCAGAATGTTCAAACAGCGATAACACTCAAACCGTAAGTCGCATTTATCCCCGTAAAGTCTCAAACTGTCGAGGACAGAGTAATATATAACTTTTATTCAGCACAATATTTCATATTCATTACCGATTTGTACAGTTTTTACGTTATACATTCTTCCCTTCCAGACTTCGGTTGATCCGAGGCAGAATGTTCAAACAGTGATAACTCTCAAACCGTAAGTCAGATTTATCCCTGTAATGTCTCAAACTGTCCGTAACAGAAAGATGTACAACTCTGTAAAATTTCATCCAATTCTAACAAGTATAGACCAGTATAACAGATTACAATTGCACAATCCAAACTAGTTATTAAACAAATCATAAATTTCATGCTCATTCTTTCAATAACCGGATTATATTCTAACATGTATTGTAACTTAAAAATAAAGGATTTTACTAAGAACTTTGAGTGAGAAAACTCACCTTTGTTGCTTCGTAATTGCGAACAAAACCTCAACTTCAACCAAACCTTTTTGGAACTCCTTAATTGTTCTCTTTAATCTTTTTTTTCTCCTCTTTGTTTTGTTTCTGATTTGCAGTTTTTTTCTGTATATCCCTTTCCCTTTTTGTTGTGTTTTATATAAAAGTGTATGTGTGTGTTGTGTTGTGTTGTGTATATGTATGTTGCATAAATTTTGGGATGTGGGGGAGTAGAAGAAGGGGTTGAGGGAGAGGGGTCGGTCTAGGGAGGAGACGTGCATAATTTTTTTTCTTTTTTTTTTCTTTTCTTTTTAATTATTTTTACAGGACTTTACATTCTCCCCTCCTTAAACAACATTCGTCCTCGAATGTGAGTAAGGTCATAACCCATGCACATAGACATGCAAACTGCACACACATGAAACACAACTTCCAAGACTTTACATTCTCCCCTCCTTAAACAACATTCGGCCTCGAATGTGAATAAGGTCGTAACACATGCACATAGACACACAAACTGCACACACATGAAACATAACTAAACACATTTTATTACCTTACTCAAACAGAAAGGATATTTGATTTTCATCGCGTCTTCGGCTTCCCAGGTTGCTTCTTTTGTGGAGTGATTTCCCCATAGGACCTTCACGGATACAATATCTTTATTCCTAAGACGTTTAATCTGTCTATCCAGTATTTCTACCGGCATTTCTTCATATTGAAGCTCTTCATTCAGGACTATTTCTTGGGGTTGGATGACGTGACTTGGATCATGCAAGTATTTTCGTAACATTGACACATGAAACACCGGATGCACCGCTTCTAATTCTTGTGGAAGGGCTAGTTCGTAAGCCACATTTCCCACTCTTCGTAAGATCTCATATGGTCCAATAAACCTTGGGCTCAATTTTCCTTTCTTGCCAAATCGCATCACTCCCTTCATTGGAGAGACTTTTAAAAACACTTTCTCCCCTTCTTGAAATTCGAGATCTCTTTTGCAATGATCCGCATAAGACTTATGGCGGCTATGAGCTGTCTTGATCCGCTCCCGAATTATCTGCACTTTATCATTTGTTTCTTGAATGACTTCGGGTCCGAACAGTAGTGTTTGTTGCGGTCCGTGCAACCCGATCCAATGCACTTATTTGTTGCGGTCCGTGCAACCCGATCCAATGCACTTATTTGTTGCGGTACGTGCAACCCGATCCAATGCACTTATTTGTTGTTTGAATATGTCATATGTTCAAAAGGCTCAAAATAATATTTTCTTCCTTCAATATTTCGCCCTTTCCACTTGTAAGGGTTACAACTCTCAAACCGTAAGTCGGATTTATCCCCGTAAAGTCTCAAACTGTCGAGGACAGAAAAATCTATAATATTTATTCAGCACAATATTTCATATTCATTACCGATTTGTACAGTTTTATGTTATACATTCTGCCCTTTCAGACTTCGGTTGATCCGAGGCAGAATGTTCAAACAGCTATAACTCTCAAACCGTAAGTCGGATTTATCCCCGTAAAGTCTCAAACTGTCGAGGACAGAGTAATCTAGAACTTTTAATCAGAACAATATTTCATATTCATTACCGATTAGTACAGTTGTTTTTACGTTATACATTCTTCCCTTCCAGACTTCGGTTGATCCGAGGCAGAATGTTCAAACAGCGATAACTCTCAAACCGTAAGTCGGATTTATCCCCGTAAAGTCTCAAACTGTCGAGGACAGAGTAATATATAACTTTTATTCAGCACAATATTTCATATTCATTACCGATTTGTACAGTTTTTACGTTATACATTCTGCCCTTCCAGACTTCGGTTGATCCGAGGCAGAATGTTCAAACAGCGATAACTCTCAAACCGTAAGTCGGATTTATCCCCGTAAAGTCTCAAACTGGCCGTAACAGAAAGATGTACAACTCTGAAAAATGTCATCCAATTCTAACAATTATAGACCAGTATAATAGATTACAATTGCACAATCCAAACTAGTTATTAAACAAATCATAAATTTCATGCTCATTCTTTTAATAACCGGATTATATTCTAACATGTATTGTAACTTAAAAATAAAGGATTTTACTAAGAACTTTGAGTGAGAAAACTCACCTTTGTTGCTTCGTAATTGCGAACAAAACCTCAACTTCAACCAAACCTTTTTGGAACTCCTTAATTGTTCTCTTTAATCTTTTTTTTCTCCTCTTTGTTTTGTTTCTGATTTGCTGTTTTTTTCTGTATATCCCTTTCCCTTTTTGTTGTGTTTTATATAAAAGTGTATGTGTGTGTTGTGTTGTGTTGTGTATATGTATGTTGCATAAATTTTGGGATGTGGGGGGGGAGTAGAAGATGTGGTTGAGGGAGAGGGGTCGGTTTAGGGGGGAGACATGCATAATTTTTTTTATTTTTTATTTTTAATTATTTTTACAGGACTTTACATACATGTTATGATAGAAGTGATAAAACTTATAGCAAACAACTAGTTTTTTCAGTAAATCAATGTCGGATTCTGATTTGTAAATACTAATTAACATCAATTTCATTTATATTATATTCATTAATATGGTAAAATCTAAATACATATCTACAAAAACAATATTTATTACGCACCAATTATAAATAAGATGCATGTGTAGCTCCTTAATATTGTACATAATTGTAAGATTTTGAAGAGACATGACTTACACTTAAGACTGTCATCATCGAATTTGTCTTTTTAATTTATCACTACATTCATTTTAATTCTCTCAATGCTTTTTTATATGATCTAGGTCGAGATATAGTGATATTTTTAAAAATCAGAATAACGATGTTCCACCCACTTCTATTTATCATGGCTTCGTGCAACTTAGTATAACATGTGAATAATATGTAGCCCAATACCTAATTAGTTTTTCAACATTACATAAATACTAATGTAACTACATGCAGTAAAATTAAATGCGGGCTACTCCATCTAATACTACTCCAATCGTTTGATACTACTTTGTGTTGTTTATTAGGTTCATTGAATCACATAGCTCTTGTTAATAGTAAAAGTTCATTGATGCTCATTAGACTTATAGAATCAATTTCATATGTTATATCAGTAAACACTCATGACACTCACGTCTAGCGCCCGTGCAACACACGGGCAACTCTTTCTAGTAAATGAGTAGTTACGAGTTATGATAGAAGTTTTGAAACTGATAACAAACGACTAGTGTATTTAGTAAATCACTTGTTGGATTCCGTATTGTTCTAACTTAATTTCATCAATATAATTTATATTTCTATTCAATAATATAGTAATATCTAATGAAATATCTACAAACACAATTGAATTTTTGATGCACCTATTATAAATAAGATACATGTCTAGCTCCTCAATGTTCTACTCAGTTGTATGAGTTTTAAGAGACTTGACTTATTTATTGAAGATGTCATCAACTGATTTCTCTTGTCTCAATATGTAAAACATATCTCTCTTTCTCTTTTATGATATATCAATACATTTATTTTATTTCTCTAAACGTTTTATGTATGTATGAACGTTGGTCCAAAAATAGTGATATTTCAAAAAATCATAGTAACGAGTTTCCACAACTTTTATTTATAGTGACATTGTGCAGCAAGGAGTATATGTGAATAAAATCTAGCCCAATACCTAATTAGTATTTGAACATTACATTGATACTAATGTAAACTGTAGGAAGTAGAACTAATTGTGTACGACTACATCTACTACTACTCCAGTCGTTTTGTACTACTGTGTTATTCATTAGGTTCTTTTAATCGTACTTCATGTTAATAGAAAAAAATCATTGTTGCTCATTAGACTTATACAATAAATTTCCTATGTTTTATGAAGAAAAAACTCATGACATTCACGTCTTGATCCCGTGCAACGCACGGGTAACTCTTTCTAGTAAATAAAGAGTTACATGTTATGATAGAAGTGATAAAACTGATAGCAAACAACTAGTTTTTTCAGTAAATCAATGTCTGATTCTGAATTGTAAATACTAATTACCATCAATTTCATTTATATTATATTCATTACTATGGTAAAATCTAAATACATATCTACAAACACAACAATACGCACCAATTATAAATAAGATGCATGTGTAGCTCCTTAATATTGTACATAATTGTAAGATTTTGAAGAGACATGACTTACACTTAAGACTGTCATCATCGAATTTGTCTTTTTAATTTATCACTACATTCATTTTAATTCTCTCAATGCTTTTTTATATGATCTAGGTCGAGATATAGTGATATTTTTAAAAATCAGAATAACGATGTTCCACCCACTTCTATTTATCATGGCTTCGTGCAGCTTAGTATAACATGTGAATAATATGTAGCCAATACCTAATTAGTTTTTCAACATTACATAAATACTAATGTAACTACATGCAGTAAAATTAAATGCGGGCAACTCCATCTAATACTACTCCAATCGTTTGATACTACTGTGTTGTTTATTAGGTTCATTGAATCACATAGCTCTTGTTAATAGTAAAAGTTCATTGATGCACATTAGACTTATAGAATCAATTTCATATGTTATATCAGTAAACATTCATGACACTCACGTCTAGCGCCCGTGCAACACACGGGCAACTCTTTCTAGAAAATAAGCAGTTACGAGTTATGATAGACGTTTTGAAACTGATAACAAACGACTAGTGTATTTAGTAAAACACTGTTGGATTCCGTATTGTTCTAACTTAATTTCATCAATATAATTTATATTTCTATTCAATAATATAGTAATATCTAATGAAATATCTACAAACACAATTGAATTTTTTATGCACCTATTATAAATAAGATACATGTCTAGCTCCTCAATGTTCTACTCAGTTGTATGATTTTTAAGAGACTTGACTTATTTATTGAAGATGTCCTCCTCTGATTTCTCTTGTCTCAATATGTAAAACATATCTCTCTTTCTCTTTTTTGATATATCAATACAATTATTTTATTTCTCTAAACGTTTTCTGTATGTATGAACGTTGGTCCAAAAATAGTGATATTTCAAAAAATCATAGTAACGAGTTTCCACAACTTTTATTTATAGTGACATTGTGCAGCAAGGGAGTATATGTGAATAAAATCTAGCCCAATACCTAATTAGTATTTGAACATTACATTGATACTAATGTAACTGTAGGAAGTAGAACTAATTGTGTACGACTACATCTACTACTACTCCAGTCGTTTTGTACTACTGTGTTATTCATTAGGTTCTTTTAATCGTACTTCATGTTAATAGAAAAAAATCATTGTTGCTCATTAGACTTATACAATAAATTTCCTATGTTTTATGAAGAAAAAACTCATGACATTCACGTCTTGATCCCGTGCAACGCACGGGTAACTCTTTCTAGTAAATAAAGAGTTACATGTTATGATAGAAGTGATAAAGCGATAGCAAACAACTAGTTTTTTCAGTAAATCAATGTCTGATTCTGAATTGTAAATACTAATTACCATCAATTTCATTTATATTATATTCATTAATATGGTAAAATCTAAATACATATCTACAAACACAACAATATTTATTACGCACCAATTATAAATAAGATGCATGTGTAGCTCCTTAATATTGTACATAATTGTAAGATTTTGAAGAGACATGACTTACACTTAAAATTTGTCATCATCGAATTTGTCTTTTTAATTTATCACTACATTCATTTTAATTCTCTCAATGCTTTTTTATATGATCTAGGTCGAGATATAGTGATATTTTTAAAAATCAGAATAACGATGTTCCACCCACTTCTATTTATCATGGCTTCGTGCAGCTTAGTATAACATGTGAATAATATGTAGCCAATACCTAATTAGTTTTTCAACATTACATAAATACTAATGTAACTACATGCAGTAAAATTAAATGCGGGCAACTCCATCTAATACTACTCCAATCGTTTGATACTACTGTGTTGTTTATTAGGTACATTGAATTACATAGCTCTTGTTAATAGTAAAAGTTCATTGATGCACATTAGACTTATAGAATCAATTTCATATGTTATATCAGTAAACATTCATGACACTCACGTCTAGCGCCCGTGCAACACACGGGCAACTCTTTCTTTAAAATAAGCAGTTGCGAGTTATGATAGAAGTTTTGAAACTGATAACAAACGACTAGTGTATTTAGTAAAACACTGTTGGATTCCGTATTGTTCTAACTTAATTTCATCAATATAATTTATATTTCTATTCAATAATATAGTAATATCTAATGAAATATCTACAAACACAATTGAATTTTTTATGCACCTATTATAAATAAGATACCTGTCTAGCTCCTCAATGTTTTACTCAGTTGTATGATTTTTAAGAGACTTGACTTATTTATTGAAGATGTCCTCCTCTGATTTCTCTTGTCTCAATATGTAAAACATATCTCTCTTTCTCTTTTCTGATATATCAATACATTTATTTTATTTCTCTAAACGTTTTCTGTATGTATGAACGTTGGTCCAAAAATAGTGATATTTCAAAAAATCATAGTAACGAGTTTCCACAACTTTTATTTATAGTGACATTGTGCAGCAAGGGAGTATATGTGAATAAAATCTAGCCCAATACCTAATTAGTATTTGAACATTACATTGATACTAATGTAACTGTAGGAAGTAGAACTAATTGTGTACGACTCCATCTACTACTACTCCAGTCGTTTTGTACTACTGTGTTATTCATTAGGTTCTTTTAATCGTACTTCATGTTAATAGAAAAAAATCATTGTTGCTCATTAGACTTATACAATAAATTTCCTATGTTTTATGAAGAAAAAACTCATGACATTCACGTCTTGATCCCGTGCAACGCACGGGTAACTCTTTCTAGTAAATAAAGAGTTACATGTTATGATAGAAGTGATAAAACGGATAGCAAACAACTAGTTTTTTAGTAAATCAATGTCGATTCTGAATTGTAAATACTAATTACCATCAATTTCATTTATATTATATTCATTAATATGGTAAAATCTAAATACATATCTACAAACACAACAATATTTATACGCACCAATTATAAATAAGATGCATGTGTAGCTCCTTAATATTGTACATAATTGTAAGATTTTGAAGAGACATGACTTACACTTAAAATTTGTCATCATCGAATTTGTCTTTTTAATTTATCACTACATTCATTTTAATTCTCTCAATGCTTTTTTATATGATCTAGGTCGAGATATAGTGATATTTTTAAAAATCAGAATAACGATGTTCCACCCACTTCTATTTATCATGGCTTCGTGCAGCTTAGTATAACATGTGAATAATATGTAGCCCAATACCTAATTAGTTTTTCAACATTACATAAATACTAATGTAACTACATGCAGTAAAATTAAATGCGGGCAACTCCATCTAATACTACTCCAATCGTTTGATACTACTTTGTGTTGTTTATTAGGTTCATTGAATCACATAGCTCTTGTTAATAGTAAAAGTTCATTGATGCTCATTAGACTTATAGAATCAATTTCATATGTTATATCAGTAAACACTCATGACACTCACGTCTAGCGCCCGTGCAACACACGGGCAACTCTTTCTAGTAAATAAGCGATTACGAGTTATGATAGAAGTTTTGAAAGCGATAACAAACGACTAGTGTATTTAGTAAATCACTTGTTGGATTCCGTATTGTTCTAACTTAATTTCATCAATATAATTTATATTTCTATTCAATAATATAGTAATATCTAATGAAATATCTACAAACACAATTGAATTTTTTATGCACCTATTATAAATAAGATACATGTCTAGCTCCTCAATGTTCTACTCAGTTGTATGATTTTTAAGAGACTTGACTTATTTATTGAAGATGTCCTCCAACGATTTCTCTTGTCTCAATATGTAAAACATATCTCTCTTTCTCTTTTCTGATATATCAATACATTTATTTTATTTCTCTAAACGTTTTACGTATGTATGAACGTTGGTCCAAAAATAGTGATATTTCAAAAAATCATAGTAACGAGTTTCCACAACTTTTATTTATAGTGACATTGTGCAGCAAGGGAGTATATGTGAATAAAATCTAGCCCAATACCTAATTAGTATTTGAACATTACATTGATACTAATGTAAGCTGTAGGAAGTAGAACTAATTGTGTACGACTCCATCTACTACTACTCCGGTCGTTTTGTACTCTTGTGTTATTCATTAGGTTCTTTTAATCGTACTTCATGTTAATAGAAAAAAATCATTGTTGCTCATTAGACTTATACAATAAATTTCCTATGTTTTATGAAGAAAAAACTCATGACATTCACGTCTTGATCCCGTGCAACGCACGGGTAACTCTTTCTAGTAAATAAAGAGTTACATGTTATGATAGAAGTGATAAAAGCGATAGCAAACAACTAGTTTTTTCAAGTAAATCAATGTCGATTCTGAATTGTAAATACTAATTACCATCAATTTCATTTATATTATATTCATTAATATGGTAAAATCTAAATACATATCTACAAACACAACAATATTTATTACGCACCAATTATAAATAAGATGCATGTGTAGCTCCTTAATATTGTACATAATTGTAAGATTTTGAAGAGACATGACTTACACTTAAGATTTGTCATCATCGAATTTGTCTTTTTAATTTATCACTACATTCATTTTAATTCTCTCAATGCTTTTTTATATGATCTAGGTCGAGATATAGTGATATTTTTAAAAATCAGAATAACGATGTTCCACCCACTTCTATTTATCATGGCTTCGTGCGGCTTAGTATAACATGTGAATAATATGTAGCCCAATACCTAATTAGTTTTTCAACATTACATAAATACTAATGTAACTACATGCAGTAAAATTAAATGCGGGCAACTCCATCTAATACTACTCAATCGTTTGATACTACTTGTGTTGTTTATTAGGTTCATTGAATCACATAGCTCTTGTTAATAGTAAAAGTTCATTGATGCTCATTAGACTTATAGAATCAATTTCATATGTTATATCAGTAAACACTCATGACACTCACGTCTAGCGCCCGTGCAACACACGGGCAACTCTTTCTAGTAAAATAAGCGAGTTACGAGTTATGATAGAAGTTTTGAAAGCGATAACAAACGACTAGTGTATTTAGTAAATCACTTGTTGGATTCCGTATTGTTCTAACTTAATTTCATCAATATAATTTATATTTCTATTCAATAATATAGTAATATCTAATGAAATATCTACAAACACAATTGAATTTTTTATGCACCTATTATAAATAAGATACATGTCTAGCTCCTCAATGTTCTACTCGGTTGTATGATTTTTAAGAGACTTGACTTATTTATTGAAGATGTCCTCCTCGATTTCTCTTGTCTCAATATGTAAAACATATCTCTCTTTCTCTTTTCTGATATATCAATACATTTATTTTATTTCTCTAAACGTTTTACGTATGTATGAACGTTGGTCCAAAAATAGTGATATTTCAAAAAATCATAGTAACGAGTTTCCACAACTTTTATTTATAGTGACATTGTGCAGCAAGGGAGTATATGTGAATAAAATCTAGCCCAATACCTAATTAGTATTTGAACATTACATTGATACTAATGTAAGCTGCGGGAAGTAGAACTAATTGTGTACGACTCCATCTACTACTACTCCGGTCGTTTTGTACTCTTTGTGTTATTCATTAGGTTCTTTTAATCGTACTTCATGTTAATAGAAAAAAATCATTGTTGCTCATTAGACTTATACAATAAATTTCCTATGTTTTATGAAGAAAAAACTCATGACATTCACGTCTTGATCCCGTGCAACGCACGGGTAACTCTTTCTAGTAAATAAAGAGTTACATGTTATGATAGAAGTGATAAAGCGATAGCAAACAACTAGTTTTTTCATAAATCAATGTCGATTCTGAATTGTAAATACTAATTTCCATCAATTTCATTTATATTATATTCATTAATATGGTAAAATCTAAATACATATCTACAAACACAACAATATTTATTACGCACCAATTATAAATAAGATGCATGTGTAGCTCCTTAATATTGTACATAATTGTAAGATTTTGAAGAGACATGACTTACACTTAAGACTGTCATCATCGAATTTGTCTTTTTAATTTATCACTACATTCATTTTAATTCTCTCAATGCTTTTTTATATGATCTAGGTCGAGATATAGTGATATTTTTAAAAATCAGAATAACGATGTTCCACCCACTTCTATTTATCATGGCTTCGTGCGGCTTAGTATAACATGTGAATAATATGTAGCCCAATACCTAATTAGTTTTTCAACATTACATAAATACTAATGTAACTACATGCAGTAAAATTAAATGCGGGCAACTCCATCTAATACTACTCCAATCGTTTGATACTACTTTGTGTTGTTTATTAGGTTCATTGAATCACATAGCTCTTGTTAATAGTAAAAGTTCATTGATGCTCATTAGACTTATAGAATCAATTTCATATGGTATATCAGTAAACACTCATGACACTCACGTCTAGCGCCCGTGCAACACACGGACAACTCTTTCTAGTAAATAAGCGTTACGAGTTATGATAGAAGTTTTGAAAGCGATAACAAACGACTAGTGTATTTAGTAAATCACTTTGTTGGATTCCGTATTGTTCTAACTTAATTTCATCAATATAATTTATATTTCTATTCAATAATATAGTAATATCTAATGAAATATCTACAAAAACAATTGAATTTTTTATGCACCTATTATAAATAAGATACATGTCTAGCTCCTCAATGTTCTACTCAGTTTTATGATTTTTAAGAGACTTGACTTATTTATTGAAGATGTCCTCCTATGATTTCTCTTGTCTCAATATGTAAAACATATCTCTCTTTCTCTTTTCTGATATATCAATACATTTATTTTATTTCTCTAAACGTTTTCTGTATGTATGAACGTTGGTCCAAAAATAGTGATATTTCAAAAAATCATAGTAACGAGTTTCCACAACTTTTATTTATAGTGACATTGTGCAGCAAGGGAGTATATGTGAATAAAATCTAGCCCAATACCTAATTAGTATTTGAACATTACATTGATACTAATGTAACTGCAGGAAGTAGAACTAATTGTGTACGACTCCATCTACTACTACTCCGGTCGTTTTGTACTCTTGTGTTATTCATTAGGTTCTTTTAATCGTACTTCATGTTAATAGAAAAAAATCATTGTTGCTCATTAGACTTATACAATAAATTTCCTATGTTTTATGAAGAAAAAACTCATGACATTCACGTCTTGATCCCGTGCAACGCACGGGTAACTCTTTCTAGTAAATAAAGAGTTACATGTTATGATAGAAGTGATAAAAGCGATAGCAAACAACTAGTTTTTTCAGTAAATCAATGTCGATTTGAATTGTAAATACTAATTACCATCAATTTCATTTATATTATATTCATTAATATGGTAAAATCTAAATACATATCTACAACACAACAATATTTATTACGCACCAATTATAAATAAGATGCATGTGTAGCTCCTTAATATTGTACATAATTGTAAGATTTTGAAGAGACATGACTTACACTTAAGGTTTGTCATCATCGAATTTGTCTTTTTAATTTATCACTACATTCATTTTAATTCTCTCAATGCTTTTTTATATGATCTAGGTCGAGATATAGTGATATTTTTAAAAATCGAATAACGATGTTCCACCCACTTCTATTTATCATGGCTTCGTGCGGCTTAGTATAACATGTGAATAATATGTAGCCCAATACCTAATTAGTTTTTCAACATTACATAAATACTAATGTAACTACATGCAGTAAAATTAAATGCGGGCAACTCCATCTAATACTACTCCAATCGTTTGATACTACTTTGTGTTGTTTATTAGGTTCATTGAATCACATAGCTCTTGTTAATAGTAAAAGTTCATTGATGCTCATTAGACTTATAGAATCAATTTCATATGTTATATCAGTAAACACTCATGACACTCACGTCTAGCGCCCGTGCAACACACGGGCAACTCTTTCTAGTAAATAAGCAGTTACGAGTTATGATAGAAGTTTTGAAACAGATAACAAACGACTAGTGTATTTAGTAAATCACTGTTGGATTCCGTATTGTTCTAACTTAATTTCATCAATATAATTTATATTTCTATTCAATAATATAGTAATATCTAATGAAATATCTACAAACACAATTGAATTTTTTATGCACCTATTATAAATAAGATACATGTCTAGCTCCTCAATGTTCTACTCAGTTGTATGATTTTTAAGAGACTTGACTTATTTATTGAAGATGTCCTCCTCTGATTTCTCTTGTCTCAATATGTAAAACATATCTCTCTTTCTCTTTTCTGATATATCAATACATTTATTTTATTTCTCTAAACGTTTTATGTATGTATGAACGTTGGTCCAAAAATAGTGATATTTCAAAAAATCATAGTAACGAGTTTCCACAACTTTTATTTATAGTGACATTGTGCAGCAAGGGAGTATATGTGAATAAAATCTAGCCCAATACCTAATTAGTATTTGAACATTACATTGATACTAATGTAACTGCAGGAAGTAGAACTAATTGTGTACGACTCCATCTACTACTACTCCAGTCGTTTTGTACTACTGTGTTATTCATTAGGTTCTTTTAATCGTACTTCATGTTAATAAAAAAAATCATTGTTGCTCATTAGACTTATACAATAAATTTCCTATGTTTTATGAAGAAAAAACTCATGACATTCACGTCTTGATCCCGTGCAACGCACGGGTAACTCTTTCTAGTAAATAAAGAGTTACATGTTATGATAGAAGTGATAAAGCGATAGCAAACAACTAGTTTTTTCAAGTAAATCAATGTCGATTCTGAATTGTAAATACTAATTACCATCAATTTCATTTATATTATATTCATTAATATGGTAAAATCTAAATACATATCTACAAGCACAACAATATTTATTACGCACCAATTATAAATAAGATGCATGTGTAGCTCCTTAATATTGTACATAATTGTAAGATTTTGAAGAGACATGACTTACACTTAAGACTTGTCATCATCGAATTTGTCTTTTTAATTTATCACTACATTCATTTTAATTCTCTCAATGCTTTTTTATATGATCTAGGTCGAGATATAGTGATATTTTTAAAAATCGAATAACGATGTTCCACCCACTTCTATTTATCATGGCTTCGTGCGGCTTAGTATAACATGTGAATAATATGTAGCCCAATACCTAATTAGTTTTTCAACATTACATAAATACTAATGTAACTACATGCAGTAAAATTAAATGCGGGCAACTCCATCTAATACTACTCCAATCGTTTGATACTACTTTGTGTTGTTTATTAGGTTCATTGAATCACATAGCTCTTGTTAATAGTAAAAGTTCATTGATGCTCATTAGACTTATAGAATCAATTTCATATGTTATATCAGTAAACACTCATGACACTCACGTCTAGCGCCCGTGCAACACACGGGCAACTCTTTCTAGTAAATAAGCGAGTTACGAGTTATGATAGAAGTTTTGAAGCGATAACAAACGACTAGTGTATTTAGTAAATCACTTTGTTGGATTCCGTATTGTTCTAACTTAATTTCATCAATATAATTTATATTTCTATTCAATAATATAGTAATATCTAATGAAATATCTACAAACACAATTGAATTTTTTATGCACCTATTATAAATAAGATACATGTCTAGCTCCTCAATGTTCTACTCAGTTGTATGATTTTTAAGAGACTTGACTTATTTATTGAAGATGTCCTCCTCTGATTTCTCTTGTCTCAATATGTAAAACATATCTCTCTTTCTCTTTTCTGATATATCAATACATTTATTTTATTTCTCTAAACGTTTTCTGTATGTATGAACGTTGGTCCAAAAATAGTGATATTTCAAAAAATCATAGTAACGAGTTTCCACAACTTTTATTTATAGTGACATTGTGCAGCAAGGGAGTATATGTGAATAAAATCTAGCCCAATACCTAATTAGTATTTGAACATTACATTGATACTAATGTAACTGCAGGAAGTAGAACTAATTGTGTACGACTCCATCTACTACTACTCCAGTCGTTTTGTACTCTTTGTGTTATTCATTAGGTTCTTTTAATCGTACTTCATGTTAATAGAAAAAAATCATTGTTGCTCATTAGACTTATACAATAAATTTCCTATGTTTTATGAAGAAAAAACTCATGACATTCACGTCTTGATCCCGTGCAACGCACGGGTAACTCTTTCTAGTAAATAAAGAGTTACATGTTATGATAGAAGTGATAAAGCGATAGCAAACAACTAGTTTTTTCAAGTAAATCAATGTCGATTGAATTGTAAATACTAATTACCATCAATTTCATTTATATTATATTCATTAATATGGTAAAATCTAAATACATATCTACAAACACAACAATATTTATTACGCACCAATTATAAATAAGATGCATGTGTAGCTCCTTAATATTGTACATAATTGTAAGATTTTGAAGAGACATGACTTACACTTAAGATTTGTCATCATCGAATTTGTCTTTTTAATTTATCACTACATTCATTTTAATTCTCTCAATGCTTTTTTATATGATCTAGGTCGAGATATAGTGATATTTTTAAAAATCAGAATAACGATGTTCCACCCACTTCTATTTATCATGGCTTCGTGCGGCTTAGTATAACATGTGAATAATATGTAGCCCAATACCTAATTAGTTTTTCAACATTACATAAATACTAATGTAACTACATGCAGTAAAATTAAATGCGGGCAACTCCATCTAATACTACTCCAATCGTTTGATACTACTTGTGTTGTTTATTAGGTTCATTGAATCACATAGCTCTTGTTAATAGTAAAAGTTCATTGATGCTCATTAGACTTATAGAATCAATTTCATATGTTATATCAGTAAACACTCATGACACTCACGTCTAGCGCCCGTGCAACACACGGGCAACTCTTTCTAGTAAATAAGCAGTTACGAGTTATGATAGAAGTTTTGAAAGCGATAACAAACGACTAGTGTATTTAGTAAATCACTTTGTTGGATTCCGTATTGTTCTAACTTAATTTCATCAATATAATTTATATTTCTATTCAATAATATAGTAATATCTAATGAAATATCTACAAACACAATTGAATTTTTTATGCACCTATTATAAATAAGATACATGTCTAGCTCCTCAATGTTCTACTCAGTTGTATGATTTTTAAGAGACTTGACTTATTTATTGAAGATGTCCTCCTCTGATTTCTCTTGTCTCAATATGTAAAACATATCTCTCTTTCTCTTTTCTGATATATCAATACATTTATTTTATTTCTCTAAACGTTTTTTGTATGTATGAACGTTGGTCCAAAAATAGTGATATTTCAAAAAATCATAGTAACGAGTTTCCACAACTTTTATTTATAGTGACATTGTGCAGCAAGGGAGTATATGTGAATAAAATCTAGCCCAATACCTAATTAGTATTTGAACATTACATTGATACTAATGTAACTGTAGGAAGTAGAACTAATTGTGTACGACTCCATCTACTACTACTCCAGTCGTTTTGTACTACTGTGTTATTCATTAGGTTCTTTTAATCGTACTTCATGTTAATAGAAAAAAATCATTGTTGCTCATTAGACTTATACAATAAATTTCCTATGTTTTATGAAGAAAAAACTCATGACATTCACGTCTTGATCCCGTGCAACGCACGGTAACTCTTTCTAGTAAATAAAGAGTTACATGTTATGATAGAAGTGATAAAAGCGATAGCAAACAACTAGTTTTTTCAAGTAAATCAATGTACGATTCTGAATTGTAAATACTAATTACCATCAATTTCATTTATATTATATTCATTAATATGTAAAATCTAAATACATATCTACAAACACAACAATATTTATTACGCACCAATTATAAATAAGATGCATGTGTAGCTCCTTAATATTGTACATAATTGTAAGATTTTGAAGAGACATGACTTACACTTAAAGACTGTCATCATCGAATTTGTCTTTTTAATTTATCACTACATTCATTTTAATTCTCTCAATGCTTTTTTATATGATCTAGGTCGAGATATAGTGATATTTTTAAAAATCGAATAACGATGTTCCACCCACTTCTATTTATCATGGCTTCGTGCAGCTTAGTATAACATGTGAATAATATGTAGCCCAATACCTAATTAGTTTTTCAACATTACATAAATACTAATGTAACTACATGCAGTAAAATTAAATGCGGGCAACTCCATCTAATACTACTCCAATCGTTTGATACTACTTTGTGTTGTTTATTAGGTTCATTGAATCACATAGCTCTTGTTAATAGTAAAAGTTCATTGATGCTCATTAGACTTATAGAATCAATTTCATATGTTATATCAGTAAACACTCATGACACTCACGTCTAGCGCCCGTGCAACACACGGGCAACTCTTTCTAGTAAATAAGCGATTACGAGTTATGATAGAAGTTTTGAAAGCGATAACAAACGACTAGTGTATTTAGTAAATCACTTGTTGGATTCCGTATTGTTCTAACTTAATTTCATCAATATAATTTATATTTCTATTCAATAATATAGTAATATCTAATGAAATATCTACAAACACAATTGAATTTTTTATGCACCTATTATAAATAAGATACATGTCTAGCTCCTCAATGTTCTACTCAGTTGTATGATTTTTAAGAGACTTGACTTATTTATTGAAGATGTCCTCCTCTGATTTCTCTTGTCTCAATATGTAAAACATATCTCTCTTTCATTTTTCTGATATATCAATACATTTATTTTATTTCTCTAAACGTTTTCTGTATGTATGAACGTTGGTCCAAAAATAGTGATATTTCAAAAAATCATAGTAACGAGTTTCCACAACTTTTATTTATAGTGACATTGTGCAGCAAGGGAGTATATGTGAATAAAATCTAGCCCAATACCTAATTAGTATTTGAACATTACATTGATACTAATGTAACTGCAGGAAGTAGAACTAATTGTGTACGACTCCATCTACTACTACTCCAGTCGTTTTGTACTACTGTGTTATTCATTAGGTTCTTTTAATCGTACTTCATGTTAATAGAAAAAAATCATTGTTGCTCATTAGACTTATACAATAAATTTCCTATGTTTTATGAAGAAAAAACTCATGACATTCACGTCTTGATCCCGTGCAACGCACGGGTAACTCTTTCTAGTAAATAAAGAGTTACATGTTATGATAGAAGTGATAAAACTGATAGCAAACAACTAGTTTTTTCAGTAAATCAATGTCTGATTCTGAATTGTAAATACTAATTACCATCAATTTCATTTATATTATATTCATTAATATGGTAAAATCTAAATACATATCTACAAACACAACAATATTTATTACGCACCAATTATAAATAAGATGCATGTGTAGCTCCTTAATATTGTACATAATTGTAAGATTTTGAAGAGACATGACTTACACTTAAGAATTTGTCTTGTCATCATCGAATTTGTCTTTTTAATTTATCACTACATTCATTTTAATTCTCTCAATGCTTTTTTATATGATCTAGGTCGAGATATAGTGATATTTTTAAAAATCAGAATAACGATGTTCCACCCACTTCTATTTATCATGGCTTCGTGCAGCTTAGTATAACATGTGAATAATATGTAGCCCAATACCTAATTAGTTTTTCAACATTACATAAATACTAATGTAACTACATGCAGTAAAATTAAATGCGGGCAACTCCATCTAATACTACTCCAATCGTTTGATACTACGTGTTGTTTATTAGGTTCATTGAATCACATAGCTCTTGTTAATAGTAAAAGTTCATTGATGCTCATTAGACTTATAGAATCAATTTCATATGTTATATCAGTAAACACTCATGACACTCACGTCTAGCGCCCGTGCAACACACGGGCAACTCTTTCTAGTAAATAAGCGTTACGAGTTATGATAGAAGTTTTGAAGCGATAACAAACGACTAGTGTATTTAGTAAATCACAGTTGGATTCCGTATTGTTCTAACTTAATTTCATCAATATAATTTATATTTCTATTCAATAATATAGTAATATCTAATGAAATATCTACAAACACAATTGAATTTTTTATGCACCTATTATAAATAAGATACATGTCTAGCTCCTCAATGTTCTACTCAGTTGTATGATTTTTAAGAGACTTGACTTATTTATTGAAGATGTCCTCCTCTGATTTCTCTTGTCTCAATATGTAAAACATATCTCTCTTTCTCTTTTCTGATATATCAATACATTTATTTTATTTCTCTAAACGTTTTCTGTATGTATGAACGTTGTTCCAAAAATAGTGATATTACAAAAAATCATAGTAACGAGTTTCCACTACTTTTTATTTATAGTGACATTGTGCAGCAAAGGAGTATATGTGAATAAAATCTAGCCCAATACCTAATTAGTATTTGAACATTACATTGATACTAATGTAAAGCTGCAGGAAGTAGAACTAATTGTGTACGACTCCATCTACTACTACTCCAGTCGTTTTGTACTACTGTGTTATTCATTAGGTTCTTTTAATCGTAATTCCTGTTAATAGAAAAAAATCATTGTTGCTCATTACACTTATACAATAAATTTTCTATGTTTTACGAAGAAAAAGCTCATGACATTCACGTCTTGATCCCGTGCAACGCACGGTAACTCTTTCTAGTAAATAAAGAGTTACATGTTATGATAGAAGTGATAAAAGCGATAGCAAACAACTAGTTTTTTCCAGTAAATCACTGTCTGATTCTGAATTGTAAATACTAATTTCCATCAATTTCATTTATATTATATTCATTAATATGGTAAAATCTAAATACATATCTACAAACACAACAATATTTATTACGCACCAATTATAAATAAGATGCATGTGTAGCTCCTTAATATTGTACATAATTGTAAGATTTTGAAGAGACATGACTTACACTTAAGACTGTCATCATCGAATTTGTCTTTTTAATTTATCACTACATTCATTTTAATTCTCTCAATGCTTTTTTATATGATCTAGGTCGAGATATAGTGATATTTTTAAAAATCAGAATAACGATGTTCCACCCACTTCTATTTATCATGGCTTCGTGCAGCTTAGTATAACATGTGAATAATATGTAGCCCAATACCTAATTAGTTTTTCAACATTACATAAATACTAATGTAACTACATGCAGTAAAATTAAATGCGGGCAACTCCATCTAATACTACTCCAATCGTTTGATACTACTGTGTTGTTTATTAGGTTCATTGAATCACATAGCTCTTGTTAATAGTAAAAGTTCATTGATGCTCATTAGACTTATAGAATCAATTTCATATGTTATATCAGTAAACACTCATGACACTCACGTCTAGCGCCCGTGCAACACACGGGCAACTCTTTCTAGTAAATAAGTTACGAGTTATGATAGAAGTTTTGAAAATGATAACAAACGACTAGTGTATTTAGTAAATCACTTTGTTGGATTCCGTATTGTTCTAACTTAATTTCATCAATATAATTTATATTTCTATTCAATAATATAGTAATATCTAATGAAATATCTACAAACACAATTGAATTTTTTATGCACCTATTATAAATAAGATACATGTCTAGCTCCTCAATGTTCTACTAGTTGTATGATTTTTAAGAGACTTGACTTATTTATTGAAGATGTCCTCCTCTGATTTCTCTTGTCTCAATATGTAAAACATATCTCTCTTTCTCTTTTCTGATATATCAATACATTTATTTTATTTCTCTAAACGTTTTTACGTATGTATGAACGTTGGTCCAAAAATAGTGATATTTCAAAAAATCATAGTAACGAGTTTCCACAACTTTTATTTATAGTGACATTGTGCAGCAAGGGAGTATATGTGAATAAAATCTAGCCCAATACCTAATTAGTATTTGAACATTACATTGATACTAATGTAAGCTGCAGGAAGTAGAACTAATTGTGTACGACTCCATCTACTACTACTCCAGTCGTTTTGTACTATTGTGTTATTCATTAGGTTCTTTTAATCGTACTTCATGTTAATAGAAAAAAATCATTGTTGCTCATTAGACTTATACAATAAATTTCCTATGTTTTATGAAGAAAAAACTCATGACATTCACGTCTTGATCCCGTGCAACGCACGGGTAACTCTTTCTAGTAAATAAAGAGTTACATGTTATGATAGAAGTGATAAAACTGATAGCAAACAACTAGTTTTTTCAGTAAATCAATGTCTGATTCTGAATTGTAAATACTAATTTCCATCAATTTCATTTATATTATATTCATTAATATGGTAAAATCTAAATACATATCTACAAACACAACAATATTTATTACGCACCAATTATAAATAAGATGCATGTGTAGCTCCTTAATATTGTACATAATTGTAAGATTTTGAAGAGACATGACTTACACTTAAGACTGTCATCATATTTGTCTTTTTAATTTATCACTACATTCATTTTAATTCTCTCAATGCTTTTTTATATGATCTAGGTCGAGATATAGTGATATTTTTAAAAATAAGGAATAACGATGTTCCACCCACTTCTATTTATCATGGCTTCGTGCGGCTTAGTATAACATGTGAATAATATGTAGCCCAATACCTAATTAGTTTTTCAACATTACATAAATACTAATGTAACTACATGCAGTAAAATTAAATGCGGGCAACTCCATCTAATACTACTCCAATCGTTTGATACTACTGTGTTGTTTATTAGGTTCATTGAATCACATAGCTCTTGTTAATAGTAAAAGTTCATTGATGCTCATTAGACTTATAGAATCAATTTCATATGTTATATCATTAAACACTCATGACACTCACGTCTAGCGCCCGTGCAACACACGGGCAACTCTTTCTAGTAAATAAGCGGTTACGAGTTATGATAGAAGTTTTGAAGCGATAACAAACGACTAGTGTATTTAGTAAATCCTTTGTTGGATTCCGTATTGTTCTAACTTAATTTCATCAATATAATTTATATTTCTATTCAATAATATAGTAATATCTAATGAAATATCTACAAACACAATTGAATTTTTTATGCACCTATTATAAATAAGATACATGTCTAGCTCCTCAATGTTCTACTTAGTTGTATGATTTTTAAGAGACTTGACTTATTTATTGAAGATGTCCTCCTCTGATTTCTCTTGTCTCAATATGTAAAACATATCTCTCTTTCTCTTTTCTGATATATCAATACATTTATTTTATTTCTCTAAACGTTTTTTGTATGTATGAACGTTGGTCCAAAAATAGTGATATTTCAAAAAATCATAGTAACGAGTTTCCACAACTTTTATTTATAGTGACATTGTGCAGCAAGGGAGTATATGTGAATAAAATCTAGCCCAATACCTAATTAGTATTTGAACATTACATTGATACTAATGTAACTGCAGGAAGTAGAACTAATTGTGTACGACTCCATCTACTACTACTCCAGTCGTTTTGTACTACTGTGTTATTCATTAGGTTCTTTTAATCGTACTTCATGTTAATAGAAAAAAAAGTCATTGTTGCTCATTAGACTTATGCTATAAATTTCCCATGTTTTATGAAGAAAAAAACTCATGACATTCACGTCTTGATCCCGTGCAACGCACGGGTAACTCTTTCTAGTAAATAAAGAGTTACATGTTATGATAGAAGTGATAAAACTGATAGCAAACAACTAGTTTTTTCAGTAAATCAATGTCTCATTCTGAATTGTAAATACTAATTTCCATCAATTTCATTTATATTATATTCATTAATATGGTAAAATCTAAATACATATCTACAAACACAACAATATTTATTACGCACCAATTATAAATAAGATGCATGTGTAGCTCCTTAATATTGTACATAATTGTAAGATTTTGAAGAGACATGACTTACACTTAAGACTGTCATCATCGAATTTGTCTTTTTAATTTATCATTCTACATTTTTCATTTTAATTTATTCTCATTCATTTTAATTCTCTCAATGCTTTTTTATATGATCTAGGTCGAGATATAGTGATATTTTTAAAAATAAGGAATAACGATGTTCCACCCACTTCTATTTATCATGGCTTCGTCGTGCTTAGTATAACATGTGAATAATATGTAGCCCAATACCTAATTAGTTTTTCAACATTACATAAATACTAATGTAACTACATGCAGTAAAATTAAATGCGGGCAACTCCATCTAATACTACTCCAATCGTTTGATACTACTTGTGTTGTTTATTAGGTTCATTGAATCACATAGCTCTTGTTAATAGTAAAAGTTCATTGATGCTCATTAGACTTATAGAATCAATTTCATATGTTATATCATTAAACACTCATGACACTCACGTCTAGCGCCCGTGCAACACACGGGCAACTCTTTCTAGTAAATAAGTTACGAGTTATGATAGAAGTTTTGAAAATGATAACAAACGACTAGTGTATTTAGTAAATCACTTTGTTGGATTCCGTATTGTTCTAACTTAATTTCATCAATATAATTTATATTTCTATTCAATAATATAGTAATATCTAATGAAATATCTACAAACACAATTGAATTTTTTTATGCACCTATTATAAATAAGATACATGTCTAGCTCCTCAATGTTCTACTTAGTTGTATGATTTTTAAGAGACTTGACTTATTTATTGAAGATGTCCTCCTCGATTTCTCTTGTCTCAATATGTAAAACATATCTCTCTTTCTTTTTCTAATATATCAATACATTTATTTTATTTCTCTAAACGTTTTCGTATGTATGAACGTTGGTCCAAAAATAGTGATATTTCAAAAAATCATAGTAACGAGTTTCCACAAACTTTTATTTATAGTGACATTGTGCAGCAAGGGAGTATATGTGAATAAAATCTAGCCCAATACCTAATTAGTATTTGAATATTACATTGATACTAATGTAACTGCAGGAAGTCAAACTAATTGTGTACGACTCAATCTACTACTACTCCGGTCGTTTTGTACTACTTTGTGTTATTCATTAGGTTCTTTTAATCGTACTTCATGTTAATAGAAAAAAATCATTGTTGCTCATTAGACTTATACAATAAATTTCCTATGTTTTATGAAGAAAAAACTCATGACACTCACGTCTTGATCCCGTGCAACGCACGAGTAACTCTTTCTTGTAAATAAAGAGTTACATGTTATGATAGAAGTGATAAACCGATAGCAAACAACTAGTTTTTTCAGTAAATCAATGTCGATTCTGAATTGTAAATACTAATTATCATCAATTTCATTTATATTATATTCATTAATATGATAAAATCTAAATACATATCTACGAACACAACAATATTTATTACGCACCAATTATAAATAAATGCATGTGTAGCTCCTTAATATTGTACATAATTGTAAGATTTTGAAGAGACATGACTTACACTTAAGACTCTGTCATCATCGAATTTGTCTTGTTTCAATATGTAAAAACATTCTAACTTTGTCTTTTTAATTTATCTCTACATTCATTTAAATTCTCTGAATGCTTTTTTTATAAGATTTAGGTCGAGATATAGTGATATTTTTAAAATTCAGAATAACGATGTTCCACCCACTTCTATTTATCATGGCTTCGTGCTTTGCTTAGTATAACATGTGAATAATATGTACCCCAATACCTAATTAGTTTTTCAACATTACATAAATACTAATGTAACTACATGCAGTAAAATTAAATGCGGCAACTCCATCTAATACTACTCCAGTCGTTTGATACTACTGTGTTGTTCATTAGGATCATTGAATCACATAGCTCTTGTTAATAGTAAAAGTTCATTGATGCTCATTAGACTTATAGAATCAATTTCATATGTTATATCATTAAACACTCATGACACTCACGTCTAGCGCCCGTGCAACTCACGGGCAACTCTTTCTAGTAAAGGTTACGAGTTATGATAGAAGTTTTGAAACTGATAACAAACGACTAGTGTATTTAGTAAATCACTGTTGGATTCCGTATTGTTCTAACTTAATTTCATCAATATAATTTATATTTCTATTCAATAATATAGTAATATCTAATGAAATATCTACAAACACAACAAATTTTTTTATGCACCTATTATAAATAAGATACATGTCTAGCTCCTCAATGTTCTACTTAGTTGTATGATTTTTAAGAGACTTGACTTATTTATTGAAGATGTCCTCCTCTGATTTCTCTTGTCTCAATATGTAAAACATATCTCTCTTTCTCTTTTCTAATATATCAATACATTTATTTTATTTCTCTAAACGTTTTCTGTATGTATGAACGTTGGTCCAAAAATAGTGATATTTCAAAAAATCATAGTAACGAGTTTCCACAAACTTTTATTTATAGTGACATTGTGCAGAAAGGGAGTATATGTGCAAATAATCTAGCCCAATACCTAATTAGTATTTGAATATTACATTGATATTAATGTAACTGCAGGAAGTCAAACTAATTGTGTGCGACTCAATCTACTACTACTCCAGTCGTTTTGTACTACTGTGTTATTCATTAGGTTCTTTTAATCGTACTTCATGTTAATAGAAAAAAATCATTGTTCCTCATTAGACTTATACAATAAATTTCCTATGTTTTATGAAGAAAAACCTCACGACACTCACGTCTTGATCCCGTGCATCGCACGAGTAACTCTTTCTTGTAAATAAAGAGTTACATGTTATGATAGAAGTGACAAAACCGATAGCAAACAACTAGTTTTTTCAAGTAAATCAATGTCGATTCTGAATTGTAAATACTAATTACCATCAATTTCATTTATATTATAATCATTAATTTGATAAAATCTAAATACATATCTACAAACACAACAATATTTATTACGCACCAATTATAAATAAATGCATGTGTAGCTCCTTAATATTGTACATAATTGTAAGATTTTGAAGAGACATGACTTACACTTAAGACTGTCATCATCGAATTTGTCTTGTTTCAATATGTAAAAACATTCTAATTTTGTCTTTTTAATTTATCTCTACATTCATTTTAATTCTCTCAATGCTTTTTTATATGATTTAGGTCGAGATATAGTGATATTTTTAAAAATAAGGAAAACGATGTTCCACCCACTTCTATTTATCATGGCTTCGTGCTGCTTAGTATAACATTTGAATAATATGTACCCCAATACCTAATTAGTTTTTCAACATTACATAAATACTAATGTAACTACAGGCAGTAAAATTAAATGCGGCAACTCCATCTAATACTACTCCAGTCGTTTGATACTACTTTGTTGTTCATTAGGATCATTGAATCGCATAGCTCTTGTTAATAGTAAAAGTTCATTGATGCTCATTAGACTTATAGAATCAATTTCATATGTTATATCATTAAACACTCATGACACTCACGTCTAGCGCCCGTGCAACACACGGGCAACTCTTTCTAAGGTACGGTCATGATAGAAGTTTTGAAAATGATAACAAACGACTAGCGTATTTAGTAAATCACTTTGTTGGATTCCGTATTGATCTAACTTAATTTCATCAATATAATTTATATTTCTATTCAATAATATAGTAATATCTAATGAAATATCTACAAACACAACAAATTTTTTTATGCACCTATTATAAATAAGATACATGTCTAGCTCCTCAATGTTCTACTTAGTTGTATGATTTTTAAGAGACTTGACTTATTTATTGAAGATGACCTCCTCTGATTTCTCTTGTCTCAATATGTAAAACATATCTCTCTTTCTCGTTTCTAATATATCAATACATTTATTTTATTTCTCTAAACGTTTTCTGTATGTATGAACGTTGGTCCAAAAATAGTGATATTTCAAAAAATCATAGTAACGAGTTTCCACAAACTTTTATTTATAGTGACATTGTGCAGAAAGGGAGTATATGTGAAAATAATCTAGCCCAATACCTAATTAGTATTTGAATATTACATTGATATTAATGTAACTGCAGGAAGTCAAACTAATTGTGCGACTCAATCTACTACTACTCCCGGTCGTTTTGTACTACTGTGTTATTCATTAGGTTCTTTTAATCGTACTTCATGTTAATAGAAAAAAATCATTGTTCCTCATTAGACTTATACAATAAATTTCCTATGTTTTATGAAGAAAAACCTCACGACACTCACGTCTTGATCCCGTGCATCGCACGAGTAACTCTTTCTTGTAAATAAAGAGTTACATGTTATGATAGAAGTGATAAAACGATAGCAAACAACTAGTTTTTTCAAGTAAATCAATGTCTGATTCTGAATTGTAAATACTAATTACCATCAATTTCATTTATATTATAATCATTAATTTGATAAAATCTAAATACATATCTACAAACACAACAATATTTATTACGCAGCAATTATAAATAAATTGCATGTGTAGCTCCTTAATATTGTACATAATTGTAAGATTTTGAAGAGACATGACTTACACTTAAGACTGTCATCATCGAATTTGTCTTGTTTCAATATGTAAAAACATTCTAATTTTGTCTTTTTAATTTATCTCTACATTCATTTTAATTCTCTCAATGCTTTTTTATATGATTTAGGTCGAGATATAGTGATATTTTTAAAAATAAGGAAAACGATGTTCCACCCACTTCTATTTATCATGGCTTCGTGCTTTGCTTAGTATAACATTTGAATAATATGTACCCCAATACCTAATTAGTTTTTCAACATTACATAAATACTAATGTAACTACATGCAGTAAAATTAAATGCGGCAACTCCACCTAATACTACTCCAGTCGTTTGATACTACTTTGTTGTTCATTAGGATCATTGAATCGCATAGCTCTTGTTAATAGTAAAAGTTCATTGATGCTCATTAGACTTATAGAATCAATTTCATATGTTATATCATTAAACACTCATGACACTCACGTCTAGCGCCCGTGCAACTCACGGGCAACTCTTTCTAAGGTACGAGTCATGATAGAAGTTTTGAAAATGATAACAAACGACTAGCGTATTTAGTAAATCACTGTTGGATTCCGTATTGATCTAACTTAATTTCATCAATATAATTTATATTTCTATTCAATAATATAGTAATATCTAATGAAATATCTACAAACACAACAAATTTTTTTATGCACCTATTATAAATAAGATACATGTCTAGCTCCTCAATGTTCTACTTAGTTGTATGATTTTTAAGAGACTTGACTTATTTATTGAAGATGACCTCCTCTGATTTCTCTTGTCTCAATATGTAAAACATATCTCTCTTTCTCTTTTCTAATATATCAATACATTTATTTTATTTCACTAAACGTTTTCTGTATGTATTAACGTTGGTCCAAAAATAGTGATATTTCAAAAAATCATAGTAACGAGTTTCCACAAACTTTTATTTATAGTGACATTGTGCGAAAGGGAGTATATGTGAAAATAATCTAGCCCAATACCTAATTAGTATTTGAATATTACATTGATATTAATGTAACTGCAGGAAGTCAAACTAATTGTGTGCGACTCAATCTACTACTACTCCAGTCGTTTTGTACTACTGTGTTATTCATTAGGTTCTTTTAATCGTACTTCATGTTAATAGAAAAAAATCATTGTTCCTCATTAGACTTATACAATAAATTTCCTATGTTTTATGAAGAAAAACCTCACGACACTCACGTCTTGATCCCGTGCATCGCACGAGTAACTCTTTCTTGTAAATAAAGAGTTACATGTTATGATAGAAGTGATAAAACGATAGCAAACAACTAGTTTTTTCAAGTAAATCAATGTCGATTCTGAATTGTAAATACTAATTACCATCAATTTCATTTATATTATAATCATTAATTTGATAAAATCTAAATACATATCTACAAACACAACAATATTTATTACGCAGCAATTATAAATAAATTGCATGTGTAGCTCCTTAATATTGTACATAATTGTAAGATTTTGAAGAGACATGACTTACACACTTAAGACTGTCATCATCGAATTTGTCTTGTTTCAATATGTAAAAACATTCTAATTTTGTCTTTTTAATTTATCTCTACATTCATTTTAATTCTCTCAATGCTTTTTTATATGATTTAGGTCGAGATATAGTGATATTTTTAAAAATAAGGAAAACGATGTTCCACCCACTTCTATTTATCATGGCTTCGTGCTTTGCTTAGTATAACATTTGAATAATATGTACCCCAATACCTAATTAGTTTTTCAACATTACATAAATACTAATGTAACTACAGCAGTAAAATTAAATGCGGCAACTCCACCTAATACTACTCCAGTCGTTTGATACTACTTTGTTGTTCATTAGGATCATTGAATCGCATAGCTCTTGTTAATAGTAAAAGTTCATTGATGCTCATTAGACTTATAGAATCAATTTCATATGTTATATCATTAAACACTCATGACACTCACGTCTAGCGCCCGTGCAACTCACGGGCAACTCTTTCTAAGGTACGAGTCATGATAGAAGTTTTGAAAATGATAACAAACGACTAGCGTATTTAGTAAATCTTTGTTGGATTCCGTATTGATCTAACTTAATTTCATCAATATAATTTATATTTCTATTCAATAATATAGTAATATCTAATGAAATATCTACAAACACAACAAATTTTTTTATGCACCTATTATAAATAAGATACATGTCTAGCTCCTCAATGTTCTACTTAGTTGTATGATTTTTAAGAGACTTGACTTATTTATTGAAGATGACCTCCTCTGATTTCTCTTGTCTCAATATGTAAAACATATCTCTTTCCCGTTTCTAATATATCAATACATTTATTTTATTTCTCTAAACGTTTTCTGTATGTATGAACGTTGGTCCAAAAATAGTGATATTTCAAAAAATCATAGTAACGAGTTTCCACAAACTTTTATTTATAGTGACATTGTGCAGAAAGGGAGTATATGTGAAAATAATCTAGCCCAATACCTAATTAGTATTTGAATATTACATTGATATTAATGTAACTGCAGGAAGTCAAACTAATTGTGTGCGACTCAATCTACTACTACTCCAGTCGTTTTGTACTACTGTGTTATTCATTAGGTTCTTTTAATCGTACTTCATGTTAATAGAAAAAAATCATTGTTCCTCATTAGACTTATACAATAAATTTCCTATGTTTTATGAAGAAAAACCTCACGACACTCACGTCTTGATCCCGTGCATCGCACGAGTAACTCTTTCTTGTAAATAAAGAGTTACATGTTATGATAGAAGTGATAAAACTGATAGCAAACAACTAGTTTTTTCAGTAAATCAATGTCTGATTCTGAATTGTAAATACTAATTACCATCAATTTCATTTATATTATAATCATTAATTTGATAAAATCTAAATACATATCTACAAACACAACAATATTTATTACGCAGCAATTATAAATAAATTGCATGTGTAGCTCCTTAATATTGTACATAATTGTAAGATTTTGAAGAGACATGACTTACACTTAAGACTGTCATCATCGAATTTGTCTTGTTTCAATATGTAAAAACATTCTAATTTTGTCTTTTTAATTTATCTCTACATTCATTTTAATTCTCTCAATGCTTTTTTATATGATTTAGGTCGAGATATAGTGATATTTTTAAAAATAAGGAAAACGATGTTCCACCCACTTCTATTTATCATGGCTTCGTGCTGCTTAGTATAACATTTGAATAATATGTACCCCAATACCTAATTAGTTTTTCAACATTACATAAATACTAATGTAACTACAGGCAGTAAAATTAAATGCGGCAACTCCACCTAATACTACTCCAGTCGTTTGATACTACTTTGTTGTTCATTAGGATCATTGAATCGCATAGCTCTTGTTAATAGTAAAAGTTCATTGATGCTCATTAGACTTATAGAATCAATTTCATATGTTATATCATTAAACACTCATGACACTCACGTCTAGCGCCCGTGCAACTCACGGGCAACTCTTTCTAAGGTACGAGTCATGATAGAAGTTTTGAAAATGATAACAAACGACTAGCGTATTTAGTAAATCACTGTTGGATTCCGTATTGATCTAACTTAATTTCATCAATATAATTTATATTTCTATTCAATAATATAGTAATATCTAATGAAATATCTACAAACACAACAAATTTTTTTATGCACCTATTATAAATAAGATACATGTCTAGCTCCTCAATGTTCTACTTAGTTGTATGATTTTTAAGAGACTTGACTTATTTATTGAAGATGACCTCCTCTGATTTCTCTTGTCTCAATATGTAAAACATATCTCTCTTTCCCGTTTCTAATATATCAATACATTTATTTTATTTCTCTAAACGTTTTCTGTATGTATGAACGTTGGTCCAAAAATAGTGATATTTCAAAAAATCATAGTAACGAGTTTCCACAAACTTTTATTTATAGTGACATTGTGCAGAAAGGGAGTATATGTGAAAATAATCTAGCCCAATACCTAATTAGTATTTGAATATTACATTGATATTAATGTAACTGCAGGAAGTCAAACTAATTGTGTGCGACTCAATCTACTACTACTCCAGTCGTTTTGTACTACTGTGTTATTCATTAGGTTCTTTTAATCGTACTTCATGTTAATAGAAAAAAATCATTGTTCCTCATTAGACTTATACAATAAATTTCCTATGTTTTATGAAGAAAAACCTCACGACACTCACGTCTTGATCCCGTGTGCATCGCACGAGTAACTCTTTCTTGTAAATAAAGAGTTACATGTTATGATAGAAGTGACAAAACGATAGCAAACAACTAGTTTTTTCAAGTAAATCAATGTCGATTCTGAATTGTAAATACTAATTACCATCAATTTCATTTATATTATAATCATTAATTTGATAAAATCTAAATACATATCTACAAACACAACAATATTTATTACGCAGCAATTATAAATAAATTGCATGTGTAGCTCCTTAATATTGTACATAATTGTAAGATTTTGAAGGGAGACATGACTTACACTTAAGACTCGTCATCATCGAATTTGTCTTGTTTCAATATGTAAAAACATTCTAATTTTGTCTTTTTAATTTATCTCTACATTCATTTTAATTCTCTCAATGCTTTTTTATATGATTTAGGTCGAGATATAGTGATATTTTTAAAAATAAGGAAAACGATGTTCCACCCACTTCTATTTATCATGGCTTCGTGCTTAGTATAACATTTGAATAATATGTACCCCAATACCTAATTAGTTTTTCAACATTACATAAATACTAATGTAACTACAGGCAGTAAAATTAAATGCGGCAACTCCACCTAATACTACTCCAGTCGTTTGATACTACTTTGTTGTTCATTAGGATCATTGAATCGCATAGCTCTTGTTAATAGTAAAAGTTCATTGATGCTCATTAGACTTATAGAATCAATTTCATATGTTATATCATTAAACACTCATGACACTCACGTCTAGCGCCCGTGCAACTCACGGGCAACTCTTTTAAGGTACGAGTCATGATAGAAGTTTTGAAAATGATAACAAACGACTAGCGTATTTAGTAAATCACTTTGTTGGATTCCGTATTGATCTAACTTAATTTCATCAATATAATTTATATTTCTATTCAATAATATAGTAATATCTAATGAAATATCTACAAACACAACAAATTTTTTTATGCACCTATTATAAATAAGATACATGTCTAGCTCCTCAATGTTCTACTTAGTTGTATGATTTTTAAGAGACTTGACTTATTTATTGAAGATGACCTCCTCTGATTTCTCTTGTCTCAATATGTAAAACATATCTCTCTTTCCCGTTTCTAATATATCAATACATTTATTTTATTTCTCTAAACGTTTTTCGTATGTATGAACGTTGGTCCAAAAATAGTGATATTTCAAAAAATCATAGTAACGAGTTTCCACAAACTTTTATTTATAGTGACATTGTGCGAAAGGGAGTATATGTGAAAATAATCCAGCCCAATACCTAATTAGTATTTGAATATTACATTGATATTAATGTAACTGCAGGAAGTCAAACTAATTGTGTGCGACTCAATCTACTACTACTCCAGTCGTTTTGTACTACTGTGTTATTCATTAGGTTCTTTTAATCGTACTTCATGTTAATAGAAAAAAATCATTGTTCCTCATTAGACTTATACAATAAATTTCCTATGTTTTATGAAGAAAAACCTCACGACACTCACGTCTTGATCCCGTGCATCGCACGAGTAACTCTTTCTTGTAAATAAAGAGTTACATGTTATGATAGAAGTGACAAAACGGATAGCAAACAACTAGTTTTTTCAGTAAATCAATGTCGATTCGAATTGTAAATACTAATTACCATCAATTTCATTTATATTATAATCATTAATTTGATAAAATCTAAATACATATCTACAAACACAACAATATTTATTACGCAGCAATTATAAATAAATTGCATGTGTAGCTCCTTAATATTGTACATAATTGTAAGATTTTGAAGAGACATGACTTACACTTAAGACTGTCATCATCGAATTTGTCTTGTTTCAATATGTAAAAACATTCTAATTTTGTCTTTTTAATTTATCTCTACATTCATTTTAATTCTCTCAATGCTTTTTTATATGATTTAGGTCGAGATATAGTGATATTTTTAAAAATAAGGAAAACGATGTTCCACCCACTTCTATTTATCATGGCTTCGTGCTGCTTAGTATAACATTTGAATAATATGTACCCCAATACCTAATTAGTTTTTCAACATTACATAAATACTAATGTAACTACAGGCAGTAAAATTAAATGCGGCAACTCCACCTAATACTACTCCAGTCGTTTGATACTACTTTGTTGTTCATTAGGATCATTGAATCGCATAGCTCTTGTTAATAGTAAAAGTTCATTGATGCTCATTAGACTTATAGAATCAATTTCATATGTTATATCATTAAACACTCATGACACTCACGTCTAGCGCCCGTGCAACTCACGGGCAACTCTTTCTAAGGTACGAGTCATGATAGAAGTTTTGAAAATGATAACAAACGACTAGCGTATTTAGTAAATCACTGTTGGATTCCGTATTGATCTAACTTAATTTCATCAATATAATTTATATTTCTATTCAATAATATAGTAATATCTAATGAAATATCTACAAACACAACAAATTTTTTTATGCACCTATTATAAATAAGATACATGTCTAGCTCCTCAATGTTCTACTTAGTTGTATGATTTTTAAGAGACTTGACTTATTTATTGAAGATGACCTCCTCTGATTTCTCTTGTCTCAATATGTAAAACATATCTCTCTTTCTCCGTTTCTAATATATCAATACATTTATTTTATTTCTCTAAACGTTTTCTGTATGTATGAACGTTGGTCCAAAAATAGTGATATTTCAAAAAATCATAGTAACGAGTTTCCACAAACTTTTATTTATAGTGACATTGTGCAGAAAGGGAGTATATGTGAAAATAATCTAGCCCAATACCTAATTAGTATTTGAATATTACATTGATATTAATGTAACTGCAGGAAGTCAAACTAATTGTGTGCGACTCAATCTACTACTACTCCAGTCGTTTTGTACTACTGTGTTATTCATTAGGTTCTTTTAATCGTACTTCATGTTAATAGAAAAAAATCATTGTTCCTCATTAGACTTATACAATAAATTTCCTATGTTTTATGAAGAAAAACCTCACGACACTCACGTCTTGATCCCGTGCATCGCACGAGTAACTCTTTCTTGTAAATAAAGAGTTACATGTTATGATAGAAGTGACAAAACGGATAGCAAACAACTAGTTTTTTCAAGTAAATCAATGTATCGATTCTGAATTGTAAATACTAATTACCATCAATTTCATTTATATTATAATCATTAATTTGATAAAATCTAAATACATATCTACAAACACAACAATATTTATTACGCAGCAATTATAAATAAATTGCATGTGTAGCTCCTTAATATTGTACATAATTGTAAGATTTTGAAGAGACATGACTTACACTTAAGACTGTCATCATCGAATTTGTCTTGTTTCAATATGTAAAAACATTCTAATTTTGTCTTTTTAATTTATCTCTACATTCATTTTAATTCTCTCAATGCTTTTTTATATGATTTAGGTCGAGATATAGTGATATTTTTAAAAATAAGGAAAACGATGTTCCACCCACTTCTATTTATCATGGCTTCGTGTGCTTAGTATAACATTTGAATAATATGTACCCCAATACCTAATTAGTTTTTCAACATTACATAAATACTAATGTAACTACAGCAGTAAAATTAAATGCGGCAACTCCACCTAATACTACTCCAGTCGTTTGATACTACTTTGTTGTTCATTAGGATCATTGAATCGCATAGCTCTTGTTAATAGTAAAAGTTCATTGATGCTCATTAGACTTATAGAATCAATTTCATATGTTATATCATTAAACACTCATGACACTCACGTCTAGCGCCCGTGCAACTCACGGGCAACTCTCTCTAAGGTACGAGTCATGATAGAAGTTTTGAAAATGATAACAAACGACTAGCGTATTTAGTAAATCACTGTTGGATTCCGTATTGATCTAACTTAATTTCATCAATATAATTTATATTTCTATTCAATAATATAGTAATATCTAATGAAATATCTACAAACACAACAAATTTTTTTATGCACCTATTATAAATAAGATACATGTCTAGCTCCTCAATGTTCTACTTAGTTGTATGATTTTTAAGAGACTTGACTTATTTATTGAAGATGACCTCCTCTGATTTCTCTTGTCTCAATATGTAAAACATATCTCTCTTTCCCGTTTCTAATATATCAATACATTTATTTTATTTCTCTAAACGTTTTCTGTATGTATGAACGTTGGTCCAAAAATAGTGATATTTCAAAAAATCATAGTAACGAGTTTCCACAAACTTTTATTTATAGTGACATTGTGCAGAAAGGGAGTATATGTGAAAATAATCTAGCCCAATACCTAATTAGTATTTGAATATTACATTGATATTAATGTAACTGCAGGAAGTCAAACTAATTGTGTGCGACTCAATCTACTACTACTCCAGTCGTTTTGTACTACTGTGTTATTCATTAGGTTCTTTTAATCGTACTTCATGTTAATAGAAAAAAATCATTGTTCCTCATTAGACTTATACAATAAATTTCCTATGTTTTATGAAGAAAAACCTCACGACACTCACGTCTTGATCCCGTGCATCGCACGAGTAACTCTTTCTTGTAAATAAAGAGTTACATGTTATGATAGAAGTGATAAAACTGATAGCAAACAACTAGTTTTTTCAAGTAAATCAATGTCGATTCTGAATTGTAAATACTAATTACCATCAATTTCATTTATATTATAATCATTAATTTGATAAAATCTAAATACATATCTACAAACACAACAATATTTATTACGCAGCAATTATAAATAAATTGCATGTGTAGCTCCTTAATATTGTACATAATTGTAAGATTTTGAAGAGACATGACTTACACTTAAGACTGTCATCATCGAATTTGTCTTGTTTCAATATGTAAAAACATTCTAATTTTGTCTTTTTAATTTATCTCTACATTCATTTTAATTCTCTCAATGCTTTTTTATATGATTTAGGTCGAGATATAGTGATATTTTTAAAAATAAGGAAAACGATGTTCCACCCACTTCTATTTATCATGGCTTCGTGCTTTGCTTAGTATAACATTTGAATAATATGTACCCCAATACCTAATTAGTTTTTCAACATTACATAAATACTAATGTAACTACAGGCAGTAAAATTAAATGCGGCAACTCCACCTAATACTACTCCAGTCGTTTGATACTACTTTGTTGTTCATTAGGATCATTGAATCGCATAGCTCTTGTTAATAGTAAAAGTTCATTGATGCTCATTAGACTTATAGAATCAATTTCATATGTTATATCATTAAACACTCATGACACTCACGTCTAGCGCCCGTGCAACTCACGGGCAACTCTTTCTAAGGTACGAGTCATGATAGAAGTTTTGAAAATGATAACAAACGACTAGCGTATTTAGTAAATCTTTGTTGGATTCCGTATTGATCTAACTTAATTTCATCAATATAATTTATATTTCTATTCAATAATATAGTAATATCTAATGAAATATCTACAAACACAACAAATTTTTTTATGCACCTATTATAAATAAGATACATGTCTAGCTCCTCAATGTTCTACTTAGTTGTATGATTTTTAAGAGACTTGACTTATTTATTGAAGATGACCTCCTCTGATTTCTCTTGTCTCAATATGTAAAACATATCTCTCTTTCCCGTTTCTAATATATCAATACATTTATTTTATTTCTCTAAACGTTTTTCGTATGTATGAACGTTGGTCCAAAAATAGTGATATTTCAAAAAATCATAGTAACGAGTTTCCACAAACTTTTATTTATAGTGACATTGTGCGAAAGGGAGTATATGTGAAAATAATCTAGCCCAATACCTAATTAGTATTTGAATATTACATTGATATTAATGTAACTGCGGGAAGTCAAACTAATTGTGTGCGACTCAATCTACTACTACTCCAGTCGTTTTGTACTACTGTGTTATTCATTAGGTTCTTTTAATCGTACTTCATGTTAATAGAAAAAAATCATTGTTCCTCATTAGACTTATACAATAAATTTCCTATGTTTTATGAAGAAAAACCTCACGACACTCACGTCTTGATCCCGTGCATCGCACGAGTAACTCTTTCTTGTAAATAAAGAGTTACATGTTATGATAGAAGTGACAAAACGGATAGCAAACAACTAGTTTTTTCAAGTAAATCAATGTCAGATTCTGAATTGTAAATACTAATTACCATCAATTTCATTTATATTATAATCATTAATTTGATAAAATCTAAATACATATCTACAAACACAACAATATTTATTACGCAGCAATTATAAATAAATTGCATGTGTAGCTCCTTAATATTGTACATAATTGTAAGATTTTGAAGAGACATGACTTACACTTAAGACTGTCATCATCGAATTTGTCTTGTTTCAATATGTAAAAACATTCTAATTTTGTCTTTTTAATTTATCTCTACATTCATTTTAATTCTCTCAATGCTTTTTTATATGATTTAGGTCGAGATATAGTGATATTTTTAAAAATAAGGAAAACGATGTTCCACCCACTTCTATTTATCATGGCTTCGTGCTGCTTAGTATAACATTTGAATAATATGTACCCCAATACCTAATTAGTTTTTCAACATTACATAAATACTAATGTAACTACAGCAGTAAAATTAAATGCGGCAACTCCACCTAATACTACTCCAGTCGTTTGATACTACTTTGTTGTTCATTAGGATCATTGAATCGCATAGCTCTTGTTAATAGTAAAAGTTCATTGATGCTCATTAGACTTATAGAATCAATTTCATATGTTATATCATTAAACACTCATGACACTCACGTCTAGCGCCCGTGCAACTCACGGGCAACTCTTTCTAAGGTACGAGTCATGATAGAAGTTTTGAAAATGATAACAAACGACTAGCGTATTTAGTAAATCACTGTTGGATTCCGTATTGATCTAACTTAATTTCATCAATATAATTTATATTTCTATTCAATAATATAGTAATATCTAATGAAATATCTACAAACACAACAAATTTTTTTATGCACCTATTATAAATAAGATACATGTCTAGCTCCTCAATGTTCTACTTAGTTGTATGATTTTTAAGAGACTTGACTTATTTATTGAAGATGACCTCCTCTGATTTCTCTTGTCTCAATATGTAAAACATATCTCTCTTTCCCGTTTCTAATATATCAATACATTTATTTTATTTCTCTAAACGTTTTCTGTATGTATGAACGTTGGTCCAAAAATAGTGATATTTCAAAAAATCATAGTAACGAGTTTCCACAAACTTTTATTTATAGTGACATTGTGCGAAAGGGAGTATATGTGAAAATAATCCAGCCCAATACCTAATTAGTATTTGAATATTACATTGATATTAATGTAACTGCAGGAAGTCAAACTAATTGTGTGCGACTCAATCTACTACTACTCCAGTCGTTTTGTACTACTGTGTTATTCATTAGGTTCTTTTAATCGTACTTCATGTTAATAGAAAAAAATCATTGTTCCTCATTAGACTTATACAATAAATTTCCTATGTTTTATGAAGAAAAACCTCACGACACTCACGTCTTGATCCCGTGCATCGCACGAGTAACTCTTTCTTGTAAATAAAGAGTTACATGTTATGATAGAAGTGACAAAACGGATAGCAAACAACTAGTTTTTTCAGTAAATCAATGTCTGATTCTGAATTGTAAATACTAATTACCATCAATTTCATTTATATTATAATCATTAATTTGATAAAATCTAAATACATATCTACAAACACAACAATATTTATTACGCAGCAATTATAAATAAATTGCATGTGTAGCTCCTTAATATTGTACATAATTGTAAGATTTTGAAGGGACATGACTTACACTTAAGACTGTCATCATCGAATTTGTCTTGTTTCAATATGTAAAAACATTCTAATTTTGTCTTTTTAATTTATCTCTACATTCATTTTAATTCTCTCAATGCTTTTTTATATGATTTAGGTCGAGATATAGTGATATTTTTAAAAATAAGGAAAACGATGTTCCACCCACTTCTATTTATCATGGCTTCGTGCTGCTTAGTATAACATTTGAATAATATGTACCCCAATACCTAATTAGTTTTTCAACATTACATAAATACTAATGTAACTACAGTGCAGTAAAATTAAATGCGGCAACTCCACCTAATACTACTCCAGTCGTTTGATACTACTTTGTTGTTCATTAGGATCATTGAATCGCATAGCTCTTGTTAATAGTAAAAGTTCATTGATGCTCATTAGACTTATAGAATCAATTTCATATGTTATATCATTAAACACTCATGACACTCACGTCTAGCGCCCGTGCAACTCACGGGCAACTCTTTCTAAGGTACGAGTCATGATAGAAGTTTTGAAAATGATAACAAACGACTAGCGTATTTAGTAAATCACTTTGTTGGATTCCGTATTGATCTAACTTAATTTCATCAATATAATTTATATTTCTATTCAATAATATAGTAATATCTAATGAAATATCTACAAACACAACAAATTTTTTTATGCACCTATTATAAATAAGATACATGTCTAGCTCCTCAATGTTCTACTTAGTTGTATGATTTTTAAGAGACTTGACTTATTTATTGAAGATGACCTCCTCTGATTTCTCTTGTCTCAATATGTAAAACATATCTCTCTTTCCCGTTTCTAATATATCAATACATTTATTTTATTTCTCTAAACGTTTTTCGTATGTATGAACGTTGGTCCAAAAATAGTGATATTTCAAAAAATCATAGTAACGAGTTTCCACAAACTTTTATTTATAGTGACATTGTGCAGAAAGGGAGTATATGTGAAAATAATCTAGCCCAATACCTAATTAGTATTTGAATATTACATTGATATTAATGTAACTGCAGGAAGTCAAACTAATTGTGTGCGACTCAATCTACTACTACTCCAGTCGTTTTGTACTACTGTGTTATTCATTAGGTTCTTTTAATCGTACTTCATGTTAATAGAAAAAAATCATTGTTCCTCATTAGACTTATACAATAAATTTCCTATGTTTTATGAAGAAAAACCTCACGACACTCACGTCTTGATCCCGTGCATCGCACGAGTAACTCTTTCTTGTAAATAAAGAGTTACATGTTATGATAGAAGTGACAAAACGGATAGCAAACAACTAGTTTTTTCAGTAAATCAATGTCTGATTCTGAATTGTAAATACTAATTACCATCAATTTCATTTATATTATAATCATTAATTTGATAAAATCTAAATACATATCTACAAACACAACAATATTTATTACGCAGCAATTATAAATAAATTGCATGTGTAGCTCCTTAATATTGTACATAATTGTAAGATTTTGAAGAGACATGACTTACACTTAAGACTGTCATCATCGAATTTGTCTTGTTTCAATATGTAAAAACATTCTAATTTTGTCTTTTTAATTTATCTCTACATTCATTTTAATTCTCTCAATGCTTTTTTATATGATTTAGGTCGAGATATAGTGATATTTTTAAAAATAAGGAAAACGATGTTCCACCCACTTCTATTTATCATGGCTTCGTGTCTTGCTTAGTATAACATTTGAATAATATGTACCCCAATACCTAATTAGTTTTTCAACATTACATAAATACTAATGTAACTACGAGCAGTAAAATTAAATGCGGCAACTCCACCTAATACTACTCCAGTCGTTTGATACTACTTTGTTGTTCATTAGGATCATTGAATCGCATAGCTCTTGTTAATAGTAAAAGTTCATTGATGCTCATTAGACTTATAGAATCAATTTCATATGTTATATCATTAAACACTCATGACACTCACGTCTAGCGCCCGTGCAACTCACGGGCAACTCTTTCTAAGGTACGAGTCATGATAGAAGTTTTGAAAATGATAACAAACGACTAGCGTATTTAGTAAATCACTTTGTTGGATTCCGTATTGATCTAACTTAATTTCATCAATATAATTTATATTTCTATTCAATAATATAGTAATATCTAATGAAATATCTACAAACACAACAAATTTTTTTATGCACCTATTATAAATAAGATACATGTCTAGCTCCTCAATGTTCTACTTAGTTGTATGATTTTTAAGAGACTTGACTTATTTATTGAAGATGACCTCCTCTGATTTCTCTTGTCTCAATATGTAAAACATATCTCTCTTTCCCGTTTCTAATATATCAATACATTTATTTTATTTCTCTAAACGTTTTTTCGTATGTATGAACGTTGGTCCAAAAATAGTGATATTTCAAAAAATCATAGTAACGAGTTTCCACAAACTTTTATTTATAGTGACATTGTGCGAAGGGAGGAGTATATGTGAAAATAATCTAGCCCAATACCTAATTAGTATTTGAATATTACATTGATATTAATGTAACTGCAGGAAGTCAAACTAATTGTGTGCGACTCAATCTACTACTACTCCAGTCGTTTTGTACTACTGTGTTATTCATTAGGTTCTTTTAATCGTACTTCATGTTAATAGAAAAAAATCATTGTTCCTCATTAGACTTATACAATAAATTTCCTATGTTTTATGAAGAAAAACCTCACGACACTCACGTCTTGATCCCGTGCATCGCACGAGTAACTCTTTCTTGTAAATAAAGAGTTACATGTTATGATAGAAGTGACAAAACGGATAGCAAACAACTAGTTTTTTCAAGTAAATCAATGTCGATTCTGAATTGTAAATACTAATTACCATCAATTTCATTTATATTATAATCATTAATTTGATAAAATCTAAATACATATCTACAAACACAACAATATTTATTACGCAGCAATTATAAATAAATTGCATGTGTAGCTCCTTAATATTGTACATAATTGTAAGATTTTGAAGAGACATGACTTACACTTAAGACTGTCATCATCGAATTTGTCTTGTTTCAATATGTAAAAACATTCTAATTTTGTCTTTTTAATTTATCTCTACATTCATTTTAATTCTCTCAATGCTTTTTTATATGATTTAGGTCGAGATATAGTGATATTTTTAAAAATAAGGAAAACGATGTTCCACCCACTTCTATTTATCATGGCTTCGTCTTGCTTAGTATAACATTTGAATAATATGTACCCCAATACCTAATTAGTTTTTCAACATTACATAAATACTAATGTAACTACAGGCAGTAAAATTAAATGCGGCAACTCCACCTAATACTACTCCAGTCGTTTGATACTACTTTGTTGTTCATTAGGATCATTGAATCGCATAGCTCTTGTTAATAGTAAAAGTTCATTGATGCTCATTAGACTTATAGAATCAATTTCATATGTTATATCATTAAACACTCATGACACTCACGTCTAGCGCCCGTGCAACTCACGGGCAACTCTTTCTAAGGTACGAGTCATGATAGAAGTTTTGAAAATGATAACAAACGACTAGCGTATTTAGTAAATCCTTTGTTGGATTCCGTATTGATCTAACTTAATTTCATCAATATAATTTATATTTCTATTCAATAATATAGTAATATCTAATGAAATATCTACAAACACAACAAATTTTTTTATGCACCTATTATAAATAAGATACATGTCTAGCTCCTCAATGTTCTACTTAGTTGTATGATTTTTAAGAGACTTGACTTATTTATTGAAGATGACCTCCTCTGATTTCTCTTGTCTCAATATGTAAAACATATCTCTCTTTCCCGTTTCTAATATATCAATACATTTATTTTATTTCTCTAAACGTTTTCTGTATGTATGAACGTTGGTCCAAAAATAGTGATATTTCAAAAAATCATAGTAACGAGTTTCCACAAACTTTTATTTATAGTGACATTGTGCAGAAAGGGAGTATATGTGAAAATAATCTAGCCCAATACCTAATTAGTATTTGAATATTACATTGATATTAATGTAACTGCAGGAAGTCAAACTAATTGTGTGCGACTCAATCTACTACTACTCCAGTCGTTTTGTACTACTGTGTTATTCATTAGGTTCTTTTAATCGTACTTCATGTTAATAGAAAAAAATCATTGTTCCTCATTAGACTTATACAATAAATTTCCTATGTTTTATGAAGAAAAACCTCACGACACTCACGTCTTGATCCCGTGCATCGCACGAGTAACTCTTTCTTGTAAATAAAGAGTTACATGTTATGATAGAAGTGACAAAACGGATAGCAAACAACTAGTTTTTTCAGTAAATCAATGTCTGATTCTGAATTGTAAATACTAATTACCATCAATTTCATTTATATTATAATCATTAATTTGATAAAATCTAAATACATATCTACAAACACAACAATATTTATTACGCAGCAGCAATTATAAATAAATTGCATGTGTAGCTCCTTAATATTGTACATAATTGTAAGATTTTGAAGAGACATGACTTACACTTAAGACTGTCATCATCGAATTTGTCTTGTTTCAATATGTAAAAACATTCTAATTTTGTCTTTTTAATTTATCTCTACATTCATTTTAATTCTCTCAATGCTTTTTTATATGATTTAGGTCGAGATATAGTGATATTTTTAAAAATAAGGAAAACGATGTTCCACCCACTTCTATTTATCATGGCTTCGTGCTGCTTAGTATAACATTTGAATAATATGTACCCCAATACCTAATTAGTTTTTCAACATTACATAAATACTAATGTAACTACAGGCAGTAAAATTAAATGCGGCAACTCCACCTAATACTACTCCAGTCGTTTGATACTACTTTGTTGTTCATTAGGATCATTGAATCGCATAGCTCTTGTTAATAGTAAAAGTTCATTGATGCTCATTAGACTTATAGAATCAATTTCATATGTTATATCATTAAACACTCATGACACTCACGTCTAGCGCCCGTGCAACTCACGGGCAACTCTTTCTAAGGTACGAGTCATGATAGAAGTTTTGAAAATGATAACAAACGACTAGCGTATTTAGTAAATCACCTTTGTTGGATTCCGTATTGATCTAACTTAATTTCATCAATATAATTTATATTTCTATTCAATAATATAGTAATATCTAATGAAATATCTACAAACACAACAAATTTTTTTATGCACCTATTATAAATAAGATACATGTCTAGCTCCTCAATGTTCTACTTAGTTGTATGATTTTTAAGAGACTTGACTTATTTATTGAAGATGACCTCCTCGATTTCTCTTGTCTCAATATGTAAAACATATCTCTCTTTCCCGTTTCTAATATATCAATACATTTATTTTATTTCTCTAAACGTTTTTCGTATGTATGAACGTTGGTCCAAAAATAGTGATATTTCAAAAAATCATAGTAACGAGTTTCCACAAACTTTTATTTATAGTGACATTGTGCAGAAAGGGAGTATATGTGAAAATAATCTAGCCCAATACCTAATTAGTATTTGAATATTACATTGATATTAATGTAACTGCAGGAAGTCAAACTAATTGTGTGCGACTCAATCTACTACTACTCCAGTCGTTTTGTACTACTGTGTTATTCATTAGGTTCTTTTAATCGTACTTCATGTTAATAGAAAAAAATCATTGTTCCTCATTAGACTTATACAATAAATTTCCTATGTTTTATGAAGAAAAACCTCACGACACTCACGTCTTGATCCCGTGCATCGCACGAGTAACTCTTTCTTGTAAATAAAGAGTTACATGTTATGATAGAAGTGACAAAACGGATAGCAAACAACTAGTTTTTTCAGTAAATCAATGTCTGATTCTGAATTGTAAATACTAATTACCATCAATTTCATTTATATTATAATCATTAATTTGATAAAATCTAAATACATATCTACAAACACAACAATATTTATTACGCGCAGCAATTATAAATAAATTGCATGTGTAGCTCCTTAATATTGTACATAATTGTAAGATTTTGAAGAGACATGACTTACACTTAAGACTCTGTCATCATCGAATTTGTCTTGTTTCAATATGTAAAAACATTCTAATTTTGTCTTTTTAATTTATCTCTACATTCATTTTAATTCTCTCAATGCTTTTTTATATGATTTAGGTCGAGATATAGTGATATTTTTAAAAATAAGGAAAACGATGTTCCACCCACTTCTATTTATCATGGCTTCGTGCTGCTTAGTATAACATTTGAATAATATGTACCCCAATACCTAATTAGTTTTTCAACATTACATAAATACTAATGTAACTACATGCAGTAAAATTAAATGCGGCAACTCCACCTAATACTACTCCAGTCGTTTGATACTACTTTGTTGTTCATTAGGATCATTGAATCGCATAGCTCTTGTTAATAGTAAAAGTTCATTGATGCTCATTAGACTTATAGAATCAATTTCATATGTTATATCATTAAACACTCATGACACTCACGTCTAGCGCCCGTGCAACTCACGGGCAACTCTTTCTAAGGTACGAGTCATGATAGAAGTTTTGAAAATGATAACAAACGACTAGCGTATTTAGTAAATCACTTTGTTGGATTCCGTATTGATCTAACTTAATTTCATCAATATAATTTATATTTCTATTCAATAATATAGTAATATCTAATGAAATATCTACAAACACAACAAATTTTTTTATGCACCTATTATAAATAAGATACATGTCTAGCTCCTCAATGTTCTACTTAGTTGTATGATTTTTAAGAGACTTGACTTATTTATTGAAGATGACCTCCTCTGATTTCTCTTGTCTCAATATGTAAAACATATCTCTCTTTCCCGTTTCTAATATATCAATACATTTATTTTATTTCTCTAAACGTTTTTCGTATGTATGAACGTTGGTCCAAAAATAGTGATATTTCAAAAAATCATAGTAACGAGTTTCCACAAACTTTTATTTATAGTGACATTGTGCGAAAGGGAGTATATGTGAAAATAATCTAGCCCAATACCTAATTAGTATTTGAATATTACATTGATATTAATGTAACTGCAGGAAGTCAAACTAATTGTGTGCGACTCAATCTACTACTACTCCAGTCGTTTTGTACTACTGTGTTATTCATTAGGTTCTTTTAATCGTACTTCATGTTAATAGAAAAAAATCATTGTTCCTCATTAGACTTATACAATAAATTTCCTATGTTTTATGAAGAAAAACCTCACGACACTCACGTCTTGATCCCGTGCATCGCACGAGTAACTCTTTCTTGTAAATAAAGAGTTACATGTTATGATAGAAGTGACAAAACTGATAGCAAACAACTAGTTTTTTCAGTAAATCAATGTCAGATTCTGAATTGTAAATACTAATTACCATCAATTTCATTTATATTATAATCATTAATTTGATAAAATCTAAATACATATCTACAAACACAACAATATTTATTACGCAGCAATTATAAATAAATTGCATGTGTAGCTCCTTAATATTGTACATAATTGTAAGATTTTGAAGAGACATGACTTACACTTAAGACTGTCATCATCGAATTTGTCTTGTTTCAATATGTAAAAACATTCTAATTTTGTCTTTTTAATTTATCTCTACATTCATTTTAATTCTCTCAATGCTTTTTTATATGATTTAGGTCGAGATATAGTGATATTTTTAAAAATAAGGAAAACGATGTTCCACCCACTTCTATTTATCATGGCTTCGTGCTTCTTAGTATAACATTTGAATAATATGTACCCCAATACCTAATTAGTTTTTCAACATTACATAAATACTAATGTAACTACAGGCAGTAAAATTAAATGCGGCAACTCCACCTAATACTACTCCAGTCGTTTGATACTACTTTGTTGTTCATTAGGATCATTGAATCGCATAGCTCTTGTTAATAGTAAAAGTTCATTGATGCTCATTAGACTTATAGAATCAATTTCATATGTTATATCATTAAACACTCATGACACTCACGTCTAGCGCCCGTGCAACTCACGGGCAACTCTTTCTAAGGTACGAGTCATGATAGAAGTTTTGAAAATGATAACAAACGACTAGCGTATTTAGTAAATCACTGTTGGATTCCGTATTGATCTAACTTAATTTCATCAATATAATTTATATTTCTATTCAATAATATAGTAATATCTAATGAAATATCTACAAACACAACAAATTTTTTTATGCACCTATTATAAATAAGATACATGTCTAGCTCCTCAATGTTCTACTTAGTTGTATGATTTTTAAGAGACTTGACTTATTTATTGAAGATGACCTCCTCTGATTTCTCTTGTCTCAATATGTAAAACATATCTCTCTTTCCGTTTCTAATATATCAATACATTTATTTTATTTCTCTAAACGTTTTCGTATGTATGAACGTTGGTCCAAAAATAGTGATATTTCAAAAAATCATAGTAACGAGTTTCACAAACTTTTATTTATAGTGACATTGTGCAGAAAGGGAGTATATGTGAAAATAATCTAGCCCAATACCTAATTAGTATTTGAATATTACATTGATATTAATGTAACTGCAGGAAGTCAAACTAATTGTGTGCGACTCAATCTACTACTACTCCAGTCGTTTTGTACTACTGTGTTATTCATTAGGTTCTTTTAATCGTACTTCATGTTAATAGAAAAAAATCATTGTTCCTCATTAGACTTATACAATAAATTTCCTATGTTTTATGAAGAAAAACCTCACGACACTCACGTCTTGATCCCGTGCATCGCACGAGTAACTCTTTCTTGTAAATAAAGAGTTACATGTTATGATAGAAGTGATAAAACTGATAGCAAACAACTAGTTTTTTCAGTAAATCAATGTCAGATTCTGAATTGTAAATACTAATTACCATCAATTTCATTTATATTATAATCATTAATTTGATAAAATCTAAATACATATCTACAAACACAACAATATTTATTACGCAGCAATTATAAATAAATTGCATGTGTAGCTCCTTAATATTGTACATAATTGTAAGATTTTGAAGAGACATGACTTACACTTAAGACTGTCATCATCGAATTTGTCTTGTTTCAATATGTAAAAACATTCTAATTTTGTCTTTTTAATTTATCTCTACATTCATTTTAATTCTCTCAATGCTTTTTTATATGATTTAGGTCGAGATATAGTGATATTTTTAAAAATAAGGAAAACGATGTTCCACCCACTTCTATTTATCATGGCTTCGTGTTGCTTAGTATAACATTTGAATAATATGTACCCCAATACCTAATTAGTTTTTCAACATTACATAAATACTAATGTAACTACAGTGCAGTAAAATTAAATGCGGCAACTCCACCTAATACTACTCCAGTCGTTTGATACTACTTTGTTGTTCATTAGGATCATTGAATCGCATAGCTCTTGTTAATAGTAAAAGTTCATTGATGCTCATTAGACTTATAGAATCAATTTCATATGTTATATCATTAAACACTCATGACACTCACGTCTAGCGCCCGTGCAACTCACGGGCAACTCTTTCTAAGGTACGAGTCATGATAGAAGTTTTGAAAATGATAACAAACGACTAGCGTATTTAGTAAATCACTTTGTTGGATTCCGTATTGATCTAACTTAATTTCATCAATATAATTTATATTTCTATTCAATAATATAGTAATATCTAATGAAATATCTACAAACACAACAAATTTTTTTATGCACCTATTATAAATAAGATACATGTCTAGCTCCTCAATGTTCTACTTAGTTGTATGATTTTTAAGAGACTTGACTTATTTATTGAAGACCTCCTCTCGATTTCTCTTGTCTCAATATGTAAAACATATCTCTCTTTCCCGTTTCTAATATATCAATACATTTATTTTATTTCTCTAAACGTTTTTCGTATGTATGAACGTTGGTCCAAAAATAGTGATATTTCAAAAAATCATAGTAACGGTTTCCACAAACTTTTATTTATAGTGACATTGTGCGAAAGGGAGTATATGTGAAAATAATCTAGCCCAATACCTAATTAGTATTTGAATATTACATTGATATTAATGTAACTGCAGGAAGTCAAACTAATTGTGTGCGACTCAATCTACTACTACTCCAGTCGTTTTGTACTACTGTGTTATTCATTAGGTTCTTTTAATCGTACTTCATGTTAATAGAAAAAAATCATTGTTCCTCATTAGACTTATACAATAAATTTCCTATGTTTTATGAAGAAAAACCTCACGACACTCACGTCTTGATCCCGTGCATCGCACGAGTAACTCTTTCTTGTAAATAAAGAGTTACATGTTATGATAGAAGTGACAAAACCGATAGCAAACAACTAGTTTTTTCAAGTAAATCAATGTCGATTCTGAATTGTAAATACTAATTACCATCAATTTCATTTATATTATAATCATTAATTTGATAAAATCTAAATACATATCTACAAACACACAATATTTATTACGCAGCAATTATAAATAAATTGCATGTGTAGCTCCTTAATATTGTACATAATTGTAAGATTTTGAAGAGACATGACTTACACTTAAGACTGTCATCATCGAATTTGTCTTGTTTCAATATGTAAAAACATTCTAATTTTGTCTTTTTAATTTATCTCTACATTCATTTTAATTCTCTCAATGCTTTTTTATATGATTTAGGTCGAGATATAGTGATATTTTTAAAAATAAGGAAAACGATGTTCCACCCACTTCTATTTATCATGGCTTCGTGCCGCTTAGTATAACATTTGAATAATATGTAGCCCAATACCTAATTAGTTTTTCAACATTACATAAATACTAATGTAACTACAGGCAGTAAAATTAAATGCGGCAACTCCACCTAATACTACTCCAGTCGTTTGATACTACTTTGTTGTTCATTAGGATCATTGAATCGCATAGCTCTTGTTAATAGTAAAAGTTCATTGATGCTCATTAGACTTATAGAATCAATTTCATATGTTATATCATTAAACACTCATGACACTCACGTCTAGCGGCCGTGCAACTCACGGGCAACTCTTTCTAAGGTACGAGTCATGATAGAAGTTTTGAAAATGATAACAAACGACTAGCGTATTTAGTAAATCACTTTGTTGGATTCCGTATTGATCTAACTTAATTTCATCAATATAATTTATATTTCTATTCAATAATATAGTAATATCTAATGAAATATCTACAAACACAACAAATTTTTTTATGCACCTATTATAAATAAGATACATGTCTAGCTCCTCAATGTTCTACTTAGTTGTATGATTTTTAAGAGACTTGACTTATTTATTGAAGATGACCTCCTCTGATTTCTCTTGTCTCAATATGTAAAACATATCTCTCTTTCCCGTTTCTAATATATCAATACATTTATTTTATTTCTCTAAACGTTTTTCGTATGTATGAACGTTGGTCCAAAAATAGTGATATTTCAAAAAATCATAGTAACGAGTTTCCACAAACTTTTATTTATAGTGACATTGTGCAGAAAGGGAGTATATGTGAAAATAATCTAGCCCAATACCTAATTAGTATTTGAATATTACATTGATATTAATGTAAGCTGCAGGAAGTCAAACTAATTGTGTGCGACTCAATCTACTACTACTCCAGTCGTTTTGTACTACTGTGTTATTCATTAGGTTCTTTTAATCGTACTTCATGTTAATAGAAAAAAATCATTGTTCCTCATTAGACTTATACAATAAATTTCCTATGTTTTATGAAGAAAAACCTCACGACACTCACGTCTTGATCCCGTGCATCGCACGAGTAACTCTTTCTTGTAAATAAAGAGTTACATGTTATGATAGAAGTGATAAAAACGATAGCAAACAACTAGTTTTTTCAAGTAAATCAATGTCGATTCTGAATTGTAAATACTAATTACCATCAATTTCATTTATATTATAATCATTAATTTGATAAAATCTAAATACATATCTACAAACACAACAATATTTATTACGCAGCAATTATAAATAAATTGCATGTGTAGCTCCTTAATATTGTACATAATTGTAAGATTTTGAAGAGACATGACTTACACTTAAGACTGTCATCATCGAATTTGTCTTGTTTCAATATGTAAAAACATTCTAATTTTGTCTTTTTAATTTATCTCTACATTCATTTTAATTCTCTCAATGCTTTTTTATATGATTTAGGTCGAGATATAGTGATATTTTTAAAAATAAGGAAAACGATGTTCCACCCACTTCTATTTATCATGGCTTCGTGCTTGCTTAGTATAACATTTGAATAATATGTACCCCAATACCTAATTAGTTTTTCAACATTACATAAATACTAATGTAACTACAGCAGTAAAATTAAATGCGGCAACTCCACCTAATACTACTCCAGTCGTTTGATACTACTTTGTTGTTCATTAGGATCATTGAATCGCATAGCTCTTGTTAATAGTAAAAGTTCATTGATGCTCATTAGACTTATAGAATCAATTTCATATGTTATATCATTAAACACTCATGACACTCACGTCTAGCGCCCGTGCAACTCACGGGCAACTCTTTCTAAGGTACGAGTCATGATAGAAGTTTTGAAAATGATAACAAACGACTAGCGTATTTAGTAAATCACTGTTGGATTCCGTATTGATCTAACTTAATTTCATCAATATAATTTATATTTCTATTCAATAATATAGTAATATCTAATGAAATATCTACAAACACAACAAATTTTTTTATGCACCTATTATAAATAAGATACATGTCTAGCTCCTCAATGTTCTACTTAGTTGTATGATTTTTAAGAGACTTGACTTATTTATTGAAGATGACCTCCTCTGATTTCTCTTGTCTCAATATGTAAAACATATCTCTCTTTCCGTTTCTAATATATCAATACATTTATTTTATTTCTCTAAACGTTTTCGTATGTATGAACGTTGGTCCAAAAATAGTGATATTTCAAAAAATCATAGTAACGAGTTTCCACAAACTTTTATTTATAGTGACATTGTGCGAAAGGGAGTATATGTGAAAATAATCTAGCCCAATACCTAATTAGTATTTGAATATTACATTGATATTAATGTAACTGCAGGAAGTCAAACTAATTGTGTGCGACTCAATCTACTACTACTCCAGTCGTTTTGTACTACTGTGTTATTCATTAGGTTCTTTTAATCGTACTTCATGTTAATAGAAAAAAATCATTGTTCCTCATTAGACTTATACAATAAATTTCCTATGTTTTATGAAGAAAAACCTCACGACACTCACGTCTTGATCCCGTGCATCGCACGAGTAACTCTTTCTTGTAAATAAAGAGTTACATGTTATGATAGAAGTGACAAAACCGATAGCAAACAACTAGTTTTTTTTCAGTAAATCAATGTCAGATTCTGAATTGTAAATACTAATTACCATCAATTTCATTTATATTATAATCATTAATTTGATAAAATCTAAATACATATCTACAAACACAACAATATTTATTACGCAGCAATTATAAATAAATTGCATGTGTAGCTCCTTAATATTGTACATAATTGTAAGATTTTGAAGAGACATGACTTACACTTAAGACTGTCATCATCGAATTTGTCTTGTTTCAATATGTAAAAACATTCTAATTTTGTCTTTTTAATTTATCTCTACATTCATTTTAATTCTCTCAATGCTTTTTTATATGATTTAGGTCGAGATATAGTGATATTTTTAAAAATAAGGAAAACGATGTTCCACCCACTTCTATTTATCATGGCTTCGTCTTTGCTTAGTATAACATTTGAATAATATGTACCCCAATACCTAATTAGTTTTTCAACATTACATAAATACTAATGTAACTACATGCAGTAAAATTAAATGCGGCAACTCCACCTAATACTACTCCAGTCGTTTGATACTACTTTGTTGTTCATTAGGATCATTGAATCGCATAGCTCTTGTTAATAGTAAAAGTTCATTGATGCTCATTAGACTTATAGAATCAATTTCATATGTTATATCATTAAACACTCATGACACTCACGTCTAGCGCCCGTGCAACTCACGGGCAACTCTTTCTAAGGTACGAGTCATGATAGAAGTTTTGAAAATGATAACAAACGACTAGCGTATTTAGTAAATCACTTTGTTGGATTCCGTATTGATCTAACTTAATTTCATCAATATAATTTATATTTCTATTCAATAATATAGTAATATCTAATGAAATATCTACAAACACAACAAATTTTTTTATGCACCTATTATAAATAAGATACATGTCTAGCTCCTCAATGTTCTACTTAGTTGTATGATTTTTAAGAGACTTGACTTATTTATTGAAGATGACCTCCTCTGATTTCTCTTGTCTCAATATGTAAAACATATCTCTCTTTCCCTCTTTTCTAATATATCAATACATTTATTTTATTTCTCTAAACGTTTTTCGTATGTATGAACGTTGGTCCAAAAATAGTGATATTTCAAAAATCATAGTAACGAGTTTCCACAAACTTTTATTTATAGTGACATTGTGCAGAAAGGGAGTATATGTGAAAATAATCTAGCCCAATACCTAATTAGTATTTGAATATTACATTGATATTAATGTAACTGCAGGAAGTCAAACTAATTGTGTGCGACTCAATCTACTACTACTCCAGTCGTTTTGTACTACTGTGTTATTCATTAGGTTCTTTTAATCGTACTTCATGTTAATAGAAAAAAATCATTGTTCCTCATTAGACTTATACAATAAATTTCCTATGTTTTATGAAGAAAAACCTCACGACACTCACGTCTTGATCCCGTGCATCGCACGAGTAACTCTTTCTTGTAAATAAAGAGTTACATGTTATGATAGAAGTGACAAAACCGATAGCAAACAACTAGTTTTTTCAAGTAAATCAATGTCGATTCTGAATTGTAAATACTAATTACCATCAATTTCATTTATATTATAATCATTAATTTGATAAAATCTAAATACATATCTACAAACACAACAATATTTATTACGCAGCAATTATAAATAAATTGCATGTGTAGCTCCTTAATATTGTACATAATTGTAAGATTTTGAAGAGACATGACTTACACTTAAGACTGTCATCATCGAATTTGTCTTGTTTCAATATGTAAAAACATTCTAATTTTGTCTTTTTAATTTATCTCTACATTCATTTTAATTCTCTCAATGCTTTTTTATATGATTTAGGTCGAGATATAGTGATATTTTTAAAAATAAGGAAAACGATGTTCCACCCACTTCTATTTATCATGGCTTCGTGCTTGCTTAGTATAACATTTGAATAATATGTACCCCAATACCTAATTAGTTTTTCAACATTACATAAATACTAATGTAACTACAGGCAGTAAAATTAAATGCGGCAACTCCATCTAATACTACTCCAGTCGTTTGATACTACTTTGTTGTTCATTAGGATCATTGAATCGCATAGCTCTTGTTAATAGTAAAAGTTCATTGATGCTCATTAGACTTATAGAATCAATTTCATATGTTATATCATTAAACACTCATGACACTCACGTCTAGCGCCCGTGCAACTCACGGGCAACTCTTTCTAAGGTACGAGTCATGATGAAGTTTTGAAAATGATAACAAACGACTAGCGTATTTAGTAAATCACCGTTGGATTCCGTATTGATCTAACTTAATTTCATCAATATAATTTATATTTCTATTCAATAATATAGTAATATCTAATGAAATATCTACAAACACAACAAATTTTTTTATGCACCTATTATAAATAAGATACATGTCTAGCTCCTCAATGTTCTACTTAGTTGTATGATTTTTAAGAGACTTGACTTATTTATTGAAGATGACCTCCTCTGATTTCTCTTGTCTCAATATGTAAAACATATCTCTCTTTCTCTTTTCTAATATATCAATACATTTATTTTATTTCTCTAAACGTTTTCTGTATGTATGAACGTTGGTCCAAAAATAGTGATATTTCAAAAAATCATAGTAACGAGTTTCCACAAACTTTTATTTATAGTGACATTGTGCAGAAAGGGAGTATATGTGAAAATAATCTAGCCCAATACCTAATTAGTATTTGAATATTACATTGATATTAATGTAACTGCAGGAAGTCAAACTAATTGTGTGCGACTCAATCTACTACTACTCCAAATCGTTTTGTACTACTGTGTTATTCATTAGGTTCTTTTAATCGTACTTCATGTTAATAGAAAAAAATCATTGTTCCTCATTAGACTTATACAATAAATTTCCTATGTTTTATGAAGAAAAACCTCACGACACTCACGTCTTGATCCCGTGCACGCACGAGTAACTCTTTCTTGTAAATAAAGAGTTACATGTTATGATAGAAGTGATAAAACGATAGCAAACAACTAGTTTTTTAGTAAATCAATGTCGATTCTGAATTGTAAATACTAATTATCATCAATTTCATTTATATTATATTCATTAATATGATAAAATCTAAATACATATCTACGAACACAACAATATTTATTACGCACCAATTATAAATAAGATGCATGTGTAGCTCCTTAATATTGTACATAATTGTAAGATTTTGAAGAGACATGACTTACACTTAAGACTGTCAGCATCGAATTTGTCTTGTTTCAATATGTAAAAACATTCTAACTTTGTCTTTTTAATTTATCTCTACATTCATTTAAATTCTCTGAATGCTTTTTTTATAAGATTTAGGTCGAGATATAGTGATATTTTTAAAATTCAGAATAACGATGTTCCACCCACTTCTATTTATCATGGCTTCGTGTGTGCTTAGTATAACATTTGAATAATATGTAGCCCAATACCTAATTAGTTTTTCAACATTACATAAATACTAATGTAACTACAGGCAGTAAAATTAAATGCGGGCAACTCCATCTAATACTACTCCAGTCGTTTGATACTACTTTGTTGTTCATTAGGATCATTGAATCGCATAGCTCTTGTTAATAGTAAAAGTTCATTGATGCTCATTAGACTTATAGAATCAATTTCATATGTTATATCATTAAACACTCATGACACTCACGTCTAGCGCCCGTGCAACACACGGGCAACTCTTTCTAGTAAATAAGGTTACGAGTTATGATAGAAGTTTTGAAAATGATAACAAACGACTAGTGTATTTAGTAAATCTTTGTTGGATTCCGTATTGTTCTAACTTAATTTCATCAATATAATTTATATTTCTATTCAATAATATAGTAATATCTAATGAAATATCTACAAACACAATTGAATTTTTTTATGCACCTATTATAAATAAGATACATGTCTAGCTCCTCAATGTTCTACTTAGTTGTATGATTTTTAAGAGACTTGACTTATTTATTGAAGATGTCCTCCTCGATTTCTCTTGTCTCAATATGTAAAACATATCTCTCTTTCTCTTTTCTGATATATCAATACATTTATTTTATTTCTCTAAACGTTTTTCGTATGTATGAACGTTGGTCCAAAAATAGTGATATTTCAAAAAATCATAGTAACGAGTTTCCACAAACTTTTATTTATAGTGACATTGTGCAGAAAGGGAGTATATGTGAAAAAATCTAGCCCAATACCTAATTAGTATTTGAACATTACATTGATACTAATGTAATTGCAGGAAGTCAAACTAATTGTGTACGACTCCATCTACTACTACTCCGGTCGTTTTGTACTACCGTGTTATTCATTAGGTTCTTTTAATCGTACTTCATGTTAATAGAAAAAAATCATTGTTGCTCATTAGACTTATACAATAAATTTCCTATGTTTTATGAAGAAAAACTCATGACATTCACGTCTTGATCCCGTGCGTGCACGCACGGTAACTCTTTCTAGTAAATAAAGAGTTACATGTTATGATAGAAGTGATAAAACTGATAGCAAACAACTAGTTTTTTTCAGTAAATCAATGTCTGATTCTGAATTGTAAATACTAATTACCATCAATTTCATTTATATTATATTCATTAATATGGTAAAATCTAAATACATATCTACAAACACAACAATATTTATTACGCACCAATTATAAATAAGATGCATGTGTAGCTCCTTAATATTGTACATAATTGTAAGATTTTGAAGAGACATGACTTACACTTAAGACTGTCATCATCGAATTTGTCTAATTTTTTTAATTTATCACTACATTCATTTAAATTCTCTGAATGCTTTTTTTATAAGATTTAGGTCGAGATATAGTGATATTTTTAAAATTCAGAATAACGATGTTCCACCCACTTCTATTTATCATGGCTTCGTGCTGCTTAGTATAACATGTGAATAATATGTAGCCCAATACCTAATTAGTTTTTCAACATTACATAAATACTAATGTAACTACAGGCAGTAAAATTAAATGCGGGCAACTCCATCTAATACTACTCCAGTCGTTTGATACTACTTTGTTGTTCATTAGGATCATTGAATCGCATAGCTCTTGTTAATAGTAAAAGTTCATTGATGCTCATTAGACTTATAGAATCAATTTCATATGTTATATCATTAAACACTCATGACACTCACGTCTAGCGCCCGTGCAACACACGGGCAACTCTTTCTAGTAAATAAGTTACGAGTTATGATAGAAGTTTTGAAAATGATAACAAACGACTAGTGTATTTAGTAAATCACTTTGTTGGATTCCGTATTGTTCTAACTTAATTTCATCAATATAATTTATATTTCTATTCAATAATATAGTAATATCTAATGAAATATCTACAAAACACAATTGAATTTTTTATGCACCTATTATAAATAAGATACATGTCTAGCTCCTCAATGTTCTACTCAGTTGTATGATTTTTAAGAGACTTGACTTATTTATTGAAGATGTCCTCCTCTGATTTCTCTTGTCTCAATATGTAAAACATATCTCTCTTTCTCTTTTCTGATATATCAATACATTTATTTTATTTCTCTAAACGTTTTTTCGTATGTATGAACGTTGGTCCAAAAATAGTGATATTTCAAAAAATCATAGTAACGAGTTTCCACAACTTTTATTTATAGTGACATTGTGCAGCAAGGGAGTATATGTGAATAAAATCTAGCCCAATACCTAATTAGTATTTGAACATTACATTGATACTAATGTAACTGCAGGAAGTAGAACTAATTGTGTACGACTACATCTACTACTACTCCAGTCGTTTTGTACTACTGTGTTATTCATTAGGTTCTTTTAATCGTACTTCATGTTAATAGAAAAAAATCATTGTTGCTCATTAGACTTATACAATAAATTTCCTATGTTTTATGAAGAAAAAACTCATGACATTCACGTCTTGATCCCGTGCAACGCACGGTAACTCTTTCTAGTAAATAAAGAGTTACATGTTATGATAGAAGTGATAAACCGATAGCAAACAACTAGTTTTTTAGTAAATCAATGTCTCGATTCTGAATTGTAAATACTAATTACCATCAATTTCATTTATATTATATTCTTAATATGGTAAAATCTAAATACATATCTACAAACACAACAATATTTATTACGCACCAATTATAAATAAGATGCATGTGTAGCTCCTTAATATTGTACATAATTGTAAGATTTTGAAGAGACATGACTTACACTTAAGACTGTCATCATCGAATTTGTCTTTTTAATTTATCACTACATTCATTTTAATTCTCTCAATGCTTTTTTATATGATCTAGGTCGAGATATAGTGATATTTTTAAAAATCGAATAACGATGTTCCACCCACTTCTATTTATCATGGCTTCGTTTGCTTAGTATAACATGTGAATAATATGTAGCCCAATACCTAATTAGTTTTTCAACATTACATAAATACTAATGTAACTACATGCAGTAAAATTAAATGCGGGCAACTCCATCTAATACTACTCCAATCGTTTGATACTACTTGTGTTGTTTATTAGGTTCATTGAATCACATAGCTCTTGTTAATAGTAAAAGTTCATTGATGCTCATTAGACTTATAGAATCAATTTCATATGTTATATCAGTAAACACTCATGACACTCACGTCTAGCGCCCGTGCAACACACGGGCAACTCTTTCTAGTAAATAAGCAGTTACGAGTTATGATAGAAGTTTTGAAATGATAACAAACGACTAGTGTATTTAGTAAATCACTTTGTTGGATTCCGTATTGTTCTAACTTAATTTCATCAATATAATTTATATTTCTATTCAATAATATAGTAATATCTAATGAAATATCTACAAACACAATTGAATTTTTTATGCACCTATTATAAATAAGATACATGTCTAGCTCCTCAATGTTCTACTAGTTGTATGATTTTTAAGAGACTTGACTTATTTATTGAAGATGTCCTCCTCTCGATTTCTCTTGTCTCAATATGTAAAACATATCTCTCTTTCTCTTTTCTCGATATATCAATACATTTATTTTATTTCTCTAAACGTTTTTCGTATGTATGAACGTTGGTCCAAAAATAGTGATATTTCAAAAATCATAGTAACGAGTTTCCACAACTTTTATTTATAGTGACATTGTGCAGCAAGGGAGTATATGTGAATAAAATCTAGCCCAATACCTAATTAGTATTTGAACATTACATTGATACTAATGTAATTGCAGGAAGTAGAACTAATTGTGTACGACTCCATCTACTACTACTCCAGTCGTTTTGTACTACTGTGTTATTCATTAGGTTCTTTTAATCGTACTTCATGTTAATAGAAAAAAATCATTGTTGCTCATTAGACTTATACAATAAATTTCCTATGTTTTATGAAGAAAAAACTCATGACATTCACGTCTTGATCCCGTGCAACGCACGGGTAACTCTTTCTAGTAAATAAAGAGTTACATGTTATGATAGAAGTGATAAACCGATAGCAAACAACTAGTTTTTTTAGTAAATCAATGTCGATTCTGAATTGTAAATACTAATTACCATCAATTTCATTTATATTATATTCATTAATATGGTAAAATCTAAATACATATCTACAAACACAACAATATTTATTACGCACCAATTATAAATAAGATGCATGTGTAGCTCCTTAATATTGTACATAATTGTAAGATTTTGAAGAGACATGACTTACACTTAAGTCATCATCGAATTTGTCATCATCGAATTTGTCTTTTTAATTTATCACTACATTCATTTTAATTCTCTCAATGCTTTTTTATATGATCTAGGTCGAGATATAGTGATATTTTTAAAAATCAGAATAACGATGTTCCACCCACTTCTATTTATCATGGCTTCGTGCAGCTTAGTATAACATGTGAATAATATGTAGCCCAATACCTAATTAGTTTTTCAACATTACATAAATACTAATGTAACTACATGCAGTAAAATTAAATGCGGGCAACTCCATCTAATACTACTCCAATCGTTTGATACTACTGTGTTGTTTATTAGGTTCATTGAATCACATAGCTCTTGTTAATAGTAAAAGTTCATTGATGCTCATTAGACTTATAGAATCAATTTCATATGTTATATCAGTAAACACTCATGACACTCACGTCTAGCGCCCGTGCAACACACGGGCAACTCTTTCTAGTAAATAAGCAGTTACGAGTTATGATAGAAGTTTTGAAACTGATAACAAACGACTAGTGTATTTAGTAAATCACTGTTGGATTCCGTATTGTTCTAACTTAATTTCATCAATATAATTTATATTTCTATTCAATAATATAGTAATATCTAATGAAATATCTACAAACACAATTGAATTTTTTATGCACCTATTATAAATAAGATACATGTCTAGCTCCTCAATGTTCTACTCAGTTGTATGATTTTTAAGAGACTTGACTTATTTATTGAAGATGTCCTCCTCTGATTTCTCTTGTCTCAATATGTAAAACATATCTCTCTTTCTCTTTTCTGATATATCAATACATTTATTTTATTTCTCTAAACGTTTTCTGTATGTATGAACGTTGGTCCAAAAATAGTGATATTTCAAAAAATCATAGTAACGAGTTTCCACAACTTTTATTTATAGTGACATTGTGCAGCAAGGGAGTATATGTGAATAAAATCTAGCCCAATACCTAATTAGTATTTGAACATTACATTGATACTAATGTAATTGCAGGAAGTAGAACTAATTGTGTACGACTCCATCTACTACTACTCCAGTCGTTTTGTACTACTGTGTTATTCATTAGGTTCTTTTAATCGTACTTCATCTTAATAGAAAAAAAAATCATTGTTGCTCATTAGACTTATGCAATAAATTTCCTATGTTTTATGAAGAAAAAACTCATGACATTCACGTCTTGATCCCGTGCAACGCACGGGTAACTCTTTCTAGTAAATAAAGAGTTACATGTTATGATAGAAGTGATAAACCGATAGCAAACAACTAGTTTTTTCAAGTAAATCAATGTCGATTCTGAATTGTAAATACTAATTACCATCAATTTCATTTATATTATATTCATTAATATGGTAAAATCTAAATACATATCTACAAACACAACATTTATTTATTACGCACCAATTATAAATAAGATGCATGTGTAGCTCCTTAATATTGTACATAATTGTATGATTTTGAAGAGACATCACTTACACTTATGATTTTCATCATCGAATTTGTCTTTTTAATTTATCACTACATTCATTTTAATTCTCTCAATGCTTTTTTATATGATCTAGGTCGAGATATAGTGATATTTTTAAAAATCAGAATAACGATGTTCCACCCACTTCTATTTATCATGGCTTCGTGCAGCTTAGTATAACATGTGAATAATATGTAGCCCAATACCTAATTAGTTTTTCAACATTACATAAATACTAATGTAACTACATGCAGTAAAATTAAATGCGGGCAACTCCATCTAATACTACTCCAATCGTTTGATACTACTGTGTTGTTTATTAGGTTCATTGAATCACATAGCTCTTGTTAATAGTAAAAGTTCATTGATGCTCATTAGACTTATAGAATCAATTTCATATGTTATATCAGTAAACACTCATGACACTCACGTCTAGCGCCCGTGCAACACACGGGCAACTCTTTCTAGTAAATAAGTAGTTACGAGTTATGATAGAAGTTTTGAAACTGATAACAAACGACTAGTGTATTTAGTAAATCACTGTTGGATTCCGTATTGTTCTAACTTAATTTCATCAATATAATTTATATTTCTATTCAATAATATAGTAATATCTAATGAAATATCTACAAACACAATTGAATTTTTTATGCACCTATTATAAATAAGATACATGTCTAGCTCCTCAATGTTCTACTCAGTTGTATGATTTTTAAGAGACTTGACTTATTTATTGAAGATGTCCTCCTCTGATTTCTCTTGTCTCAATATGTAAAACATATCTCTCTTTCTCTTTTCTGATATATCAATACATTTATTTTATTTCTCTAAACGTTTTCTGTATGTATGAACGTTGGTCCAAAAATAGTGATATTTCAAAAAAACATAGTAACGAGTTTCCACAACTTTTATTTATAGTGACATTGTGCAGCAAGGGAGTATATGTGAATAAAATCTAGCCCAATACCTAATTAGTATTTGAACATTACATTGATACTAATGTAATTGCAGGAAGTAGAACTAATTGTGTACGACTCCATCTACTACTACTCCAGTCGTTTTGTACTACCGTGTTATTCATTAGGTTCTTTTAATCGTACTTCATGTTAATAGAAAAAAATCATTGTTGCTCATTAGACTTATACAATAAATTTCCTATGTTTTATGAAGAAAAAACTCATGACATTCACGTCTTGATCCCGTGCAACGCACGGGTAACTCTTTCTAGTAAATAAAGAGTTACATGTTATGATAGAAGTGATAAAACTGATAGCAAACAACTAGTTTTTTCAGTAAATCAATGTCTGATTCTGAATTGTAAATACTAATTACCATCAATTTCATTTATATTATATTCATTAATATGGTAAAATCTAAATACATATCTACAAACACAACAATATTTATTACGCACCAATTATAAATAAGATGCATGTGTAGCTCCTTAATATTGTACATAATTGTAAGATTTTGAAGAGACATGACTTACACTTAAGACTGTCATCATCGAATTTGTCTTTTTAATTTATCACTACATTCATTTTAATTCTCTCAATGCTTTTTTATATGATCTAGGTCGAGATATAGTGATATTTTTAAAAATCAGAATAACGATGTTCCACCCACTTCTATTTATCATGGCTTCGTGCGGCTTAGTATAACATGTGAATAATATGTAGCCCAATACCTAATTAGTTTTTCAACATTACATAAATACTAATGTAACTACATGCAGTAAAATTAAATGCGGGCAACTCCATCTAATACTACTCCAATCGTTTGATACTACTTGTGTTGTTTATTAGGTTCATTGAATCACATAGCTCTTGTTAATAGTAAAAGTTCATTGATGCTCATTAGACTTATAGAATCAATTTCATATGTTATATCAGTAAACACTCATGACACTCACGTCTAGCGCCCGTGCAACACACGGGCAACTCTTTCTAGTAAATAGAGTTACGAGTTATGATAGAAGTTTTGAAAGCGATAACAAACGACTAGTGTATTTAGTAAATCACTTTGTTGGATTCCGTATTGTTCTAACTTAATTTCATCAATATAATTTATATTTCTATTCAATAATATAGTAATATCTAATGAAATATCTACAAACACAATTGAATTTTTTATGCACCTATTATAAATAAGATACATGTCTAGCTCCTCAATGTTCTACTCAGTTGTATGATTTTTAAGAGACTTGACTTATTTATTGAAGATGTCCTCCTCTGATTTCTCTTGTCTCAATATGTAAAACATATCTCTCTTTCTCTTTTCTGATATATCAATACATTTATTTTATTTCTCTAAACGTTTCGTATGTATGAACGTTGGTCCAAAAATAGTGATATTTCAAAAAATCATAGTAACGAGTTTCCACAACTTTTATTTATAGTGACATTGTGCACATTGTGCAGCAAGGGAGTATATGTGAATAAAATCTAGCCCAATATCTAATTAGTATTTGAACATTACATTGATACTAATGTAATTGCAGGAAGTAGAACTAATTGTGTACGACTCCATCTACTACTACTCCAGTCGTTTTGTACTACTGTGTTATTCATTAGGTTCTTTTAATCGTACTTCATGTTAATAGAAAAAAATCATTGTTGCTCATTAGACTTATACAATAAATTTCCTATGTTTTATGAAGAAAAAACTCATGACATTCACGTCTTGATCCCGTGCAACGCACGGGTAACTCTTTCTAGTAAATAAAGAGTTACATGTTATGATAGAAGTGATAAAACTGATAGCAAACAACTAGTTTTTTAGTAAATCAATGTCGATTCGAATTGTAAATACTAATTACCATCAATTTCATTTATATTATATTCATTAATATGGTAAAATCTAAATACATATCTACAAACACAACAATATTTATTACTACACACCAATTATAAATAAGATGCATGTGTAGCTCCTTAATATTGTACATAATTGTAAGATTTTGAAGAGACATGACTTACACTTAAGACTGTCATCATCGAATTTGTCTTTTTAATTTATCACTACATTCATTTTAATTCTCTCAATGCTTTTTTATATGATCTAGGTCGAGATATAGTGATATTTTTAAAAATCAGAATAACGATGTTCCACCCACTTCTATTTATCATGGCTTCGTGCAGCTTAGTATAACATGTGAATAATATGTAGCCCAATACCTAATTAGTTTTTCAACATTACATAAATACTAATGTAACTACATGCTGTAAAATTAAATGCGGGCAACTCCATCTAATACTACTCCAACCGTTTGATACTACTGTGTTGTTTATTAGGTTCATTGAATCACATAGCTCTTGTTAATAGTAAAAGTTCATTGATGCTCATTAGACTTATAGAATCAATTTCATATGTTATATCAGTAAACACTCATGACACTCACGTCTAGCGCCCGTGCAACACACGGGCAACTCTTTCTAGTAAATAAGCGATTTACGAGTTATGATAGAAGTTTTGAAAGCGATAACAAACGACTAGTGTATTTAGTAAATCACTTTGTTGGATTCCGTATTGTTCTAACTTAATTTCATCAATATAATTTATATTTCTATTCAATAATATAGTAATATCTAATGAAATATCTACAAACACAATTGAATTTTTTATGCACCTATTATAAATAAGATACATGTCTAGCTCCTCAATGTTCTACTCAGTTGTATGATTTTTAAGAGACTTGACTTATTTATTGAAGATGTCCTCCTCTGATTTCTCTTGTCTCAATATGTAAAACATATCTCTCTTTCTCTTTTTTGATATATCAATACATTTATTTTATTTCTCTAAACGTTTTCTGTATGTATGAACGTTGGTCCAAAAATAGTGATATTTCAAAAAATCATAGTAACGAGTTTCCACAACTTTTATTTATAGTGACATTGTGCAGCAAGGGAGTATATGTGAATAAAATCTAGCCCAATACCTAATTAGTATTTGAACATTACATTGATACTAATGTAATTGCAGGAAGTAGAACTAATTGTGTACGACTCCATCTACTACTACTCCAGTCGTTTTGTACTACTGTGTTATTCATTAGGTTCTTTTAATCGTACTTCATGTTAATAGAAAAAAAAATCATTGTTGCTCATTAGACTTATGCAATAAATTTCCCATGTTTTATGAAGAAAAAACTCATGACATTCACGTCTTGATCCCGTGCAACGCACGGGTAACTCTTTCTAGTAAATAAAGAGTTACATGTTATGATAGAAGTGATAAAACTGATAGCAAACAACTAGTTTTTTAGTAAATCAATGTCTGATTCTGAATTGTAAATACTAATTACCATCAATTTCATTTATATTATATTCATTAATATGGTAAAATCTAAATACATATCTACAAGCACAACAATATTTATTACGCACCAATTATAATAAGATGCATGTGTAGCTCCTTAATATTGTACATAATTGTAAGATTTTGAAGAGACATGACTTACACTTAAGACTGTCATCATCGAATTTGTCTTTTTAATTTATCACTACATTCATTTTAATTCTCTCAATGCTTTTTTATATGATCTAGGTCGAGATATAGTGATATTTTTAAAAATCAGAATAACGATGTTCCACCCACTTCTATTTATCATGGCTTCGTGCAGCTTAGTATAACATGTGAATAATATGTAGCCCAATACCTAATTAGTTTTTCAACATTACATAAATACTAATGTAACTACATGCAGTAAAATTAAATGCGGGCAACTCCATCTAATACTACTCCAATCGTTTGATACTATTGTGTTGTTTATTAGGTTCATTGAATCACATAGCTCTTGTTAATAGTAAAAGTTCATTGATGCTCATTAGACTTATAGAATCAATTTCATATGGTATATCAGTAAACACTCATGACACTCACGTCTAGCCCCGTGCAACACACGGGCAACTCTTTCTAGTAAATAAGCGATTACGAGTTATGATAGAAGTTTTGAAGCGATAACAAACGACTAGTGTATTTAGTAAATCACTTTGTTGGATTCCGTATTGTTCTAACTTAATTTCATCAATATAATTTATATTTCTATTCAATAATATAGTAATATCTAATGAAATATCTACAAACACAATTGAATTTTTTATGCACCTATTATAAATAAGATACATGTCTAGCTCCTCAATGTTCTACTCAGTTGTATGATTTTTAAGAGACTTGACTTATTTATTGAAGATGTCCTCCTCTCGATTTCTCTTGTCTCAATATGTAAAACATATCTCTCTTTCTTTTTCGATATATCAATACATTTATTTTATTTCTCTAAACGTTTTTATGTATGTATGAACGTTGGTCCAAAAATAGTGATATTTCAAAAAATCATAGTAACGAGTTTCCACAACTTTTATTTATAGTGACATTGTGCAGCAAGGGAGTATATGTGAATAAAATCTAGCCCAATACCTAATTAGTATTTGAACATTACATTGATACTAATGTAATTAGGAAGTAGAACTAATTGTGTACGACTCCATCTACTACTACTCCAGTCGTTTTGTACTACTGTGTTATTCATTAGGTTCTTTTAATCGTACTTCATGTTAATAGAAAAAAAAATCATTGTTGCTCATTAGACTTATGCAATAAATTTCCCATGTTTTATGAAGAAAAAACTCATGACATTCACGTCTTGATCCCGTGCAACGCACACACGGGTAACTCTTTCTAGTAAATAAAGAGTTACATGTTATGATAGAAGTGATAAAACCGATAGCAAACAACTAGTTTTTTAGTAAATCAATGTCGATTCTGAATTGTAAATACTAATTACCATCAATTTCATTTATATTATATTCATTAATATGGTAAAATCTAAATACATATCTACAAACACAACAATATTTATTACGCACCAATTATAAATAAGATGCATGTGTAGCTCCTTAATATTGTACATAATTGTAAGATTTTGAAGAGACATGACTTACACTTAAGACTTGTCATCATCGAATTTGTCTTTTTAATTTATCACTACATTCATTTTAATTCTCTCAATGCTTTTTTATATGATCTAGGTCGAGATATAGTGATATTTTTAAAAATCGAATAACGATGTTCCACCCACTTCTATTTATCATGGCTTCGTGCAGCTTAGTATAACATGTGAATAATATGTAGCCCAATACCTAATTAGTTTTTCAACATTACATAAATACTAATGTAACTACATGCAGTAAAATTAAATGCGGGCAACTCCATCTAATACTACTCCAATCGTTTGATACTACTTTGTGTTGTTTATTAGGTTCATTGAATCACATAGCTCTTGTTAATAGTAAAAGTTCATTGATGCTCATTAGACTTATAGAATCAATTTCATATGTTATATCAGTAAACACTCATGACACTCACGTCTAGCGCCCGTGCAACACACGCAACAACTCTTTCTAGTAAATAAGCGAGTTACGAGTTATGATAGAAGTTTTGAAGCGATAACAAACGACTAGTGTATTTAGTAAATCACTTGTTGGATTCCGTATTGTTCTAACTTAATTTCATCAATATAATTTATATTTCTATTCAATAATATAGTAATATCTAATGAAATATCTACAAACACAATTGAATTTTTTATGCACCTATTATAAATAAGATACATGTCTAGCTCCTCAATGTTCTACTCAGTTGTATGATTTTTAAGAGACTTGACTTATTTATTGAAGATGTCCTCCTCTGATTTCTCTTGTCTCAATATGTAAAACATATCTCTCTTTCTCTTTTCGATATATCAATACATTTATTTTATTTCTCTAAACGTTTTTCGTATGTATGAACGTTGGTCCAAAAATAGTGATATTTCAAAAAATCATAGTAACGAGTTTCCACAACTTTTATTTATAGTGACATTGTGCAGCAAGGGAGTATATGTGAATAAAATCTAGCCCAATACCTAATTAGTATTTGAACATTACATTGATACTAATGTAATTGCAGGAAGTAGAACTAATTGTGTACGACTCCATCTACTACTACTCCAGTCGTTTTGTACTACTGTGTTATTCATTAGGTTCTTTTAATCGTACTTCATCTTAATAGAAAAAAAAATCATTGTTGCTCATTAGACTTATGCAATAAATTTCCCATGTTTTATGAAGAAAAAACTCATGACATTCACGTCTTGATCGCGTGCAACGCACGGGTAACTCTTTCTAGTAAATAAAGAGTTACATGTTATGATAGAAGTGATAAAACTGATAGCAAACAACTAGTTTTTTTAGTAAATCAATGTCTGATTCTGAATTGTAAATACTAATTACCATCAATTTCATTTATATTATATTCATTAATATGGTAAAATCTAAATACATATCTACAAGCACAACAATATTTATTACGCACCAGTTATAAATAAGATGCATGTGTAGCTCCTTAATATTGTACATAATTGTAAGATTTTGAAGAGACATGACTTACACTTAAGACTGTCATCATCGAATTTGTCTTTTTAATTTATCACTACATTCATTTTAATTCTCTCAATGCTTTTTTATATGATCTAGGTCGAGATATAGTGATATTTTTAAAAATCAGAATAACGATGTTCCACCCACTTCTATTTATCATGGCTTCGTGCAGCTTAGTATAACATGTGAATAATATGTAGCCCAATACCTAATTAGTTTTTCAACATTACATAAATACTAATGTAACTACATGCTGTAAAATTAAATGCGGGCAACTCCATCTAATACTACTCCAACCGTTTGATACTACTGTGTTGTTTATTAGGTTCATTGAATCACATAGCTCTTGTTAATAGTAAAAGTTCATTGATGCTCATTAGACTTATAGAATCAATTTCATATGTTATATCAGTAAACACTCATGACACTCACGTCTAGCGCCCGTGCAACACACGGGCAACTCTTTCTAGTAAATAAGCAGTTACGAGTTATGATAGAAGTTTTGAAAGCGATAACAAACGACTAGTGTATTTAGTAAATCACAGTTGGATTTCGTATTGTTCTAACTTAATTTCATCAATATAATTTATATTTCTATTCAATAATATAGTAATATCTAATGAAATATCTACAAAAACAATTGAATTTTTTATGCACCTATTATAAATAAGATACATGTCTAGCTCCTCAATGTTCTACTCAGTTGTATGATTTTTAAGAGACTTGACTTATTTATTGAAGATGTCCTCCTCGATTTCTCTTGTCTCAATATGTAAAACATATCTCTCTTTCTTTTCTCGATATATCAATACATTTATTTTATTTCTCTAAACGTTTTCTGTATGTATGAACGTTGGTCCAAAAATAGTGATATTTCAAAAAATCATAGTAACGAGTTTCCACAACTTTTATTTATAGTGACATTGTGCAGCAAGGGAGTATATGTGAATAAAATCTAGCCCAATACCTAATTAGTATTTGAACATTACATTGATACTAATGTAATTGCAGGAAGTAGAACTAATTGTGTACGACTCCATCTACTACTACTCCAGTCGTTTTGTACTACTGTGTTATTCATTAGGTTCTTTTAATCGTACTTCATGTTAATAGAAAAAAATCATTGTTGCTCATTAGACTTATACAATAAATTTCCTATGTTTTATGAAGAAAAAACTCATGACATTCACGTCTTGATCCCGTGCAACGCACGGGTAACTCTTTCTAGTAAATAAAGAGTTACATGTTATGATAGAAGTGATAAACCGATAGCAAACAACTAGTTTTTTTAGTAAATCAATGTCGATTCTGAATTGTAAATACTAATTACCATCAATTTCATTTATATTATATTCATTAATATGGTAAAATCTAAATACATATCTACAAAACAACAATATTTATACGCACCAATTATAAATAAGATGCATGTGTAGCTCCTTAATATTGTACATAATTGTAAGATTTTGAAGAGAGACATGACTTACACTTAAGACTGTCATCATCGAATTTGTCTTTTTAATTTATCACTACATTCATTTTAATTCTCTCAATGCTTTTTTATATGATCTAGGTCGAGATATAGTGATATTTTTAAAAATCGAATAACGATGTTCCACCCACTTCTATTTATCATGGCTTCGTGCAGCTTAGTATAACATGTGAATAATATGTAGCCCAATACCTAATTAGTTTTTCAACATTACATAAATACTAATGTAACTACATGCAGTAAAATTAAATGCGGGCAACTCCATCTAATACTACTCCAATCGTTTGATACTACTTGTGTTGTTTATTAGGTTCATTGAATCACATAGCTCTTGTTAATAGTAAAAGTTCATTGATGCTCATTAGACTTATAGAATCAATTTCATATGTTATATCAGTAAACACTCATGACACTCACGTCTAGCGCCCGTGCAACACACGGGCAACTCTTTCTAGTAAATAAGCGAGTTCGAGTTATGATAGAAGTTTTGAAACCGATAACAAACGACTAGTGTATTTAGTAAATCTTTGTTGGATTCCGTATTGTTCTAACTTAATTTCATCAATATAATTTATATTTCTATTCAATAATATAGTAATATCTAATGAAATATCTACAAACACAATTGAATTTTTTATGCACCTATTATAAATAAGATACATGTCTAGCTCCTCAATGTTCTACTCAGTTGTATGATTTTTAAGAGACTTGACTTATTTATTGAAGATGTCCTCCTCTGATTTCTCTTGTCTCAATATGTAAAACATATCTCTCTTTCTCTTTTCTGATATATCAATACATTTATTTTATTTCTCTAAACGTTTTCTGTATGTATGAACGTTGGTCCAAAAATAGTGATATTTCAAAAAATCATAGTAACGAGTTTCCACAACTTTTATTTATAGTGACATTGTGCAGCAAGGGAGTATATGTGAATAAAATCTAGCCCAATACCTAATTAGTATTTGAACATTACATTGATACTAATGTAATTGCAGGAAGTAGAACTAATTGTGTACGACTCCATCTACTACTACTCCAAATCGTTTTGTACTACCGTGTTATTCATTAGGTTCTTTTAATCGTACTTCATGTTAATAGAAAAAAATCATTGTTGCTCATTAGACTTATACAATAAATTTCCTATGTTTTATGAAGAAAAAACTCATGACATTCACGTCTTGATCCCGTGCAACGCACGGGTAACTCTTTCTAGTAAATAAAGAGTTACATGTTATGATAGAAGTGATAAACCGATAGCAAACAACTAGTTTTTTTAGTAAATCAATGTCCGATTCTCGAATTGTAAATACTAATTACCATCAATTTCATTTATATTATATTCATTAATATGGTAAAATCTAAATACATATCTACAAACACAACAATATTTATTACGCACCAATTATAAATAAGATGCATGTGTAGCTCCTTAATATTGTACATAATTGTAAGATTTTGAAGAGAGACATGACTTACACTTAAGACTGTCATCATCGAATTTGTCTTTTTAATTTATCACTACATTCATTTTAATTCTCTCAATGCTTTTTTATATGATCTAGGTCGAGATATAGTGATATTTTTAAAAATCGAATAACGATGTTCCACCCACTTCTATTTATCATGGCTTCGTGCAGCTTAGTATAACATGTGAATAATATGTAGCCCAATACCTAATTAGTTTTTCAACATTACATAAATACTAATGTAACTACATGCAGTAAAATTAAATGCGGGCAACTCCATCTAATACTACTCCAATCGTTTGATACTACTGTGTTGTTTATTAGGTTCATTGAATCACATAGCTCTTGTTAATAGTAAAAGTTCATTGATGCTCATTAGACTTATAGAATCAATTTCATATGTTATATCAGTAAACACTCATGACACTCACGTCTAGCGCCCGTGCAACACACGGGCAACTCTTTCTAGTAAATAAGCGAGTTACGAGTTATGATAGAATTTGAACCGATAACAAACGACTAGTGTATTTAGTAAATCACAGTTGGATTCCGTATTGTTCTAACTTAATTTCATCAATATAATTTATATTTCTATTCAATAATATAGTAATATCTAATGAAATATCTACAAACACAATTGAATTTTTTATGCACCTATTATAAATAAGATACATGTCTAGCTCCTCAATGTTCTACTCAGTTGTATGATTTTTAAGAGACTTGACTTATTTATTGAAGATGTCCTCCTCTGATTTCTCTTGTCTCAATATGTAAAACATATCTCTCTTTCTCTTTTCTGATATATCAATACATTTATTTTATTTCTCTAAACGTTTTCTGTATGTATGAACGTTGGTCCAAAAATAGTGATATTTCAAAAAATCATAGTAACGAGTTTCCACAACTTTTATTTATAGTGACATTGTGCAGCAAGGGAGTATATGTGAATAAAATCAAGCCCAATATCTAATTAGTATTTGAACATTACATTGATACTAATGTAATTGCAGGAAGTAGAACTAATTGTGTACGACTCCATCTACTACTACTCCAAATCGTTTTGTACTACTGTGTTATTCATTAGGTTCTTTTAATCGTACTTCATGTTAATAGAAAAAAATCATTGTTGCTCATTAGACTTATACAATAAATTTCCTATGTTTTATGAAGAAAAAACTCATGACATTCACGTCTTGATCCCGTGCAACGCACGGGTAACTCTTTCTAGTAAATAAAGAGTTACATGTTATGATAGAAGTGATAAAACTGATAGCAAACAACTAGTTTTTTTCAGTAAATCAATGTCGATTCTCGAATTGTAAATACTAATTACCATCAATTTCATTTATATTATATTCATTAATATGGTAAAATCTAAATACATATCTACAAGCACAACAATATTTATTACGCACCAGTTATAAATAAGATGCATGTGTAGCTCCTTAATATTGTACATAATTGTAAGATTTTGAAGAGACATGACTTACACTTAAGACTGTCATCATCGAATTTGTCTTTTTAATTTATCACTACATTCATTTTAATTCTCTCAATGCTTTTTTATATGATCTAGGTCGAGATATAGTGATATTTTTAAAAATCAGAATAACGATGTTCCACCCACTTCTATTTATCATGGCTTCGTGCAGCTTAGTATAACATGTGAATAATATGTAGCCCAATACCTAATTAGTTTTTCAACATTACATAAATACTAGTGTAACTACATGCAGTAAAATTAAATGCGGGCAACTCCATCTAATACTACTCCAATCGTTTGATACTACTGTGTTGTTTATTAGGTTCATTGAATCACATAGCTCTTGTTAATAGTAAAAGTTCATTGATGCTCATTAGACTTATAGAATCAATTTCATATGTTATATCAGTAAACACTCATGACACTCACGTCTAGCGCCCGTGCAACACACGGGCAACTCTTTCTAGTAAATAAGCAGTTACGAGTTATGATAGAAGTTTTGAAACTGATAACAAACGACTAGTGTATTTAGTAAATCACAGTTGGATTCCGTATTGTTCTAACTTAATTTCATCAATATAATTTATATTTCTATTCAATAATATAGTAATATCTAATGAAATATCTACAAACACAATTGAATTTTTTATGCACCTATTATAAATAAGATACATGTCTAGCTCCTCAATGTTCTACTCAGTTGTATGATTTTTAAGAGACTTGACTTATTTATTGAAGATGTCCTCCTCTGATTTCTCTTGTCTCAATATGTAAAACATATCTCTCTTTCTCTTTTCTGATATATCAATACATTTATTTTATTTCTCTAAACGTTTTCTGTATGTATGAACGTTGGTCCAAAAATAGTGATATTTCAAAAAATCATAGTAACGAGTTTCCACAACTTTTATTTATAGTGACATTGTGCAGCAAGGGAGTATATGTGAATAAAATCTAGCCCAATACCTAATTAGTATTTGAACATTACATTGATACTAATGTAATTGCAGGAAGTAGAACTAATTGTGTACGACTCCATCTACTACTACTCCAGTCGTTTTGTACTACTGTGTTATTCATTAGGTTCTTTTAATCGTACTTCATGTTAATAGAAAAAAAAAATCATTGTTGCTCATTAGACTTATACAATAAATTTCCTATGTTTTATGAAGAAAAAACTCATGACATTCACGTCTTGATCCCGTGCAACGCACGGGTAACTCTTTCTAGTAAATAAAGAGTTACATGTTATGATAGAAGTGATAAAACTGATAGCAAACAACTAGTTTTTTTAGTAAATCAATGTCTGATTCGAATTGTAAATACTAATTACCATCAATTTCATTTATATTATATTCATTAATATGGTAAAATCTAAATACATATCTACAAACACAACAATATTTATTACGCACCAATTATAAATAAGATGCATGTGTAGCTCCTTAATATTGTACATAATTGTAAGATTTTGAAGAGACATGACTTACACTTAAGACTCGTCATCATCGAATTTGTCTTTTTAATTTATCACTACATTCATTTTAATTCTCTCAATGCTTTTTTATATGATCTAGGTCGAGATATAGTGATATTTTTAAAAATCAGAATAACGATGTTCCACCCACTTCTATTTATCATGGCTTCGTGCAGCTTAGTATAACATGTGAATAATATGTAGCCCAATACCTAATTAGTTTTTCAACATTACATAAATACTAATGTAACTACATGCAGTAAAATTAAATGCGGGCAACTCCATCTAATACTACTCCAATCGTTTGATACTACCGTGTTGTTTATTAGGTTCATTGAATCACATAGCTCTTGTTAATAGTAAAAGTTCATTGATGCTCATTAGACTTATAGAATCAATTTCATATGTTATATCAGTAAACACTCATGACACTCACGTCTAGCGCCCGTGCAACACACGGGCAACTCTTTCTAGTAAATAAGCTGTTACGAGTTATGATAGACGTTTTGAAACTGATAACAAACGACTAGTGTATTTAGTAAATCACACGTTGTTGGATTCCGTATTGTTCTAACTTAATTTCATCAATATAATTTATATTTCTATTCAATAATATAGTAATATCTAATGAAATATCTACAAACACAATTGAATTTTTTATGCACCTATTATAAATAAGATACATGTCTAGCTCCTCAATGTTCTACTCAGTTGTATGATTTTTAAGAGACTTGACTTATTTATTGAAGATGTCCTCCTCTGATTTCTCTTGTCTCAATATGTAAAACATATCTCTCTTTACTTTTTCTGATATATCAATACATTTATTTTATTTCTCTAAACGTTTTCTGTATGTATGAACGTTGGTCCAAAAATAGTGATATTTCAAAAAATCATAGTAACGAGTTTCCACAACTTTTATTTATAGTGACATTGTGCAGCAAGGGAGTATATGTGAATAAAATCAAGCCCAATACCTAATTAGTATTTGAACATTACATTGATACTAATGTAATTGCAGGAAGTAGAACTAATTGTGTACGACTCCATCTACTACTACTCCAGTCGTTTTGTACTACTGTGTTATTCATTAGGTTCTTTTAATCGTACTTCATCTTAATAGAAAAAAAAATCATTGTTGCTCATTAGACTTATGCAATAAATTTCCCATGTTTTATGAAGAAAAAACTCATGACATTCACGTCTTGATCCCGTGCAACGCACGGGTAACTCTTTCTAGTAAATAAAGAGTTACATGTTATGATAGAAGTGATAAACCGATAGCAAACAACTAGTTTTTTTAGTAAATCAATGTGTCGATTCGAATTGTAAATACTAATTACCATCAATTTCATTTATATTATATTCATTAATATGGTAAAATCTAAATACATATCTACAAGCACAACAATATTTATTACGCACCAGTTATAAATAAGATGCATGTGTAGCTCCTTAATATTGTACATAATTGTAAGATTTTGAAGAGACATGACTTACACTTAAGACTGTCATCATCGAATTTGTCTTTTTAATTTATCACTACATTCATTTTAATTCTCTCAATGCTTTTTTATATGATCTAGGTCGAGATATAGTGATATTTTTAAAAATCAGAATAACGATGTTCCACCCACTTCTATTTATCATGGCTTCGTGCAGCTTAGTATAACATGTGAATAATATGTAGCCCAATACCTAATTAGTTTTTCAACATTACATAAATACTAGTGTAACTACATGCAGTAAAATTAAATGCGGGCAACTCCATCTATTACTACTCCAATTGTTTGATACTACTGTGTTGTTTATTATGTTCATTGAATCACATAGCTCTTGTTAATAGTAAAAGTTCATTGATGCTCATTAGACTTATAGAATCAATTTCATATGTTATATCAGTAAACACTCATGACACTCACGTCTAGCGCCCGTGCAACACACGGGCAACTCTTTCTAGTAAATAAGCAAGATTACGAGTTATGATAGAAGTTTTGAAACCGATAACAAACGACTAGTGTATTTAGTAAATCACTTTGTTGGATTCCGTATTGTTCTAACTTAATTTCATCAATATAATTTATATTTCTATTCAATAATATAGTAATATCTAATGAAATATCTACAAACACAATTGAATTTTTTATGCACCTATTATAAATAAGATACATGTCTAGCTCCTCAATGTTCTACTCAGTTGTATGATTTTTAAGAGACTTGACTTATTTATTGAAGATGTCCTCAACTTATTTCTCTTGTCTCAATATGTAAAACATATCTCTCTTTCTCTTTTCTGATATATCAATACATTTATTTTATTTCTCTAAACGTTTTCTGTATGTATGAACGTTGGTCCAAAAATAGTGATATTTCAAAAAATCATAGTAACGAGTTTCCACAACTTTTATTTATAGTGACATTGTGCAGCAAGGGAGTATATGTGAATAAAATCTAGCCCAATACCTAATTAGTATTTGAACATTACATTGATACTAATGTAATTGCAGGAAGTAGAACTAATTGTGTACGACTCCATCTACTACTACTCCAAATCGTTTTGTACTACTGTGTTATTCATTAGGTTCTTTTAATCGTACTTCATGTTAATAGAAAAAAAAAATCATTGTTGCTCATTAGACTTATACAATAAATTTCCTATGTTTTATGAAGAAAAAACTCATGACATTCACGTCTTGATCCCGTGCAACGCACGGGTAACTCTTTCTAGTAAATAAAGAGTTACATGTTATGATAGAAGTGATAAAACTGATAGCAAACAACTAGTTTTTTTAGTAAATCAATGTCTCGATTCGAATTGTAAATACTAATTACCATCAATTTCATTTATATTATATTCATTAATATGGTAAAATCTAAATACATATCTACAAGCACAACAATATTTATTACGCACCAGTTATAAATAAGATGCATGTGTAGCTCCTTAATATTGTACATAATTGTAAGATTTTGAAGAGACATGACTTACACTTAAGACTGTCATCATCGAATTTGTCTTTTTAATTTATCACTACATTCATTTTAATTCTCTCCAATGCTTTTTTATATGATCTAGGTCGAGATATAGTGATATTTTTAAAAATCAGAATAACGATGTTCCACCCACTTCTATTTATCATGGCTTCGTGCAGCTTAGTATAACATGTGAATAATATGTAGCCCAATACCTAATTAGTTTTTCAACATTACATAAATACTAATGTAACTACATGCAGTAAAATTAAATGCGGGCAACTCCATCTAATACTACTCCAATCGTTTGATACTACTTTGTGTTGTTTATTAGGTTCATTGAATCACATAGCTCTTGTTAATAGTAAAAGTTCATTGATGCTCATTAGACTTATAGAATCAATTTCATATGTTATATCAGTAAACACTCATGACACTCACGTCTAGCGCCCGTGCAACACACGGGCAACTCTTTCTAGTAAATAAGCAGTTACGAGTTATGATAGAAGTTTTGAAACTGATAACAAACGACTAGTGTATTTAGTAAATCACAGTTGGATTCCGTATTGTTCTAACTTAATTTCATCAATATAATTTATATTTCTATTCAATAATATAGTAATATCTAATGAAATATCTACAAACACAATTGAATTTTTTATGCACCTATTATAAATAAGATACATGTCTAGCTCCTCAATGTTCTACTCAGTTGTATGATTTTTAAGAGACTTGACTTATTTATTGAAGATGTCCTCCTCTGATTTCTCTTGTCTCAATATGTAAAACATATCTCTCTTTCTCTTTTCTCGATATATCAATACATTTATTTTATTTCTCTAAACGTTTTCGTATGTATGAACGTTGGTCCAAAAATAGTGATATTTCAAAAAATCATAGTAACGAGTTTCCACAACTTTTATTTATAGTGACATTGTGCAGCAAGGGAGTATATGTGAATAAAATCTAGCCCAATACCTAATTAGTATTTGAACATTACATTGATACTAATGTAATTGCAGGAAGTAGAACTAATTGTGTACGACTCCATCTACTACTACTCCAAATCGTTTTGTACTTCGTGTTATTCATTAGGTTCTTTTAATCGTACTTCATGTTAATAGAAAAAAATCATTGTTGCTCATTAGACTTATACAATAAATTTCCTATGTTTTATGAAGAAAAAACTCATGACATTCACGTCTTGATCCCGTGCAACGCACGGGTAACTCTTTCTAGTAAATAAAGAGTTACATGTTATGATAGAAGTGATAAACCGATAGCAAACAACTAGTTTTTTAGTAAATCAATGTCTCGATTCTGAATTGTAAATACTAATTTCCATCAATTTCATTTATATTATATTCATTAATATGGTAAAATCTAAATACATATCTACAAACACAACAATATTTATTACGCACCAATTATAAATAAGATGCATGTGTAGCTCCTTAATATTGTACATAATTGTAAGATTTTGAAGAGACATGACTTACACTTAAGACTGTCATCATCGAATTTGTCTTTTTAATTTATCACTACATTCATTTTAATTCTCTCAATGCTTTTTTATATGATCTAGGTCGAGATATAGTGATATTTTTAAAAATCGAATAACGATGTTCCACCCACTTCTATTTATCATGGCTTTCGTGCACTTAGTATAACATGTGAATAATATGTAGCCCAATACCTAATTAGTTTTTCAACATTACATAAATACTAATGTAACTACATGCTGTAAAATTAAATGCGGGCAACTCCATCTAATACTACTCCAATCGTTTGATACTACTGTGTTGTTTATTAGGTTCATTGAATCACATAGCTCTTGTTAATAGTAAAAGTTCATTGATGCTCATTAGACTTATAGAATCAATTTCATATGTTATATCAGTAAACACTCATGACACTCACGTCTAGCGCCCGTGCAACACACGGGCAACTCTTTCTAGTAAATAAGCAAGATTTACGAGTTATGATAGAAGTTTTGAAACTGATAACAAACGACTAGTGTATTTAGTAAATCACAGTTGGATTTCGTATTGTTCTAACTTAATTTCATCAATATAATTTATATTTCTATTCAATAATATAGTAATATCTAATGAAATATCTACAAACACAATTGAATTTTTTATGCACCTATTATAAATAAGATACATGTCTAGCTCCTCAATGTTCTACTCAGTTGTATGATTTTTAAGAGACTTGACTTATTTATTGAAGATGTCCTCCTCTGATTTCTCTTGTCTCAATATGTAAAACATATCTCTCTTTCTTTTTCGATATATCAATACATTTATTTTATTTCTCTAAACGTTTTTCGTATGTATGAACGTTGGTCCAAAAATAGTGATATTTCAAAAAATCATAGTAACGAGTTTCCACAACTTTTATTTATAGTGACATTGTGCAGCAAGGGAGTATATGTGAATAAAATCTAGCCCAATACCTAATTAGTATTTGAACATTACATTGATACTAATGTAATGCAGGAAGTAGAACTAATTGTGTACGACTCCATCTACTACTACTCCAAATCGTTTTGTACTACCGTGTTATTCATTAGGTCTTTTAATCGTACTTCATGTTAATAGAAAAAAAAATCATTGTTGCTCATTAGACTTATACAATAAATTTCCTATGTTTTATGAAGAAAAAACTCATGACATTCACGTCTTGATCCCGTGCACGCACGGGTAACTCTTTCTAGTAAATAAAGAGTTACATGTTATGATAGAAGTGATAAAACCGATAGCAAACAACTAGTTTTTTAGTAAATCAATGTCTCGATTCGAATTGTAAATACTAATTACCATCAATTTCATTTATATTATATTCATTAATATGGTAAAATCTAAATACATATCTACAAACACAACAATATTTATTACGCACCAATTATAAATAAGATGCATGTGTAGCTCCTTAATATTGTACATAATTGTAAGATTTTGAAGAGACATGACTTACACTTAAGACTGTCATCATCGAATTTGTCTTTTTAATTTATCACTACATTCATTTTAATTCTCTCAATGCTTTTTTATATGATCTAGGTCGAGATATAGTGATATTTTTAAAAAAATCGAATAACGATGTTCCACCCACTTCTATTTATCATGGCTTCGTGCAGCTTAGTATAACATGTGAATAATATGTAGCCCAATACCTAATTAGTTTTTCAACATTACATAAATACTAATGTAACTACATGCAGTAAAATTAAATGCGGGCAACTCCATCTAATACTACTCCAATCGTTTGATACTACTTGTGTTGTTTATTAGGTTCATTGAATCACATAGCTCTTGTTAATAGTAAAAGTTCATTGATGCTCATTAGACTTATAGAATCAATTTCATATGTTATATCAGTAAACACTCATGACACTCACGTCTAGCGCCCGTGCAACACACGGGCAACTCTTTCTAGTAAATAAGTAGATTACGAGTTATGATAGAAGTTTTGAAACCGATAACAAACGACTAGTGTATTTAGTAAATCACGTTGGATTCCGTATTGTTCTAACTTAATTTCATCAATATAATTTATATTTCTATTCAATAATATAGTAATATCTAATGAAATATCTACAAACACAATTGAATTTTTTATGCACCTATTATAAATAAGATACATGTCTAGCTCCTCAATGTTCTACTCGGTTGTATGATTTTTAAGAGACTTGACTTATTTATTGAAGATGTCCTCCTCTCGATTTCTCTTGTCTCAATATGTAAAACATATCTCTCTTTCTTTTTCGATATATCAATACATTTATTTTATTTCTCTAAACGTTTTTTCGTATGTATGAACGTTGGTCCAAAAATAGTGATATTTCAAAAAATCATAGTAACGAGTTTCCACAACTTTTATTTATAGTGACATTGTGCAGCAAGGGAGTATATGTGAATAAAATCTAGCCCAATACCTAATTAGTATTTGAACATTACATTGATACTAATGTAATTGGAAGGAAGTAGAACTAATTGTGTACGACTCCATCTACTACTACTCCAGTCGTTTTGTACTACTGTGTTATTCATTAGGTTCTTTTAATCGTACTTCATGTTAATAGAAAAAAATCATTGTTGCTCATTAGACTTATACAATAAATTTCCTATGTTTTATGAAGAAAAAACTCATGACATTCACGTCTTGATCCCGTGCAACGCACGGTAACTCTTTCTAGTAAATAAAGAGTTACATGTTATGATAGAAGTGATAAACCGATAGCAAACAACTAGTTTTTTTAGTAAATCAATGTCTGATTCTGAATTGTAAATACTAATTACCATCAATTTCATTTATATTATATTCATTAATATGGTAAAATCTAAATACATATCTACAAACACAACAATATTTATTACGCACCAATTATAAATAAGATGCATGTGTAGCTCCTTAATATTGTACATAATTGTAAGATTTTGAAGAGACATGACTTACACTTAAGACTGTCATCATCGAATTTGTCTTTTTAATTTATCACTACATTCATTTTAATTCTCTCAATGCTTTTTTATATGATCTAGGTCGAGATATAGTGATATTTTTAAAAATCATAATAACGATGTTCCACCCACTTCTATTTATCATGGCTTCGTGTAGCTTAGTATAACATGTGAATAATATGTAGCCCAATACCTAATTAGTTTTTCAACATTACATAAATACTAATGTAACTACATGCAGTAAAATTAAATGCGGGCAACTCCATCTAATACTACTCCAATCGTTTGATACTATTTGTGTTGTTTATTAGGTTCATTGAATCACATAGCTCTTGTTAATAGTAAAAGTTCATTGATGCTCATTAGACTTATAGAATCAATTTCATATGTTATATCAGTAAACACTCATGACACTCACGTCTAGCGCCCGTGCAACACACGGGCAACTCTTTCTAGTAAATAAGCAGTTACGAGTTATGATAGAAGTTTTGAAACTGATAACAAAAGACTAGTGTATTTAATAAATCACTTGTTGGATTCCGTATTGTTCTAACTTAATTTCATCAATATAATTTATATTTCTATTCAATAATATAGTAATATCTAATGAAATATCTACAAACACAATTGAATTTTTTATGCACCTATTATAAATAAGATACATGTCTAGCTCCTCAATGTTCTACTCAGTTGTATGATTTTTAAGAGACTTGACTTATTTATTGAAGATGTCCTCCTCTGATTTCTCTTGTCTCAATATGTAAAACATATCTCTCTTTCTCTTTTCTGATATATCAATACATTTATTTTATTTCTCTAAACGTTTTTTCGTATGTATGAACGTTGGTCCAAAAATAGTGATATTTCAAAAAATCATAGTAACGAGTTTCCACAACTTTTATTTATAGTGACATTGTGCAGCAAGGGAGTATATGTGAATAAAATCTAGCCCAATACCTAATTAGTATTTGAACATTACATTGATACTAATGTAATTGCAGGAAGTAGAACTAATTGTGTACGACTCCATCTACTACTACTCCAGTCGTTTTGTACTACTGTGTTATTCATTAGGTTCTTTTAATCGTACTTCATGTTAATAAAAAAAAATATTGTTGCTCATTAGACTTATACAATAAATTTCCTATGTTTTATGAAGAAAAAACTCATGACATTCACGTCTTGATCCCGTGCAACGCACGGGTAACTCTTTCTAGTAAATAAAGAGTTACATGTTATGATAGAAGTGATAAAACTGATAGCAAACAACTAGTTTTTTTAGTAAATCAATGTCGATTCTGAATTGTAAATACTAATTACCATCAATTTCATTTATATTATATTCATTAATATGGTAAAATCTAAATACATATCTACAAACACAACAATATTTATTACGCACCAATTATAAATAAGATGCATGTGTAGCTCCTTAATATTGTACATAATTGTAAGATTTTGAAGAGACATGACTTACACTTAAGACTGTCATCATCGAATTTGTCTTTTTAATTTATCACTACATTCATTTTAATTCTCTCAATGCTTTTTTATATGATCTAGGTCGAGATATAGTGATATTTTTAAAAATCGAATAACGATGTTCCACCCACTTCTATTTATCATGGCTTCGTGCAAAGCTTAGTATAACATGTGAATAATATGTAGCCCAATACCTAATTAGTTTTTCAACATTACATAAATACTAATGTAACTACATGCAGTAAAATTAAATGCGGGCAACTCCATCTAATACTACTCCAATCGTTTGATACTACCGTGTTGTTTATTAGGTTCATTGAATCACATAGCTCTTGTTAATAGTAAAAGTTCATTGATGCTCATTAGACTTATAGAATCAATTTCATATGTTATATCAGTAAACACTCATGACACTCACGTCTAGCGCCCGTGCAACACACGGGCAACTCTTTCTAGTAAATAAGCAAGATTACGAGTTATGATAGAAGTTTTGAAACCGATAACAAACGACTAGTGTATTTAGTAAATCACGTTGGATTCCGTATTGTTCTAACTTAATTTCATCAATATAATTTATATTTCTATTCAATAATATAGTAATATCTAATGAAATATCTACAAACACAATTGAATTTTTTATGCACCTATTATAAATAAGATACATGTCTAGCTCCTCAATGTTCTACTCAGTTGTATGATTTTTAAGAGACTTGACTTATTTATTGAAGATGTCCTCCTCTGATTTCTCTTGTCTCAATATGTAAAACATATCTCTCTTTCTCTTTTCTGATATATCAATACATTTATTTTATTTCTCTAAACGTTTTCTGTATGTATGAACGTTGGTCCAAAAATAGTGATATTTCAAAAAATCATAGTAACGAGTTTCCACAACTTTTATTTATAGTGACATTGTGCAGCAAGGGAGTATATGTGAATAAAATCAAGCCCAATATCTAATTAGTATTTGAACATTACATTGATACTAATGTAATTGCAGGAAGTAGAACTAATTGTGTACGACTCCATCTACTACTACTCCAGTCGTTTTGTACTACTGTGTTATTCATTAGGTTCTTTTAATCGTACTTCATGTTAATAGAAAAAAATCATTGTTGCTCATTAGACTTATACAATAAATTTCCTATGTTTTATGAAGAAAAAACTCATGACATTCACGTCTTGATCCCGTGCAACGCACGGGTAACTCTTTCTAGTAAATAAAGAGTTACATGTTATGATAGAAGTGATAAAACTGATAGCAAACAACTAGTTTTTTTAGTAAATCAATGTCTGATTCTGAATTGTAAATACTAATTACCATCAATTTCATTTATATTATATTCATTAATATGGTAAAATCTAAATACATATCTACAAGCACAACAATATTTATTACTCACCAGTTATAAATAAGATGCATGTGTCGCTCCTTAATATTGTACATAATTGTAAGATTTTGAAGAGACATGACTTACACTTAAGACTGTCATCATCGAATTTGTCTTTTTAATTTATCACTACATTCATTTTAATTCTCTCAATGCTTTTTTATATGATCTAGGTCGAGATATAGTGATATTTTTAAAAATCAGAATAACGATGTTCCACCCACTTCTATTTATCATGGCTTCGTGCAACTTAGTATAACATGTGAATAATATGTAGCCCAATACCTAATTAGTTTTTCAACATTACATAAATACTAATGTAACTACATGCAGTAAAATTAAATGCGGGCAACTCCATCTAATACTACTCCAATCGTTTGATACTACTGTGTTGTTTATTAGGTTCATTGAATCACATAGCTCTTGTTAATAGTAAAAGTTCATTGATGCTCATTAGACTTATAGAATCAATTTCATATGTTATATCAGTAAACACTCATGACACTCACGTCTAGCGCCCGTGCAACACACGGGCAACTCTTTCTAGTAAATAAGCAGTTACGAGTTATGATAGAAGTTTTGAAACTGATAACAAACGACTAGTGTATTTAGTAAATCACCGTTGGATTCCGTATTGTTCTAACTTAATTTCATCAATATAATTTATATTTCTATTCAATAATATAGTAATATCTAATGAAATATCTACAAACACAATTGAATTTTTTATGCACCTATTATAAATAAGATACATGTCTAGCTCCTCAATGTTCTACTCAGTTGTATGATTTTTAAGAGACTTGACTTATTTATTGAAGATGTCCTCCGATTTCTCTTGTCTCAATATGTAAAACATATCTCTCTTTCTCTTTTTCGATATATCAATACATTTATTTTATTTCTCTAAACGTTTTCTGTATGTATGAACGTTGGTCCAAAAATAGTGATATTTCAAAAAATCATAGTAACGAGTTTCCACAACTTTTATTTATAGTGACATTGTGCAGCAAGGGAGTATATGTGAATAAAATCTAGCCCAATACCTAATTAGTATTTGAACATTACATTGATACTAATGTAATTGCAGGAAGTAGAACTAATTGTGTACGACTCCATCTACTACTACTCCAAGCGTCGTTTTGTACTACCGTGTTATTCATTAGGTTCTTTTAATCGTACTTCATGTTAATAGAAAAAAATCATTGTTGCTCATTAGACTTATACAATAAATTTCCTATGTTTTATGAAGAAAAAACTCATGACATTCACGTCTTGATCCCGTGCAACGCACGGGTAACTCTTTCTAGTAAATAAAGAGTTACATGTTATGATAGAAGTGATAAACCGATAGCAAACAACTAGTTTTTTTAGTAAATCAATGTCCGATTCTCGAATTGTAAATACTAATTACCATCAATTTCATTTATATTATATTCATTAATATGGTAAAATCTAAATACATATCTACAAACACAACAATATTTATTACGCACCAATTATAAATAAGATGCATGTGTAGCTCCTTAATATTGTACATAATTGTAAGATTTTGAAGAGACATGACTTACACTTAAGACTGTCATCATCGAATTTGTCTTTTTAATTTATCACTACATTCATTTTAATTCTCTCAATGCTTTTTTATATGATCTAGGTCGAGATATAGTGATATTTTTAAAAATCGAATAACGATGTTCCACCCACTTCTATTTATCATGGCTTCGTGCAGCTTAGTATAACATGTGAATAATATGTAGCCCAATACCTAATTAGTTTTTCAACATTACATAAATACTAATGTAACTACATGCAGTAAAATTAAATGCGGGCAACTCCATCTAATACTACTCCAATCGTTTGATACTACCGTGTTGTTTATTAGGTTCATTGAATCACATAGCTCTTGTTAATAGTAAAAGTTCATTGATGCTCATTAGACTTATAGAATCAATTTCATATGTTATATCAGTAAACACTCATGACACTCACGTCTAGCGCCCGTGCAACACACGGGCAACTCTTTCTAGTAAATAAGAGTAGTTACGAGTTATGATAGAAGTTTTGAAACCGATAACAAACGACTAGTGTATTTAGTAAATCACGTTGGATTCCGTATTGTTCTAACTTAATTTCATCAATATAATTTATATTTCTATTCAATAATATAGTAATATCTAATGAAATATCTACAAACACAATTGAATTTTTTATGCACCTATTATAAATAAGATACATGTCTAGCTCCTCAATGTTCTACTCAGTTGTATGATTTTTAAGAGACTTGACTTATTTATTGAAGATGTCCTCCTCTGATTTCTCTTGTCTCAATATGTAAAACATATCTCTCTTTCTCTTTTTCGATATATCAATACATTTATTTTATTTCTCTAAACGTTTTTCGTATGTATGAACGTTGGTCCAAAAATAGTGATATTTCAAAAAATCATAGTAACGAGTTTCCACAACTTTTATTTATAGTGACATTGTGCAGCAAGGGAGTATATGTGAATAAAATCTAGCCCAATACCTAATTAGTATTTGAACATTACATTGATACTAATGTAATTGCAGGAAGTAGAACTAATTGTGTACGACTCCATCTACTACTACTCCAGTCGTTTTGTACTACTGTGTTATTCATTAGGTTCTTTTAATCGTACTTCATGTTAATAGAAAAAAATCATTGTTGCTCATTAGACTTATACAATAAATTTCCTATGTTTTATGAAGAAAAAACTCATGACATTCACGTCTTGATCCCGTGCAACGCACGGGTAACTCTTTCTAGTAAATAAAGAGTTACATGTTATGATAGAAGTGATAAAACTGATAGCAAACAACTAGTTTTTTTAGTAAATCAATGTCCGATTCTCGAATTGTAAATACTAATTACCATCAATTTCATTTATATTATATTCATTAATATGGTAAAATCTAAATACATATCTACAAACACAACAATATTTATTACGCACCAATTATAAATAAGATGCATGTGTAGCTCCTTAATATTGTACATAATTGTAAGATTTTGAAGAGACATGACTTACACTTAAGACTGTCATCATCGAATTTGTCTTTTTAATTTATCACTACATTCATTTTAATTCTCTCAATGCTTTTTTATATGATCTAGGTCGAGATATAGTGATATTTTTAAAAATCGAATAACGATGTTCCACCCACTTCTATTTATCATGGCTTCGTGCGTTTACTTAGTATAACATGTGAATAATATGTAGCCCAATACCTAATTAGTTTTTCAACATTACATAAATACTAATGTAACTACATGCAGTAAAATTAAATGCGGGCAACTCCATCTAATACTACTCCAATCGTTTGATACTACTTTGTGTTGTTTATTAGGTTCATTGAATCACATAGCTCTTGTTAATAGTAAAAGTTCATTGATGCTCATTAGACTTATAGAATCAATTTCATATGTTATATCAGTAAACACTCATGACACTCACGTCTAGCGCCCGTGCAACACACGGGCAACTCTTTCTAGTAAATAAGCAAGAGTTACGAGTTATGATAGAAGTTTTGAAACTGATAACAAACGACTAGTGTATTTAGTAAATCACAGTTGGATTTCGTATTGTTCTAACTTAATTTCATCAATATAATTTATATTTCTATTCAATAATATAGTAATATCTAATGAAATATCTACAAAAACAATTGAATTTTTTATGCACCTATTATAAATAAGATACATGTCTAGCTCCTCAATGTCTACTCGGTTGTATGATTTTTAAGAGACTTGACTTATTTATTGAAGATGTCCTCCTCTCGATTTCTCTTGTCTCAATATGTAAAACATATCTCTCTTTCTCTTTTCTCATATATCAATACATTTATTTTATTTCTCTAAACGTTTTCTGTATGTATGAACGTTGGTCCAAAAATAGTGATATTTCAAAAAATCATAGTAACGAGTTTCCACAACTTTTATTTATAGTGACATTGTGCAGCAAGGGAGTATATGTGAATAAAATCTAGCCCAATACCTAATTAGTATTTGAACATTACATTGATACTAATGTAATTGCAGGAAGTAGAACTAATTGTGTACGACTCCATCTACTACTACTCCAGTCGTTTTGTACTACTGTGTTATTCATTAGGTTCTTTTAATCGTACTTCATGTTAATAGAAAAAAATCATTGTTGCTCATTAGACTTATACAATAAATTTCCTATGTTTTATGAAGAAAAAACTCATGACATTCATTCGTCTTGATCTTGATCCCGTGCAACGCACGGGTAACTCTTTCTAGTAAATAAAGAGTTACATGTTATGATAGAAGTGATAAACCGATAGCAAACAACTAGTTTTTTTAGTAAATCAATGTCCGATTTCGAATTGTAAATACTAATTACCATCAATTTCATTTATATTATATTCATTAATATGGTAAAATCTAAATACATATCTACAAACACAACAATATTTATTACGCACCAATTATAAATAAGATGCATGTGTAGCTCCTTAATATTGTACATAATTGTAAGATTTTGAAGAGACATGACTTACACTTAAGACTGTCATCATCGAATTTGTCTTTTTAATTTATCACTACATTCATTTTAATTCTCTCAATGCTTTTTTATATGATCTAGGTCGAGATATAGTGATATTTTTAAAAATCGAATAACGATGTTCCACCCACTTCTATTTATCATGGCTTCGTGCAGCTTAGTATAACATGTGAATAATATGTAGCCCAATACCTATTAGTTTTTCAACATTACATAAATACTAATGTAACTACATGCAGTAAAATTAAATGCGGGCAACTCCATCTAATACTACTCCAATCGTTTGATACTCTTTGTGTTGTTTATTAGGTTCATTGAATCACATAGCTCTTGTTAATAGTAAAAGTTCATTGATGCTCATTAGACTTATAGAATCAATTTCATATGTTATATCAGTAAACACTCATGACACTCACGTCTAGCGCCCGTGCAACACACGGGCAACTCTTTCTAGTAAATAAGCAAGATTACGAGTTATGATAGAAGTTTTGAAACTGATAACAAACGACTAGTGTATTTAGTAAATCACAGTTGGATTTCGTATTGTTCTAACTTAATTTCATCAATATAATTTATATTTCTATTCAATAATATAGTAATATCTAATGAAATATCTACAAAAACAATTGAATTTTTTATGCACCTATTATAAATAAGATACATGTCTAGCTCCTCAATGTTCTACTCAGTTGTATGATTTTTAAGAGACTTGACTTATTTATTGAAGATGTCCTCCTCGATTTCTCTTGTCTCAATATGTAAAACATATCTCTCTTTCTCTTTTCTCGATATATCAATACATTTATTTTATTTCTCTAAACGTTTTTCGTATGTATGAACGTTGGTCCAAAAATAGTGATATTTCAAAAAATCATAGTAACGAGTTTCCACAACTTTTATTTATAGTGACATTGTGCAGCAAGGGAGTATATGTGAATAAAATCTAGCCCAATACCTAATTAGTATTTGAACATTACATTGATACTAATGTAATTGCAGGAAGTAGAACTAATTGTGTACGACTCCATCTACTACTACTCAAATCGTTTTGTACTCGTGTTATTCATTAGGTTCTTTTAATCGTACTTCATGTTAATAGAAAAAAATCATTGTTGCTCATTAGACTTATACAATAAATTTCCTATGTTTTATGAAGAAAAAACTCATGACATTCACGTCTTGATCCCGTGTGCACGCACGGGTAACTCTTTCTAGTAAATAAAGAGTTACATGTTATGATAGAAGTGATAAACCGATAGCAAACAACTAGTTTTTTTAGTAAATCAATGTCTGATTCTGAATTGTAAATACTAATTACCATCAATTTCATTTATATTATATTCATTAATATGGTAAAATCTAAATACATATCTACAAACACAACAATATTTATTACGCACCAATTATAAATAAGATGCATGTGTAGCTCCTTAATATTGTACATAATTGTAAGATTTTGAAGAGACATGACTTACACTTAAGACTGTCATCATCGAATTTGTCTTTTTAATTTATCACTACATTCATTTTAATTCTCTCAATGCTTTTTTATATGATCTAGGTCGAGATATAGTGATATTTTTAAAAATCAGAATAACGATGTTCCACCCACTTCTATTTATCATGGCTTCGTGCAAAGCTTAGTATAACATGTGAATAATATGTAGCCCAATACCTAATTAGTTTTTCAACATTACATAAATACTAATGTAACTACATGCAGTAAAATTAAATGCGGGCAACTCCATCTAATACTACTCCAATCGTTTGATACTACCGTGTTGTTTATTAGGTTCATTGAATCACATAGCTCTTGTTAATAGTAAAAGTTCATTGATGCTCATTAGACTTATAGAATCAATTTCATATGTTATATCAGTAAACACTCATGACACTCACGTCTAGCGCCCGTGCAACACACGGGCAACTCTTTCTAGTAAATAAGCAAGATTACGAGTTATGATAGAAGTTTTGAAACCGATAACAAACGACTAGTGTATTTAGTAAATCACTTTGTTGGATTCCGTATTGTTCTAACTTAATTTCATCAATATAATTTATATTTCTATTCAATAATATAGTAATATCTAATGAAATATCTACAAACACAATTGAATTTTTTATGCACCTATTATAAATAAGATACATGTCTAGCTCCTCAATGTTCTACTCAGTTGTATGATTTTTAAGAGACTTGACTTATTTATTGATGATGTCCTCCTCTCGATTTCTCTTGTCTCAATATGTAAAACATATCTCTCTTTCTCTTTTCGATATATCAATACATTTATTTTATTTCTCTAAACGTTTTTCGTATGTATGAACGTTGGTCCAAAAATAGTGATATTTCAAAAAATCATAGTAACGAGTTTCCACAACTTTTATTTATAGTACATTGTGCAGCAAGGGAGTATATGTGAATAAAATCTAGCCCAATACCTAATTAGTATTTGAACATTACATTGATACTAATGTAATGTAGGAAGTAGAACTAATTGTGTACGACTTCTACTACTACTCCAGTCGTTTTGTACTACTGTGTTATTCATTAGGTTCTTTTAATCGTACTTCATGTTAATAGAAAAAAAAATCATTGTTGCTCATTAGACTTATGCAATAAATTTCCTATGTTTTATGAAGAAAAAACTCATGACATTCACGTCTTGATCCCGTGCAACGCACGGGTAACTCTTTCTAGTAAATAAAGAGTTACATGTTATGATAGAAGTGATAAAACTGATAGCAAACAACTAGTTTTTTTAGTAAATCAATGTCGATTCTGAATTGTAAATACTAATTACCATCAATTTCATTTATATTATATTCATTACTATGGTAAAATCTAAATACATATCTACAAACACAACAATACGCACCAATTATAAATAAGATGCATGTGTAGCTCCTTAATATTGTACATAATTGTAAGATTTTGAAGAGACATGACTTACACTTAAGACTGTCATCATCGAATTTGTCTTTTTAATTTATCACTACATTCATTTTAATTCTCTCAATGCTTTTTTATATGATCTAGGTCGAGATATAGTGATATTTTTAAAAATCAGAATAACGATGTTCCACCCACTTCTATTTATCATGGCTTCGTGCAGCTTAGTATAACATGTGAATAATATGTAGCCCAATACCTAATTAGTTTTTCAACATTACATAAATACTAATGTAACTACATGCAGTAAAATTAAATGCGGGCAACTCCATCTAATACTACTCCAATCGTTTGATACTATTGTGTTGTTTATTAGGTTCATTGAATCACATAGCTCTTGTTAATAGTAAAAGTTCATTGATGCTCATTAGACTTATAGAATCAATTTCATATGGTATATCAGTAAACACTCATGACACTCACGTCTAGCGCCCGTGCAACACACGGACAACTCTTTCTAGTAAATAAGCGATTTACGAGTTATGATAGAAGTTTTGAAACTGATAACAAACGACTAGTGTATTTACTAAATCACAGTTGGATTCCGTATTGTTCTAACTTAATTTCATCAATATAATTTATATTTCTATTCAATAATATAGTAATATCTAATGAAATATCTACAAACACAATTGAATTTTTTATGCACCTATTATAAATAAGATACATGTCTAGCTCCTCAATGTTCTACTCAGTTGTATGATTTTTAAGAGACTTGACTTATTTATTGAAGATGTCCTCCTCTGATTTCTCTTGTCTCAATATGTAAAACATATCTCTCTTTCTCTTTTCGATATATCAATACATTTATTTTATTTCTCTAAACGTTTTTTCGTATGTATGAACGTTGGTCCAAAAATAGTGATATTTCAAAAAATCATAGTAACGAGTTTCCCCAACTTTTATTTATAGTGACATTGTGCAGCAAGGGAGTATATGTGAATAAAATCTAGCCCAATACCTAATTAGTATTTGAACATTACATTGATACTAATGTAACTGTAGGAAGTAGAACTAATTGTGTACGACTACATCTACTACTACTCCAGTCGTTTTGTACTACTGTGTTATTCATTAGGTTCTTTTAATCGTACTTCATGTTAATAGAAAAAAATCATTGTTGCTCATTAGACTTATACAATAAATTTCCTATGTTTTATGAAGAAAAAACTCATGACATTCACGTCTTGATCCCGTGCAACAAACTCTTTCTAGGAAATAAAGAGTTACATGTTATGATAGAAGTGATAAACCGATAGCAAACAACTAGTTTTTTCAGTAAATCAATGTCTGATTCTGAATTGTAAATACTAATTACCATCAATTTCATTTATATTATATTCATTACTATGGTAAAATCTAAATACATATCTACAAACACAACAATACGCACCAATTATAAATAAGATGCATGTGTAGCTCCTTAATATTGTACATAATTGTAAGATTTTGAAGAGACATGACTTACACTTAAGACTGTCATCATCGAATTTGTCTTTTTAATTTATCACTACATTCATTTTAATTCTCTCAATGCTTTTTTATATGATCTAGGTCGAGATATAGTGATATTTTTAAAAATCAGAATAACGATGTTCCACCCACTTCTATTTATCATGGCTTCGTGCAAACTTAGTATAACATGTGAATAATATGTAGCCCAATACCTAATTAGTTTTTCAACATTACATAAATACTAATGTAACTACATGCAGTAAAATTAAATGCGGGCAACTCCATCTAATACTACTCCAATCGTTTGATACTACTGTGTTGTTTATTAGGTACATTGAATCACATAGCTCTTGTTAATAGTAAAAGTTCATTGATGCTCATTAGACTTATAGAATCAATTTCATATGTTATATCAGTAAACACTCATGACACTCACGTCTAGCGCCCGTGCAACACACGGGCAACTCTTTCTAGTAAATAAGCGATTACGAGTTATGATAGAAGTTTTGAAAGCGATAACAAACGACTAGTGTATTTAGTAAAACACTGTTGGATTCCGTATTGTTCTAACTTAATTTCATCAATATAATTTATATTTCTATTCAATAATATAGTAATATCTAATGAAATATCTACAAACACAATTGAATTTTTTATGCACCTATTATAAATAAGATACATGTCTAGCTCCTCAATGTTCTACTCAGTTGTATGATTTTTAAGAGACTTGACTTATTTATTGAAGATGTCATCAACTTATTTCTCTTGTCTCAATATGTAAAACATATCTCTCTTTCTCTTTTCTCGATATATCAATACATTTATTTTATTTCTCTAAACGTTTTTCGTATGTATGAACGTTGGTCCAAAAATAGTGATATTTCAAAAAATCATAGTAACGAGTTTCCACAACTTTTATTTATAGTGACATTGTGCAGCAAGGGAGTATATGTGAATAAAATCTAGCCCAATACCTAATTAGTATTTGAACATTACATTGATACTAATGTAATTGCAGGAAGTAGAACTAATTGTGTACGACTCCATCTACTACTACTCCAGTCGTTTTGTACTCCTGTGTTATTCATTAGGTTCTTTTAATCGTACTTCATGTTAATAGAAAAAAATCATTGTTGCTCATTAGACTTATACAATAAATTTCCTATGTTTTATGAAGAAAAAACTCATGACATTCACGTCGTGATCCCGTGCAACGCACGGGTAACTCTTTCTAGTAAATAAAGAGTTACATGTTATGATAGAAGTGATAAACCGATAGCAAACAACTAGTTTTTTTAGTAAATCAATGTCTGATTCTGAATGTAAATACTAATTACCATCAATTTCATTTATATTATATTCATTACTATGGTAAAATCTAAATACATATCTACAAACACAACAATACGCACCAATTATAAATAAGATGCATGTGTAGCTCCTTAATATTGTACATAATTGTAAGATTTTGAAGAGACATGACTTACACTTAAGACTGTCATCATCGAATTTGTCTTTTTAATTTATCACTACATTCATTTTAATTCTCTCAATGCTTTTTTATATGATCTAGGTCGAGATATAGTGATATTTTTAAAAATCAGAATAACGATGTTCCACCCACTTCTATTTATCATGGCTTCGTGCAGCTTAGTATAACATGTGAATAATATGTAGCCAATACCTAATTAGTTTTTCAACATTACATAAATACTAATGTAACTACATGCAGTAAAATTAAATGCGGGCAACTCCATCTAATACTACTCCAATCGTTTGATACTACTGTGTTGTTTATTAGGTACATTGAATTACATAGCTCTTGTTAATAGTAAAAGTTCATTGATGCACATTAGACTTATAGAATCAATTTCATATGTTATATCAGTAAACACTCATGACACTCACGTCTAGCGCCCGTGCAAACACGGGCAACTCTTTCTAGAAAATAAGCAGTTACGAGTTATGATAGAAGTTTTGAAACTGATAACAAACGACTAGTGTATTTAGTAAAACACTGTTGGATTCCGTATTGTTCTAACTTAATTTCATCAATATAATTTATATTTCTATTCAATAATATAGTAATATCTAATGAAATATCTACAAACACAATTGAATTTTTTATGCACCTATTATAAATAAGATACATGTCTAGCTCCTCAATGTTCTACTCAGTTGTATGATTTTTAAGAGACTTGACTTATTTATTGATGATGTCATCAACTTATTTCTGTTGTCTCAATATGTAAAACATATCTCTCTTTCTCTTTTCTGATATATCAATACATTTATTTTATTTCTCTAAACGTTTTCTGTATGTATGAACGTTGGTCCAAAAATAGTGATATTTCAAAAAATCATAGTAACGAGTTTCCACAACTTTTATTTATAGTGACATTGTGCAGCAAGGGAGTATATGTGAATAAAATCTAGCCCAATACCTAATTAGTATTTGAACATTACATTGATACTAATGTAAAGCGCAGGAAGTAGAACTAATTGTGTACGACTCCATCTACTACTACTCCAGTCGTTTTGTACTACTGTGTTATTCATTAGGTTCTTTTAATCGTACTTCATGTTAATAGAAAAAAATCATTGTTGCTCATTAGACTTATACAATAAATTTCCTATGTTTTATGAAGAAAAAACTCATGACATTCACGTCTTGATCCCGTGCAACGCACGGTAACTCTTTCTAGTAAATAAAGAGTTACATGTTATGATAGAAGTGATAAACCGATAGCAAACAACTAGTTTTTTTAGTAAATCAATGTCTCGATTCTCGAATTGTAAATACTAATTACCATCAATTTCATTTATATTATATTCATTACTATGGTAAAATCTAAATACATATCTACAAACACAACAATACGCACCAATTATAAATAAGATGCATGTGTAGCTCCTTAATATTGTACATAATTGTAAGATTTTGAAGAGACATGACTTACACTTAAGACTGTCATCATCGAATTTGTCTTTTTAATTTATCACTACATTCATTTTAATTCTCTCAATGCTTTTTTATATGATCTAGGTCGAGATATAGTGATATTTTTAAAAATCAGAATAACGATGTTCCACCCACTTCTATTTATCATGGCTTCGTGCAGCTTAGTATAACATGTGAATAATATGTAGCCAATACCTAATTAGTTTTTCAACATTACATAAATACTAATGTAACTACATGCAGTAAAATTAAATGCGGGCAACTCCATCTAATACTACTCCAATCGTTTGATACTACTGTGTTGTTTATTAGGTACATTGAATTACATAGCTCTTGTTAATAGTAAAAGTTCATTGATGCACATTAGACTTATAGAATCAATTTCATATGTTATATCAAGTAAACACTCATGACACTCACGTCTAGCGCCGTGCAACACACGGGCAACTCTTTCTAGTAAATAAGCGATTACGAGTTATGATAGAAGTTTTGAAAGCGATAACAAACGACTAGTGTATTTAGTAAAACACTTTGTTGGATTCCGTATTGTTCTAACTTAATTTCATCAATATAATTTATATTTCTATTCAATAATATAGTAATATCTAATGAAATATCTACAAACACAATTGAATTTTTTATGCACCTATTATAAATAAGATACATGTCTAGCTCCTCAATGTTCTACTCAGTTGTATGATTTTTAAGAGACTTGACTTATTTATTGATGATGTCATCAACTTATTTCTGTTGTCTCAATATGTAAAACATATCTCTCTTTCTCTTTTTCTCGATATATCAATACATTTATTTTATTTCTCTAAACGTTTTTTCGTATGTATGAACGTTGGTCCAAAAATAGTGATATTTCAAAAAATCATAGTAACGAGTTTCCACTACTTTTATTTATAGTGACATTGTGCAGCAAAGGAGTATATGTGAATAAAATCTAGCCCAATACCTAATTAGTATTTGAACATTACATTGATACTAATGTAATTGCTGTAGGAAGTAGAACTAATTGTGTACGACTCCATCTACTACTACTCCAGTCGTTTTGTACTACTGTGTTATTCATTAGGTTCTTTTAATCGTACTTCATGTTAATAGAAAAAAATCATTGTTGCTCATTAGACTTATACAATAAATTTCCTATGTTTTATGAAGAAAAAACTCATGACATTCACGTCTTGATCCCGTGCAACGCACGGGTAACTCTTTCTAGCAAATAAAGAGTTACATGTTATGATAGAAGTGATAAAACTGATAGCAAACAACTAGTTTTTTTAGTAAATCAATGTCTGATTCTGAATTGTAAATACTAATTACCATCAATTTCATTTATATTATATTCATTACTATGGTAAAATCTAAATACATATCTACAAACACAACAATACGCACCAATTATAAATAAGATGCATGTGTAGCTCCTTAATATTGTACATAATTGTAAGATTTTGAAGAGACATGACTTACACTTAAGACTGTCATCATCGAATTTGTCTTTTTAATTTATCACTACATTCATTTTAATTCTCTCAATGCTTTTTTATATGATCTAGGTCGAGATATAGTGATATTTTTAAAAATCAGAATAACGATGTTCCACCCACTTCTATTTATCATGGCTTCGTGCAGCTTAGTATAACATGTGAATAATATGTAGCCAATACCTAATTAGTTTTTCAACATTACATAAATACTAATGTAACTACATGCAGTAAAATTAAATGCGGGCAACTCCATCTAATACTACTCCAATCGTTTGATACTACTGTGTTGTTTATTAGGTACATTGAATTACATAGCTCTTGTTAATAGTAAAAGTTCATTGATGCACATTAGACTTATAGAATCAATTTCATATGTTATATCAGTAAACACTCATGACACTCACGTCTAGCGCTCGTGCAACACACGGGCAACTCTTTCTAGAGAATAAGCAGTTACGAGTTATGATAGAAGTTTTGAAACTGATAACAAACGACTAGTGTATTTAGTAAAACACTGTTGGATTCCGTATTGTTCTAACTTAATTTCATCAATATAATTTATATTTCTATTCAATAATATAGTAATATCTAATGAAATATCTACAAACACAATTGAATTTTTTATGCACCTATTATAAATAAGATACATGTCTAGCTCCTCAATGTTCTACTCAGTTGTATGATTTTTAAGAGACTTGACTTATTTATTGATGATGTCGTCAACTTATTTCTGTTGTCTCAATATGTAAAACATATCTCTCTTTCTCTTTTCTGATATATCAATACATTTATTTTATTTCTCTAAACGTTTTCTGTATGTATGAACGTTGGTCCAAAAATAGTGATATTTCAAAAAATCATAGTAACGAGTTTCCACTACTTTTATTTATAGTGACATTGTGCAGCAAAGGAGTATATGTGAATAAAATCTAGCCCAATACCTAATTAGTATTTGAACATTACATTGATACTAATGTAACTGCAGGAAGTAGAACTAATTGTGTACGACTCCATCTACTACTACTCCAGTCGTTTTGTACTACTGTGTTATTCATTAGGTTCTTTTAATCGTACTTCATGTTAATAGAAAAAAAAATCATTGTTGCTCATTAGACTTATGCAATAAATTTCCTATGTTTTATGAAGAAAAAACTCATGACATTCACGTCTTGATCCCGTGCAACGCACGGGTAACTCTTTCTAGCAAATAAAGAGTTACATGTTATGATAGAAGTGATAAAACTGATAGCAAACAACTAGTTTTTTTAGTAAATCAATGTCTGATTCTGAATGTAAATACTAATTACCATCAATTTCATTTATATTATATTCATTACTATGGTAAAATCTAAATACATATCTACAAACACAACAATACGCACCAATTATAAATAAGATGCATGTGTAGCTCCTTAATATTGTACATAATTGTAAGACTTTGAAGAGACATGACTTACACTTAAGACTGTCATCATCGAATTTGTCTTTTTAATTATCACTACATTCATTTTAATTCTCTCAATGCTTTTTTATATGATCTAGGTCGAGATATAGTGATATTTTTAAAAATCAGAATAACGATGTTCCACCCACTTCTATTTATCATGGCTTCGTGCAGCTTAGTATAACATGTGAATAATATGTAGCCAATACCTAATTAGTTTTTCAACATTACATAAATACTAATGTAACTACATGCAGTAAAATTAAATGCGGGCAACTCCATCTAATACTACTCCAATCGTTTGATACTCTTTGTGTTGTTTATTAGGTACATTGAATTACATAGCTCTTGTTAATAGTAAAAGTTCATTGATGCACATTAGACTTATAGAATCAATTTCATATGTTATATCAGTAAACACTCATGACACTCACGTCTAGCGCCCGTGCAACACACGGGCAACTCTTTCTAGAGAATAAGCAGTTACGAGTTATGATAGAAGTTTTGAAACTGATAACAAACGACTAGTGTATTTAGTAAAACACTGTTGGATTCCGTATTGTTCTAACTTAATTTCATCAATATAATTTATATTTCTATTCAATAATATAGTAATATCTAATGAAATATCTACAAACACAATTGAATTTTTTATGCACCTATTATAAATAAGATACATGTCTAGCTCCTCAATGTTCTACTCAGTTGTATGATTTTTAAGAGACTTGACTTATTTATTGAAGATGTCATCAACTTATTTCTGTTGTCTCAATATGTAAAACATATCTCTCTTTCTTTTTCGATATATCAATACATTTATTTTATTTCTCTAAACGTTTTCGTATGTATGAACGTTGGTCCAAAAATAGTGATATTTCAAAAAATCATAGTAACGAGTTTCCACAACTTTTATTTATAGTGACATTGTGCAGAAAGGGAGTATAGGTGAATAAAATCTAGCCCAATACCTAACTAGTATTTGAACATTACATTGATACTAATGTAGCTAGGAAGTAGAACTAATTGTGTACGACTCCATCTACTACTACTCCAGTCGTTTTGTACTACTGTGTTATTCATTAGGTTCTTTTAATCGTACTTCATGTTAATAGAAAAAAATCATTGTTGCTCATTAGACTTATACAATAAATTTCCTATGTTTTATGAAGAAAAAACTCATGACATTCACGTCTTGATCCCGTGCAACGCACGGGTAACTCTTTCTAGCAAATAAAGAGTTACATGTTATGATAGAAGTGATAAACCGATAGCAAACAACTAGTTTTTTTAGTAAATCAATGTCTGATTCTGAATTGTAAATACTAATTACCATCAATTTCATTTATATTATATTCATTACTATGGTAAAATCTAAATACATATCTACAAACACAACAATACGCACCAATTATAAATAAGATGCATGTGTAGCTCCTTAATATTGTACATAATTGTAAGATTTTGAAGAGACATGACTTACACTTAAGATTTTCATCATCGAATTTGTCTTTTTAATTTATCACTACATTCATTTTAATTCTCTCAATGCTTTTTTATATGATCTAGGTCGAGATATAGTGATATTTTTAAAAATCAGAATAACGATGTTCCACCCACTTCTATTTATCATGGCTTCGTGCAGCTTAGTATAACATGTGAATAATATGTAGCCAATACCTAATTAGTTTTTCAACATTACATAAATACTAATGTAACTACATGCAGTAAAATTAAATGCGGGCAACTCCATCTAATACTACTCCAATCGTTTGATACTACTGTGTTGTTTATTAGGTACATTGAATTACATAGCTCTTGTTAATAGTAAAAGTTCATTGATGCTCATTAGACTTATAGAATCAATTTCATATGTTATATCAGTAAACATTCATGACACTCACGTCTAGCGCCCGTGCAACACACGGGCAACTCTTTCTAGAAAATAAGCAGTTACGAGTTATGATAGACGTTTTGAAACTGATAACAAACGACTAGTGTATTTAGTAAAACACTGTTGGATTCCGTATTGTTCTAACTTAATTTCATCAATATAATTTATATTTCTATTCAATAATATAGTAATATCTAATGAAATATCTACAAACACAATTGAATTTTTTATGCACCTATTATAAATAAGATACATGTCTAGCTCCTCAATGTTCTACTCAGTTGTATGATTTTTAAGAGACTTGACTTATTTATTGAAGATGTCCTCCAACGATTTCTCTTGTCTCAATATGTAAAACATATCTCTCTTTCTCTTTTCGATATATCAATACATTTATTTTATTTCTCTAAACGTTTTTCGTATGTATGAACGTTGGTCCAAAAAAATCGTACTTCATGTTAATAGAAAAAAATCATTGTTGCTCATTA